>CM053576.1:5629350-5793712 GCA_028646485.1 Cryptoprocta ferox
ACTCAGGCCCCGGGTCCTGGCCCTGAGCTTGACACAGGGCAGGAGCTCTATGGACACCCCTTCTTTCCACTTCTCCCTTCTCAGCGGGGAGCTGCCGCAAAGGAGCCTGCTTTTATCTGCCTCCCTATAACTGGATGCTTTCGATTAAGGTAAAACATGTCTCATAAACTTTGACAGAACATATCTTAAAAGAGCTCTAAGCGTTGTATTCCCTTGATTCTAAGATGCCGTCAATTGTAACACAGATCTCACTTTACCAAGAGCTTGTTGGAGGCCCCCCGGGTGGCTCAGTCAGTTAAGCGTCTGACTCTTGACTTTGGCTCAGGTCATGATCTCACAGCTCATGGGTTCGAGCCCCTCGTTGGGTTCTGTACTGACAGCATGGAGCCTGCTTGGGATTCTCTCTCTCTCTCCCTCTGTCAAAATAAAGAAATAAAACATTTAAAAAAAATGAAAGATGCTGAAAGCCATTGCTCTGCTCTGATCTCCTCAAGGGGCTAAGTCTGTCTTTAGACTAGCTCCTTTGCTGGCCACAAGGCTTGCTGCAGCCCAGGCCGCACCCCCAGATCCAATAACGTCTAGAGGACCTCTCTTCCAGCTACTCCTTTTAAAGAGCAAGGGAACCTTCCCCAGGAGCCCCCAAGCACTTCATTGGTCAGAACTAAGTGAATACTCATGGCTAGAGCAATGGCTGGCAAAGAGAATGTGGTCATGGTTGGCTTAGAACAGTTGGGATTGACTCCCGGGTTAGGAATGTGATCACCTTCCCAAAGTGTGGTTCCTGGACCGGCTAAGGGCATTAAAATGAAAAGTGGAGAATTGGGTTGTAGGCAACCACCAGTATGTGCTCAATAAATATTGGTTGAATAAATGATTCCCAGTCTGGTCTCGGCTTTCACTGTGAAGAATCAGTGTTTGCTGAGGGCAATGCAGAGTGGGGAGCAGGTCAAACATCCCCCCACAAGACCTCCAAGTTAGGTGAAAATCCATGAGGGTGTAATAAACAAACAGAACATTTGGATGGATGGATGGATGGATGGATGGATGGAGAAACGGACAGGTGAAGGGATGGAAGCATTTACGAAATGGAGCAAAACTGATAAACAGCGAGAAACAGAAGCTGAGCATCGAGGTATATATAGCAGGATATAGAAGGATAGGAGGATATAGAAGGCTATGGAGAGAGCTCTTGTTAGCATGCATAATCCATTAGGGCAAAAAATAATGCACCTTGCGTATAGTGCCACTCAAATTCGTTCCCAGAGAAGGTCACCCAAAGAATTTCTTTGCAGAAAATTGGTAATCCCATTGTGATTTCCGGGTGGAAGGTAAAGGTTAGCCAAACACTCAGAGAAATGGGCCCTTTCACAGAGAGGCAGCTCTGAAAGACGCTCTTTTCTTCTTTCCTCGCTCAGGTAACTTCTGAAAAGTGTCCACCTTGGTGCAATTCAGAAACAAAGTTCAACCGTTTCTTTACTCACCTTCTCCACTGTCACCGTGCCCTGTAACTGGCTGGGTCCGTCCCCATCCAGACGGGACCCCACTCTCACGAAAGGGAACGAGGTGGGCTCCAAGACTTTGCCTTGCCTGATCGTGCTATGGAGTCGCCGGCGTGTAGTGGAAATCTGTCACCTGCTGCCCCTCGTCTATCCCCCACTGCTTCTAGAAAAGAGTGGGAAGAGTACCCTTGGGTTGCCCTCCCCCCCTTCTTAGCTCTTGCTTTGAGGGGAATTTGAGACCTCTGTGATTGGTCCAGAGCCACCCAAGCACCCAGGACGTCGAATGAGAGTCGTCAGTAATGCACGCAGAGATGTTTGCTGAAGGGAACAGTTCTCTCTTCCGCTGGATGGTGGTGAGGGTGCGACAGCGGAACTTCTGCAGCCATTTTGTAAGCCGAGGTTCCAGCTGCTCTTCTGCAAGTTTCCTGGTACTTGGCGATCAGTAGCAGACACTATCGGTTATTCAGCAACCACTCATGCTCCCCTATCTCATCTACTCCTCAGGAGAGGTAACCCTGACCCAGCTCAGGAGTGACTCTGCTCAGTCTAAGCCAGTTGTGGTAACCAACCCCATTCCTTTGAGCAACGGTTGCTTCAGGCGCAGGCACTTGACACACTTCTGGCCAGCGACGCGTGACGGGAGGCTACCCAAGGGCTCCTGGGAAACCTTTTGTTGCTCTTAAAAACAGCCATGCCAGAAGCAACAGCCTCCCTCGGCCTCTGGAGGTCACGGTGTTGGGAGGAGAAGCCGAGTAGCCCCGCAGCCGCCCAGGACTGTGAAGGGGGCCGACCCATCCCACCCCTGTTTTAGGAGTTTCTTCCCAAAGACCTTTCTCCCCGTGGGCAGGAGCCTGTCTGACCCCCCTTCTAGCCTCACCTCGTGGTCTGCCTGGGGCGAACCTAGCTTTCAGCAGCCTCCTCTTCTTCTGCCTCGAGCTGCCTCGAAAAACACTCTTAATTATCTAAGAAATCCATGATCGCTGTAGATCGGGGCCATCAGAGTGACCTGAGATGATGGAAACGTTCCGTATCGGCGCTGCCAACTCTGGAGCCACTTGCCACGTGTGGTGCCTGAGCCCTTGAAATGTGGCCGACGCAGCTGAGAAACTCATTCTTCAATGTATTTAATTTTAATTAATTAACATTCGAATAACCACAGCTGGCTCGTTGCTGTATCAGACAACACAGAAACAGAACAATTAGACGATCTACATAAGCATGAAGGGCAACACACAAGTCACCCCCGCTTCTGTCTCCAAGGCACAAGGGATATTACACCCTTGGATTACATCCATGCATGTTTCATTCTATGCCTATCGATCCACCGCTAAGTTTCTTTTAGAAATAAGTGATGGCTTAAACTTGTCCACTAAATATATCGTGAGCATCTTTCCAACTCAGTCGATGCATTTCTAAACAATGGAAAGCAGGTATTAGAAGTGCCAGATTTGGGGCGCCCGGGGGCTCCGTCGGCAAGGCGTCCGGCTTCGGCTCAGGTCATGATCTCACAGTTCGTGAGTTCGAGCCCCGCGTCGGCTGACAGCTCAGAGCCTGGAGCCTGCTTCGGATTCTGGGTCTCCCTCTCTCTCTCTCTGCCCCTCACCCACTCGCACTCTGTCTCTCTCTCTCTCTCAAAAATAAACATTTTTTAAAAATTAAAAAAAAAGGGCCAGATTTGGAAGCAGGCAGACAGACAGGGATTCGTGTCCTGGGACTGCCAGACCGGCTGCATGACCGTGAAAGAGTTATGGAATCTCTCTGCACCTCAGTCTACTCATCTGCAAACGGGGCTATCCGTATTATCTTCCCCAAAGTGCGGTTGGGTGGATTAAATATAAGAATGCCTATGCAGGGCTTGGCTTGGTGACCGGGCATCAGTGTACGCTGGCCATTCGTATTGGTGCCGCGACATCATTTTCTGTGGCTACAGAGCATCTCGTTACACGGCTGTGCCTTGATTCGTTTATTCAAACTTTTGCTATATGACATCTGGGCTTTTGTTTGTTTTTTAATAAACGGTGCCGCAACAAAAGCCCCTGTGCCAAAAACTAAAATAGGAAGTCGCGTCTGGGGGGCTGCCTTCTGCTGCTATAGACGAACTTGGAATTGGCGGCAGAGAGGTGTCCAGCTGAGCCCCCCCAGCCCCCCAGCCCAGTGCAGCTTTCATCTCGAGAGCATTTAGTTCAAGAGACCTTTTCCTTTTCATTCCTTCTAGGTCAACCACAGCCCAAACTGGCAGAGACCGCATGGGCAGAGCCAAAGCTTGCGTGTGTGTTTATGTTTGGATTTTCTTCTGTGACTCACTGTGGGCTGGAGGTCCTTGGACCAATACAATGCACTCCTCAGTGTGAGGAACAGCAAGTAACTGGAAAGGCTCCCTCCAGGGACCTTCCTTGGGGCTTTTGAACCTGAGATAGGACTGGATTCTTTAAATTTTTTTTTAAGTCTTTATTTTTATTTTGAGAGAGAGACACAGAGCACGAGCGGGGGAGGGGCAGAGAGAGAGGGAGACGCAGAATCGGAAGCAGGCTCCGGGCTCCGAGCTGTGAGCACTGAGCCCGACGCGGGGCTCGGACTCAAGGAACGTGAGATCATGACCTGAGCTGAAGTCGGACGCCTAACCGACTGAGCCCCCCAGGCGCCCCCGGACTGGATTCTTTAGTACGACTCTTAGAGATCATATTAAAAAAAATGGGGGGGGGGGGCGCAAAATACACACAAATACAACAATACAATTTGCTGTTTCATTCAGTGGCATTAATTAAATTTGCGATGTTGTGCAACTCTCTCCGCTGACGATTTCCAAAACTTTTCCATCATCCCAAACAGAAACTCCGCGCCTGTCAGGCAATAAATCCCCTCCTTCCCCTCCCCCAGCCGTTACTAACGGGAATCCACGTTTCCTCTCTATAAATCTGCCTACTCTAGATGTTTCCTATCAGTGGAATCATACGAAACCTGTCCTTTGTGGCTGGATTTGTTCATTCAGCATAATGGTTTCAGAATTTGGTCGTGGTGTGTCAAAACTTCGTTCCTTTTGACGGCTAAGTAATACTCCACTTTATGTATATACTGTATTTTGCTTATGCATTCATCTGTTTAGGGATACTGGGCTGTTTCTACCTTTTGACTATTGTGAACAAGGCTGCGATGAATATTGACATCCATGGCAGGTGGTGGGAGGGGGACATGCCTACCTAGAACTGGCGGGTCATACGGTCATTCTGTTTAACTTCTTGAGGAAATGCCAAACCGTTTTCCCCAGTGGCTGCACCATTTTACGTTCCTACCAGCAATGTGTCAGAGCCCCTGGTTATTCACATTCTCATCAACACTTGTCATTTTTCTCTCTAAAAAACGTATTATTATAGTCATCATAGTGGAATAATGAAACGGTATCTCATTATGGTTTTGATTTGCATTTCCCTAATGACTAATGACATTGACGCTATTTTCATGTACTTACTGGCCATTTGTACATCCTCTTTGGAGACATGTCTATTACGTCCTTTGCCTATTTTTTAATTGGCTTATTTGTCTTTTATGTTGTTGAGTTGTGGGAGGTCTTTGTATATTCTGGATATATACCCTTACCAGACACATGATTTGCAGATATTTTCTCCCATGCTGTAGGCTGCTGTTTCAGTTCCTTGATATTGTCCGTTGATGCACAGAAGGTTTTGATGTTGATAAATCCAATTTACCTATTTTTCTTTTGTTGTTCATGCCTTTGGTGTCATACCTAAGACTCCATTGCTGAATCCAAGGTTGAAGGTCATTCTGAATAACTAAATAGTGCTTGCCTCTCGAGCTCGTGTAAATGTCCTGTGAACGAAGGTGGTGGGTGAGCCCCTGATGGTCTAGTCTACCCAGTGGACTGGGTTGGCTGGTAGGTAGGTAGATAAGTAAATCTAATTGCATCTATTTATTGATCTAGCCAGTTCAGCAAACTCTTCTATTCTCCATCTCTGGTCACTGCCCTCTGGTCTTAGACCTTTTGGACCATCCCCAAGATTCAGGATGGCCGATCGTAACAGCCCATGTCCCTGGCAGTAGGGATTGGTCCAAGGGGAACCCAAGCTGGACCAATGAGACCTTATTTGGACTGATAGGCACCTGCTGGGAGAACCAAATTGTTGGCATTGGAGCTGACGAGCTGGGACGGTGGGAAACTGTGTTCTTCACAGAAGGAAGGCCCTCTTGCTGGAGGCAAGAATGAGGCAGAGACTCGGAACAGATTGAGACCGGCAGAGATGGAGAGAGGCGGCTGGAGGGAGAGCCCCTGCTCCCTCCCAGGGGCCCCCATTCCTTCAGCCTGTCCTTGTACATTGTGAGCGTGTCCCAGGGCCCCTCCAGTGACACAAGCCAGTCCAGTCCCCTTCTCCTTCAGCTCCAAGGGTGGGTTTTGACCACTTGCAGCTGAAACCGCCCTCATGGGTCCCCTGCTTGCTGATGTATCAGCAACTGAATATGTATCAGTTCCTGGCTTCCCTGCCTTTACTCTTCCGAACTCTCTGCCCACATCCCTCTCTCGAGCTCCAGCTTCACGACATCTCCTTCCGGCAGCCCACCTGCACCCCCTGCTCCCCTCAACCTCTGAGGCAGCGTGGGCCGATTCCCCCTGTGGGCCCTCCTGTTAACCACGACACCGCCGACATGTACCTTTCTGCTCACACTTCCCTCCCCCTGAACCGTGGGCGCCGTGTCCCGCCAGTAAGGTCTCTGGCATCTAACCCAGGGTCGGCGCATCGGGGGACCTCACTAGGTCCCAGCAGAATGTCTGCACTGGGGCTCACAGGCAGACAGGCCAACCCTTCCCTGGCAACCACTTACTCGCCGTGTGAACTCTGAGGAGGTAAAACTAGGTTGATGACAATAGCAATTCCTTCCCAAGGCTGCGTGGGGTTTGGTGAGTGTTTTTAGAAGAATGAGTTCACAGAGGTCCCTCCCTGGAGGGACAGGGGCCAGCGGGGGTGAAGACACGGGATCTGTCATCAACACAGATCTCAGCTCTGCATCTCATGGATCAGCTGTGTGACCCTATTCAGGTTAGGTACCTGCTCTGTGCCTCAATTTCCTCCTGTCTACAATACGGACCAATAATTGCATCTGTCTCCTCGGGTCTGAGGATGTGGGTTAACTGCGAGCTCGTGGCCTGTCCCCTGCAGAGACCCCTCCAAGGCGCTGGGCGGGGTCCCTGCGATGTCTTCTCATGGGCATGTTTTTGTAAAATCTGCAAAAGCTCAATGGTCTCATTGCGATCTGTTCAAGCCACAAAATCTGGACTCTGGGTGTCCTATCCACACCTGCCTGTGTCAGGGGCACATTTATCGGGCACGTTTAGTTTGAGATTGAATTGCAGCTCAGGCTGCGTGGTCCAGGATCGGGAGAGGACGAGGGGAGCCAGATACCTCGGGTGCAGAATGAAAGGAGGCGTTGGCAGGATCCCGAGCAGCCTCCGAGGTCCACCATGCCTCGCCTTACCTGCCTTCTGCCTTCCATTTTCCTTCTTTTTATTACATTGAGAAATAGAGTCACCAACCAGGAAGTTTCTCAGAGTTCTACTGTCATTCTCCTTCCTCCGCTAAGCCCTTCCCGAGTCCAAGGTTAGTGGAAGGGCCAGAACTTCACCAGGGAAAAGAGGGAGAAATGGCCACGTTTCATCGCCTCTAAATGGCTGCGTTTAGCACGTATATAATTGCAGCCACCTTTAAATGAAGAAATCACTTGGTGCTCTCCCAGAAACCCTAAGAATCTTAATCCTCTCATCTCACCAGGCAGTCTGAGTTAAAGGAAAAAAAAAATCCGTAGAATTCCAAAACTTTCATGTGAAGTTTTAGTTTGACTTGAAACATTTAATTTATTTAAAAATAGAAATGTAAATGCAATCCGAATGTTTTCCTCCCCGTCAAGAGCTCTCTCTTCTGCTCTGACTGACTCATTAACAAATTAACATGTTGTGATCATGCTGTGAAAAGTTACAGCATAATTGTTACAGCCCCGGTCCTGAGGGTCTGGAGCTGTGCTTCCCAAACTCTTTTATGGAGTACAAATTAGATGCTTTTCATATATGCTATCTAATTTTAATTAAAATTTGCCCTGAAGCTATCCTTAACAGCTTTGAAGTTGCTAGAGTTTTGTCATCTTGGGATGCTGAACATTTGCAGTCGATAATGTCAAAATCTGTACCCATGGAAACCGCTTCCTGGCTGCTTCTGCCTACGACAAGCTCAGATCTGCTCGAGTTTTGACTTCAGTTTGGCTCAAGAAGCATTACTGGTTGAGACAAGGGGTCTTCCTCCGTGAGCAAAGTTGCTATTCGGAGATCGTAACTGGAGAATGATTAGCAGAGGTCTCTGACTTAGCGGACGCCTCAGGGTCTCCAGATGTTTACGTTTTCATCTGTCTATAGGAGAACGAAGATCATGATCCCGCGTTCTACTGAAATGACCACAGGGGACCGAGAAATTCGGAAAAACGAAGAAAACCATCTTTCCGAAAGCAATACATCTGTGCTCGAGTTCAGCCCCATCACCAAAGCATGCTGGGAAGATTTTTTTTTTTTTTTTTTTTTTTTGTGAAGTAAGCACATTTTAAAAGCTATGGGCCCGGGCATCTGGGGGCCTCAGTCGGTTAAACGTCCAACTTCAGCTCAGGTCATGACCTCCCAGTTTGTGGGTTCGAGCCCCACGTCAGGCTCTGTGCTGACAGCTCGGAGCCTGGAGCCTGCTTCGGATTCTGTGTCTCCCTCTCTCTCTGTCTCTCCATAATAAATAAAAATGTTAAAAAATATTTTAAAGTTATGGCAAAATGTCGTCAAGTCTGAGGTTCTTGAGGTAGTTGTAGGGAAAGCGTTGCTAAGCCAGAGCAAATGGTGAGGGTTCCCATGGACGTTTCTTTGAAAATGCCTTGGGAATCTTTTGGGGTCATGCTCCCCACCCCCACTTCTCGGGGGGGGGGGGAGAATGATATAATTGGGAGGAAAGTCATGAATGCTCCCTGCATGCCGGGGTCCTGCTATGGACTTAACTACTCCCAGGTAAGGCACCCCAAGCCCGAGGAGGAGGTCATACAGGCCAGCTTGGCTGGAGGCCATATTTCTGCTGTGGCTGGGGATGTGGTGTGACCACAGCACTTCCTGCCTTTCTGGGAGATTTTACAGGCGTTCACAACGACCCCTGAAGGCATCAGATGAGAAGTTCTCTAAGGGCAGTGAACCCTACTGTCCTTACCGTGTGCGCCCGTGAGAGACTCTGAGGCCACAACCACACGCTGTAAGTAACAGGGGAAAGTGAGTTTCAGAGAGCTTGCTGGGTGGTGAGTGCTCCCCAAGATGACCGTGGAAATCCTCAGACAGCTGGGCCCGCGGAAACATCATATTCATTCATTTGCTCATTCATTCATTCAACACAATCTTGTAGACATGGCTTCCCCATGTCTCTTCTTCCATTAGCCAGAGTCAGCCTCTGTTGCTTGCACCCACAGGACTCTGCCTGCCCCGTTGCAAACACAGGGTCCCGCCCACGGCCCCAGTGACGGCCTGCCCCCGCTCAAGGCTAGAAGCTACTCGGGGTGGAGAGGCGCTTGTGCCTAGGAGTGTGTGTGACACTTTCTGTGTCGATGGCTTCCATCCCGTGTCGACACACATCATCTCTCCAGCATCCTTCCTTTGGGAAAACACGTCTCTTCCGTTTGGTGCGGTCGAGGTGGAAGGAAGTCAAGTGACAGGAGAATTTTAACCCTTGCAGAATAACCCTGAGTTCTGCACCTGCCTCTGTGCCCCCCGCCGGCCAGATTGTGACGGGGCTGTCCAAGCTCTCCATTTCAGCAACTCAGATATTTCTCCTCCGGGAAGTGTTTGAGGCAAGCTGGGTCTCCGAGCATCATGAGCACCTGAACCGGCAAAGTGAGCCCACGTCTTCCTGCCTCCCGAGGTCCATCTGGAGCAGGTTCTGTGGTTCTGATTGGCTCCTCCCTTCCGGGCTATGGCATCAGAAACGGGCCTCATTGGCTGAACTGCTCCCAAGATGGGAGAGGCGAGTGGCTATTGGTAGAAATGCTTCATACTTCACTTACTGTGAGGATCTTTTAACGAGACTAGAAATCAACACAGTCGGGGATTCCAAACCCATACGGCATTTCCTCTGAACCGTGGTTTGTGTGAAGCCAAATCACACTCCGCATCTGATACATAAACACGGTGAGATCTTTGCTTCTTCTTTCCAAGGGGACAGGCGTGAAGAACACTTCAGTACACACACCATATTGGTTTCCTATGGATGCCACAACAAATCGGCACAAATTGGGTGACTCAAAACAACAGAAATTTATTTCCTTATGGTTCTGAAAGCCAGAAGTCAAGGGTGTTTTGGCAGAGACATACTCCCTCTGAAGGCTCTAGAGGAGAGAACCTTCTGCTTCTTCCAGCTCCTGAAGGCGGCTGGCATTCCTGGGCTTTTCACCGCGTCGTCCCCATCTTTACCTCCAACCGCACATGGCTTCTGCTCTGTGTCCCATTGTGTGTCCTTCCTGTCACTAGATTTAGGGCCCACTCTAATGGAGTATGGATCTCCTCTTAATCTTAATTATGTCTGCAAAGATTCCATTTCCAAACACAGTCATGTTTGGGGTTCCAGATGGATGTGAGTTTTGGAGGGACACTGTCAACTCACCACACAAGCAGTGCCATCTTTACCTTATCTCACCTCCAAAGATCCGGTAATCGTGATCAGACCTCAGAGCTGTTCCCTCCCCTCCCACAGCACTTAGCACACAATGATCCTCAGAAAGGACCTGCCAGGATTTAGCGGTGTCACGGCTCTGGAAGAAAGGCAGGACTCCGGAGGGCTCTTCTTCCTCAGCAGAGTAATTGATTATGTGGAACAGGGGTCTGTAGACGACAGCCCTAGGGCGTGGGGCTTACCTTGATGAATAAAGTTTTATTGGAACAGGACCTCATTCACTCATTGACATGTCACCTACAGCCGCATTCATGCTTCAAAGGCCGTGTGAGTTGAATGATTGAAACTGAAACTGTATGGACTGAAAGCTTAAAATATTTACTGTCTGACCCTTTCTAGAAAGTTCTCCCAACCCCTGATGTAGAAAAGCAAGAAAAAAAATATCAATCCACCAAGTGTCAGATTTCTTTCTGGGATAGAGAGCTGGGAATTAGGAAGATCTCTTCCCGCATGTGCAGAGGTGTGGCGGGGAGTGCCCAGAGGCAGTGTTAGAGGAAGACAAGACCCGAGGTGGCTGTAGGCCAGCAGTGGGGACGGAGGAAGTGAGGCAGGACCGGGGGTGCGAAGCAGGCACTCGCACTGGGAGAAATGGCACAAAGATTCTTACGAGAAAAGCTTCATCTTAACTACTTGTGCCTCAGCCACGTTAGCCTCCTGTGTCTTCCTAAAGCTTCAGTAAAAAGTGCTGCATACAGAGTGTGGCTTTATCATTGGAAACCGGGGGAATGGTGGGGTTCCCCAGACCGGACACGGCTGGCCCCGGGGGGACCCCAGGGGAGCAGAGTGTACGGGCTTCCCCAGTGAGGTCTGGGGAGACACAGGGTCCCCGGTCCCCACGAGCAGGTGGCTCTGCTAACACAAGGCTGCCTGCCCCTCCTAGGTCTCCCTTTGCAGGTGTCTTCCAAACGCCATCGCCCTCACCTGCTCCCGTGTTCACTCGGCCTCGTGGCTGTCATCAGCTCTGGGCCCAACCCCCAACCCCCCCCCACCCCCCACCGCCGTGGCTGGGACTGCTCCCTGGAAAGACATCGCTCGCCCAGGCTGATTTCCCAGGGCAGGTTTGGGAAAGGCTGGGAGCGTCCTTGACCGTGGAGCTCGGGCGTCTCGAGGGCAGGTGGGCTCCACCTCCAGGAAGGGTGAGCAGCGGAGGCTGGAGGCAGAAGGCACCTCTCTGAGAGGTGGCCCATCTGTCACCCCCTGCTTTACACAGTCCGTGTGTGCGTCTCATTAGAACAGGCACAAACTGGGATGTGCATTTCCCCCGTGACTCTTACAAGAGTTGGCGGACTCCTGGGCAAGAGGGAAGGCCTGCATGGGCCGAGGCTGGAAAGCGCTTGTCAGGGCTGTGGGGGGGATGCAAGTGACTCCCCCCACCCCCGGTCCCCTGCCCTCCCACTGTCCCCTGCCCTGCGAGCAGTCTGCTTCCCCCACCCCCAACCATCCTCTGCCCTGCGGGCAGTCTGCTCCCCCCTCTGACCGTCCCCTGCCCTGCCGGCAGTCGGCTCCCCCGTGCGCCTCCTCCGTCTCCCTCACCCATCTCACCCAAGGAGGAAGGGACATCCAAGCCGACTGGGCTCAGGTAGCTGTTGCTAAAACTTCTGAAGGGAGATTTTAGTTTTCAGAAATTTGAAACGATGTACCTGCCGTGCTTTTATAATAAGGGGGCAGAAACCCTAAAAAAGCACCCAGAGGGGCGGTGAGGTGTCCAACTCTTGGTTTCAGCTCAGGTCATGGTCTCATGGTTTCATGAGTTCAAGCCCTGCGTCAGGCTCTGTGCGGACCGTGCGGAGCCTGCCTGGGATCCTCTGTCTCTCCCTCCCTCTTTGCCCCTCCCACACTCACACTGTCTCTCTCTCTCAAAATAAATACACACACACACACACACACACACAAAAGCACCCAGAAAGTCATGTACTTCCTTCCGCTGATTTGCAAGCTTGTTCCTTCCTTCCTTATTCCAAATACCATCCCCCCACCTGCCCGGTATTTGTAGATCATATACCACACGCACGTTAGTCGTCAAGGTCAAATGTCCCCTCCTCAGAGAGCCCTGGGCAAGCTTCCAAATAAAGTGAGTCCCCCACAGTCCCTTCACGCTCCATGAATCTCTCTGCTTCCCTTCCTCCGGAGCCCTGCTCGCAGGGGGGACTCGCCCGACCGCGCCTGCTTGACCGTCCACCCCACAGGGCGGGCTCGTGCCGTGCTCTGTGGGCCCTTATGCCCAGCGTCTGGCCCGGTGCCTGGCGCATTGGAGGGCTCAGTAAGCACCTGTTGAACGACTGAAGGGCCGATCGGGCCATCTGCAATGCGGGGGTCCCTGTCCTGGGAACGTCCCATGTTCTCAGCTGCTCGCCTGGGAGCACAGACAAAGCTGCAATCTGTTTGCTGCCTCCTGGGTCGTGTCTGAGGCTTCCCATAAGGAAAACCCAACCCGTATGTTTCCGGCTCATTCATCCTTTTCCTCCCTCAGCCGTGGTTCGTGGGGAGATAGCCCCTTACGTGTGAATGTTTGCCTCTGAGAAGCCCACGTTCACCTCCACCGAAAGTGACTGTGCGGTAAGCCCCCAACATCAAGTGTCATTGGCACCTGGGCTCCCAGGAGGTCAAGAGCAAACGGCCTGGGGGCCTCACCTGATTGCACCCCTCCATCACCCCCAGCCCCTGGCAGTGAGGAAGGGAGAGGAAACGGCGGACCCCCGAGCTGGGAGGCCCTCTTAAGAGGGGGGACACGGCCACCGACACGGAAGCTGGCGAGGAGGGGGAGCCCGCAAGACCGTCAATCGGCCGAGAGGTGAGCATTTCACAAAGCACACTTGAAAGGAAGGGGGCAGGAGGCGGGCTGACCACCCACCACTCCCCTCCGACTTTCATGTCCCCTACCCTGTAATTAGCGGTGTCGACATTTGAATGACACACGTCTGTAAAGTGCGCTGCCAGCGTGAACATGTTGGCGCTTTGGGACTACACCGTGAATCCGTAATTATGCCTTCCAGTCCCTTCTCTCCCTGGATGCTGCTCTGTGAGTGGGCAAGTGTGCAGGGAGAGAGGACTGTTAGAAAACTCCCCACTGTTAGCCGCCTTCCCTGAGCGCAGAAAGTGAGGCCCCTCGAGAACTTCTCTGCTTTATTTTGCATGGAATGATGTGTCAGGCTATAGACCTTGCCAGAAATGGAGCCTCTGGATAAGGCCGATACAACCACACTGCTAGATACCCTACAGTGTTGGAAGATATCAATAATAATAATAATCCCTGACATTAATCCCAGGCTTACATGAATCCAGATGAATTATAAACTCTAAGCCAAAGGATCTCCAGGATATAAACTAAGCCGATGGTTTAAATATGATTTCTCACTTCTTCTTTCCAAAAGTCTTATGAGATGGGCACAATTATTATCTCTGTGTTTTTTAAATAAAGGATTAGTTTTTTTTTTTAATTTGTTGAGAGAGAGAGAGCACACATGCATGTGGGCTGAGAAGGGCCGAGGGGGGGGGGGGAGAGAGAGAGAGAGAGAGAGAGAGAATTATCAACAGGTTTCACATTCGCCACAGAGCCCCACGTGGGGCTCAGTCTCACAACCATGAGTCACGACCTGAGCCAAAATCAAGAGTAGGTCACTTAACCGACTGAACTACACAGGCGTCCATATCTCTGTTTTATAGTTGAAAACAACTGAGCCAAATTCTAGGAATTGTTAGATTTGGGGGCTCATTAAAGAAAGAGAATGGAAACCCCAACTTCCTTCTTACAGTTGTCTGATGCAGCCATTCCTAACATCTGGAATTTCACCCCAGTAAAACTTCAAAAAAAAAAAGGCGTGGGTTGATTAGGATTGCCGACTCCTGCCTTTTCCAGGTATAAGCATTTATGGGAAAAAAAAAAGGCTGTCATCTGCATCTGTATCATTTCATGAATAACATTTTTGCAAAAACAAATACGAAAAATTCAGAAAAAGACATTTCTTTACATCAATCACATTCCGCGCTATAAAATACTCACTCTGGATCTTCCTTCCTTCCTTCCTTCCTTCCTTCCTTCCTTCCTTCCCTCCTTCCTCCCTCTTGCCCTTCCTTCCTTCCTTCCTTTCCTTTTCTTTCTTGTTTTGCCAAAGGCCAGTGAACATTCCATCCCAGGCTCACCCTAACTTGAAGACTTGCATTCAGGATCGCTGATCCTTAGTGCTGCTTCTCAACCAGGGTGAGAGTGGGCGGTGATTTTGCCCCCAAGGAGACATTTGGTGATGCCTGGGAACATTCCTTTAGTTTGCAACCTTGGAGGCCTCAGGGAGGTTGGCTATGGCATCTAGTAGGTGGAGGCCAGGGGTGCTGCGAACACCCTACGGTGCACAGGACGGGCCCCGGCACAGAGAAGTATCCTGTTCCCCGTGCGGGTAGGGCTGAGTTGAGCAGCAGGTGAGCAGAGCGCTGATGGACGGCAGGGGAGGAGCTCACCAGTACTCCGTGGGTGCGCCCGAGGGACAATGAAACCCGTGGTCACAGAGAGATGAGGGTGTCCTGCCTTGTGCATCCCCCCGGCGAGGTCGGGGGAGACCCTGGCCCGCTGGGCACCCGAGCACGTTAACTTCCCGTGGGGTTAATTGCTCTCTGTCCATCTGGAAAACCCCACAAAAAGCCCAGCCACATGAACTTGGAGCAAGACTTCTGTGAGGTTGATTCGATTTCTTCTTGCCAGTTTGGTCCCTCCTTTGGGCCCCCCTGGCCTAGCTCCCTAGTTTGACAGTCTCTGTGACACGGGCCTGAGCGGATGTCCGTGGCCGTGCCGAGTTATTTCAGTCTGCGCACTGCGTACGGTGCTGTGCACACACCCTGACAAAGGACATCAAACAGATCTGTGAACCGCGGTTGTGATGGGAACTAATTAGCATTTCATAACACTCAACAGGGGAGAAAAAGCAATGACACTTTAGAGCAAATAAAACCCATTTGCAAATTTAATATTTTTCTGACAAGTTAGTCTCTAACCATTACCTCCCCCCTCCCTTGTGTAATTTATTCCTTCAGCTACTATTTGTCAAGCTCTAAAGTCTTTACCAGGCTTTGCTCACTGGAGTCCACTGGTTAAAAGTCACAGTGGCATCTGGGTCTGGGTCCTCCCTGAGGGCGGCCCACGGCCACATGAGGTCCATCACCTGTTTTTGGACAACCACAAGCTGAGAAAGGGTTTCACAGTTTTCAATGGCCTGAGGGGGGCAGGGTATCAAAAGAAGAACAATATTTTGTGACGCTCGAAAATTATATGAAATTTGAGGGGCGCCTGGGGGGCTCAGTCGGTTAAGCATCCGACTTCGGCTCAGGTCATGATCTCACGGTTCGTGGGTTCGAGCCCCGTGTCAGGCTCTGTGCTGACAGCTCGGAGCCTGGAACCTGCTTCAGATTCTGTGTCTCTCTCTCTCTCTCTGCCCCTCCCCCGCTCATGCTCACTCTCTCTCTCTCTCTCTCTCTCAAAAATAGGTGTTAAAAATTTTTTTTAAAGAAAATTATATGAAATTTGAATTTCAGTGTCCACAAATAAAATTTTACTGAAACAGAGTCACGTTCGATTGTTTATATTTTGTCTGTGGCTATTTTCATGCTACAATGGCAGAGTTGAGCAATTGTGACAGAAACCGTACGGAAAGCCTACAAAGCCTATAATATTTATCACCTGGCATTTTTACCAAAAAACAAAAAAAGACAAAAAAAACTTTTTTTCTTTGCAGACTTCTGAGTTAGTTAGCGGAAAGCAATCAGGTAACACCAGGCAGTACGACTCTAAGAGACGCCTGCTAAATTAGAGGAAGTATGTGGCTCTAGGGGGGCCTGGGGTTGGGGGGAATCAGTTCTACCTGGAGGTTAGGAGGGAAGGCTTCCTGGAGGAAGTGGTAAAAACTTGAAATGGGAAAGATGAAAAAGCCCACCCCAGGACTCACGGCCCCACAATGTCAGTTTCCGTCGTATATTCCCCCAGCACCCTTCTTCCTGCACCCCACCCTGTGAGCGATCTTCTCGGGGGTGAGGAGAGGGAGGAAGGCTTTGTGTTGGCTCAGCCAACATTTCCCCACATCTACGTCTGTCCCTTGACTTCTTCCTTTCCTTCTGAAGGCTGTTGGGAAGATGACTCTAGTTTCAGCCAGACTTTCTCCAAAGTTTTTGTTTATGCATCCATAACAGTAACAGCCCTAAGGTTCATGTTCATTATGAACTCACCATGACTTCTAGAAAGCAGCCTGGAATTTGTCTGGCTCTGGGCCAGTGCTTGAACTTAAAAATTACCCACAATGTCTAGCACTTCACTTGTTTTCACAGGATAAAGGCCGGCAGGAGAGGGTGTATCTCTTTCCAGAGAAGGTGATTCTTGGCACCCTGAGCACTTAGCTCAGTGCTTGGCTCACATGCGTGAGCATCAGATATCCGATGAATTGTACTGCTCTGGTTTACGTGACTTTAAGAATCTGGCCTGCTTTAGGACAACCATCTCCGATCACTGGGACCACCGGCATCAGACAGACCTGGGTTCAAATCCCGTCTCAGCCACTTCTTAGCTGTGTTTTATGTCTTTTAGACACACTGCTAAATCTCTCTGACCCTCCGATCTGTCTGCAAAGCTGAGTTAATAATATATCTGACTCATTAGTTATGGTGAGAATGAAGGGGAAAAATGAACAGAGAAGGCTCAGCCCAGTGCCTGTCCCAGGAAGCCCTGGCACATGTCAGCTGCCATGACTCCCAGATGGACCAGGCTTGTAGAAAGCCCCTGCTCAGAGCGGATGGGCCCTCCCCGAGCACATCACCCCGGGTCCTGTGGACAAGGGGTAAAGTATGCTGCCATTTGGGTAAAAAGGAGGAACAAAGAATGTATACACAGATTTACTGACATACACATAAAGTGTCTTTGAAAGAATACCAGGAGCACCTGGGGGGCTCAGTCGGTGGAGCGTCCAGCTTCAGCTCAGGTCACGGTCTCACAGTTCGTGAGTTCGAGCCCCGCATCGGGCTCTGTGCTGACAGCTCAGAGCCTGGAGCCTGCTTCGGATTCTGTGTCTCCCTCCCTCTCTCTGCTCCTCCCCGACTTGCGCTCTGTCTCTGTCTCTCTCTCAAAAATAAACAAACATTAAAAACAATTAAAGAAAAAAAAAAAAAAAAGAAAGAATACCAGAAACTGTTAATCGTGATTTTGCCTCCGGGGAGGGGACCAGTTGGCTGGGGTGCAAGGCAGAATAGAGGTCTTTCCTTTTTTCTCCCTGGCACATCTGAACGTGAAATAATATGAAAAGTACCTATTCAGAAAAGTAAATCGGTGTTTACGATACAGGGCACCCTATCGAAGGATCTGCAGACACGAGGGATGGGGTGACACAGCATTTGGGTTGGGGGTGAGGGGTGGGACATGAGGCCAACAGAGCAGGGAGACGTCCAAGTGAGAGGGATCAGGTGCAGCTTTGGCATAAACCTCTGTACCCGAGAAGCGGCAATTACTTTCCCGAGTAAATTAACTGGGAGCAAAACTCAGCTCAGTAGACACCCGCCGGGCGGCTGACAGCCAAAGTCGTGCCGTTACCGGCGGGAAGGGCAGACGAGGGCAGGACTTCCTGGAGGACGTCTGGAGGGGTCACTCCCGCAGCCCTGGGGAGAAACATCTTGAACACATTGGGGGACGAACCGCTGGGGCCCGGGGCTTGCTTGTGGAGACCGGCACTTTCAGAAAATTGCTTTTGACACATAGTCACTTGTTTGGGCTCTGTCTGACCCCCCACTATCAGTGCTCGCTGACCTCTGACATGAACTTGCCGACAAAGGTCACACCAAATCAAAACGACATTCCAGAGGATTCTTTTCAGCAGCAGGTACTCACCGGCCTAGATGTTTTCTCAAATGTCAAAACCCGGGGTGGGGGGGAGGGTGGAGAAAGGATGGTAAAATTGACCAGAATGATTTAGGGGCGGGGAAGAAAAGTTGTTTAAGTGACCAAAGGATTGAAATCAGAAAATAAGAGCAAAGGAAAACACGGCTACAGAGATTCAGGGAGGAACACTCACTTTGGTTAAAAAAAAAAAAAAAATCTGCCCTTGTGGAAATGACGATTCTTATATACAGTAGTGTGGGAGTCAAGCAAAGCCGTGTGAAACGGAGATGAGCCAACGGTTTGACTAGGGGTGGGTGGGGGTGCGGAGCAGGGAGGTCAGGGCAGCCGAGGAACGAGATGAGGGTTTATGAGCTAGGTTTTCACTCTCTCTGAAGTGGAGAGAAACGGAGCTCTTATTTTACAAGCACAGACTTTCGCGGGTGAGGTCCCCGGAGGGGGTTCAGCTGGGAAGTCTGTTCTCCACGTTAATGTGTCCAACATTTCTGAGCTCTAACAGTCACTCTCGAGTCTTCACTCTCACACGACGAGTATGTTGGGTTTTTTTTTTTTTTTAGTTAATTTATTTATTTTGAGAGAGAGGGGCAGAGAGAGAGGGAGGGAGAGAATCTCCAGGCTCTGCGCTGCCGCGGGGCTCGAACTCACAAACCTTGAGATCATGCCCTGAGCCGAAATCAAGAGTCAGATGCCTAACTTACTGAGCCACCCAGGCGCCCCAAAGCCAGTGAGTATCTTACAGCGACTATAAATCCATTTATCGGTACGTAAAATGGAGAGAGAAAAAGAAAATCATCAAAATGGGGAGAAAAGCCGATCTCGTTGAGGGCAGGAAGACCGAGGGGGCAGCTCATTCTCCGGGGTGGCGGAAACAGAGGTGGGGCTTAGACAGACCTGAGTGTAACTAGTGGATCTTTGTTTCTGAGCTGTGTGACTCTGGGCAGGTGACCTCACTTCTCTGAGCCTCCTTTTCTTCATCCGGTAAATGGGTATAAATAGCAGAAGCTCCGTCACAAATGGTTGGAGGAGGAAATGGGCTGATGCTCTTACTTTTATTGCCTCCAGGTATTATTTGTAGGCACTTACCCTTTTTCTCTCCTTCTTCTCCCGCCCATGGCTCCTGGGTGCATCTTTGTCCCAGAGGAGGGAGGTAGGGAAGAGGGAAGGAGACTCTTACAGATCTTTCTGGGGTTTGTTTTCCGAAGGCGAAGGAGATTTTAGAGAGATCACAGAGTAGCTAGCTGAAAGGAGCGAGAGGAGGATTTGTGGGCAGAGACTAACTGTCTCTGAAAAGCAGGGAGGGGAGTGCTCCCCACCCACGCCCAGGCTCGCCCTGCTCTCTGGAGGCTGCTGGGGCGAGAGGACAGGCCCCGAGGCCCGGCTGGCAGATGGGGCCACCCGCACCTTTGCAAAAACTCTCACCTCCACGCCAGCCACGAAGGCAGGGGAGAACCGGGGCTCGAGGTTGCCTTGCAGACAGGGATGCTGCTGTCTCCATGGCAACCGGTGTGCATGACTCCCTGAGGACCGTGTGTCCGTTCTCCCCTGGGACGAGGGCCCAGCCCCGATGATGGGGGTTCCTGGTCAGACAGCCTGTGTTCTCTATTAGCCCGGACAAAGGGTGCTCAGGGCAAAAAGAAAAAACAAGTGTAATTCAAGGAGACTAAAGCAGGGATCTCTCCTCACGTCCCTCTGCTTGTGGACTGAAATCCCTGCCTGTCCCATCGTCGCCCCTGGGCCCGTTCCCAAGCCGCTGCTGGGCACCTCCCGGGCGCCAGCTGCCAGCACGCCGTGGGTCCCGGGGCGGAGCCTCTGCCCTGGGGAGCCTGGGGGTCCAGTGTGAGGCCCCCACCCCTCCCTGTGCTTCCCAATTCCTTGGGGTGCCCAGGCCCTGCGCTCACAGATCCTAACAGCACCGACAGACAGCGGGGTCCAGGCAGGGGGTTCGCTGGAAAATCCCCCCCACCCGCCCCGGGGTTCTACTGTGAGACCCACCGTCCTATGGGAGGAACGGAGAGGCAGAGCCACAGGGCAGGGGGATAAGGGCTGTGACCGAGGGGCTTACCCCGGGGTGTGAGGGGAGGCCTGGCCCAGCCTGGGGTGGCAGGGAAGGCCTTCTCAGGGACCCCCTAGCTCGGCAATAAAAGATGAGTAAACGCTCACTAGAGAAGATGGTGGACACGGGGGTGGGATCCCAAGCAGGGGGGGAAAGCGGCGAAGGAAGGAAGGAAGGGAAGTGAGAAAGAGTCCCCGGGGAGGGGGGGCGCCCCCCACTGTCAGGCTGGGGCAGAGCGTGAAGCAGGGGTCTGCGAAGGAGGAAGCCTGGCTGGCTGGGGTCCACCCCTCGGCATGCCATCCCCCAGTCAAGTAGCCAAGATCCTGCCCCCAAGAGAGAAGTCGCATCAAATTCCAGTTCTGGAAAGGTCGTGTGGCTGGAGGTGAGTTCACAGAGGTGAGTGGGGGCCGGGCCGAGCCTCCCAGGCGAGAACCTGGGGAAACGCCACGCAACAAAGCATCTCACCCCTACCTGCCCGGAGCAGAGGATCTTCTTAATGACAGGGGGCTTCTTAATGACAAAAGCCAGCGCCAGTCCCCACAGCTGTTTCTGCTTTGGGCCCCCCCACCCCAGCAGGGGTGTGGGAGAGGGGACGGCTCCCCGCATCCCTCCTGGGGGCAGGTGTTGGGGAAACCAGGCCTCCCCAGTCCCACTGTGTGTCGGGAAAGATGGCTTCGAGGTTTCCGGGGCAGGGAGCCGGCTCCTCGCCCGGGGTCTGGCGCGTGTCGTCTCCCGGGCTCGGGGCTCGTTCCCGTTCTGAGAACACTACCCGCTCGAGCCCTGAGCTGTATCAGAAGATTCTCGTCGACCCCTTCCCAGGCTCTTATCCCAGGACGCACCTCGAGGTTCGAGCTCCCCCAGACCACGTGCAGCGGGGGAAGAGAGGCGGGGGCACCAGGCAGCGGGGGAAGAGAGGCGGGGGCACCAGGCACCTTCCCTGGCTGGGCCCCAAGGATCGGGGTGCACGAGTGGGGGGCAGGGGGCCGTCCCCACCGTCCGCCCGCCGTATCCCCGGTGCCCACGTCGGTCAGCAACCTCACGCCAGCCCTCCCCGCGGGCCCCGGGACCTCAGGAATGATGCCCAGAGCAGACTGGTGGGTCCCCCAAGGGCACCGTCCATCGTGGTCCTGAATTCAGAACCAGGGGGCGGGTCTTGGAGCGCCCACCCTCCCGGCCTGGACGCGGTGTTTCCTCTCCCGCCGCCGGGCGGCCGGCCGTTCACAGACTCCAGACAAAGAGAATCCTCGCTCATCGACATAACAGATAGCACGTCTGACATTTTCTCTTCACGTGAAGTGAGGGTTTGCCTAGTGTGCTTCCCTCCCCTCCACCCCCCACCTCTGCAGCTGATTTTAATGGCTTGTGACAGTTATTTGTATAATTTGAGTTATGTGGCATCTCCGAGATCTTTCTCCCGGGGAAGATTACATGAGACTGTTTTGACAGCTCTCACCTAAGGGGCAGCATTTAATATATAACAGTTCATAAAACAAAACTGGGATCCGAGAATACCTTTGGCTGTTAGTCACGATGATGTCACTTTAAGGCCTAAGAGGAGGGAAAAAAAGAAAAAAAAGAAAAGGTAGAACGTGCTCTTTGAGCTGTGACATGTCTGGGAGACACTGGGTAGCTGAGCGGGTGAATTTGGACGTGGAGGTAAGAACCCTCCCCCTTCTGCACAGCTAACTGGAAACGTTGGGACTCGGATGCCCGCGCCGTTTGAAAGATGAATTTAAAGAGTCCGAATTGACTCTCGGAGCCTTGGTACTTTTTCTTCTTTCTTTCTCCCTTCCGCGGTGGAGGCGGAATTGTTAAGTCTGCAAATCAATCATCCTCTCCGTTTGAAACCCTATTTGGAAACACACTTTGCCCCCGAGGCTAGTTATTCTCAGGTTTTTCTCGCTCGCGCGCTGCCTGCGTGATTCGTTTTAAATCCGCAACCCTGTTAGCTCATGTCAGGGAGCATTTTCAAACAGAGTCTGTAAAAAAAAAAAAACAAAAACAAAAAAAAAGGTTTTGGGAGATAAAGTTGGACCTAGACCTTTCTGAAAGGGGACGGGGAGTACAGGGTGTGGTCGAGAGAGACAGGTGCCTCTAGTCTAACGCATGGACGTTGCCGCTTCTCAAATCTCTCCCGTCCCACCCCGGCCCCCAGACCTCAAGCAAAAAAAAAAAAAGAAAGTCTCCAAAGGAAAAGTGGCTTCATTCTCGCAGGGCTGGAGGCTCAGCCCGCAAACTTTGCAAACTCCGTGTGAGAACAGGGAGCCAATCGGGGCTCAGTCGGTTGAACGTCCGACTTCGGCTCAGGTCATGATCTCACGGTTCGTGGGGTCGAGCCCCGCGTCGGACTCTGTGCTGACAGCTCGGAGCCTGGAGCTGCTTCGGATTCTGTGTCTCCCTCTCTCTCTGCCCCTCCCCCACTCATACTCTGTCTCTGTCTCTCAAAACTAAATAAATATTAAAAAAAATAATAATAGAAAAGAGCAGCGAGCCAATGACTGCAAGCCCAGAAGGCAGAGCAGAAGCTTCTTGTTGGGACTCCGGGAAGAACTGTCTTCAGGCTTCAAGTGCGACACGGGGTTTGGCCACCACTGGAACGTGACCCTTGTCCGCAGACCCCGTCTGGCTGAGGCTGCAGGGCTTTTTGGAAATCCCATTTTTCCAAACCTTGAAAGGTACAGGCGGTTTCCACGGAGCCTGAGAAACGGGGCCATTTGTCCCGGGGGGGGGGGGGGGGGGGGGGGGGGGCGCAGGGGAGGGGACCCTGTTCTGCTCAAGAGAGTGAGCAGCCTCTTAAATCCTTCAGTAGGGAACGTGGGGAGCGGGGAGTTCTCCACCTCGCGTTGTGTGTGCCGGAAAGTCGCCACGTCGGGACACAATACAGACTGGGCTTTGCTGGGGGCAGATCTCGGGACTCTCCGATTTTGGGCTCACACCTCCCCCCCGCCTCCCCCCTCCCCGCCGAACATCATAAAAACTTCACTCACTAAAGCAGTAGATCTGTTCTATTCTGTTTTTTAAAAGGAAGAGCGATGTCTGAATGGCCCGATCGTGGTCACGGGGAAAATATTAAAGGCAGAAGCTGGTTAAGACCTAACTGAGCTGAATGCGCACAACGTCTTAATGGCCCTTCATTCATTCATGTAAGAAACGTGTGTGAAGCTCCTCCCAGGTGCCAAGATCTCAAGTCTGAAGACACCACCTTTAGCGGCAAATTAAATCCCTGCTCTCACCTTGCGTTCCCCGAGTCAGTGATAGACAAATATATGATATCGTGTTGGGGAGGGGTCCACGCTTCTTGACAAAAACCCAGCAGGCGGAGAGGGATGGGGGGGCTACTTTAGATAAGCCCGCGAGGGAAGGAAGGTCTCCCCGAGGCTTGAAGGAGGTGAGCCCTGCTTTTATCTGGGAGGTAAGTGCTCCAGGCAGGGGTGCGGTAAGTCCAAAGGCCCTGGGGTAGGAGTGTCCCTGCCCCATTTGAGGAACAGCGAGAGGCCAGTGTGTCTGGGACAGAATGAGGGAGAGCAGGTGGGGGGTGTGGGCAGAGAGAGACAATGCCAGGCTACACTCGCTACGGGGCGCAGTCCCCCTGGGGAGGCCCCCGTCCCCAGTTATTTAATCCAACAGCCATCTAGGGGCTTTGGTGGAGGCATTTTGTAGACATGATTTACATGCGCAATTAGGTGACTGTCAGTAAGGGAGACTGTCCTAGATGGTTTGGGTGGGCCTGGTCTAATCAGTTGAAAGGCTTTAAGAGTGGAACCTGAGGATCCCTAGTGAAGAAACTCTGCCTGTGAACAGCAGCCTCGGCCCGTGCCTGACGGTTCCAGCCCTTTCCAACAGCCTCCCCCATGGAGTCCAGACCTGCCTAGCCAGCCCCGCAGTCGCCCAGCAATGAATCCTCTATTATATTCCTTGCACTGGTCCTGTTTCTTCTATTGAAACTTCTTACTGGTTCTGCTTCTCCAGCGGAAGCCAGCCCACGACGGCTTTGCCCTTTACCCCGCTGCCAGGGACGCTGCCCCTCCTGTTTGTCCCTTCGGATGAAGTCCACTGGTTCTAGAAGCTTCCGTCTCAACCCTTGTACTGATCTGGAAGCTCTCTGAGGACAGCATTCCCGGTGGGTCCCGGCAGCAGCACCCAGCAGGCCAGCCTGCCCTGAATTATCCGGATAGGGAGGGAGACACCTCCTGATGCGAAGGCAGCACGGCTGGCCTGGTGGGCGGACTGTCCCGAAGGCTTTCTTCCGCTGACGTGGCGGCTTCGCGGTCCCAGACTCCTCCGGCGTCCTGGCAACAGAGCCCGCCTCATGGGGACGTCGCGGAGGCCAAGAAAGAAATGATGTCAGCGAATGGACAATTTTCCGGAGCGCCAAGCGGCGGGACATCCGTCCTGGGGCTGATACAGCGGTGAGGCTGGGGGCCAGGCAGCCACACCGGTGTCTCCGGGGAGGGGCTGTGACCAGACACCCCGCGTCCTTAGCCGCGGCGCCGTAACCACAACGGCGATGCTGTCCCATCCTCTCGGGGTCCCGCGGGGCCCTGGGGACCCTCTGACAGCCGGATCCCGGTTTTAAAGACCCTGCGAGTGGTGACCACGGCCAGGCACGCTAGACGCTTAGCCCTTAGCTTGCTCATCTGACAAGTGTCCGCTGTGACTGTGTTCTGCGGGCGGGGAGACACCAGTGAGCGAAGCACACGCCCACCCCCGCTGTCTCAGAATTCTCGAGTGGTGAGTCGAAAACCAGATAAAGAAACACCACGTATGATAGGTCAAGGTTGACGGTCCTGTAGAGGAAACGAAGGGAGATGGGGGGACAAGGAGCACCAGGGTGGGGGTGGGCTTCCTGTCCTTGGCACGGTAGTCAGAGAAGACACCTTGGAGGAGGTCACATTATAAGGAAGAAAGGGAGCAAGCTATCTTTATTCCATGGGGAAGAAGGTTCTAGGCAGCGAGCATAAGTGCAGAGGTCCTGTGGCCGGAGCTTGCCGGGCACGTCGGAGGAGCAGCAAAGGGGGCGGTGTGGCTAGAGCCCCAGGGCAGGCGGAACGAGGGCATCTTGTGGGGCCCCGGAAGCCCGGGCAGGGACTGTGGCTTTCCCTCGGCAGCGGGAGCCCGGGTGGCTTACGGGCACACGGCGTTGCTCCTGGTCCGCGTCCAGCCTGTTCCCTGCAGCCGTGGGCCTCCTGCCCGCGAGGTGCCCCCACAGCACGACTTTAAAGGTGTCCCGGTTACCGTTTCCTTAATAAAGAGCAGATCGAGTCCAGCCCTGCCTCGGGGTTCGGTCCCCACAGACAGCTCCCCCGCGGCCACGCCAGCTGCCACAGCCCCGTGCCGCCTTCGCCCGTCTGCCTCGGGGCCAGCCCGGGTGACCACGTGACATGCCTACCGAGCGTGGCAGCACCGCCCCGGCCCGGCGAGTGCCGGCGGCCATGCACAGGCGTGCGCGCGAGCGGGAGGGCTCGAGGCACCTCTGCCACCCGCCGGGGTGGGAGGGGAGCTGCGCACGGCAGGGGTCAAGAATGTGCTGACAAAGTGCTCAGGCGACACACCTCTGTCCCAGGGCTCTGACACCAATCCTCTGCCAGGAGAGAAAACCGTGTAGCCTCCCACCCCCGCCCCACCCCCCATCCCAGAAGCAGCCTTATTTGCATCCACCTGGCTGTCAGGGCCCAGAGGAGTGGAAGAGGAGAAAGGGGTCTCAGTGGACCGCAGGGCATAGCGAGGCCAAGGTCTGCATGGCCTTTGCAGGGATTCGGCATTCCACCGTGACTCGACTCGCTAAGGAAACCTCAGAGGGTCCGGGCTGGAAACGATGAAGGCCATTGTTACTGACTCCCCCGAAGCCAGCCTCTTCATCTATACACGGGGAAACTGAGGCCCAGGTTGGAGAAAGGTCTCGCCCAATGGGGCGCGGAGGCAAACCAGAGCTCGGACCTAGAACTTCTGGCCTCAGTATCAGGGAGAGAAGCGCGGAGGAGCTGACTGAGCAAACCCACCGCCCACAGGTCTCCGACACCCTGCTCAGCCCCAAGACCTTGCCCCCCGCCTCCTCAGGACCCCCAGACCCAGCGCGGAGTGGAAAGGGGCAGGGAAAGCAGGAGCGTCAGAGACGCCAGGCCCCGGAAAGAACGAGAAACAGGAGTTTGACTCTGCGTCCACGCTGACCGATCCCAGCTTCACCCTAAGGAGCTGTGTGACTCCGGGCGCGTCGCTTCCCCTCTGTGCTCTCACCGCAACACAGTGGCGCGTTTCCTGCTGTTTGGCGAGGATTCAAGGCAACGATTCTATAAACGGTGCGGTGCGGCGACTGGCACCGAGTGAACGGACAACAAAACCAGTCATATCGTGTCGTTCTTCCGTCGCCGAAGTAAAATGGCTTTGAGCCTTGCAGAGACGTTTTGCGGAAACGATTCGGCCTCTGGCGTCGAGCGGTCACGGATTCGAGTCCCCGGTGAAAAGACCCCAGGCCGCACAGCGTTTCCAGCCCACCCTTGACAGTCGATCGCTCACGTCGGGGTTGGGGGGTGGGGGACTGAGGAAACGGGACCCGTGCGGGCATGTGACCCCGGGCAGCTCTGAGCCCCGCGCACGCGGGGGTGTGAGCAGAGGCCCCTCCCCGCCAGGTTTAGCCTGGCAGCCCCGGGCCCGGTGGGGGGGGTGTGTTCGCTCGGGGCTACGGGCTGCAGCGGCAGAAGCCCCGGGAAACCCGCCGCACGCGCACGTGTCAGTGCTCGCACCTCGCACCCCTCCCTCCCTCCCTCCCTCCGGGCAAACCAAACCCCGACCCACAGCTTCTGCGGCTCAAGGGCGGCTCTGAGTCACCGGACTGCATTTCATCCACACTCCCCTGCTCAGCTCTGCAGGAGGAGGCCTCACCCCTCCCAGGGCTTCGCCACCCATTCGCTGCCTCCCTCCGCCCATTTCTCCATCCCGAAAGCCAGGGGCCTGCTCCCCGCGTCCAGCTGCCTGGGTTTCGGGGTGGGGGGAGCGCCTGCTTGAGGTTGTGTGATGCTCCGAGCGCGACCTCACCGGCCAGCGCTTCTCACCCGGGGCCGACTGGTCCCCCGGGGGACACGAGGCAACGTCTGGAGTTGTCACAGCTGGGGGGGGGGGGACGGTGCTCCTGGCATCCGGCGGTAGAGGCCAGGGATGCCGCTAATACCCTATGACGCCCAGGGCGGCCCCCACAGCAGAGAATGACCCAGAATGCCGCTAGCGCCGAGGTGGAGAAGCCTAGTCTAGGTAGCACCTCGCTCTGCAAAGTGTAGACCCCGGGCTGGTCATGCTGGTGTCCCCTCACAACTTGTCATAAACGTGCACTCTGGAGCCCCACCCCGACCCGCTGAGTCAGAATCCACATTTTATCAAAACTCCGCAGGGGGTCCGTGTGTCCGTGAGAGTCTGAGAAACACAGGTCTGGAGGGTGGAGCCTCTGAGTCAAAATGTGTGCCGATCACTTCCTGGTCATCATCTCACTGCCAGCCGCCTGACCTTCCGGGGGGACCATATCCATCTTAGGGGCCTGAGAAGCCGGAGCTCAGAGACAGCAAGCCACCTCCCCAAGTTCACACAGCTGATGAGCAGCACAGCCAGCATCCTGACCCACTCCCTCCGGCTCTGCGTCCTCCACTCTCCCAGGGTCAACCCCTGTCTGCATGTTAGCGAGCATTCCCTCGCCGAGTCCCCGAGGATCCCGGGAGGAGGGGGTGAAACGGATGTGATTTCAAAGCTCCCAGGAGATTCCAACGGGCAACCCCCTTTGGGAACCACTCCAAACACATTACCATTTTTAACTTTTCTTTATGTTTATTTATTTTTGAGAGAGAGAAAGAGACAGAGTGTGAGTGGGGGGAGGGGCAGAGAGAGAGGGAGACACAGAATCCGAAGAAGGCTCCAGGCTCTGAGCTGTCAGCACAGAGCCCGACGGGGGGGGGCTCGAACCCACGAACCGCGAGATCATGACCTGAGCCGAAGCCAGACCCTCCCCCGACTGAGCCCCCGGGCGCCCCAAGACATTACTGTTTCTACAACATATCTGATCATCAGAATCATCTCGGGCCCTTGTCAAAATGCAGATTCCCGGGTTGCTCTCCCGGTGGCTCCGAATCAGGCAGTCAGGGTCAAGGCCAGGGGATCTGTCCCTCAGGAGGGTCTGATATCGGGCCAGCGCTGGAAGTGACTCTGAAGGAGATGTGAGTCTGCTCCCCGCATTCTCGGAGCACGAGACTGCCCTCGAGGGGCACACGTTGGTGGGGGAGGAGGAGGTTGGATGAGAAAGTCTTAGTGTTTTGACGTGCGAAGCGCACAGAAGCAGACAGCACATAAATATATACTTGGTATTGACATTTCATAAGGGGGAGCAATTAGAAAAGATGTCTAAAAAGAACTCTTGGGGGACAAAAATGAAAAACCAGTTATGAAAACCTTAACCGGATACTGTGATCTACCCTGGGCCCACGCCGGAGGCCTGCCAGTCGTTGGTCCGTGGGAAGCGGGCCGGGGCTCCCGGGCGGGGGCTGGTGATGGTTCTGGAGGTAGAGTCCAGCCAGGGCGCGGTCGGCGGCACAGCCGAGCCTGCCGTGATCACCGCACCTCTTCCGCTCCGTGACAGAGGCTCTGTCCCCTGTGTGAACCTGGCCCTCAGCCTCTCGATAATTCCGTGAGCCACCCCGTATTGCAAGCATAAATTCTGTTCAGTTCCTCGCGACTAGCAAGTCTGACTGATGGGGGTTCCTTTGAAGGCAGGGATTGTCGGCCCCAGCGCTACTGACGTTCTGGGCCAGCTCACTCCTGGTCGTGGGGGCCACGGTCCTATGCCTTGCAGGATGTCACTACAGCAGCCTCGACCCACTAAAAGCCAGTAGCAGCCCCCCCCCCCACAGACACACACGGTGACAGCTCAAAATATCTCCAGATGTTGCCAAGACTCTTGGGGGACAGAATCAGTGCAGTTCAGAACTGCTGGTCTGGACCGCGTTGAATTCCGTCAGCGGAAGGTGGTCTGCATTTTGGGCTTTTCTAACAAGTCCTTAGGAAGCAAGTCTACTTCTTATCTATCCGTATCCCTCCCTCTCTGTCTCTCTCTGTATATATATGGTATCAGTCAAAGTCTGGAATAATACACATCAAACCGTTTTAAGGTAACTACCTTTGGAGAGTGGAATTGGAGAAAGATTGTCATTTTTATGCTACACATTTCTGTGCCATTTATATTTTTTATAGTGAATGCATATTGATTTCGGTTAAAAACATTTAAAAGGCAGGCCGAGAACGTCATCCTCCACACTTGCAAACCCTGAGTTTTCTAAAACACAGATCTGATCGTGTTACTGCTTAAAGTAACCTTCAAACTAATCTCCTTCAAAGACCCGCCCCCACCCCACCCCCGTTCCCCACTGCTTTCAGGATAGAACCTGAGCTCCTTGGCTACACTGGCCCTGATGACCCTTACGGAGCCGCACCCTTTCTTTGGCCCTTCGCTTTGCCTCACCTCCCTGCTTCAGCTCCAAGCTCTGACCACCCTGAATTTCTCCGAGCTCCCTACACACTCCGTGCTCCCTCCAGCCTCCTGCCTTTGGTCAAACCTTCTCTGGTTCTGAGTCACAGCAGCTTCAGTGACATCTCCCCCTGGCAGCCTCCCTGATACACACCCACTCACCCAAGTGTCAGAGCGGCTCCAATCCAGCCCCCCTAAAGGGCAGCCCTCTGCACTTCGTGCTCTTGGTGAACCGAAGAGCTAGCCTTAAGCGGAAGAACTCATCAGTTCCCTACCTGTGGATCTCAAGTCCCTGCTGTGGAGATGCCCCGAACCCCCATTTTCACTCCCACAAGCCTTTTGGAGTGGGCAGACTCGTGTTCCAATCTCATCTTTGAGCCTCATTAGCTGTGTGACCTCAGGCATGCCTCTTACCCTCTCTGGACCTCATCAAAAAGTGGGGATAATTGTAACCTACCTGTTTTCATCCATTTGGACTGTTATCACAAAATGCCACGCTGGGTGGCCTTTAAAGGGCACACTTGTGTCTCGCAGTTCCGGGGGCTGGGGGGTCAAGGTCAGGTGGGCGTGTGGTCGGGTGAGTTTCCTCTTCCTGGTTCATAGCCCACATTTTCTCACTGTAGAAGGCGACGGGGCTCTGCGGGGTCCCTTTCAAAGACCACCGCTCTCATTCACGGAGGCCCCACCTCCCACTACCATCCCCCTGGAGACTGGGATTTCAACCTGCGGATTTGGGGGGGGGGGGACACAAACATTCAGACCACCCGCCATTTTATAAGGCTGTGCTGACTGAAACAGTGAATCCAAGCGCCCAGCGCCAGGCGTGCGTGGCACAGAGAACATTTTCATCAGATGTGGTATGTTACTATCAATATCCCTTCACTATGAAGCCTGCGACGCAGTAAATGCTCAATAAATAATAGCAGTAATAGTCACAACAACGTTTTATTTCCTGACCGGTTCCGCCAGGCACTACGCTAAGTGCTTTGGGTACGTTTTCTCGCTTACTCCTGGCAGCTGCATTGACAAGGATTATTTTTATTCCTTTTGTGTAGGAAGAAAAGAGGCCCAGAGAGAGACAGCAGCTTCCCGGTGGCCGAGTCCCGGTCTCTCTGGTCCCAGGCTGTAACGGGGTGGGAGTTCCTGGTGCTGGGGTGGTGGTGATTTTCCGCATTCCGCGTTCCTCATCCGGACAGACCAGGCCCCTCTGCACCGGACGGGGGACCGTCAGCTGATAGACCTCCGAAGAGAAGGGACACTTTTCTCAGTGGAAGCCACGCTGACATTGGGGAAACCAGAAACTGTCCAAGGCCCAGAGCCAATGGCAGGGCTGCCACCGTCCTGCCCAGCTTTTACAAGAGCCCCGGGGCTTCCCCATCAGCGGCGCCTTGCCTCCTAAAGCTGGAAAGGCCAATGGTTCTTGATGGTTCTGAGCCTCCTCCTCTGGCTTCACCCAGACCCTGGGGGCCAGACAAGCACGAGGAGCTTCCTGGAACCCTGTGCTGGCAGCCGGGTGCAGCACTGATTCGAGTCCTGGGGTGAGTGGCCCTGTGGGGGAGGGGGGACGGTGGGGGCAGACACCTGCTGGGCGGCAGTACTGACATATCTTGCCACCAGGTGGCGCAATTGAGGTGCTCTGGGTTTTTCCTTGTTTTCCTCTTTATCCGGATGAAAGCGCAGACCCTCCTCGAACGAGAGCAGACAACACCAGGACGCCAGTGAGTATCTCACGACGTGTGCAGACGACATTGGCCACTATGTTTTTGCACAGTCCTTTTGTGTTGCTAACGTTTATCATCGTTTTCTTTCCGGGCACACTGGCGGTTCCCCGCAACGCTATACATCTCGCGCCCGGTTGCAATAAATGCTCAAAAATAGTTATTCAGTGAATACACGAATAGCGGCGAATGAGCCCCAGAGTGCCTCTCCCTCTCTCTCCTGGAAGCAAGCACCCACTCTTGAGCGCCTGCCCCAGTCCTGCCGTCCGGGAGAGCGGAAGGCAGACACCTGTTCTGTCTCCCATCGCCCTCCAGGTGTGCCAGGGGCCCGGGCTGTGAGCAGCTCCGGCAGAGGAAGTCCGAGCACGTCCATCTGGGCTCCCAGCTCGCTTCTCTTTTTCAGGGGGCTGCCCTTGTGGGTGCTGAGTCACCGCGGGCCTGCGTTCTGGGCGATGCGGGGGGTCTCCCTGCTCTGACTGCCCGGCACCCCTGGGGGATGGGGCTGAAGCAGGGCTCCCATCCAGCATGTGCCCCTGCAGGGAGGTGGGGATGGAGAGGGCCTGGATGGGGGAGGGGTGGTCAGAGACTCTCTTATCTTTATCTGGAATATTCCAACTTTTCTCAAAAGCAAAATTAAAACAGTGATGATGATAAGACAACGCTATGCCCATCGTTTATCCCAGGAAGTGTCAGCCTTGCAACAAGGGGGTCTTTTCTTCGAGCCCTGAGGGTCCAGCTCAGAGATCCAGAGTGGAGGGAGAGGGGTGGGACCCCGACCTGCGGCTTCCTTGCCGCGCGGATTCGCCTTGCAGCCGGGACAGCAATGACCTGTTATTACACATGGTTTGTTATTAACTCTAACTGTGCTGTTTAATTTTCTACCTGCATCATTACGCCGCTGAGGCACCTGGTGATACTTCTCCGTAAGACTCGCTCATAAATATCCTTTTTACGGCCGCACTTACATCATCGGGTAGTAAACGTGGCCTCTCCCATCCAGCGCCTCTCTGACACGCCTTGATGTGAAGCCAGCCCCTTGGTTTCCAAACTAATTTTATGAAACACTTTACTGCCCATTTCTCCTCGAGGGCGTCCCGGCTGGAAGTAGCAATGTCCTGGGCTGGAACAGGGAGGGACACTTCTGGAAGCCAATGCGTCTGGTTTACGGATGAGCCGGGCCAACAGCTAATTCCCCTCCAACACCTCTCAGTCCCCGGGGAGTCTGTTCCCATTGATTTGCTTATTCCTGGCAAACGTTCACTCCGAAGGGCAGCAATTGTCCTCCTTTGCGAGGCTGCCTGCACCCTAGGCCTTCCCCCAAGAGCCTTTCCACAGCCCACTTTCTGTTGCTGGAACTTTCCCAGGACACGTGAGTGTCTCTGGCCTCCTTCTCCTCCACGTCCTGGATTATCCACGTGGGCCTGACAGATGATCAATATTAATAAAAGGAGACACCAGTTACAGACCAACTACTAAGAGAGGAGCTCAGATAGAGGAAGGAGACCCCTCGGATGCAGGGGGGCCCTGGGCCCAGCAACACTTGGAAACAGGCAAGGTTAGGGGCGCCTGGGTGGCTCAGTCGGTTGAGCGTCCGGCTTCGGCTCGGGTCATGATCTCACAGTTCGTGGGTTCGAGCCCCGTGTCAGGCTCTGAGCTGACAGCTAGCTCAGAGCCCGGAGCCTGTCTTCAGATTCTGTGTCTCCCTCTCTCTCTGACCCTCCCCTGCTCCCGCTGTCTCTCTCTCCCTCAAAAATCAATAATAAAACATTAAAAAAAGAAAGGAAACAGGCAAGGTTAGCACTCTGTACTCGTCAGATGAAGAAGCCAGGGCACAAAGAGCGTGGAAGGCCTGCTCAAGAACACAGAGCCAGGCTCCAAACGTGGGTCTCCCAGCCCCAGGGTCGTCCTGACAACCAAAAGAAAGTGAACCCGAATGCGGGGCTGCCCCCATGTCGCCAACACCGTCCAGGCAAACAGAGGAGCTGACATGGGCATCTGGTCTACCTGTAGGTGGGCACACGCCTACTGCACAGACAGAAGGCCCCCGTTCTGACTCCTGCTAAACCACCATTTGAGAAAGGTGCCATTATTAACCCCACTTTGCAGATGAGGAAACTGAGGCTTCGAGAGGAAGAGCAACGTACCTGCCAACATCTACTGACTAGAGGGGGAGCTGAAGGTCTCAGTACCCATCTGCAGAGACTATATTGAGCACACACCTGTCGAGATCTAGAAGGAATCTGAGATTTTACCCTACTTGTAAGCTGACAAGTGGCCTGCCACCATTGCGGATGCTGGCAGAAGGCACGGCGTTCCTGGGTCAGAGGCAAAGGACGTTATTACTCACAGCAAGGCAAGAAACAGCAGCAGCATTTTCTTCGTGCTGGGTCCTGGAACTCCAATTCCCACAGGGCGATGCAAAGGACAGGTGTCACCTGTGTGCACGGGGTTGCTTACAGGAGAAGAATCCTGAGTTTAGGAAATCTTTCGTAACGGCCAGTAAGCATGCCCGCTCGGCTTTGCTTTGGATGGAGACACCGTTTTCCAAAGCTGTTCTCTATACAAACATCCTTGAAAAGATAGTCACCTCCTTGATCATAAGATGTGCCGAAACACGCATCCCATGGAGACCCGCGTCCCCATAATGCCACACGCAAGGTGCTGCGGAAAGGGTAGAAATGCCCAAGAGGTGGGTCCTGCTCCGCAGAGCTAATGCTCCAGGAGGGAGAGCAGGCCTGGACTCCGCTGCCATGAGCAAAGGCCCTGAGGTTTGTGGGCAAGGCTGCGGGATCAGATCATGCAGGGCCTGGAGGCCAGGATGAGAAGCCTGGGTCTTGTTCTAAGTGCAAAGGGAATTTGCTCCAGGGTTTTAGGCACGGGTGTGGCTTGAGCTAATTCGTGCTTTAGTAAGTCACCTCCCTGGCTTTTAGTTGTGTTGCCCTGGTGAGAGGCAGCTGGCTAGCACCAGCTGGATGGAACATGATTGGCCCTGGGTTGGCCGCTGTGATTGGCCCTGGGTTGTCCATTGTCAACTGGCTCTGAGTTGTCCATTGTCAATTGGCCCTGGGTTGTCCATTGTCGACTGGCCCTGGGTTGTCCATTGTCAACTGGCCCTGGGTTGTCCATTGTCGACTGGCCCTGGGTTGTCCATTGTCGACTGGCCCTGGGTTGTCCATTGTCGACTGGCCCTGGGTTGGCCGCTGTCGACTGGCTCTGGCTTGGTCGTTGTTGAAGCTGGGTGATGGAACCAGGATTCGCCATTCTATTCTGCCTATTGTAGAAAGTGTTTGAACACTTCCATTAGGAGGTGAGGGGAGACTAAAAACCATAAATGTGTGACTCCTAAGGTTCTGTTTTCATCGGGGGCCCCCTCAGGAAGGCCTCGTTCAGCCCCCTTCTTTAATCCATTCTAGAACCTAGTCTGTAGGCTTGATTTGTTGAAGTCTTGTGTTCACTGCTCTTCCCTAGACTCCTGCTTCCCTAGGCTCTTGAAATAGGTGGAAGCCATCCGAGGGCAGGAAAAGCGCCCCCTCCTGGTGGCCCTGCTGCTCTCCCTCTGGTCTCATTTCTGGATAAGAGAGTTCATCTTCTTGCTCAACAACTACTACGTGGCTTCTTCCTCTATGAACCTCAGTGTTGCCAAACCCTACCTACTTGCACTGCTCCGCGCCAACTCCCCTCTTCCAGGGATCTCTCCCTGACTCCCCAGCGCCCGCCCCCTGAGATCTCTCCCTCCTCTGAGAATCCTCCTGCATTCAGGTCTGAGCCCCTGTGGGAGTCTGCATCCAGAACTCAGTGCAAACATCGGCTGGTATTGATCCAGCCCTTCAGGAGTTTCTGATCAAGCCCAGGGACCTGACACTGAGCTTCCCAGAGGGGCTGAGAAGCTAGAGCAGCGAGCCGAAGGGAGGCAACGGGGAGCCAGGGCAAAGTGCTGGGAGTTGGTGATTATTGGCAGGGGCCTCCCACACTTGACAATGGATGGGTCTTCTGATTTTTCCAAAGAAGCCCCTACATTTAGACTTTTTTAAGTGAAATCTGCAAACCTTTAGATAGTGGCCACCAATTTTTTAAATAAATATTTGTAAGAGAAGAAAAACATTCCATAGGCCAAACTTGGCTGTGGTTTGCTAGACCATCACCCCTATTCTGGTGGGTGAGACAAGGCTGTGTCTTGTTCATTTCTGTAGTTTCCTGAAGCCACTTTGGCGCCCACACCAAGTGGCAGGTGAAGCTCTAAGTCGCCGGAACGGGGAGCCCTGGTCTCACGGAGCACAGAGTTCACTGCAAAAGTTCGGTGATCATAAGAATCGCTGCTTCTCAGCCAGTCCCTACTGTCTGCCAGAGGGTCCCAAGGGGCACATCTCAACTTACAAGGAGGGGGCAAGCAGGGGACAGAGACACCGAAGGGTTTAACACAGTCATTCTTGACCTGAGGTGGCATTGCCCCCATGCCAGGGCACACTTGGCAATGTCTGGGGACATTTTTGGTCGTCACATTTGGTGAGTGCTCCTGCTAAATGCCCCACGCTGCACAGGATGGCCCTGCCGGAAAAGACACCCCACCCCAAATGTCAACAGTGCGGAAATCAAGAAGGCCCATGCCAAATTTTACTGGGTGACCTTGAGTATTTTTTTCGTTACTCAGCCTTTCTAGCCCTCCTTTTTCTCACTGCAGATAGGCTGGCAGAAGTCAAGTTCTTTCTAGGATAGGTGTGAAGTTTCAAGGAGGTTTGCATATCAAATGCTGAGCACAGGCCCAGCACACAGTATATCCTCAATAAATCCTAGCTGCGATCGCTGTCTGTCTCCTTCTGTCTGTGTGTTTGTCTGTCTCACCGTTTACTGAAAGCAAAGAGATCTTTGCCAGCATTTGCTTGAGGTCAAAATCAACAGGACTCTGAAGTTGAACTTCCAAGTCTATGCAATGAGTCAACATTCAGGGCAAAAGGAAATCACTTTCCTTTTTATGAGTGTGCCTCTTGGTGCCTCGAACCTCATTTAATAATTACCCCATCAAATGTAACACTTGTGCTTCCCCCAGTCCTCAAAGTGAACATGAAAAGAGCTGTCACGACCCACAACTAAGAAGCAAGCACACATCTTTCTCCCCTCTGCCCTCCTCTTCGATCTCACTTTGATGTGAGTCTATAACCGATTACTTAATGGAAAAAAAGCAGGGCTCAGCTCAGGTGAACCCGCCAGGGGCCGGAGGGAAGCACTGCTGTCAGAGACACGAAATGACACATCTCCACCTGGGACACTGGACTTCGGTGGGGCAATACTGCCCTGGTGGTGGGGTGAGAATCTGCCAGGCGGCTGCCAGGCACAGCTGATTAACTGGGAGAGGTGGGCAGAGGGTGGGGGCGGGAGAGGCAGAAATTATTAATAGATGGTGTTGAAACTTACTCTGAGGGTATTTGGCTTTCAAATGATCCCATCCTTTTGTCCAGGTTCATTATAATGTGAGCGAGGGGATTTCTCAATTTGAGCAAGGTGGGGGCCTCCCCTGCCAACTGGCATCAGACCAAGAACCAGAGGGAAGAAAATGTTCCTTAAGTGCCATAAGGTGAACTAAATGGGGCCCACGAAGCAAGCCAAGGCAGATGGGGCCTTGGTAGCAGTACCATGAAGGATGCCCTTTTTGGCCAGGGCGGGGGAGCCCAGTTAAGCCTACATTGGAATTCATGACTGTTGGAGTCTACGGTGAGGGTGCCCGGGCTGACATGCAGAGACACAAGGGGGAAGCAGCGATCGGTGCTTTGGGTCTGGACCCTTGGGGCAGACGGAAGCAGAGAGCGTGTGGCTGCGGCAAGAGGCTGTAAGCTGAAGTCAGAAGAATTCTTTTCTCCGGGGATTCTGAGACTTTGAAATAAACGTCATGGCTTGGGGCCAGGCGACCAAGTGGGAGTCACCTAGAGTCACATAGATGGCCAAAGGCAGTACAGCCTTAGGAGTATGTTGGCAGGTGGGTGACCTCGGGAGCATGGGACACGGTGCCCGGGGCAGGGCGGCAGGGTGCGCCCATGGGCACCACGGGGCAGAACAGCTGGAAGGGACCTCACTCAGCCTCATTGTGTAAAGACAGAAACTAGGGCCCACAGGGGATGTCTGCATGGTGAATCAGGACGGTCACAGCCATGGGTGACACTTACACAAGACCTAGCATACGTCGCCGTGTATCAGCTCAGTAAACACTCTCCCCAGCAGCAGCAAGGCTATTACTACCTCCACGAACAGCCGAGGAAACTGAGACGTGCAGAGTCAGAGCGTCCTGCCCAAAGCCAGAATCCGCACCCAGGGCTCCAAGTTGGGTGTCGACGCTATTACGCTGTCGCCCAAGCTCGGCAGGGCCAGAAACCCCCACCAGGGAGGAGCTGCTTTTCGTTTCGGCAGCTCTATTTCAGGGGACACGATCTCTCCTTCATCCTAGTCTGAAATTTTTACCTGTTTACTAACAAACCCTGTCCTCAAACGAAATCAGGTGCAGAAACTCAATATGGGAGATGGGTCAAGACAGAGCAGATGGGGGGGTGCCTGGGGGGCTCAGTCGGCGAAGCATCCCACTCTTGGTTTCGGCTCAGGTCATGATCTCACGGTATCATGAGTTCGAGCCCCATTTCAGGCTCCGCACTGACGAAGCAGAGGCTGGTTGGGATTCTCTCTCTCTCTCTCTCTCTCTCTCTCTCTCTCTGCCCCTACCCCACTTGCACTGTCTCTGAGTCTCTCAAAATAAATAATCTTTTAAAACTATCTTTTTAAAAAAAGAGCAGATCTAAGTTTTGAAAAATCAAAACAGAGATAAAATACTTTTTAGGGATCAGATCGGCAAACACTGTAAAGCTGATAATGCGCGGTGCCAGTGAGGGCATGGGAAAACACGTCGCTCTCCTGAGTGTGCGGTGGGGGTGGATGTTGCTACAGTATTTTTGGAGGACAGTTAGGCAATATCCGCGACACATCACCAGCCACGTTCCCTCTGACCCAGCAATGTAACTTCTGGGGATTTGCCCTATGGATCAACTTGCAAAAGAATCCCGAGATGTGCACAAGGATGTTTGGCACGGCGTTGTCGCTGCGTTTCTCCATTGCGTCCGAGAGCTCCTGATGCCCCTTGCTCGTCAACCACCACCACCGGAAGTAATCTGCGCTCTGACTTTAGAGACCGCAGAGAAGCTTTGCCTGCACTCGAACATCTTACTTACTCGTCTGTCTCTTTCGCTCGGCATGATGTTTCTGAAATTCATCCACGTTGCTAGTGTTTCAGTGGCTCGTTCCTTCATATTGCCCAATCGGACTCCTCTGTGGGACAGCGCACCTGTTATCTATCCAAATGTGAGATTGGCACTGTTTCTACTTTTTGACCAATAGGAATCAAGCTGCCCTGAACATTTTGGGTGAGTCTTTTTGTGGACAGATTGCTGGGTCGGTGAGGAGGTATGTGTGTAACTTTAATAAAAACCGCTGAGCAGTTTTCCAAAGTGGTTCGACCAGTTCACACTCACACACCAGCAGTGTGACCATTCCTGTTCCTCTTCACCTTTGTCAACGCTTGGTGTTCTTAGGGTTTTCATAAGTTTATTTATTTATTTTGAGAGAGAGAGAGAGAGAGAGAGAGAGCATGAGCAGGGTAGGGGCAGAGAGAAGGGGGAGAGAGAGGATTCCAAGCAGGCTCTGCGTTATCAGTGCAGAGCCAGATGCGGGGCTTGAACTCACGAACCGCGAGATCATGACCTGAGCCAAAATCAAGAGTCAGACACTTAACAGACGGAGCCACCCAGGCGCCCCTTGGTATTGTTAGGTGTTTTTTTCTATTTTATTTTAGCCATTCTGATCAGTGTGTAGTGATAGCTCATTGTGATTCAAAAAATATTTTCAATGAAAAGCTATCAATATGCAAAACAATGGCCATATAATGACCCCTTCTGAGTAATATTATATGTTACATAATGTATTTTATCTGTCTGTCTGTCTGTCTATGTGTCTACCCACCCACCTACCTACCTACCTACCTACCTATCTATCATCTATCCATCTGTTGGGAGCCATTTCTGAACTCACCAGGTTGAGAAAACTCCTTGTGAGTTTAAGGCGGGTTTGCACGGCCTCCCACCATCAGATGGTGACCGATATCCACCTCCACTCAATTATTTTTGCTTGAGCACCGAGCCCCCAAAGCACCTTGCTGATTGGGATCAGGAGTGACTTGTCCCCTTATTCTGGCCCTAAAATATGCTGATTGCACCTTGTGAAGGAACTTATTATAGGAATTTCTTCTTTTGTGATTATGGGAGCAAAGATTACATTTCCTGAGAAACCTGTTTTACTTCCCCTCAAGAAAACAGGCTATTGACCCCTTGCTCACAAAGAACTAACTCTTGCCTTTGCTATGCTAAAAACCTTGCCTTGTATTTGAATGCTGAGGATCCCTTCCTTCCCCATGTGATAAGCATCTAAATCACCGACATCAATCACTATCGATAAAGATTATGCACGAGTCTTCTCTCAATCTATGTTCTGGGAAATTTTTACACACCAATGAATTTGTCATCAGAAATCATTGTTTAAGGCAAATGCCACTTCTGTGCTGTGCCCCATACACTTAACCATAAATAAAGCTGAGTCTCAGTGCAGAGATGCCTGCCTGGTGATCAGAAAGAATCTCGTGGCTCTCATCCCTCCCTTTCGCCGACACCGTCCATCCTTCAGGGAACCCTGGACCTGCTGGAGCTGGACTCTGCCATCCAACTATCCATTTATCTACCTGTATGAAAAGATTCACAAAGAAAAATTTTCTTGCTTGTTCCTGTTCATGAAGCAAAATTGGAGTCGGGTAAGGAGGGAAGACTTTACTTTTTGTTTGTTTGTTTATTTCTGCAACATTGAATATCAAATAGCCTCAATCTGCTTTATGGCTTCTGACTTTCAGGAAGGAGCGCTGGAGGGAGGATGGAACGGAGGCTGAGCAAGCCCCTCAGGACGCCCCCCACACCGGCCTGTGCGATTATTTTAACGTTATGGGTCCCAGTCATTTTATCCTCTACTTGACTCTTTTATGTACGACAAACTATGCAGACGCGTATGTGAAATAATTATGTAAACAAAAAACAGAGCTGGTTTTGGTTAAATTGGAGGAAGCAGGGGCGCCTGGGTGGCCCAGTCGGTGAAGTGTCCGACTTCGGCTCAGGTCCTGATCTCGTGGTTTGTGAGTTCGAGCCCCGCGTCGGGCTCTGTGCTGACAGCTCAGAGCCTGGAGCTGCTTCAGATTCTGTGTCTCCCTCTCTCTCTGCCCCTCCCCTGCTTTCTTTCTCTCTCTTTCTCTCTCTCTCTCAAAAATAAATACACCTTAAAAACATTTTTTAAGTTGGAGAAAGCAACCCGCCCCCCCCCCCTTAGCCACCTCTTTGGAGGCCCCCGGGCTCAAAGCAGCAGAGTGAAAATCTTGTTCTCTGCTAACCTGGTGATGAAAATCCACAGCTCTGTACTACCTTGAAATCCAGAGGCCAAGGTCATTCAGTATTCCACCTGCATCCTTCTTCGTGCCTGAGTCACGAGAACACCAGTTTGGCTCATCTGCATCTCAAGAATAATACAAGGAAGAAAGTGAATGAAGAAAGTTCCGTCATGAGCACCGCCATTAAAAAAACAAATTAAAGCCAAGGAAAGTCTCCCCCTATGTTCTCCTCCTCTGATCAGTCGTCCCTGCTTCTCCCTGTGCTTCTGGGAGTCGCGAGGCATACTGGCTTCCTATTACTGATCTATTTTGAAATCCAGTTGGGCCCCCGATGCGAGTCCCTTGAGCAGCCCTCGGTCCTGGAAAGGATTCTGCCCAGCTCTCAGCTCTGTCCTCTGGGTCCTTGGTTCTGGCCCCTGAATTATCCTTCCCTTTTCATAAAAACTCTACTTCAGCAGGTGAGCCGTGGACTTAGCCTCCTTCCTGCCCATAAAAGTCCTCGTTTCGTTTTGTGGCCGTTGGCAAGGGATGACCTCGCTGGACCTCGGCCAACTCGTCTGTAAAATGGGGCTAATTATGAACTCACACCGCAGAGTCATTTAAAGGCGAAGTGAGAACATGCACGTAAAGTGTTTAGAAAAGGGCTCGATGCGCAGGAAAAACTCAACAAATGTCAGCTGGCAACACTCCCGTCTGCAAATACGCAGACCGCTCACAAAGCGAACATGGTCCGCTGGAAGGTGAATGTCACAGAGGAGCAGCCGCCGGCCGACTAGCAGTCTGTCCGTCTGTCCGTGCTGCCTTCGGAAAATGTTGCCGGGTCAGTCGTTCTAAAGCACAACTCGCTTTCGTTCTGGCTTAAGGTGGTTCCTGAGTGTTTTAAAACTCAGTCCTCCCATCAGTCAGTAAAGTGTTCAGATGGTAGTTCTTTACTACTCCCTAAATAATTTACCGTTCTTGGGGCGCCCGGGGAGCTCAGTCGATTAGGCACGTCTGACTTTGGCGCAGGTGACGATCTCACGGTTCGTGGGTTCGAGCCCCGCATTGAGCTCTGTGCTGACAGCTCAGAGCCTGGAGCCTGACCCAGATTCTGTGCCTCCCTGTCTCTCTGCCCCTCCCCTGCTCATACTCTGTCTCTCTCTCAAAAATAAATTAAAATTTTTTAATTTTTTAAATAAATAAATAAATAATAAAAAGAGAATTTGCCACGCCTGTGATACCAATCATGACTATTTACATTCATTCTGAGAAAACAGGCGAATTAAAGAAGGACGCGAATGACACTGAGGGACCAATCCGGACCCTCACTTGCAGGTTCCAAGGCCTCCTCTGAGTGGGTATCTGACACCCGGGGTAAGAATCACTCGTTGCCCGCACTGTCCGTAGCTGTGTGCTAGGCGCCGGAGAGGGACAGAAGACGTTCCTGGGCCTGGTCTGGGAGTCCCCAGGGCGCCTGGCCACGTCAGCCACAGCTGCACAGGCGTTGAGCTCTGGACAGTCCCGAGGGGCCAAAGTCACCGGCAGCAACTTGAAATCCAACAGCATGGTCGGGGCGAGCGTGTCACACCGTATTGTGTCAAACAGCCTCCCCACAAAATGACACGGGACAGTGCCAAAGCGCCCCAGCTCTGGGCCCCAGCTCTGCCCACTGCCTGCGTGCAAAGCTTGACTCCAACGGTTCCTCGCGCATGGCCTTGGGCAGATTTCATGGCACCCTGGGCCTCACTTTCCCTCTTCTGTAAAATGAGAATGACAGCAACGAGAACCACCTCCTAGGTTGTAAATAAAAACATTACCCCTGTCTTTGTTAAAAGATACATTTTTAAAAGATGAAATCAGGGCTCCTACAGATCTACAATAGAAATGTATCGAAGATTGTATTTAACTCTTTGGTTAACAAGGGAACCAGGAAAACGTTACACATCGTTCAAGGGACAGTTCGAACACACACATAAATATATGCGCAATCAGAAATGCTGAAATAAATCTACAAATAGACGCAAAACCGGTCAATAGTCCTGGGGCAACAATCAATTGTGCTCCAGGAGACAAGACTTATCTGCATTTCTATGGGCACAATCATTTGCATTACTAACAAGGAGAACAATGGAAAGTGCTAGGCGTTTATAGGATCCGTTAACTGAGTGCACGTTCGATAACCTCTCTGTGTCCATTTCACAATCTCTTCGGACAACGTAAAGCACTTAGCACACGTGACGCTCTCAGTACACCTCGGCTACTGTGTTTACTAATTCTTACAGTGTGAGATCCTTTCCTCCCCATCCCGGACCTCAGAGAAGGAAAGGAGGCCAGGAGGGAGAGAGAAAACTGCAAACCGAGCTCACGATATTTTTTCGGCTGAGTCTGACACGGTTTGGGGTTCAGCTAACTTAGGGCTTTGCTTTGGGGTTCTCTTCAACGCCCTGCTGTGTGTGTGTCTACGGGGCCCTTGTCATGAGCTTGAAAGAGGCCGTGCCCCGATTCGGGCTTTAGTCCTGTGGTCTGCGACATCCACACACCCTCTTCCCTCCGCCTGGCCTGGGGACACTGAGCCGTGGGCTAAGTTCTCCAGCGTCCACGTACCTGCCAGGCCTCAGCCTTCGTTGGCCTGAATCTTGGGAGGCAGAAGGGAACACTGGGGAAACAAGGCGGTTTGGTACATCTGTTGAATGCATGTATGTGTATGACCCATTGGGCCAAATCTTTTTCTTTGCAGGGAGTCTAATTTAATCGTGTCTCGTGCACACTTCCTGAGTTCATGTCTTATTGGCGTGGCTTTGGAAACTGCGCCGCACCCCCAACCCCTGACCCGCTCCTCCTACGCTCCAAGAATTTCCTGCCTCGGGCCCTTTGCATGTGCTCTCTTCTCCCTGGGAGGGACTTGAACACACCAGTGCCGGTACACAGCAGATACCGAATGAATGTGAGCTGTTATTTTTCCTCTAAACAGCCTTCCGGCAGCCTGACTGATTTTTTGCCTTTTTCCATTCAGCTCTGAGAACTAGGTCTGTTTTTGATATTTTTAACGGGTTACATTTGAAATGGTTTTGTAGAAACTTATTTCCTATCCTCAGTTTTGCCCCTTGGCCCACACAAGCTATAATATTCACTCTCTGGCCTTAAAAAAAAAAAATGCCTGCTTCTCTCTAGGCCATGAAGCCCCCACAGGGTAGGAGGGTCTGGTTCTTGCCAAGTCCCAAGGGCCTGCAGCATCCATAGGTGCTCCTTAAATATGTCCCACATTGAGGGGCGCCTGGGGGGCTCAGTTGGCTAAGCGTCCAAGTTCAGCTCGGGTCATGATCTCACAGTTTGTGGGTTCGAGCCCCGTGTCGGGCTCTATGCTGACAGCTCGGAGCCTGGAGCCTGCTTCCGATTCTGTGTCTCCCTCTCTCTCTGCACCTGCCTCTCTCTCTCAAAAATGAACATTTAAAAAATTTATCTTAAAAAATATGTCAAAATATTGAATAAAAGAGTGGTTGGCGTCTAGGGGACTGGTTCTGATAGGAGAGTGTGGCGAGGGGAGGCCGGAGGCAGCATGGGTCTTCTGACAATGTCTGGTGACGTATTTTGGTTGTCACAGTTGGGGACGGGGTGGGGGATGCTACTGGCATCTTGTGGGTGGAGGCCAGGGACTCTGCAGCACACAGGAGGCCCCCACAAGGTAGAGCCATGGGCCCCGTAAGTGCTGGGTTGAGGCGCTCTGCTCCTGGCATCTGGGGGACCAAGATGTATACAACCACACCCGTGCTCCCCTGTGCGCTGAGCAGGGGAGGGTGTCTCCATCGGTCCAATATCCCACCTGCCAAGGTGAACCACTGGCTTCCTACCCTTTTCTGGCAAAAGGTAGAAATGTGTGTTTTGCAGAGCGTGTTTTACGAGCAAAGATGTCACTATTTCTCCATGACTCGGAGAAGTGGAGGGCGTTCCTTGAGTCCGGCAGGTTCCTGACTGTTAAATCTGCTGCCCCCCCCCGCCCCGGCCCAGACCCCCTCCCCGAGCTCTGACCAGGGAAACAGCTCCAGGCAGCCGAGGGGGGTGTGTTTGAGTCCGGAAATACAGACGTGGTGGCCGGGCCTACACGCACTGCCTCAGCCCGAGGGCTTGAAGGAAAGGTAAGGGCGAAGCAAGCTGGAGTGGGGCTGCTGCTCGCTGCACTGAGGGCCGGAACATCAGGCTGTGACATCTGGAAGCAGCCCAAGGCGCTCACCGTGGGGGCTGTGGGTGCAGGAAGCCGCGGGACCTTCGAACAGGAGGCGTCTCAGTCAATCAGCGCAGAAAGCTATTCTCGCCGCGCTGTCAAAGCGACAAAAGCAGGTTTCAAAATGGTAGGATCCCCTTGGGGAGGGGGGTCGGGGTGGCGAGGGGGCCTTCTGTGTCTTCACACACGCCAGGGACATGGTGAGTTCACTTTGTGAAAGTTCACTAGGCTGTAGCTGGTCACGTGTTGGGTAAAAAGCTCACACGAAAGGGAGGGATCTAGTTTTGTCGACGGCGTGACGGAGTGATCCCATAGGAGTCTGGATGCCAGGAAGGAGTGCTCCCCCCCCGCCTTTGGTTCCTGGCTTCTCCTTTTACGGGCTAGCTGAACTTGAACTTGAAGATGGAGCTCCAAGCCCCTGAACATCAATTTTCTCATCTGCAAAATGGGGATAAAAATAGTAACTCACCCTTCAGGATTGTTGGCGAGATTAAATGAGATACGGTGTGCGAAACGATCTGGTGTGTGGCAGCAATAAGTGTTTAGTAAATTGTAGCTGCCATTATTTTGCATTATTATTATTATTATTATTATTACACAGGAAAACTTGGAGACAATCACACAGCAAAGTGGTGATAGTGGTTCTCTCTGTTTGGCTCGTCTGTAATTTCTGTATTTTTTAATGATGAGCAGGCATTACTTCTGCAATTCCAAATATTATTAAGAAAGAAAGACGGGGAGTCTGGGGGGCTCAGTCAGTGAAGCGTCCGACTTCAGCTCAGGTCATTATCACAGTCCATGAGTTCGAGCCCCGCGTCGGGCTCTGTGCTGACAAGTCAGAGCCTGGAGCTGCTTCAGATCCTGTGTCTCCCTCTCTCTCTGCCTCTCCCCTGCTCACACACACACACACACTCTCTCTCTCTCTCTGTCTCTCAAAAATAAAGATTTTAAAAAAGGTTAAGAAAGAAAGAAAGAAAGAAAGAAAACGAAAGAAAGAAAGAAAAAGAAGGAAAGAAAGGAAGAGAAGAAAAATCATGGCTTTTACTGCTGGGATCAAACCAAAGGCCCAGGAAGAGCCTGACCAACGGCAGGCTGAGAGCCGGGCTCCGTCCCTGGACATTTTATCCTCACCTCACAGCACGCCATTGATAAGGGTCTCAAATAGGACACCTGCCCCCGGTGTGTGGGGCTGCGGACGGGGCCAACTCCTGAGTCCTCTGGCCAAGCTCCCAGGCAGGGGGTAGGAAGCCAGGGCAGCCTTGCCATCCACCCCTGTCCAGGTCTCAAGCCAGATTGGCTGGATGGCCAGCCCAGGGCTCTCGGTGCCTCCTGGAAGATGACCGGTGACAGGAGCGCCCCCGGGTGGGTAAGCGGGGAGATGTTGGGCTTTCCTGGCGCCGTCCGGATCTTCCTCTCTCCCGGAGAAGCTGGGGACGGGGTCATTACAGCCTATGGTGAACCCCTTGGCCCTTCGCCCCTGCAGCGTGGGGACCTGTGGGGACCCCGATTTCCCAGCCGTGGCTCCCCACAGCCCCCGCCTCTCCCTGGCCCTGCAGGCTGCCCCATCTTTGGCTCTTGGGCTTCTCACGTTTAAAATTCCAGAACCTCCCTGGGCCTGGGCCCTTCACCTAAATTTGCAAGTAAGGCCAGATTCAGGGTTTAGAAACACAGTCGCTGTCCCCATGCCGGGCTTACCTCTGGCCTGGGCAAAGACAGGAGTGTTGAAAGGCATCCAGGGGCTCACTGGGCGGCCACCAAGGCAGGGCCTGGGGCCAGGACCCGGATCGCAGACTCAGACAGACAGGATACCAGGTCCCCACTCTCTTGCCCCCCTGGCTGAGGGCTTCCAGAACCTCTTCTGCAACTGTAATAGAACCAGCATCCTACAGGCAAACTCGGAACAACAGAAGTTTTGAGATCTAAAAAATAAAAATTACTTGGTTCCGAATACCACAACCTCGAAACTCATCGTGGCTTACTTCAGCGTCCACAAAACCTAATGGTGCATCCGCGGATCAAGCACAACGCAGTACGTGTAATACAGTAGATGGTGTGGCTATTTTTTATCATCGTACAATATGCAGGACATAAAATTTGCCATTTAGTGGCGCCCACGACCCGTGTTCGCGTTAAGGGAGTTCCGTAGGGTGTGGGGGCAGGGACCGGAGGGTAAGTGCACTGAGCAGCTACAGATCCAAAGACGGCCCTGGCTTAATGGTCTATTTGGAGAACAAAATAAAACCACGCCAGTAAATCCCTGCCCCGTGGCTGGTCAGTGCCCTCACCCGCACTGACCACCATCGCTAATTCCGACCCAGGAGTCAGAGACACCCAGGTCCCCATCCCGCCTGCCCCTTCATCGCTGTGTGACCTTGGGCGAGTCCCGTGCCCTCCCTGAGCTCCACTCTCCTCTGCAAAATGTGGGTATTAATAGCACCTGTTTTAGAAGCACAGCGGCACTGAAAGCATTTAGCGCAGGGCCCGGTATACAGGAAGCGCTCAATAAATGCTTGCCATTATTATGATTATCTTTACTGTTATCATCTAAAGCAGCAGGAGTGAGGGCCTCTTGGAACTGAATGATCAAGGACCCTCAAGTCTCATAAAGGTCTTGTATTAGCTCCAGAAATTTGTAGGCAAACACTCCCTCCGAAATCCCGTACCTCGCAGCACTGACCACAGAGGGGGATAGGGTGACAAGGACACTAAGTGTGGCCGCTGCCCCCATCGCAGAGGTATCTTCCAGATGTCTTGTCATTTCTCTTAGGGCGAGGGGGACCAGAAGAGAGAGCCACAAAGACCACACCCTGGGCTCCAGTTTCTGCCCTGCCGCTCGTGATAGTTGGGGGACCAGGGGGAAGGGGTCCGCCTCACCTAGAGCCGAGACAGCAGCCAGCACCTGCCCACGCCCACCCCAGGGCACTGCTATTGTTGCTCCCCTGGACAAGAAGTCACCGGTGAGCAGGAAGGGGGAGGTGCGGCTGTGCGGCAGAGGGGGACGCGTCCCCCCACCACACCGCACAACCTCGTACACGTGCCTTGTCTCGCATATTGGAACTCACTGTTGGACACAGCCTGGCTCGAACCGGACTCTGCGGACCTGACCCCCCGCCTTTGCAAGCTCACGCTGTAGCCAGGAACACGCGTGCTCAGGTCCCTGCCCTTGCAAGCTCACGCTCTAGCTGGGGACACGCGTGCTAGAGTGTGAACTTGTGTAAGTTTACACTGACACACGTGTAAACAGTGTAACCTCACAGATAAGAGGCGGGTACGCCTCGGCCACTCAAGGCCGGGATACTTAAAGGGCCTCATCCAGCTCGAGTCAGATCCCAGCCGCGCTCCCGTCAAACGAGCTGGCCGTGCAGGCGGCGGACGTTTGGCGTTGGGGGGACCCCGCGAGCTGCCCGCGGCTTCCCAGCAGGGCCCTGATTATGGGCGCGGTGAAAGTCCCAGCAGCCCCGTGGGCCGCTCAGTGGCTAAGAGAAGCCATAGCCTCGAGCCAAGCACTTGACCTCCTTCTTGCCTCAGTTTCCCTTTTAGGAAAAGGGGGGGACAGGGGGAGGGCTGTTGAGATACATAATTATGATTTGTTTATTGTGAACGCTGAGCTGTGGGGATGAAAGGCTTCATGTGCGCGGTCCGTTTTATTATTATAATCACAGCAGAGACTCCAGGGAAAATTCAAAGAGATGTTTTATAGCCCAAATTATAGAAGTTTCTCTGTTCAGGAAGGAACGTCGCAGTGTAATTAGTGAGGAAACTGGACAGGAGACCCCGGGGGCCGCACACTGGGGCAGGGCGGCCCCCCGAGGGCGGAGGGCGGGTCACTGCGGCAGGGCAGAAGGTGACAGGGTGACCGTGGATTGTGTGAGCAGGTCGGATAGGAGAGCTGGGACATCCCTTCCCCTCCGTCCTTCCCCTCCGTCCTTCCCAGCACTTGGCAGGTTCCCCAGGGGAGCGAGCTGGGTGTTCCCTGGCGGTGGTGTTTTCTCGGAGGATTATACCAACTCTGCTGGGAGCGAGGGGTCCTCAGACAAGGGCCCGGGGCTCTGCCCCCCTCCCCCACCGTGGTGGGGTGGTGGGAATGGGGAGCTCTCCATTTGCACTTGAACCCCCTTTGTTGTGAGTGCCACCTGACCGCATCCACCAGCCTGGCTAGTTAGGAAAGCTGCCAGCCTTCTCTCCTTCTTTCAGAGAGAAAATGCCTGGGGCTGCAAATAACAGAAAAATCCTTGTTTTCTCACATGACAAGGACCTGGGAGGTGGCTCGGCAGCGTGAGGCTCCCCTGGCCCTTCCTTGCGGCTGGGACAAGATGGACAGACACCCTCTTGGCCGTGGCGTGTGCCCTCAGGGCAGCGGAAGGAGGAATAGGTGAGACCAGACGCATCCATCTTCTTTGCCAGAAAAGCAAATACGTGCTGCCCCAGAATCTGCCCCAGGGCCTTTGCCTATGCCATTCCCTCTCTGGGAATGCTCTTCCCTGTCCCGCAGGTCCGGCTGTCTCCTCCTCACGCTGGAGCTGCAGTTTCCATAGGATCCCTACACGCTCTCCTCCAGGAGCACTTCGCCAACGGAAATCCATTATCTACTGATACTTCTTTAATCCCTGTCTTCCCAGGAGAACTGTAAGACCCGGGAGGGAGCGAGGACTTTGTGGGGCCAGCACGGAGCTGAGAAAGTTCTGTCCGCTTCCCTCCTCCAAGGGGGTGGGGGCCCAGGTGGGAGAAGCCGTTTCTCCTGACTCGGGGCCTCTCTCCCCACATTCCTCCAACAGAGGCAGGCGTGCCAGGCGCTGCGCTGGGCGCTGGGGAGACGCGGACAAAGCAGGCAGAGCCCCAGACGCGGGGCTCACGGGCTGGTGAAGCAGATCCTGGCGGGGCGGGGGGGGGGGCGATGCACGAGGAAGTGTGCATCCCTCAGTGTGGGATGCCGCCCACACCGAGGCCGGGATGCCCGTTTCTGGAGCCCCAACCAAAACTAGAACAAAATTAGAGCCGGGAGAGCAACCGTTCCTCAACTAAAAAAAAAAACGTTATGGTGGGAGGAAAAAAAAGAACCAGAAGAGCGAGGACACCTGGTTTGGCCGCGTCCCCATCCGCCCCCCCACCCCGACACCTGACCTCTGTGATCTCCCCACTGGGGTGTTCCGCACACTCACCTGGTCCCTCGGGCGGTGGGGCCGAGGGCCACTTTCCCTGCAGATGCTCTCTGGCTTTCGCTCAACCCCTGGGAAGAAGATCAGCGCCACAAGTCACATTTTCTGTGGCTGATGCTCCACGCTCCGCCTTTCGAAGGATGCCCAGGGAGCGAGCAGAGGAGCCTGGACTTCGGGGAGTGGGGGTTGGGAGGGGAAGGAAGTTTGGAGAATCTTCCGGAAGCCAGTGTCGTGCAAACATTTTGGAAGGAGCCGGCTTCCGCGTTGGCTAGGAGGCCTCCCTGGGCCAGCTTTTCGTGCTGGCTCATTTCCGGTGGAGACGGACACAGGTGGGGACGGTTTTGAAACGGGGCAAAGGGATACAGAACCCAGAGGCAGGCTCAGTTTCATCCTCTGGCCCAAGGACCCCGTCCCCGGGGCGGGGGCTTCCTGAGTCCGCCCCACCTTTCGGGACACGGGTCATTCCACAGATCGTGCCTCTTCTGACCCCAAATGTTCTTACAGTCCCTTCCGTAGAGGACAGTCTGCATCCAGCAGACATCCAGGGTGGGCAACAGGTGGCTTATGCCGTGTTGCCCCAAAGGGACTGTGTGACTCTCATTAAGTGAAGAGGGCGTCGCAAAATCGTTATTCCCACCCGGGGCATGGTCTTCCCCAGCCCCCGATTTATTCTTTGGTCTTCTTTGAACCTATTGTTCAGATTTGGTCCGAAGCCTGGTCTGCAGCGCGCCCGTCCATCTAGGCCAGGACGGGGCAGCGTTTTCCTGCCAAGCCCAGGGCTTTGAAGACAGAATTGGGGTGGGGGCGGGGGTGGGCGCTGCTCCTGGTCAGCAGAAGCTGCTTTGATTGTCCACACAACCACAGCGGGATGAAGCGGGTCCGAGAACCCACTGGACATTCCCCCTGCTCCACTCTTAATAGGAGGGAAGGGGCCGGGGGAAATAGAGGATCAGCTGTCACTGATCCTCTCTGTCTCTGTCTCTCTCAAAATAAATAAACTTAAAATACTTTAAGAAAAAAATCCTCCAAAGCAAATGATAATGAATGCATGACGGAAAACCTTCGGATGACTGAGGAATCTTGAGCTTTAAAAAGTTATAAAGAGATTTATCTATGACTTTATCCCTAATGCGTCGAGAAGCCCAGCGGTTTGGTGGAAACGGCCCCGGAGATGTGGCTTTGGAACCAGGTTCCAACAAGGGGTGGGACTGAGCAAGGCGGCCTCTCTGAGCCTCAGTGTTTGCATCTGGAAAGTGGGGATAAAGAGAAAAACAACCATCCTGGAGTCCGAGCTCCTGGGGGGCTCTGGGTGGGTGGTGGTGGCGCAAATGCTGGCAGGGTTAGCCCCGTGGGCTTCAGTGTTCATTTTGTGGCATAGAACGTTTTTTTTTTCTGGGTGCAGTCATTCCCAGGACCCCACGAACTGGCAATACGGAGGGGTGGCTGGGGGATGCTATCCACCCCCATCTCCTCCAGGGGCCCCAAATAACATAATCTACTGAGCTTATCCTACAGATAAAAACAGAAACACTGAGCTTATGTTACAGACAAACGTAGCTTCAAGCCAGGCCCCAGGCCTCCCGTGTGAGGATGCCTCCAGGTCCCTCCTAGTTAGAAATCCTGGAGCCCGTACGGCTGGGCTCTACCAGGGACGGAGTCAGAGCCCCCTCGGAGCTGGGAGGAAGCGTCCAGAGAAGCCCAGGTTCTGGTCTGGAAACAACCAGGTTTTGATCCTGGTGAGGTCGGGGGTGAACCTGGGACTTTAGGATTTTAGGTCTCAGGACTCCGTCACTCACCTGGGGCCTCGGGAGGTCCACGTCCTGAGTTCCTGTGGCCTTGGTGACCCCCCTTCGGCTTTGTTCCGGGGGGTAGAGTCTTGTGGGGAGACGCTGGATCGCTTGTTGGAGTCCCAGGAGTTACCAGCAAACCGAGAGAGTGCACGAATGCGGGGAGGGACCCAGGGGGGGCTTCATCAAGCCCCGCACCCTCCCTCAGTGTATGGGTGGGAGCCCCCCACCTCTGTCTGGGGGTGCCCACCAGACCTGACTTCCAGCAAAGGCTGGCGGGGAGGGGGCACTGGAAGGTTCTGAGATGAGCCCCTATTGTTTGCTGGAAGGTCAGGACTATTGTTTTCTGCCTTATAAAGCCTCACTCCCTGGATTCATCCCAGATCCAGGACGGACCCGGGACAAGCCCTGCAAATGGCAGGCGGGACCCTGAGCTCCGGGCCCAGGGCAGAATGAGCTTCCAGAAGGAACTCCCCAGGCGGGGGCCTAATGCACTCCAGTGGCCGCTGAGGGTGGGAGACCTCAGGCTCTGCTTGACCTCAGGCTCTGCTTCGAAAGCAGACACGAGGCATGGACTGGATGCGTTTGCATTTGGATTCTGCCTTCACCGCTGCTTCCCCGGGTCTGTCTGCCCGTGTGTGCGATGGGCCCATGTGCCTGGTGCATCTAACCACCTAGCGCAGAGCCTGGCACAGGGGGGCTACGGATATACGCCATCAGCATCACACTCCTGTTTCTGCGACCACCGGCCATTAGCATCACAGTTGTGCCTTATAAATCATTGCCAATCATTCTCTGAGGACAGCGGTTGCTCGGTGATGCTGGCATATCTGCGAACATTTAATATCAGAAGAGTTTGCCTTGGGGGTATTGGTTGGGAGTTCTGTCTCTGTACGTTTCCCAGTAAGTGGCCAGAAATCACCGTCATCTCCCCAGACTTCTTCAACGTGAAGGTGCAGAGACCCTCGGCAGACAGAGGAATGATTTCCTAAAGCCTTGAAAGAATTGTCCAGAAGGTGAAGCCAGTGGGAGGGCTCTTAAAAGAAAGCCCATGTTTCACTGATTTACCATTATTAGTATTACCATCAAGTACCATTAGTAATTAGTAGTAGTATTAGCATTATAATTAGTATTAGTATTAGTCTTTGTCCCCAGCAGAGGAGAAGGGAGGCCTGGGCTGGCTCCAGGGGGAAACACTGTCCATGAGGCATGGAGAGGTTGGGTAGGGGTGACAGACGTGATCGGACAGGAGAAATCTTGGTTTGGGGCAAGCCCAAGGCCGAACGTGCATAGAAACGTTCTTCTTCTTTTTTTTTTTTAATTAAAAAAATTTTTACATTTATTTATTTTTGAGAGACAGAGAGAGACAGAGCACAAGTGGGGAAGGGGCAGAGAGAGAGGGAGACACAGAATCGGAAGCAGGCTCCAGGCTCTGAGCTGTCAGCACAGAGCCCGACGCGGGGCTCGAACCCACGAACCGTGAGATCATGACCTGAGTGGAAGTCGAACGCTTACCTGACTGAGCTCCCCAGGTGCCCCTAGAAGGGTTCTTCTTTTAAAAGGTGTCCATTTGTTATCAGTTTATCGGTGTGCCCACTTTTCTCATCTGCACCCCTCCTCCCCTGCACCTAAGAGGGTGTCAGAGCCCCGCAGTTCACATGTCCACCAGTGCTGGTGTCTGCCATGACCCCTGATTTCCCTTCAACAATAAGCAAAGAGAGATTTTTCTCATTACTTTATTTCTTTACCAGCAGCGAGAGGGTTTCATTTCTATCAGAACAAGAGCGGCCCTGGGGCGCCTGGGGGGCTCAGTTGGTTGGGCGTCCGACTTCAGCTCAGGTCATGATCTCACCGTTCGTGAGGTCGAGCCCAGCATCGGGCTCTCTGCTGTCAGCACAGAGCCCCCTTTGGATCCTCTGTCCGTCTTCTCTCTGCACACCCGCTCCCCGCTCACTCTTGCACACCCATTCCCCGCTCACTCTTGCTCTCTCAAAGATAAATAAAAACATTAAGAAGAAAAAAAAAACACAAACTGCCCTTCTCTGCCTTTCGGGGCCCAGGAACGCAGTGGGAAATATTGAGAGAGGAGTCCTCCTCTGTGAGGAGTCAGCGGACTCTGCTCCTCCATCTAAAACCCCAAAGTGGGGGTCATCCCTGGGGGCAGCTCCAGCCTTCCCGGTCCCAGGAGAGCAGAGCGGCCTGCAGCAAAGAGCTAAGCCTCCCACCCCCGGCTCCGTTCCGGTCTTGCCGGTCCCCCTGACGGGCCCCCACCGGCCCCTCCGACAAACTGCACCGCTGGACGCTCTGGCTGTCGGGGAAACACACCGAGGGCTGTTTGAACTAAGAACACGCATCCAGGCTGATTTGATATAGCAGAATCGGGAGCCCTGGGAGTCCGAGTGGGCTCAGGGGCAGGGAGATTTGGGTTCAAATCTCAGCTGGGTGACGTGGCAGGAGACTGAATCCCCCTGAGACTTCTGCCTAGAAAACCACAGCATCCTCCAAGAACTGAACTGCTGGAGTATAGAATATACGCCCTCTGAGGACAGAGCATTTGTTTTCTCCCCTGATCTTTGCCCAGAGGGCTCAGATCGGAGCCTGGCACGTAGTAGGCACACAATAAATATTCATCCAGTGAATGAATGGGGCTGTCTCTTTGGCCGGGTGGCTCCGATGAGCTGGGATAAGACACGCACCATGTCCGGGACTGGGCAGGCGCGTGGCAATGGTTTGCTGCTTCATCTCAGTCCGCTTTGTTCTGACCTTCTGGACGCAGCACAGCACTGCTCATTTCGAATTAGAGAAAATACCCGAGAGAGCTTGGGGGACGGGCTGCAAAGAGCTCCTGATAAGCGCTTACAAACTCTAAAGGCTTCTGTCTAAATATTTCTACCCCCTAAAGCAATGGGCAGAAAATGAGATGTTTTCACGTATGTTGTATCATTTAATCTTCATGTGAAATGGGAAGTAAACATGGGGTTTCGGAGACGTTAGATGATCTTACGCAGACAGATACTGTTCTGTCTGCTTCAGGGAGGCCTCACCTCCAGCCAGGGCCTCCCGCAGCTCCCGTGGGGAGTGCATTGGGCAGTAAGAGCGGCATCACTGGCTGCATTGACCTGGAAACCAAGTCACTTATGGAGTCGATGCCATCACATCCCTTCATCGGATCTTTAAATCAGGAAGGGCTTAGAGCCAGCATTAACTTTTTAAATAGTTCAGAGGTCAAGGTGAAGAGGAAATAAGGGAGGAAAAGAAAAAGGCAAACTGGGGAGAAGATGTTCAAAATCTGCGCTGGAAAGAACGGGACAGGAAGCCCAAATGGCCAACAACTTGTATTAAAAAAAATAAAATGCGTTCACCTCATTAAGATTTATTTTTTATTTTTTTAACGTTTTATTTATTTTTGAGAGAGAGAGAGACACAGAATCCGAAGCAGGCTCCAGGCTCTGAGCTGTCAGCACAGAGCCCGACGCGGGGCTTGAACCCACAAACTGTGAGATCATGACTTGAGCTGAAGTTGGCTGCTTAACCGACAGAGCCCCCCGGGCGCCCTCATTAGTGATTTAAAAACACAGATGAAAACACCAGCCAGGATTTGAAAACACGAACGAGACTCCTCAGAGCTGGTCAAAAGGTGAGTAAGCAAAGCTCTAGAACTTGGCTAGACGGGTGACAATTGCCACACCTGTTCCACCGCACTTGGCAACGTGGATCCAAAGATCCGAGACGCACACCCCTTCTCCTAAAGAAATAATTGGAAATGAGAGCAAACAGGCACCTGGGGGGCCCAGTCAGGTGAGCATCCGACTTCGGCTCAGGTCATGATATCATGGTTCGTGGGTTCAAGCCCCGCGTCGGGCTCTGTGCTGACAGCTCGGAGCCTGGAGCTGCTTCCCATTCTGTGTCTCCCTCTTTATGCCCCTCCCCTGCTTGTGCTCTGTCCCTCTCTGTCTCTTAAAAACTAAAATTTAAAAAATCATTAAAAATAATGAAAAAAAAGAAATGCGAGCAAACCTACATGTTTAAAAATATTTTTCAAATATTGTCATAGCAGAAAAGAAAACGTGGTTACAACTTAAGGGTCCAAACAGAGAGAGGCCCAGAGGCCTGAAAGCCATTAAAAATCAGGGCTTCAATTTTTTTTCATTTTATTTTTTTTCATCATGATAAGTGTACTCTTTAATCTCCAGCTCCTATTTCCCATCCCTGCCCCCCCGCCCCGGCCTCTCGGGTGACCATCAGTGTGCTCTCTACAGCTAAGAGTCTGTTTCTTGGTTTCTCTCTTTTTTCCTTTGCTTATTTGTTTTGTTTCTTAAATTCCACAAATGAGTGAAATCATGATATTTGTCTTTCTCTGACTTGACTGACTTAGTTCACTCAGCATTATACTCTCTAGCTCTCTCTGTGTTGTTGCAAATGGCAAGATTTCACCCCTTTTTGTGGCTGAATAATGTTCCATTGTGTATGTCTATACCACATCTGCACTATCCAGTCATCAGTGGATGGACACTTGGGCTGTAAGTAATGCTGCTTATAGACAGAGGGTGCGTGTATCTCTTCGACTTTGTGTTTTTTTTTAAGTGTTTTCATTTATTTAGTTTTGAGAGAGAGAATGTGTGATCAGGGAAGGGGCAGAGAGAGAGAGGGAGATGGAGAATCTGAAGTAGGTTCAGCTTTGTCAGCACAGAGCCGGACACGGGGCTTGAACCCGCAAGCAGTGAGGTCATGACCTGAGCCAAAGTCGGATGCTCAACCGACTGAGCCACCCAGGCGCCCCTTGAATTAGTGTTTTTGTATTTGGGGGTAAGTACTCAGTAGCACAATCCGTGGATTATATGGTAATTCTATTTTTAATTTTTCGAGGAAGCTCCATTCTACTGTCCACAATGGCTGTAGCAGTTTGCATTCCCATCAGCAGTGCAAGAGGGCGCCTTTTTCTCCACATCCTCGCCCACACGTTTTGTTTCTCGTGTTTTTTACTTTAGCCGCTCTGACAGGTGTGAGGTGATATAGCAAGGAGTTTCGATTTGCATTCCCCTGATGATCAGTGACACTGACCCTCTTTCCATGTGTCTGTTGGCCGTCTGGATGTCTTCTTTGGCAAATGTCTGTCCATGTCGTCTGCCCATTATTTAATCGGATTATTTGTTTTTTGGGTATTGAGTTTTATACGTTCTATATATATTTTTGACACTAACCCTTTATGGGATATGTCATTGGCGAGTATCTTCTGCCATTCAGTAGGTTGCTTTTCAGTTTTGTTGATGGTTTCCTTCGCTGTGTAGAAGCATTTTATTTTGACGAAGTCCCAATAGTTTATTTTTGCTTTTACTTCCCTTGCCTCAGGAGACATATCTAGAAAAATCATGGCTTAAATTTATTCCCTGGAAAATGTACAGATGGAGACAGACAGACAGACTGGAAATAATTTGTAACTGAAATACTATGGGTGATTTTTATTTTCTGTTACTATGATTTTCTTTATTTTTCTAATTTAGTGATGTTCTAATTTCCTAATTTTCTAACATAGTGAATAGAGTTGGCTCTGTAATCAAAAAAAAGATGATTGGCAATTTTATTTTTAGAGTAATACTCTGGGACAGCATGGTGTAGCCATTCATTCTTTTTTATTAAGGATTTATTGAGCAAGAGCGGGAAGCTAACATTTGGTTACTTGACTTCTCAGTCCTCAGCTTCATCATGGGTAATACAGAGCTTTTAAAGCACCTACCATATAGTGTGTGTGTGTGTGTGTGTGTGTGTGTGTGTGTGTGTGCGCGCGCGCGCATGCGCATGGGTGTGACATGAAGTGAGCTAATCCACATAAAAGCACTTGGCAGGCCCTGGCAAATGCAGCATCTCTGAAACCATTAGCTGCTATTATGATTATTACCGTTTTTTAGCTATTGTTCTAGTTGTTTCCAAAGGAGAAAAGGGGCCAGAAACACTAGAGGAGCTCCAGGCTTAGGGAATGAAACTGAGACATGTGCCGCCTGAGTTTTTATAGGACACAGTCACAGTGAGAGGAGAGAGAGGCGGACGTGGATTCCGCGCGGCGGTAGTAACGATCAGCTCACACTGAGTGCTCTGGCTTAGGCTCACTGCCCAGCTGCCCGGATCCCCATTCTCTTTCTCCTGTAACCCAGACCATAACCTAGGCCTTACGTCTATCAGCGTCCCCATCTTCACCGAAGTAGACTCCAAGCTGCTCAGTAACTTGTTCAAGGTTCATAGTTGGGAGATGGCAGAATGGGAGTTTGAACCCAGGCACCGGCCCAACACGCACTGCAGTGTTAGGTTATACCCGGGTATTGTGGGCCGGCCGTGGCGACTGTTCCTTACAACCAAAAGACGCACGTTAAAGCAAAGTATACAGCAGGCATCCCCTTAGTAAATGAGAAAGGGGTCCATTAAAAAAAAGAGTGGCACAATCATTTGGCATCACAGCACCTCCTGGCTACGGCCGATGCTCGACGCTCAGCCTGGGCGGGGCAGGCAGTGAAACAGGACTGACCCCTGTCCTCCCCTGGCCACCACCGGCTGCCATGCTGGGCGCTTGGGGCTGGGCCTGACCCTGAAGATTCTAACCCTCCGGTTGGGGAGACTGGACAGTTGGACCCTGGGCAGGTTTTTTCAGGACTGATTCATCATGTCTGAGCACTAAATCCGGGGGAATTTAGACACTGTCTTAGGCTAGATAATGGCCATCAAAAGATAGCAGCTCTTAATCTCCGGAAACTGTAAATGTTATCTTCTTTGGAAAAAGAATCTTTGCAGGTGTGATTAGCTTCAGGATTTGCAGACATAATCCAGGATCATCTAGGTGGGCCCTAAATGCCATCGCAGTGTCCTTGTGAGAGAGACGACGGAGATCTGACAAACACATACAAGAGAGGAAGAGGCCATGCGAAGACGGGAGGCAGAGGCTGGGCCACGAAATGCCAGCGGCCACCGGAAGCTGGAAAAGGCAAGGAACAGATTCTCCCCCGGAGCCTCCCAAGAGAGTAAGGAGCCGCCGACGCCTTGATCTTAGCCTAGTGTATTAATTAATCATGTTTTCCGACTGCTGACTTTCAGATCTGTGAAAGAATATATTTCTGTTATTTTTAATTTTTTTTAATGTTTATTTAAAAATAGTAATATTTTTGAGAGGGAGGGAGGGAGGGAGGGAGGGACAGGGAGAGAGGGAGACACAGAATCCGAAGAAGCTCCAGGCTCTGAGCTGTCAGCACGGAGCCCGACGCGGGGCTCGAACCCACGAGCCGTGAAATCATGGACGAAGTCGGACGCCGAAGTCGGACGCTTAACCAACTGAGCCACCCAAGTGCCCCTACGGTTCTGTTGTTTTAAGGCACCGAGTTTGTGGCCGTTTGTTATAACGACCACAGGAAACGGATACAGACTAAGTGCAGCGGGGGGTGTAGCGGAAGGAGCAGGATGAGAAGCCCAGTAATGTGGACTCGAATCCTGGCTCTGCATTCTAGGGCCCCGGGAATGATTATTAACCCTCCTTTTTGCCTCAGTCTGGCCACTTAGGCCTCAGAGGGGGTATTCTATTGACCTGTTTTGGTTACATGTGACAGAACTCCAGCCTCAAGTAACAGAAGTAAAAGATGCCAAGCAGGTTTATGACGGGAAAGAAGAGAAATGTGGGGCTGGCTTCAGGCTCAGCTGGATCTAGGGGTTCAAAGGAGCTATTCCTCCTCCTCTCTGTCCCCCATGCCCTGTCTCTTACCTCTTCTCTTGCAAGTTGATCACATGCTCTTATTCCACAGAGAGGATCCTTCCACCTGTCTCAAGTCTTGATGAAGGTCCACTCTATGGTCTTCACAGCTAAGTCTAACCGCTCTGATTGGCCAGACTCATAAGACCTGCTTCGCTCCTGGGTCCAATCGCTGCAGCCAATGACGTCAGGCATTAGGGTTGGCCCGTGCCCCACCTCCCATCATGGGGTTCCCGGGCACAGGTTAGGGAGTGGGTTTTGTAATTGGCAGCACCCACCGCAGCCTCACAGATTACGTGCTGAGAGCAGACTCCCAAAGGCAGTGACCAGAGATGGGAACGGACGCAGGGTACACACAGCCAACGAGCGTCTACCGCATTACCTCGCGGAGCTGTTGCAACGACTGAGCGGTGGCCGGTATGAACATGCTCTGCGAGGCGTGAGAGCCTGGGATACGTGCACCGTGGACGTCTGTGATCTCAGCCAGCCTGACGCTGCCCACATGGACCCAGACCCTCGATTTCGGCACTGTCACCTACTTCTTCCTCCTCCTCCTTGACAGCCCCCCAGGCCTGGCCTGCAGCTGCTGAACCAGGGCAAGAGGAAAACTGGGCCCATGAGCCGAGGTGGCTTCAGGCTCCAAGAGAGCTTAGCAACCCCCGTTCAGCGTTAACCCAACAGAAAATAAGGAGTCGTGAAGGTCATTGAGCAGGAGACATGACATTTAAAATGCTGCGACTGGGGGGCTCTGAAATGCCCTAAACATGATTTATCGTATTGAATGAAGTTTTTGAATGAGTCACTGCCTAAGTCCCAACTGGTGCTGCCGAGACACACCGTGTTGCCATTTGCCTTCCCTATTGCTGGTTTTTCCCGCACGCCAGGCAGGTGAGCGGTGGCCAGGACTCCACGGGTGGACCCAAGGCAGCGGAACTCCGTCACAAGGCGGCTTCCAGCTTGAGAGTCACTGTGTTCGGAAATTCAGAGTCTCTTCTCCTTTGCCCACAGTAATTCATATTTCTGTATTATTGATTATGAGCTCAGTCTTGTGCTGTAACTAAGCTAATATACCAGCAACCAGCCACACGTGGTTCCGAGCACTTGGGATGTGGCGGGTCTGATCTGAATTTAGATGGGCTAGAATGCAAAATATCCGCCGTATTTCAAACACCTAGTACAGGGCGCCTGGGGGGCTCAGTTGGTTGAGCGTCTGACTTCAGCTCAGGTCATGATCTCACAGGTCATGTGTTCGAACCCCACATCGGGCTCTGTGCTGACGGCTCGGAGCCTGGAGCCTGCTTCAGATTCTGTGTCTCTCTCCCTCCCTCTCTGTCCCCTCCCCTGCTCACTCACTCTGTCTCTCTCTCTCTCTCTCTCAAAAATAAACATTTAAAAAAATGTTTTTAACTAGTACCAAATATATATATATATTTTTAAATATTTTTATTATATGTTGAAATGGTAATATTTTTAGCTAAATAAATATTATTAAAATCAGTGTCACCTGTTTTCTTTTATGTTTTGAATGCGACTATCAGAAAGCTCAAGGTACCTATGTGGTTTGCAGAGAGAGGTTTGCTGGGAGAGAAGGAAGCTCTTTGTCAGCAAATTTCTATTGGATAGTGCTGTGCTAGAATCTTCGAGAATCTTCTAGAATGTTCATTCTCTTTCTGATGATCAAAACAACCTATTGTAGAAACAAGGAAACAGGCTTGGTCAGCTTGAGGGAAGGCAGTGCCACCAAGGGGGCAGAGTTAAGTCCCCAGACTAGTCTGGATCGAAGGTGGATCTTTTTGGCTCTGCACCAAGTTGTCTGTGTAGAGCAATGGCTATGATGTTTTAGGCTGCAAGTAATGAGATCCCAAACTCAATTTGGCTTTCTACAAAAAAAAAAAAAAAAATCAGAATTTATTGTCTTACATGAGCAATTCCAAGGTTGGTGAAGAGACTTCACGATATCATCCAGACCCGGGCTTTCCGTATTTTCCTCTGCCCTGTCCTCAGTCGGTTTTGTCCCAGGCTCTCCTGCTGTGGGCAACGACAACTGCGACTCAGCTCCCAGCAGCCCGTGTTCACACAACAACAACAGAAAAGACAGCTTTTCTTCTTGGGTATCTTTCCACTGGGGAGGAAACCTTTTCCCAGAAACTCCTTATGACCTCCTAACTCAAGCCGCGGTCCACCTGCTGGCACCATCGGCGTCAGCCGGGGTAGGGGTGGGGGTGTCATCAGATGTGCAGATCTTGTGTCCCACCCAGATGTGCTGAGTCAGAATCCACATCTACACGAGATGCCCAGTGACTCCTGGGCAAGCTCCAGTTTGGGCAGCGCTGCCCTAGGAGAGTCCCTCTGAAATCTTCTTGGTCACGGCCGCATCATGTGCAAATGCCCATATCGGCTCTCGAGAAGAGGAATGGAATTACCATAGTTGACTTAGAACCATCCTCATTCATATCCTGGGCTGGGCCAGAGAGGTACCACCTTCCCTGAGCACCAAAGGGGGGGACCCAGCTCCCCAGGAAGGAAGAGCTGTGTGTGGGCGTGTGGGTGTGGTGTGGGGTGATGATAATGGACAGGCAATCATGAGGCCAACAATTCCCTGAAGCTGTGATGTGAAGACTAAATAAGATAAAGAACATACAGTGACTAATATATTCATTCATTATTTCACCCAACTTTTTTGTTTTGGGTACCAGACACCCTTTGTGCCTGAGACCACGTGGTGCACACGACACTATCCCTACCCTTGTAGGCGAAGCTTACATTCTAATGGGGAAGACGGCGGGGGGGAGGGGAGGAAACCAGTAAAATAGCATAATTACTATGGTGGAAAGTGCGCAGAAGAAATAAACAGTGCTGAACACAGAATTCGGGTGAAGACGTGCACTCTCTGGGAGGGAGACATTTAAACAGAGACCTGGAGGGTGACAAGGGGCTTACCACCCCCTGAGATGGGGGAGAGGGTGGGAGCGATCTCCACAGGGCAGGGAGGGGCAGACATCGTGTGCAAAGGTCCTCGATTAGAAGGAACTTGACACGTTCAAGAAATGAACCTTGTGTGGTACCTGAGACTTTGTAGGTGTTTAGCACAAGTTTGCTGAACGGACGGACACGGGCATGCATGGTGGATAGGTGAATTAAGACTTACAGAAGCCGGGTGCTCAGGGACTTCAAAAGCTCATCTGGGCCCACACTATGCTTTTGGTTATCAACCCATTTTGCAGATGAGACAGCTGAGGGTAAGTGAGGTTACAGAATGCTCCCACGCTGTGCAGTGTCACAGGAGGAGTGAAAGTGGAGAATACAGCACACTAAACCCTGTGACTTTATAATGGGTCACATTGCCTTCGTGCCAAACTCCTGAAAGATTTAAAAATTTCTCCATCCCGCTCCCCGTGGTCCATAAAAAGCATCTCTGGCTCGTTACAGGGGTGAGAGATATGAAGCAGAGGCAAAGAGCAGACAAGACAAGTTTTCCAGAGAGCCGACCCTCCTGGCCGCATGCACTGGTTAGCTGTGTAATAAATTACCTAAAATCTGGTGGTCTACAACAATAGGAAATGCGATTTACCCCCCCAGTTTCTATGGATTAGGAATCCTAGAGCAGGTTAGCCAAGAGGCGGGCCGAAGCTGCAGGCGTCTGAAGGCTTCCTGGGACTGCGGGGTCCAGTTGCAAGGTAGCCCGCACCCATGGCTGCCAAGTTGGTGCCAACTGTTGATGAGAGGCCTCGGGTCCTCCCCGTGTGGGCTTCTTCATCGGCTGTTTGAGTGCCCTCACTGCATGGCAGCCGGCTTCCTCCAGAGCCGGCTATCCGAGAGGAGACAGCCAGTGGGACCCAGGGGGCCTTGTGGGAAGTAGGTTCAGGAAGCCGCGTGCCAATATTTCACCATTGGGTGTGGCCCACACTCAAGGGGAGGTAATCAGCCTCCCCTTCTGCAGGGAAAATGTCAAAGAATTTGACAGATTTCCAAGACCAGCCATTGGCTTGTCCATCCCTGGCCTAGTGATGGTCAACTGGTTGGCCAGAGCATGTGGGTAAAGCAGGTGCTCTTTCCTGGGTGCGACTTCGTGACGCTCAGTCTGTGACACGCCCTTTTGTCCCCACCTAAAGGTACGTATTATGTCAACGGTGTCTTCTACCAAACGCTTGTGAAGTGAGATCTTGAGGTTGAACACCTTCCAGGTGATTCTCTTTTAGATTGGGAACGGGGAGCGCTGGGAGAGAAGGAAGCTTGTCATCAGCCAATGGTGGTCTCCCTTCCCCCCATCCCCCACAGCATTCCAGGCTGGGAGGCAGCTTGGGCAGAGACGTGGACTTCTCTGTCTTCCCCTGTCTTTTGAAGGAGGTGGGACTGGACCTGGCAACTCATCCAAAGCACTCACGGTTCCCAGGCTGCCCCTGGCGTTGTCGCTCTTCCCTGAGCCGCAGTGGACCTTTGCCGCCCTGTGGACCTTAAACATCAGGCACACTGTCAAGCTGGACTCCTTTCGGGCTACTTGAGGTAGGAACATGCAACTTCTATAGAGGACAGTTAGGCAATGGATTTCTTAATTAAGACAACACACATCCTTTGGTCCAGCAATTCCAGCTCAAATAACTTATCCTATAAACACACCCCGACCTGTGAGGCAGAATGTCTGTGCAAAGAGATCGTGTCCTACTGTTGCCCCCTAGGAAGAGACTGGAAACAATCTAATTGTACGTCATCCACGGCAAGGTAAATGGATAATGAAACATCCACTCAACGGAATACTCTGTGGCTTAAAAAGAGAATGTGGGGGGCGCCTGGGGGGCTCAGTCAGTTAAGCGTCTGACTTCGGCTCAAGTCGTTATCTCACAGTTTGTGAGTCCGAGCCCCGTGTCGGGCTCTGGGCTGACAGCTCGGCGCCTGGAACCTACTTCCCATTCTGTGTCTCCCTCTCTCTCTGCCCCTCCCTTACTCATGCTCTGTCTCTCTGTCTCTCAAAAAATATATAAATAAATAAACTTTTTAAAAAACTTAAAAAAAATAAACACTAAAAAAAATCTTTTTAAAAGAATGAGGCTCTTTTTTGTATACTGAGATGGAGAATCTTCAAGATATATTAAGTGAAATAAGCAAGATGAAAAACAGGGCATATCATTTATCATTCACATAGAAAAAAGAAAACAGGAATATTCTACCTATGTGCATATTTATGCGTGCACAGTGCCTGGACAAGAAACCCGGAATTACAGATTGAATCATGAAGAACTACCATTTTTTGTTGGAAAAAAAAAAAAATCCCCAGTAAACGTGAACCATTTCATAAGGACCAACCCAATAATAACAGCGACTGCCCCTGGAGAGGGCCACTGGGTGAGAACAGAGATGGGGAAGAACTCAGTGTAAGTCTTCTGTGCCTTTGGAATTCTGTACCATATGCACGATTTAGGTCTATTTAATTTTGGCCGCATTTAATTTTTCAAATAATGACCAGAGGATATCATTGGAACAACTGTTTGTAAAGATTGGAGGTTCCCATTCTTATCAAGTGGGAAGAGCAACGTTATTCTGCAATCCTATAAAGACAATTTTCTCTTGCCTGTTTTTATTCAAACAGGAAAAACAATTTATTTTTTCAAGTTAGTTTAATGTGTCTTTATTTATTTTAAGGGTGGAGGGGCAGAGAGAGAAGGAGAGAGAGAATCCTAAGCAAGCTCCTTGCTTAGCGAAGAGCCCGAGGCGGGGTTTGATCCCACGACTGTGAGAGCATGACTTGAGCTGAAATCAAGAGTTGGATGCTTAACTGACTGAGCCACCTAGGCGCCCCTCAAATTACTTTAATTAAGAGGCTGTAATCAAGCTGAGCACAGGGCAACCTAAGCATGGAGGTTGAGGAAGCATGGTGAGTAAGTCTCTTAAACGGGGCACCTGGGGGGCTCAGTCGGTTAAGGGTCGGACTCTTGGTTTCGGCTCAGGTCATGATCTCACGAGTTCGTGGATTTAAGCCTGCTTGGAATTCTCTCTCCTTCTCTCTGCCCCTCTCCCCCCTCTGTCTTTCAAAATCGATAAATAGACTTAAAAATGTATTTAAAATGATACTCGAAAGGGGTGGGAACGTCAAGGGCCCTGTTAAAGCGCACCTGACCCTGGCAGCTGTGCCTCGCTTTTTTTTTTTAACAGCCACTTTTATCATTAAAAAGAAAGGAAAGAAGGAAAAAAGGAGGGAAGGAAGGACGGGAGGTAGGGAGTGAGGGAAGGACAGAGGAAGAATTTGACAAGTTATTTCTGTTGTTTGGCCCGCTTTCAAGGCTCTGCGGTGGGGCGGGCGTGGTCGGGGCACTGGCCCCACTGGACTTTTGAGAGGATTAAATCAGTGCCGCCTCCGTGTAACAGCCCGCTGATGGCACAGGATGTAGAAAGTGTTCAGTGAACGCCCTCACCTTCACCAGTATTGAAAAGGAACCTTGCATGCCGTTTTGATCCCTGCCTAGAATATTCTCCAGGCCCTCGGCTGGTCGCTCAGGTTGAGGGCAGGCCTCGGGCGTCCCTCTGGTGACTCCAGGGGTGGAGTTTTGTGGGCCTGGGGAGCTCGAGGGCCCCAGCGGGTGAGTGGCGGCCTTCCGTTTGCCCGTCCATCATCTCTCCTGGAGCTGGGCCAGGTGAGAGAGGCCGCAGCACCCCCCACCCCCACCCCCGGGTCTGCTTGGCCCATCTGCCCCTCGGGCCTGCACAGGGTTAATGGAGCATGAACGCGTTTTCGAGGGAGCAGAGGACCATGGGTCCCCCCAGCACACTCCAGGCCCAGACATCAGGAGATCCGAACCCGCATTTTCCCTGCCTCGATGGCAGATGCTGACCCGGGTCCGGGAACGCCGGTGGCTGCAAAGGCGTCTTTTAAGGGAGCGCCGTTGTCCTGGGAGACGGAAAACTTTCCAATCAATGCGAAAGCGCAGACAGAGAGCCCTCACCCCCTACATGTAAGCCCTATTTAGCAGCAAATCCTTAAGCCAGAGCTTGTAAAAAGCAGCCTGTTTGGGACTGACCTTCCCATTCATGTAACGTGATATTGCACGCTTGGGCGACCCCGGCGCGCAGCTAAACATATGTCGTCAGCTGGGCGCTGCTGCCCCTCTATTAAGATGGTTCTGGAAGCATATGTGGGAATGGGCCTGCCCCCGGAGACCCGAGGGGAAAGGCAGGACACAGGCAATTAGAGGGAGCCCGCCCTGACCCCAGGGCCGGGCTGCAGGAGGAAATTCAAGGCCGCATCTCACGGGCATGGCAACAATTAAGGTCAACAAATGATCGTGGAAAAGGAAACTTTAGAAAATAGGAACCTGGTTAAATGACCCAGTAAACACTCGGCCCTGCCCCCCAGCCTGCCCTGCGCAGGGGGGAGGGGGGGAGGGGATGCTGCATCTGGGCCTCACGTGGACCGGCATCTCCCCGTCTTTTTGGGATAATGACTTCCCTTTGCAATTTCCTGGAGGAAGTCGTTGAAATGATCTTCCAGTGATAAAATAAGTGGGGTGATTCTTAATTTTCAGTCTGCAGTCTTTTTCCCCTTCCAGTCCAATCTCTTAATTAACTCGGGTCAGCAGCCTCATGCAGAAACCTCTCTCTCTCTCTCTCTCTCTCATGTCTGTGCCAAAGGGAGAGAGAGATTCAAGCCGAGGACATTTGTCTTGTCCAGAATGGGATGGGCTGGCCCTGGGCCGTCTGACGGTAGGGACATGAGCCGTCCAGCCCTGTGGATGAGCGTTGGCACTGCTGGGGTCGAGGGGGAGAAACTTCCGATTTTCCCAAGGACGATACCGCTACCTCTTACAAAGCACTTTCTAGAAAATCTTGACCTATACTGTCCAACACGGTGGCCACCAGCCATGTGTGGCTATTGAGCACTTGACACAGGGCTTGCGTGACAGAGGAGCTGGAGTTTTCTATTCTATTTAATTTCACTTCATTCACTTCATTCAAATCTAAAAACTGACAACGTATTGGAAAACTTGAAGTATGCCTGCAACTACTTAGGTGTGTGAATCTGCTTTGCCCCCAGTACATTTTTAAAAATCTAAGTAGAGATTAAGTATTTTCATTGAAATGTAGTGTCTGAATTGAGATGTGCTCTACGTGCAAAAATACATACCAGATTTTTTTGTTTATTTATTTTTTTATTATTTTTAAAAAAAATTTTATGTTTATTTTTGAGAGCGAGAGAGACAGAGCAAGAGCGGGGGAGGGGCAGCAAGAGAGGGAGACACAGAATCCGAAGCAGGCCCCAGGCTCCGAGCTGTCAGCACAGAGCCCGACGCGGGGCTCGAACCCACAAACCACGAGATCATGACCTGAGCCGAAGTCAGATGCTTAACCGACTGAGCCACCCAAGCGCCCCTATTTATTTTTATTTTTGAGAGAAAGACAGACAGAGAACAAGTAGGGGAGGGGCAGAGAGAGAGAGGGAGAGAGAGAATCCCAAGCAGGCTCCACACTGTCAGCGCGGAGCCCGGTGTGGGGCTCGTTGACCTCATCAACCATGAGACCGTGACCTGAGCCAAAACCAAGAGTCGGACGCTTAACTGACTGAGCCCCCCAGGCACCCCAAAACACACCAGATTTTAAAGGCTTTGCAAGAAAAAAAGTAAAGCATCTAGTCATATCATTTTATATTATTTATATAGCAATGTGAATATACTTAACACGACTGGAAGATACACTCAAAAATACTTAAGACGGTACATTTAATGTTATGATTCTTTTACCACAATAAAAAAAATTAATGTCACCAGTTTCTTTTTTACTTCTTACTAGAAAACGTAAGCTGACGTCTGTGGTTCCAATTCTGTTTCTGTTGGACGGCGCTGCGTGTCCAAGTTCAATGGGGGGCAGTCCCAGCAGGCAGGTCTGTGGATGACACCCCTCACCCGAAGGACCCTCATCCCACTCAGGCGGAAGAGAGAGTGAAACGGCTCCCAGCGACAGGCTTTCGAGAACAAGGTGCAAGCGTCTTGGACCAGAACGTGGAGGTCTGGCTCGGACGATACAGCCTCTCGGCTCCCAAACCTTCCTGCTTCCTTATCTGGGGACAGGACACGTGACAACAAGACAGCTTGCCTTTGGGCGTGGGCACGGTGGATGCCGAGTGCCTGGCAAGTGCCTGCCGGGTTCATAAAACCAGACTCTGCCTCAGAAGCCCAACCGTGTCTGAGGGAGTCTCCACCCCAAACCGCTCCCCCCGCCAAAGCCGTAACTTTAAAAGCTCCAGCCTGAAACGAGAAAATTCGTTCCTCCCTGGGGTGTCATTTGCAAAGCCATCTACAGATCCCTGAAACGGGGATTCTTTCCCCTTCCAGATTTTCCAGGCCTCAGTGAAGGCAGAGCTGCAAGAGAAGCAGTTTTGAGCCCGAGCTTTAGAGTCCGAGAGGGAGGGATTTAAACCTCGCCCTCATGTCCCCGTGACCCTCCTCAGGCCGCTCGGTCTCTCAAAGGCTCCGTGCTTCATCTGTAAAATGGGCACAATACGAAGAGCCACTTCAGTGGAGGGTGGAAGGAAACAATGAATCGGTTTGAGCGAAGCGTGCGGCACAAGGTCAGCCAGGGCAAGTGCTACGCGGACAGGAGAGCCGGTGACAGAGGGGACAGAGGTAGGCTCAGCCCACCATCCTGACCTGCTCTCCTGCAAACCCCCGGCCCCGTGGAGGTGGCACCTTTGTAGCTGGACTGGGCCCCAGGCTGCCCCGGACACGTCCAGGGCTGGGCTGTCGGGGTGAAGCCCGGCCCACGGTGATGGTAACACACTGTGACAGCTGTCACAGCTCCTCATGGGTCACTGTGGCGTGAAGCCCCCGAGCAGGGAGCGTCCACGGGGGACAGGTGCAGAAGATGCCCAGGGCACGCGCACGCTGGATTTCGGCATCCGTTCACTTCACTCCTCAAATGCCCACGGAGCTTACATTCTGCACCAGGTGCTGGCCGGGCTTGGGGGACCGTCACCGGAACAAGGCGGACGGGCCCCCTGCCCTCAAGGGGTGGACACCCCCCCGCGGGATGCAGCGAGCAGGCAGACCTGACCTGATGGTTTCGGATTGTGACAAGCGTCCTAGAGGAAGCATGGGGGACAGGGCTAATTTTAGCAGGATGTTCTCCGGGGGCTCGAAGCAGAGGGAGCTTTTCAGCTGGACCTGAAGTTTGGGATCAGAAAGCAACCAAGGGAAAAGCCAGCCCCGAAGCCACAGAGTACCAAGTGTGTCCCGGGGATAGCGCCATCCTGACAACCAGAGGGGGGCGATGGAGGACCTGGGCTGGGGGGTCTCAGCCCCTGAAAACATTCTGAGGAGCCCTAAGGATGAGGCTGCCGTTCCCGTTCTTATCTAATACACTATGACACGAATACAAGGGTGTCCGGCAAAGTCCTGAAATCTCCCAGGATGGCCACGTTGGTACCTTTTGCTTTTAAAATCTCACGATTTATTTCCTCCGAGGTTCCTGTTCAGTTGTTGGCGGTCTCTGCTTTGCGGTGGCCTCCAACCCGTGCAGCGGGGCGAGGAATCCAGGACAGGCGCGCACGCCAGGGGCGGAGTGAGGGCCACTAGGCTGCATGGGCACACAGGTGCTGGGCACGAGACATGTAGGCGCCCGTTCCCGCCCCAGATAAGGTGAATCGGGGCGCCCACTCCTCCTGGCTAGACACATGGTCCCCATTGGTGGGCGAGGGGCGGACTGGTGGCCATGACTGACAATTGCTATGTAGGGCAGTGGCCCCCATGCCAACTTATTCACAACACCTGTCATCACGCGCTGTCAGCAAAGCCCTCCGTTATGATTTAATTTATGCCTCGTGTGTCATAAGCCAGCGCAGACTGTCTCTAAGCCACAGCGAGGACTCCGCTGTTGATGAGACGCATGCCTTCTGACAGGTGGTGGGGTTGACTGTTGGGAGGCCCCTCTGAGGCACGAGCCCTTCAGCCCCGAGGTGGAGGTTGCCAGTGGGTAACTCCAGGCCTGGGGAGATGGTAGAGCCTCGAAAGCGGAGGGGAAGAACCCTGAAGGGAAGGGGCGGGAAGCTGCTCTCAGGTTTGGGGTGTTCCACCATGCCGCTGGCTGCTGCATGACGCAGGAAGCCAATGACAGACGTCCCAACAGGCCAGAGAGCTTCTAGAACTGCCTTCATTTCTCAGCCACCTGAATACGAGTTTCTGCATTGCGCTTAGGGCCAGATTCTCACATCTCAACCTTGCATGATGGCTGTAAATAATCCCACGCTTATATGCGAGGAGATGTCGGTGCATAATTGATCTTTTGAGGAATGCCAGCCGATGGAAGTGTGTGATTTCCCTTTGACAGCCTGCGCTTGAATTCGAAATGTCTATAGGTCCTTCTGTCTACGCACTGTATCTCGAAGGTGTTGATGGAGGGCGCGTGCGGGGTACCAAGGCCCTACAATCCTAAAGGACCCTCCAACTTGCTACGGTTGAATCCATTTCCTTTTTTCCAGGAACCAATTTCCCACTTTACAAAAGGGTGGGGTGTTTTTGTTTGTGTTTTTAGTCTAATGCTGGAGTCAAAGGGGCACCAACGGGCTGTCCTCGGATGTTCCAAGAGCTGTAAGTAGGTATGCTCAGTTCCCTGAGAACGTCCTAGGATACACTATTCCCTTTCCTTTCACAAAGGAAAAGAGAAGGGGATCTGGAAAACAATCAACTCACCCACTGCCTCGCACCACTGTATTCAGGGACCGTGGCTGCCCTCACAAATTCCTAGGAATGTAGTGACTTAAAAGAAGACAAATGTGTTATGTTCCAGTTCTGGAAGGCAGAGCCCAAAGCACATCTCATTGGACTCTATATAACTAAGCTGTTGACAGGGCTCTGTTCCTTCTGGGGACGCTGGAAAAGAACCCATGTCACTTCTGCTTCTGGCTCCCGGAGGCCTCCCACGTTCCTTGGATGGTGGCGCCTTCCTCCATCGCCAAAGCCGATCATATTATATCCTTCCGATCATTACTTCATCATTGAATCTTGTAATTCTCTTCGTTTGCCTCTCTCTTCCACCTCTAGGGGCCTGGTGCTGACCTCAGACCCCCCCCCCCCCCGGCATACAATCCAGGAACCTCTCTCTATGTTCAAGTCGGCCAAGCAACCATCTCAGTTCCAACTGCAGCTTTCATTTCTCTTTGCCACGGAAAGTGACATACCCACAGGCTGTGGGGAAGAGGACATGGACGTCTTCGGTGGGAGGGACAGTATTCTGGCCACCACATCACATCTTCATCAAGTTGGACCTAACACATCCTCCAATTAGATGGTAACAAAGGACCACACACCATCACCAAAAAGCCTTTCCACACAGACCGGTTGTAGGGAGTGATGGCGATCTCGCCTCTGCACCCGCGAACCTCCCCGCAGGGCTGAACCCACAGCCAGAAGAACCAAGCGGAAGCCGACTCCGGGCAGAAGGAGAGAGCTGTGGGGCTGGGACTGCCTGGCTGGGAGGCCACGCCCCTGGGGTCCGGCTCCCCTCTTCCTTGTGTGGGGCTGAAACACCGCTCCTCTGGTCCCTTTCAGCATCGACAAAGCAAATGATCAGGCACTTTGTGGACATATTTTAAAGACAAGACGATCGGGGCGCCTGGGTGGCTCAGGCGGTTGAGCACCCAACTGTTGATTTCAGCTCGGTCATGATCCCAAGGTCGTGGGATCAAGCCCTCATCGGGCTCCATACTGAGTGTGGAGCCTGCTCGAGATTCTCTCTCCCTCTGCCCTCCTCCCCACTCCAGAAAGGAATAAAGGAAAGAAGGAAGGAAGGAAGGGAAGAAGGGAGGGAGGAAAAATGGAAGGCAAGTGATGACTTAAGAAGAAGAAGATGCAGTGTGAGAGGTTTTAGAGCCTGGATGTAGAGTCAGTGAGACCTGGCTGAATGCCCAGCTCTGCGAGTCACTTCCCTCGAGGCCTTACTCTTCTCTTCTGTAAAATGGGGACAGTAATGGTCCCCGCCTCCGGGGTCTTCAGGAAAATTAAATCAGATCATCTGCCTAAACAGCTTTGTCCATTGCCAGCACTCAGCCATAGTTTCTACTAATATTCTCACCAGGATTCTCTAGATTGAAACAGAAGCCCCCTTTTAATTCGCCTTTCTCAACAGCCCAATTTACTTAGATGCCAAGCACATGACTGTTAGATTCCTGCTGTCTACACGGACGCTTCCACAAACCACACTCCACGATTTAGAAAATGATGGTATTCCAGCCGAGCGGCAGAATCCAGGGGACCCGTGGGTCCCCGCGGCGGGGCTGGGGGGCCTGGGGACAGAGGTTTTGTCCTTTCCGCTTCATCCACTGCATTTCTTCTAAGCGTATACAACCGGGGGTCGTTCTGACCCTCTCCGCCTCGGCAGCCCATTCGGGCACAGATTAGTCTACACGGCAGCGTCCCGCGAGGAAATCACCCGCTGTCTGACCTAGAAGGCCCAGCCCACGAAGCCACCGTGCAGAAGTGCGCCGACGCGGGGGGTCCCTAGAGCCAAGGCTGGATCAAGGGGACACGGGACCCCTCCCTCCGGGGGGAGAGGCAGCGGGGCGGGGCTCCCCGAGGAGCGGAGCGCTAACCCGGGGCGCGCAGGCCTCGACCCCGGGCCCACCAGGTACTCGCCGCTCGGCTGGGGAAGGCGCTTTCTCTCCGCCGAGAGCTCACCCCCTGCGAAGTCGGAGGCTCCACCTCTGGGCACCCGCAGCCCCAACAAGGAGACTCTGATTGGCCCAGCTTGGGTCACGTGCCTGCCCCTGGACCAATCAAATGTGTCCGGTCAGGTGTTTGCCTTAGAACCCGGGCTGCGAGGGACCCGGCGGGCCCCCTAGCGGGACAGGCTGGACCTTCGGCGCCTGGGCCCCAGGGCGCCCGGCAGTGCTGCCCAGGGGAGGCGTCCTGAGCCTGGACTGGAACCTTCCAGAGTTCAGATGTCCTGTCCTGTCGGTCCCAGGCACTGGCGATGTCTCTGGAATTCTGTTTTCTTCACCCCTGGATGATAGGCCGCTAGTGCCACCGCCCGCCGAGTAGGGCGCCGGTCTTCCCCTGGGAAGCAGGTGTCCGCGTCATAAACACGTATGACAAAAAGTAAAACTGAGGTTTGGTGAGGTGGAAAGACTCGCCCAGCGTCACCGTGCGATTTCAGAAATGCCCCGAGGGTCCAAGCACGGGGAGGTGACACTCAAGTGCTAACTTCCACTGGGGGGAGGGTATGACTGCTTTGTCCCTCCCCCCCTTACCCTCCCCCCAGTTCGGCTCAGCGCTCGGCACAGACGTGCACTCAACAAACCTCTGATGAGTGCATTAACGTGTCTCGATATTTTCTAGGTAATCTGTGGGGGAAAAATGAGCTCCGATTTTGAGAATTGCCCTTTGTAAGTGTCTACCACGCCTTTTCCTTTCCTGGTTTCTCCAGGTCTCCTTAGCCCCACCACTGGCCGCCCGGCCCATCCAGTGTTTCTAGAAAAAAGGATTATCTCTGACTCCTCACTGGCCCTCAGCAGCCCTTCCAAATGTTCCATTGGAAAAGGACAGTTCTCAAATCCGCCCCTCCCCCACCGGGCCCGCTGCTGTGCCTCCTTCCTGCCCATCACCTCTTGCCTGTGATAACATTCCCTCCAAACTGGTCTTTCTGCTTCCACTCGGCTCCTCCATTAGATACAATCAGGCAAGGCCGCCAGTAAGAGAAATCCCAAAATAATAGAGGCCTGAAAGGTACACAGGTTCATTTCTGCCTTTCTCGCCAAACAGTGTGGCTTCGCGGGGGTCACCAGGAGCCCAGCTCTCTTCTTTGTCGCTGGTCCGCCAACCCCTGCTCATGACCTGACACCTCTTGGCCCAAGATTGTTGCTTGAACTCCAGTCCTCGCCAGAGGGAAGAAAGAAGGGGCGCCGAAGGGCACGCCCCTCTCTTTAAGGACAGTTCTCGGAGGCCGTGTGCCACACTCCCCTTTACATCGCATTGGCCTGAACCCAGAACTGAGGCCTGAGAAACGTGGTCCTCACTGTGGTGGCCGTGTGCCAAGTCAACTCCGAGGGCTTTCTCCCTAACAAACAGGGAGAAAACCGGGGCGCCTGGGGGGCTCAGTCGGCTAAGCGTCCGACTCTCGGTTTCAGTTCAGGTCATGATCTCATGGTTCGTGGGATCCAGCCCCGCGTTGGGCTCTGCGCTGATAGTGTAGAGCCTCTGTGGGATTCTCTCTCTCTCTCTCTCTCTCTCTCTCTCTCTCAAATAAATAAACTTTAAAAAGGAGGAGGGGCACCTGGATGGCTCAGTCATTAAGCATCTGACTTCGGCTCCTGTCATGATCTCAAGACTCTCATGAGTTCGAGTCCCACACTGGGTGAGTCGAACCCCGCTTTTCTCTCTTTCTGCCTCTGCCCCTCTCTCTCTTTCCCTCTGCCCCTCCTGGGATTCTCTCTCTCTCTCTGCCCCTCGCTCACCTGCGCCCCCTCTGTCTCAAAAATAAAATACATAAAATAAAATAAGAATAATGCCCATCGGAGAAATCTCGGCCACGCAGTCCCACAGGCCAAGCTCCATCAACCACTCAACTGATAAATAAGATCGCATCACGCACACTGAAAGCAGACTCTGAATTCCTTCACGTGGCCAAAAAGAAATGTGGTGGCCTAACTCCTCCCTCGCCAATCCCTTCTCCTCCCTTGAGTCCCCCAAGACTTCTTTCTGTGCCCCCAGTGGCCCAAGGCCATTGAAGTCCCAGACTTTCTTCACTTGTCATTCTTTCTCCCTCCAGAACCCTTTCTTCCGAGGACCCGCAGATGACTCTTTCCCCCCTTGTCCTCAGCAGGTAGACAGTGGGTCACGTATCTGCTCGTAGCCTGTCTCTGGTACCTACAGCAGCCAAGCGCCCCCAACCACCCTCCCCAAGTCTTGCTGCATCAGCCGGTTTCGTTGCCTGTGTTCCTACTGACTCTTACCATCTGAAATGACCTCACGCATCTGTTCCCGCCTCCCCACCACCTTCCCTGCCCCCGTGAAAGCACAGCCCAATGTGCTCCGTCGGCTGGAATCAATACTGCAGGGCAGGTCCTGGGGGTACCATCTCCCAGCCTCCACCGCTTTGCAGAGAGAACATTCTCTCTCCACCTGCTGTAGCCATGTGATTGCAACGGGGCTGTCAATCAGCATCGCCGACACCAAGTCCCAGGACCCGCATCTGACCAGTGGTGGCCCTCTGTGACTTGGACACAGGCCACAGAGGGCCTCTAATAGGAGCCAACCAATCAAAGGGGTTTCCTCGTTCCTTCAATCCCTCCCTTTGGAGCTGAAGGAAAAGGAGAAGGTGGCTTTGCTCTGAGCACCGCAGTGCTGGACAGAAAAGCCGGACCCTGGAGAGACTTGTTCCTCATGTACGCACAAGTCTGCCTACAGTGATGGAGGAGGAGGTGAACAGATCAGAACATGTCGCCCCAAAATAGGCCACTTTGGCACATTGATTACCTTGAGCCGAAGGCAATTGGGCAAGAGCAGACAGAGGAAGTGTCCCCGGACCACCTCCTTTCTATCTAAGAGCAAGCCCTGACTTCCCAGGAGAAAGATGTCCTTCCTGCACCAGGAAGTGCAGAACATTCTCGTCGCCGGAGTCAAGGAATCAACACAGAGATGACTCTGTACAAAGTAACCTTGTCTCCTATTAGGTTTCCCTGTGTATTTCCTTGTCACTTCCCCAACAATTTCCTGCCCCTCCAGCAAACCCCTTTTTCCTTTGTCTTGACACCTCTCCACAATGTATCGGTCTTTGTTAAACTGGTATGTAAGCTCTCAGCCCTCGCTGCTTCTCGGGGGTTTTCACTTCTTTCTATGAAGCCCCCGTGCCATGTAACAATAGTAATATCAAATAAAATGTGTATGTTTTATCTCCTGTGAATCTGTCCTTTGTCAGTTCAATTCACAGGCTCTAGTCACAGAAACTAAGAGGGTGGAAGAAAAGTCTCTCCTCTCATAACAGAGGCCAGTGCCCAATGAGAGACAAATTGTCAGAGACGGAAAATGAGGGAGATGTAGGGAGCGTGCACGCCTGAAGACATTACTGATACGCCTGGATGCAGCCTAGCCTGAAGCTGTCACAGGGCTTCCCATTTCCCTGAGTCAGTAAAACTCCTTGGCTTTTATTAAGCCGGTTCGCAGCCAACAGTACTGAGTATCATCATTCCCCATTTTATAAAGGAGGATACAGAGTTTGAGAAGTTAAGTCACTCTATTTATGGCCACAGGGTAACTAGCAAAACTGGGATTTAAACCCAGATCTTAAAGCCAAAGAGATTCCCATGATATGAACCCCTTTCCCCGTCCCCATGTCTTGTTCAGGGGTAAGGGAACTTAACTGTAGGGCAGATCTAGAAGCAGGTACCTTTGGGGAGAAGGAAAGAATTAGAAGAGGCGGTGTATCTCTTTCAGCCCCAGGGTTGCGGGAGAACGTGCCGTCTAGAGCTTTGCTTTGACACTGAGCTCATCATTTCTCTAAGAGGAAATCAGCGTTTCTAAGAGAAATGCAAAGTTTTCTCATTCGGAGGTCTTTCTGGGTTTGTTTTTTTTTGTTTTTTTTTTTTTTTTTAGTGTAACATAAGCCAAGAGGAAGCCTTCAATTCCTAGACTAGTCATTAATAATGTACATTTAAAACCAAGACAAGCCTTCCAAAGCCAAACAAAATGGCAAGATTCTGTATTTTGATCATGTTTGCCTAATTGCTGTATTTAGGCGATTAGTAGGCCGGCGCGCCGGGGGAGGAAGCTTGGTTATGACTTTGAAACCCTCCCAAATTGCTAAATCCACCTGAAACCTGATTTCACTCTTCTTTTGGAAAAAAAAAATGCATTCCAAACATTAGCCGAGATTTTTAAAAATGCGCATAAATATTTGCAATCAGTATCACTGGGCTCTCAAGATAAACAGTCATAAAACAATATTGTGACCGCATTTTCCCCTCCCGCTAAACAACTTCCTCAGAGAAGGAAAGGTTAGACTCATCAGAAGTAAATTAACTGCAGCTGCAGCCAACATTGCCTATTTTTAGGAGAAAGCGGTTTGCAGTGATTGGGCTGAATCCTCACCGCGTGGGCTGCAGTGGGGACTTGGGGTGTCCAACCTGGATTAGGGTGAGGTGCTGGAGGCAGACCCTTGCCTCGTGACACTGTTCTTTCTTGGGGCACCCGGCTAGCTCGGTGGGCTGAGCCTGCAACACTTGCTCTCCGGGTCGTGAGTTTGAACCCCCCCCCCAAAACACCGCTCTTTCTAGAATGCCTCGGGAAGGCCAGTGGTGGCTCCCACCGCGGCAGAGGAGTGAGGGGTGTCTATGCGGCACGCAGCCAGCTTCTCCGTCTTCTGTTGGGCTCCAAGCTGGATGATAATTCAAGTGTACGCATGTTTTAAAATGTTATTTTTAAAAACAGCGCATTGTTTTAATTTACACAGCTAGGAGCTGCCAAAAGTCGTCTGTGCTGCCGCCAAAAGAAATTTAGCTTCCAGATTTATTAAGTCTCTGTGTGGTTAATTGCAAGTGCCTGGCTGATACCGTAGGAGAGGCAGTGGGGCTGTTGCCGGCGTGTCCTCCTCCCAGATGCGGGTTTTCCAACCCACTTTGTCCACCTCATCAGTCACCAGCCCCAGGATACGGAGCTGCCGGCCCCAACCCAATGACCCCGTTAGCGGCTGACTGCTTTCAGGGTTAAGGTGAAGGTGATGCGCTCACTCACTCATTCAGCACCCGTATCCAGTGTCCCCTGGTCACCAGTGTACCGTCCTCATGTGCTAGAAACACCAAGCAGCACAGGTCTCCTCTCCAGAAGCTCGAATTCCAGTGAGGATGGAGGAATGGTGAGCGATCAACAGATTGTGAGCACACGTGTGTGCATGTGTGCGTGTGCTCACATGTGTGCGCACGTGTGTGTCCATGTGCGCACGTGTATACATGTGTGCGCGTGCCTGTGTGTGTGCCTGTGTGTGTGTGCGCGTACATGCGTGTGCGGTGAGTGATCAGAAGAAACACGGAGGGAAAAGAGCTTGGGCAGTTCTTTGGGGAGTAGAGAGAGGACAGTCCACTTCCTTTTGTGTTTGTCACTTAACACTGGATTATAAAAGCCCCTTTTCTTGCAATGTTCTTTGTTCGGTAGGTCACACGTTTTTCCAGGCCGAGAGGCCTCAGTTAGTCCAGAGCTCTAGACCCCAGGTTCTGGCCCAGGACTGTGGATTCAAGTCCAACTTGTCACCCATGAACTCAAGATCCTGGGCGACCTGCTTACCCCTGAAGCACCTTCATTTTCTCACCCGTAAAATTAGAGCAATAACCAGATCTGTGTCATGAGTTGCGGCAAACACAAGTTGCACGTGCAGCGAGCTTTCTCTGCAGTGTTGGGTCAGGAGAAAGTCGTCAGTCGATATCACTCGTGATGACGATGCCTTCAGTTCCAACGGTCCCTTTACACGGCTGCATAGTGCTCCGGCCTCGGCACAGCCCACGACCCATTCAACCCCGTTTTGCCAGGTGTCCCGGAGTTTTCTGGGCTCTGCCGTGACGATGCTGCAGGGAACTTGGCCGTCAGGTCACACTTCCGGACACGTGCGTCTGTGCAAGCTCCCCACGGCGAGTATAAACACACGTTCTAGCAGAGCCCACGCTGCTCTTCCGCTTTGCCCGGCGGTTGCCCCAGCGATGTAAGAGGATGTCCGCTCCCTTGTGCCCTCCTTGGCGCAAAACGTTACCGGTATTTTAAAACTCTGCTACTCTGAGGGGTGAAAACTGACATCTCCAGGGTGTTTGATGAGCATTTCACAGATCTCTAGCGGGGCCGGACATCTTTTTTTTTTTTTTAATTTTTAAATGTTTTTTTATTTTTATTTTTGAGAGAGAGAGAGAGAGAGAGAGTGAGCAGCGGAGGGTCAGAGAGAGAGGGAGACACAGAATCCAAAGCAGGCTCCAGGCTCTGAGCTGTCAGCACAGAGCCCGACGCGGGGCTCGAACCCACGATCCGTGAGATCATGACCTGAGCCGAAGTCGGAGGCTTAACCGACCGAGCCCCCCAGGCGCCCCAGGACATCTTTTTATATGGTGTTTCAAATCTTTGCGTTTTCCCATTAGTGAATTGCTTGCGCACGACTTCTAATTCCTCTCTTTCACCTAAGCATCTGTCTTCGTGGTAGAAAAAGCCCGATGCACGCATGTCAAAGGAGAAATATCAGCCAATAGCTGATATTTTTAAATATCTAAATATTTTAAATATTTTTAAAGCACTGTTTACGAACCAGGCATGAGGCTAAGCACATTCCACACATTCACCTTCTTCTTCATCAGAGCATCCCTATAAGGTGAACATAATTCCTACCCCCTATAAAGAAATGGAAGCACAGAGAGGCTTAGCCACTTGCCCAAGGTAACACAGGTAGGAAGGGCGGAACAGGATGTGGAAGCAGGCAAGTCTGGCCCCTTCTTCAGCGTTCTGTTCAGCTGTCTGTACAAAGCCATTCCAGGGGCCCCTCAGCCTCTCACTTACGGGTTCTCATTAGGAGCTGAGCCCACACTGCAGGGAAACCATAAAGGCAGAGAGGAGCAGTCTTACTTCCCTATCTTGTCTTTCCTTCTCCTTCTGGAGCATCTGGCTGGCTCAGTCCGTAGAGCCTACAGCTCTCCATCTCGGGCTCGTGAGTTCGAGCCCCACGTTGGGCAGTTGTGTGTAGAATTCACTTAAAAAAAATTGAACTGAATCAAAATGAAAATACAGCAGATCAGAATTGGTGGACACGATAAAATAGTGCTGAAAGGGACATGTAAAACACCAGATGCAAACATAGAGAGTGAGAGAGAGAGAGAAATTTCTTTCTCCTTCGGTCTAAATAAATGCCGCCTTCAGCAATTTGAGCAGCACAACACCCTCCTAGTGGACGTGGCTGCTTAGATTTGTGGCTTCCTTGCTGGGAGGCGTTAGCCACATCCCTCAGGACAAACAGCATCTCACAGACCCTCTTTGGGTGGGGATTTCACTTTGTTTTGTCTTGTCTTGTTTTTTTTTTTTGTTTGTTTTTGTCCTGGTTTCAAACCGCAGCTCTGAACACGGTGGCCCAGCTGAGCAACTCCGACGTTTCCTTGCAGGGAAAGATGTGCTAGACGTTAAGGCAAATATTGGTTTATCAGTTGCAGCTATTGAGGCTGGGCAGGAGGAGGGACTTTTCTTTTAAGAAGTGTGTGAGCAGCGAGCACCCACCCAGGAGCAATTCTGTGGCTGCACTGTGCATAGCGCCAGGCGCTTTTCCTGCATTCTTCTGCTGATTCTTCCCCAAATACGCTATGAAGTAGCTATGATTATTGTCCCCATTTTACGGAGCAGGAAACTGAGCCTCAGAGAAGTCCTGAGACTGGTTCAGGTTCTCCTGGCCGGTGAGGCATAGAGCTGGGTTTGGACCCAGACCTCTGGATTTTGCCAATTCTCACTTATGCCCTAGAAGAAAGCACCAGAACGCACTTCTGGGAAATTTTCAAATTATTTCATTTTTTTTTTCATCGCAGTAACCAAATTTCTGTTTGAAAGGGCCCATGCACAGGGGCGCCTGGGGGGCTCAGTCAGTGAAGCGTCCGACTTCGGCTCAGGTCATGATCTCACGGTTCGTGAGTTTGAGCCCCGCGTCGGGCTCTGTGCTGACAGCTCAGAGCCTGGAGCTGCTTCAGATTCTGTGTCTCCCTCTCTCTCTGCCCTTCCCCTGCTCACACTCTGTCCTTCTCTCTTAAAAATAAATAAACATTAAAATGTCCTTAAAAAAATACAGCAATATGACGGGGAACACATCCCTGGGAATAAAATGCAAGTGTGTGATCTCTTTCTGCAACAGCTTCTTCGTAGACCTAGAGTGCGCCCCTGAACAGATGGACCAGCATTTATTGAACTGGTCCCCTTCTGATGGATATTACCTTCCCGTAGTTGCCTTAGAACACATCCTTGCAAACAGGGGTGAGCAAACTTTTTGCAAAGTGCCGGAGCGTAAATAGTGTGGACCATTGTGGTCCCTGTCTCGACAGCTTGACTCCACCCTCAATATGCAAACAATTAGGCGTGGCTGTGTGCCAATAAAACTTTATTTATGGACACTAAAATGTGAATTTCACGTCTTCTTCATGTGTCACGAAACACCATTCTTCTTTTCATTTTTTCCCCCAATCTTGTAAAACTATAAATACCGTTCTTAGCTTGTAAGCTTTGCGGGAAAAGGATGCGGGCCGTAGTCTGCGGACGCCTGTTCTAAGGGGAGCCACTGGTTCCAATACGTGTGCTTTTGACATGTTGATGCACGTTACAAAACCTCCCTCCAAAAAGGCTGCATCTTTTGTCTAAAGCAATATCAGTTTTACTCCACAGTCTAAGAGACGACCCCTTTCTTTAGATTCCCGCCAACTGGAGTTATTGCCCACGAATGTGCCAAGCGATGAGATTTGTATTCCGAACTGCTTCTGGGAGACACGAGGTGGCGGGTGACTGGAAACTCCGGTCTTAAGCTTTCGGGCCCCACTAAACATAGGTGATTGTTCAGAAATTCTTTAGAATCTGCTCACGGGCCCACAATCGAGCGGCTGCTGTGCCCACTCCCGGCTCCAGCCAGCCCGCAGGAATGAAGGCATCTCTCTCCTTCCTGCAGATTACTTAGAGATTTTCTTAGGTGAAGTGGGTGGAGGAGGCAGAGGGGTAGATGTTGGTAAGAGAGATCGGGTTTCTTGGGTTTTACAAAGTGAGCCAAGGCTATCTGTGCACCTCCTTACACAGTGTACTTTCTTTAAAAAATTGTTTTTTAACATTTGTTTATTTTTTGAGAGAGAGAGACAGAGCATGAGCAGGGGAGGGGCAGAGAGAGAGGGAGACACAGAATCGGAAGCAGGCTCCAGACTCTGAGCTGTCAGCACAGAGCCCGACGTAGGGCTCGAACCCACGAACCGTGAGATCATGACATGAATCGAAGTCAGACGCCCACCCGACTGAGCCACCCGGGCGCCCCTGCACAGTGTCCTTTCTAAAGAGAAGAAGCCACCGTGGGGATGGGACAAGCCAGCCTCCCAGCCTGTGGGTCCCTGTCACGTGGTGGAAAGCAGGGGGTTAACATGTTCTTGGACAACTATAGATCCTACTATGCTTAAAACAACCTCCTCTGCCTTTCAAAGACTTGCTAAGAAGCAGTTAACGTCAGCTGACTTTAGGTGACAGGTGGGCAACTAATTCTTGGTTGTGGCCCAAGGCCACTGTTGCAGAGAAGAGGAGATGTAAAACCATCTCCCACAAAAGTGATACTGCTTCAGCGAGAGAGAGCAGAGGGAGCACGAATTTCTTGGCTCACGAACACAAGGTGTAGAGGTGCGGTTTCTTTAATGAGCAGAATTGCCAGATTAACGTAATCGCATGTTGATTCGACTGACTGACCAAAACTTAAGTGTTTATTTTTGAAAGATCTGGTGCAAAAAAAAAGGGAGCCGTTCTAGGCATTTCCTGTTAGTCAGGGCCTATGTCGCTTGACTGTCCTTGAATTCTGTTGAGTGAAAACAAGGTGGAACTTCCAGAAAACATGTTTGAGAGAATTCTAGATAGGTAGGCTGGTCGGGGGCCTTTATTCCTGACATCCCAGGGATCCCAGACGACATTTGTCTGGTTCGCTCTTCTGCCCTCAGAGTTTAGCAGAGACCCTGGGAGCCAGTGGGAGCTCCAGAAACATCTGTTGAATGAATGAAGGGATGTTCTGCACTGAAATCCCCCTTCCGGTGGCACCGGCTAGCTCTCGGCCCGAGGACAGAAAGACAAAGGTATGAACAATCCTCACACGTAAACCCTGACTCTTAGATTATTGGACAACGGCCAGTTTCATTCTTCTCTCTGCCTCTGTGTCTATTTTGGGAAGAGTTTTGAGAAGCCATGTCAGTCTGACATGTCTGGGCTTTCCTTGAGAACCCTGAAGCAGGGGCCAACACGTAAACTAAAGATCAGGAGGCGAAGACATTTCGGCGAATTCTGTCATTTCTGCCCTGCTTTGTGTTTGCACTGCGCGCATTCAGAGCTGGTTACACGGCTGGAATAAATGACCAGCATTGTGCTGAACGCAGAAGGGATGGGTCTCGCAGAGAAACAAGGCTGGTGTTTCTTTTTCTTTCTTTTCTTCTTTTTCTTTTTAACTTCTATTTATAGACACTCCGAGGATGGAGGGAACTTTCAGAAGGGCAAAAGTCAGGCTTCAAATAATGTGTGAATTCTTTCAGTGCTACCTTACGTCATTTTGATGGAGGCCATTACTGGGCGTAACTCGGTGTGTAGGGTGCTCTCAGGAAATAACTCATCCCTTGTCTGTTTGTCTTCAGAAAGTGAACCAAACCCTCCTGGCATTAAAGAGGGATTATTGCTTCTCCATTTTATTTTTTTAAATTTTTTAATGTTTATTTATTTTTGAGAGAGAGAGAGAGACAGCATGAGCAGGGAGGGGCAGAGAGTGAGCCACACACAGAATCCCAAGGAGGCTCCAGGCTCTGAACTTTGAGCACAGAGCCCAACGCGGGGCTCGAACCCACGAACCGTGAGATCGTGACCTGAGCCGAAGTCGGACGCTTAACCGACTGAGCCCCCCAGGCGCCCCTTTGCTTCCCCATTTTAGCGTTAGACAAACGCTAAATGTTTGGATTCGTTTTCTTACCCAGGTGACAAGAGTCACGGGGGCAAGAGGCCCACCCTGATCAGAAGGCCCTCAGTCTCTATTCTCCATGAAATCTCAACAAGCAGGTTGATGGCCCAGCGCGGGGGTCAGGGAACTACAGCCAAATCAGTCCCATTGCCTGTGTTTGTCCAACCTAAAAGCTAAGAATGGGTCTCACGCTTTTAAATGGCTGGGGGGAAAAATCAAAAGAAGAAGAATATTTTGTGACACATGAGAATTATGTACAATTCAAAGTTCAGCGTCTATACCCGGTCCATCCTCATTATTCACATTTTGCACATCTGCTTACTTGCTAACATGTATGTATAGCCACAAGCATTGGGGCGCCTGGGGGGCTCAGTCGGTTAAGCATCCGACTTCGGCTCAGGTCACGATCTCACGGTTGGTGGATTCGAGCCCCGCTTCGGGCTCTGCGCTGAATGCTTGCTCAGAGCCTGGAGCCCGTCTTCAGCTTCTGTGTCTCTTTCTCTCTCTGACCCTCCCCGCTCATGCTCTGTCTCACTCTATCCCTCAAAAAATAAATAAATGTAAAAAAAATTATAACCACAAGTATTGATCGTTTCCGGACATACGCAAAGAAGCAGAGGCTCCGAGTCACCCAGCTGCAGAGCAAACATGGCAATCTCTGCTCTCCTGTCTTGTCTGTAAACAAACGCCCTTTTCGTGTCCGCTCAGTGCCACGTTTTCCCCGTTTGGGTGCTTTTTGTTGGAGATCCAGCTTTCCAACATGGCCCCCAAGCACAGGGCCGAAGAGCCGAACCTACTGAGGGTAAGATTCACCCTACGGGGAAATCATGCCCGTTAGATAAGTTTTGTTCAGCCCCGAGTCATAGCCCTAGAGGCCATGAGTTCAGTGTTAATGAATCAACAAGGGAAATTTCAAATGCGTCTTTAATAGACACACAATAAAACCAGGCTATGTATCGGCCAGTTGACAAAATGCCATACCCGAGACTCCCAGGGACCTAGCCCTGGTTTGTTTTGTTTTTTTTTTGGGGGGGGTTCTGTCTTTGCTAATGTGGTGTCAGCAGCAACCTGATAGAACGTTACCGTGAATAGCGGGAAGTGACCGTATAAAGTTTTATTGGAACACGGCCACGCCCAACTGGTCCACGCTGGTCTGTGGCTGTCTTCTTGCTACAGTGGCCAAGCTGCATGGTTGCCCTGAGACTGAAAAGGCTGAAGATATTTTCCCTCTGGTCCCTTACGGAAGGCGTGTTCTGAGTCCCGCACCCACAGAGGAGACCAATCTGAGAGTGGAGAGCGATGAACACACATTTCAATTTCATTCAGTGGTGACGGAAGAGGCCATTTTGATTTTGCCACAGGCTCGTTCTTTTATTTCCAGACAACTGACAGGGGAAAATCTTCACGCCAGAAGGTTGTGGCTGGTTTTTGTCCCTTCTTTAAACCATCTCTGGTGAGAAGAACTGAAGACTTTTGACTAATCTGACTGGTCAGCTGATCTCAACTTTTCCAGAAAAATCGCTTCTTTTTCAAATGGTTTCACACGTGCCAAGGGACGCTCAGACTGTCTACTCCTGTCTGGGAGGGAGAAGGGGGAAGACGTGAAAACACCTTTGAAAGCAGTTCTCTGTGGGTGCAAATCTCAGTTCTGTCACTTCCTAGCTGTGCAACCTGGAAAAAGGTACTTCCCGTCTCTGGGTCTCAGTTTACTCACATGTGCAACGGAGATATTAATTGTGCTTTTATGACTTGCTAATTGCGAAGTGTATCGATTCACCAAAAACTCAAGAAATGGGTGTTGTTGACCAGGATTGGAGCCAATGGCTGGCCTACACAAAGTGCTTGAAATGGAAATACTACTTAAAAAAAATTTTTTTTATGTTTTATTTATTTTTGAAAACAGGAGAGACAGAGCAGGAGCAGGGGAGGGGCAGAGAGAGACACAGAATCCGAAGCAGACTCCAGGCTCTGAGCTGTCGGCATAGAGCCCGACGCGGGGCTCGAACTCCTGAACCGTGAGATCATGACTTGAGCTGAAGTCAGATGCTTAACTGACTGAGCCACCCAGGCGCCCCAAGAAATACTTCCTTTTTAAAATGTAATCTTGTGAGGAAGCTTATTAGGATCTTAGGACCATGGCAAGCATGTTTGTGCTCCATACCATTGCTAGATGAATACCTTTAAATAAATGAAGGGAAAGTTCCACAAATTTCTTTGAATTTTCTGCACTAGCCTCAATCACAGGAACATGGAGATTTTGTTCCATCTGCGGTCACACCGATAGTAAAGCATAGACTATGCCTTTTTCTTTTTTAGTGTAAGTCTGTTCCAAATATGCATGGGACACACTTACACTAATATATATATGTATATATATATACACACACACACACACATATATATATATGTATATATAGTTTATCTCAAATTGAGCTGGCCACCCTATATTTTTTTTTTGATAAATCTGATAATCTTAATTCCGTCAACAGGGAACATCTTCTCTATAGTTGCTCTTCTCCCCAGAAAGAAATTCTAAAAAAATAATCCGCCGGAGCTTTTTTCTTTTTTAGACCCTAAACTGGCTTTTAACTAGGTTTCCCAAGGGCAGGTCAGTGCCTCCTTGCCAGCCCCCAACCCCCCACCTTTGTCTTCCCATCCTTCAAGCAGAGAAATTAGGGCTTCAGCAAATACTGTAAAAATCAGGATACAAACACCTTTTTGGATAGAGGCAATCAAAACAAATAAATCCACCCCCCTGCGTGCTTGGTTTTCCTCTCTGTTTACTGCATCTTCTACTTAAATGAAGGCTATAATGATACACTTGCTATTCTTGTCATTTTTGCTCCGTTTGATGCTTCGTGATGTGCTCCTTATAAATGGCATTAAGAAACATTCCTTGTCTGTCAGGAGTGCCCGAGGCACAAGGAACCTTGCTCAGCCCTCAGAAATAATTAAAGACAATCAACCAAAAATGTAAGGAGTCTGTGGGACCCCAGATTCCAAACTCCACCCACCTACAGCGGGAGCCAAACTCCTGCAAAGACAAGCTATTTACATTTAACTCTTTGATGTGCAGATGCTTGCAGAAGCTGGAACCCACCGGAGCCAGCCGAGATGTTAACACCTAAAACTCCATAAAAGAACTCACGCACGGTTTCCTTTTAGGAGATAGAAAAAAAAAAAAAATCAAAAGTCCAGCCCTGAACACCCAGAACCCCTTTCCCCCTCTGGGGCTGCTTTCAGATGATTTCTCTCTAGCTCCTTACCCAACAAGGAGCAGAAGATGAACGTAACAAGGTACTGAAACCAACACGAATGAACTCATGAACAAGCGGTATTTTTCTGAAACAGCAAGTGAAATCCCATCCAGGCGCTGCTGGATGCTTGAAGGTATTTTTTCCTGCGTGCACATCTTTACAAAGTTCCACGTACAAAGAATACTCTACGTCTGTGCCACGCTCCCAAAGCGTGGCTGAGAATCGTTTTCTTTGGGGTGAAAGGCGCTGTCGTTCCCGAGAAGGAAAACTAAGCGGAAACTGTGTTTTCCTAGAAAATGCTGCTGAATGGGCCAGGCGCACAAAACTGGGGAGAGCGCAATCTGGGAAAGGGAGGCACAAAGGGCCCGGAGGACCCCCTCCCCCAGCGTGCATTTAAAAGGAAGCAAAATGCAGGGAGGCCTCTAAGGAATGAAAAGGTGGAGTGGCCTATGAGCAGGTTGAAGAGCTAAAATCACAGATGAAAGGAGGTGCTTCCTACCAAACATTTACAAGGGTTCTCAAGTTGCAGTAGACTAGGAATTGAGGGAAAATCCTACCTCGATAGGCAAGAGCCCTGCCCACGTCTCTTTGCTTATCAAAGGACATGCAGTTTGGGTCCTTTCCAATGCGATCTGCCCAGGCTATAGGTGGGCTCCGTGGGGGTGGGAGGGGACTGCGATTTCCAGGAGGCGTTGGGGGCGGACTGGTCAAGTCTGGGAATATGGATCTTCTGTGATCAAAGATGCCTGAGCAGGTGCACCATTCCTGGCCTAGGTCCTGTCCCGGGTTTGACCTCCCAGCGCAGCCAGGTGGCGTCCCCACTGCTAGGGTTCCGGGGGCGCTTGCCCTGAAGGTCGAATGACTGTCTGCAGCAGGGTGACGCCAGCCAGAGGACTGGCCGCACCCCAAGCCAGGGCACAGGCCCTCCCCCCTTCATGCAGGGTAAACACAGCCCACAGACAGGTCCTCCTTTCCCCTCAAGGCGAGAAATTCCTTGGGGCCGACATCCCCTGGAATTTCTTTTTTTTTTTTTTAATTTTTTAATGTTTTTTAATTTATTTTTGAGAGACAGAGAGAGACAGTGTGAGCAGGGGAGGGGCAGAGAGAGAGGGAGACACAGAATCCGAAGCAGGCCCCAGGCTCTGAGCTGTCAGCACAGAGCCCGACTCAGGGCTTGAGCCCACGAATTGTGAGATCACGACCTGAGCTGAAGTCGGATGCTCAACTGACTGAGCCACCCAGGCACCCCTCCCTGGAATTTCTAACTCCTGGCTCAGTGGGGGATTGAAGCCCATCACTTCATCTTCCCTCTGAGACTGGATTCTGATCCGAAGATACGCTGGCTCTTCGGCAATCAAAACTGTCATCCGGACATGCTCATAGATCCACCTGACAGAAATTTAAAGAACTGACAAGGTGGGCAAAGGCAGGGGGACACCAGCCCTCTCAGACCTGGTTTTTGGGGAGTGCTAATTAGAAGGATGTCTTTTGGAGGGCAATTTGTCAAAAGCTCTCGAGTCTTTGCACATTTTTTCCAGTGCAGCATTTCCATTGCTAGGAATTTAACCGCAGATCCGGTTTACGTCTGTGACAAGAATATTGTCTGTAGTAACACAAGACTGAGCCTAACCTACGTGCCCATTAGCAGGGGATTGGTTACACTGGTTCACTCACACAGGGACTCCGGATCCAGATACTGTACATGAAAAGAACAAACTAGAACCAAGTGTATCATATGTTAACTTCCTGTGCAAAGGGAGAGATGCATATACACAGTCGTGTATGCGCAGAGGAACAATGGAAGGAGGTGCAGAAAGCGTAAGAGCGTTGCCTCTAGGGTGAGACATCTAGAAAATACGCGATGAGGGCGGGGATGAGACAGGAGAGAAGCTTTTCACTGCTTGTGTTTGGAAAAAATGTTCACTGTGTACATATATTGTTCTATTGTGAGTGAACGGAATTTTAAAATGCTTAAATACCACTTCGTTCCGCTTTCGTTTTCTGATGATAAATTTATCCTGCGGACCAGATGCAACTCGGACATCACGTGGGTAGCAGCGAGATCCAAATCAGGGGCTGAGTTTTATTGCACTTGGCAATTCCACCTCATCAGTTACACAATGTCATTTGCGGTGCTGAGTGTTGAACGAGGTCCGGCTTTGGGGCCTCAAGGTAATCTGGTGCTCAACTCAACTGTGAAAGGGTTCTCACTCAGGGAAGTTATCAGAGATGAAATCACTGCTAAGCGTTGGCTACAGAAAAAAGGGGGGGGAGGGGCTTCAGTGAGTGAAGAAAAGAGTAAATAAAGTAAGATCAGGGACACCTCTTTCCCTGGAGTGATCCGCTCCCCCCAGTCTTTGCTAAGGGAAGGACAGTTGCTGGGTTGGAATGGACGCGAGAGAGAGCGTAAAGGTTTGGTGGGACGACACAGGTGCAATTAACGCATATTCATAAGTGATGAAGATGAGATTATTGCTACAATTGATTCCAGCTCTAAATATAGACGATATAAGAGAAATGACATCCTTTACCCTTGCAAAAATAATTATTCATCTTAAGGAGATAATTGGAAGAGCGTGCAACAGAGAATGTGCAAACATATTCATAACAATATTGTTTGGAAGAGGAAAAGCGGAAACAACCTAAACGCCCATCGGTGGGGGGCTGTTTACACGAATCTGGGTAAATCGCCCCTGCGAGCGGTCGGCAACCATTTCATAGGGGACTGTCCGTTGATATTTCCTGATACGGGAAAATGTCAGTGACGGTAGGTTTAATCCAGCTGTAAAATTTCATGTAGCCTATGATCCCTCTCATATAAAAGCATGTTTGCGACACATGCTAGGTGGGGTCACCTATATAGTCTTACAGACACACACACACAGGTTTGGAATAACAATGGAAGGAATAATACTTTCTTTTTACCTTGTGACTATGGTCTAAGTTTTCTAGAAAGAGTGATTTTTTTTAAGTGCAAGAGGAAGGAGAAGAAGAAATATGCCAGGCTGTTAGAAAGGGAGGGGTGGGGTGGGAGGAGGGCAAAACAGGAAACTGCCACTTTTTCTGCATACAGGTCTATATGTATTCCCTTCTGCATTCATTCATTCATTCATTCATTCCAGCCATAGTCGCTAAGCGCCTACGATGTCCTGGAAGGACCCTGATTAAGCGGTGTATAAACCCCAGGGCTGCAAAGATCCAGATCCTCACGTATGCAAAATAATGCACAATGAACACTTTTACCGCGAGGCCTGATGGAAGCAGGATAACGTCAGGTCGAACCTATAAACTTGCCCGCTTCGTAGGTCGACAGTGGTCGGGTCGCCGGCACGGTCATGTGGTTTAACGTAAGCCACTGAGCGAGCGTTCCTTTGAAACTGCAACTCTCCGCTTCTTTCCTCTCCCCGGAGCCTCCTCCAAAATAGGGGAGGGGGGTCTGCTTCGCCGGGGCCCGCGGCGGGAGCCAAGTCTGCTTCTGGGGAGACGCGCAAGTGTGGGAGGTGCGCCAAGCGCGGGGCTGTGGGACTTGTTGGATGATTACTCTCGTAATTAAGAGAGCATTGTGGGGGGGGGGGATGGAAAACCACCCTGCCCCCTCCTCGCCCCCACCCCTGCAAGCATCCCCCCTCCCAACGCACCGGCCCCCGCCCCCGCCCTGGGAGCCGCGCGGCCGCCACTCCCACCCCTGCGCGCTCGGCGTGGGCGCGCGCGCGCGCGCGGGCGCGGGGCGGGGGGTCCCCCGAGCGGCCGCGCGGTCCATCTGCCCGGCGAGGGCCCGGGTGCCGCCAGCCCCTGACCTGCAATCTGTCACTCTCTCGGCTGAAAGGCGGCCGCGGAAAAGCGCGCCTCCCGCTCCGCCTATTGAGAGCGTGAATGCAAAGTGGTCCAAGTTGACCCGCCGCCAGTCTGCGCGGCTCCAAGTCGGCGAGGCACCCCACAGTTTACACAGCCCGGCTCAATGCAGCCTCCAGGCGCCCATTCAGGCGGGCCTGCATGCAAAAGAGCCGGCCATTAGATCATCGTAATTATCCCATTGACATCGCCCGGGGCCCCCGTGGGGGCCGGGAGCCCATCAAACGCGTCTCTAATGAGGCGCTGCGGGCCTTTGTGCGCGCCGCGCCCCCTCGCCCGCCGCCGGCCCGGCCGCAGACAGGCGGCCCCTTTCAGGCGCATTCAGCGCCCTGACCCCCGACCCCCAGGGTTATGACATCAGCAGCCCTGATCTGTGATCATTTTTATTGGCACACACTCAACGCTTGTTTCCTGTGTTTAACTCCGGCCCCCCCAGCGCACCCCTCCGCTCGGGGCTGGACTTACTGGGATCTAATGGGCAGAGGCCCCGCACCACAAAGTGCGCCCGCAGCGTTCTCACAAGGGCCTGGCCATTATGCCCGCGACGGCAACCGAGGACTCATTATCTGGGTGCAGGGACCCGCTAATCGCCGCCACGCCGAACAATCCCAAACAGATGTGCGCACTTTATGAGTTTTAATTAAAATGTTCTACTCATTTTTATCAATGCACTTTTTCCCCCTAAAATTAAAAAGATGTTACTTCCTCGTAGTGTTTTGCAAATTACGCCTTCATAAGGGTGATTAAGAGATGCTTATTTGGAACTAATCGGGTTTTTTTTTTTCTTTCTTTTTCTTTCCTTTTAACGTGCTGCTGCTAAATTATTTTTTTTTAAGAATTAATTAAACTGGAGGTTTAAAAAGATTCTGTTTTCTTATGTCACAACAACTCCATAAAGCGGGGAGCTGTGTGCGTTCCTTCCTTCTGATGCAAAAGATGGCAATTTACACGAATTCCTTAATTTCAAACCTGGTTTGACAGAAAAGCTCCACTTAGCGTTTTTCAGCTGAGCTCCCGCTTCAGTAGTATTTTCAGTTCCCGGTCCCCCCCCCCAACACACCCCCCAAACTGTTGGACTCAGTGAAGGACATTATTGTTGCCTCTTGACTCTGAGTTTATGAAAGATCCACTTGAAACAGAGCAGCTCGGGCTTTTTAAAGTATAAACTCGATACTCTTCCCCCAAACCTCTTCAGCACATATGGTTTTTAATGTAAATTTGTTTAACCACAACCGTAATTTAATTTGCCATAAAACTGAAATGAAAGTCATCACAAACGAGCCTTTGACTTGAGTGTCAGTTAAAATAACCATTTGCGGAGAGGCCGGGACTTAAAGCAAATGGCATCATTTCATTGCAAATAGGCACCAGAATTAGAGAGAAAAAAAGAATTTCTGTTGTTGAAGGTCACTGGGCATCTACCTGACCCTTCATATGAAATGTGTCACGACTCCAGTGGCATTGTCCTTGTGTTAAAACACTTGGGGTCCTGAGTAAAAAAATAATAATTTTCAGGAAGACAACTCAATCAGGATCGTGTAAAGTATAGTCTAAAAGTCCTGGACGACCATTTCCAACTGTTAAAAATCAGCACCAGTAATTGCAGAAAGTGAAAAGAAAAGGAATAAGAAATAGGCTTTTCATTACAACCCCCCCCAGAAAGAATTTCAAAAACATCTTCAGATGATGTCTCCATTAACAAGATTTTTGGGTTCTGATATGAAGACTCTCTCTCTTTTTTTTGTAGCCACATAAATTTTTTAATCTTCTAATTAAAATTTGGTTGAAGTCCTGCGAATTATTCAGAGTCTTCATCTTATTATACATCCTGGGATTCTGCAAGCTGCCACACTACAGCTGGCTTCAAACAGCCACCGCCTCTAAGTCCAACTTGAAGCCCTCCTGCTTTTTCCAGAAGTTTCTCTCTTGTGACCTCAGTCTCCATTTACAGTCACTTCAAACACGGATGCAGAACGTCACCCTGCCTCCCCCATGCGAAGACATCGCGTGCTCTCTCTCTCTCTCTCTCTCTCTCTCTCTCGGGCTTGCTAAAACAGCTACAGCCCAAGTGAATGGCATTAGATGACTTTAAAGTATACACACAGACACAGGGACACACAACCACACACACAGACACACAACAACACACAGATGCATACATACACAGACGCACAGATGCACAGACAAGCACACACCCCCATACAGATACAAAACAGTCACACAACCTACAGACACACAGGCACACAACCAGACACACAGACATACATAGGCACACAACCACACACATAGACACACACAACCACACACACAAACACAGACACACAGAGACACAGACACATAACCACATACACAGACATGCACACAACCACACACAGACACAGAAACACACAAATACACAGACACACAGAGACACAGACACACAATCACACACAGACACACAACCTCGCTAGATACACACACACACACACACACACACACACATCACAGTTCTGCTTTCACCATCGCGACCCACAACAAATAATGCGTATTCTTGTCTTTCAACACCCGATCTAAGTTTTCATTAGCAGCAGCTCAAACTCCTGCGCTGAGCTCACTGGAGGGATGAGAGCGTCACACTCTCTGGAATTCCTAACTTTTCACGCCGCAGCCAGGTCAGGAGAGTAATCACACGTGGACACCACTATCACTTGCAAAAATATAACCGCCGGGGACGCCCCGGATCAGCCCCTGCCCTTTTGCAAGTCCGTGTGGCCCTTCCCCAGGCAGACTTGACCCCGCGCTTCAAGGAGATGGCGTCACATCTCCTTTATCGGAGGATCGAGGATTAAAGGCGGCTGAAATGGGAACCGTGTGCCTCGCCGTGACTGGGTTTACACAAAGTCCGCAGGCATCTCGGAGCTGTTAGAAATGCAGCCTCGGAACCGGAAGTATTAGGCCATCCACACCCCTAGGCAGGCTCTTCTTCAGAGAACGGGTTTCAGCTGGAGCTGTGCGGGGTCCCTGGAGCACCTCACCTGCTCACTCCTGGGCGAAAGAGGCTCAAGTGCGAGCCTGGGAGACGCCGGAGAACACCGCTGTCCGGCAGAAACCGACCATGAGCCACAAATGGGAGCCATATGTGCGATCTGCAATCTTCTAATGGCCACGTTAAAAAAAAAAAGCAAAAAGAACCAGGTGAAATTAATTTGAATAATGTATTTTTATTTAATCCAATATTTCCAAAATATTATCATTTCAACATGTCGCCAATATAAAAACCTATTAATGGTATATTTTACATTCTTTTTTTTTTTTTTTTTTTCTGGTACTGAGCCTTTGAAATCAGTTTTACGCTCACAGAACATCTCAATTAGGACCGGCGGCATTTCACGTGCTCAACAGCCACACGGGGCCAGCAGCCGGCTGGGGGGACAGCGCCCTCCAGTGTGGTGGCAGTCTGAGCTCGGGGGTCTCACTGCTTGGGTCCAAGCCCTGGCTCCACCACTCGCCTGCTGAGCAAGCCCCTTGGGCTTTCTGAGCCTCAGTTCCCTCATCTGCTACATGTGTCTGTGTGGTCACGAAGGGGGTGGCGGGAAGCACGGTACTTGCGTCACAGCGTTGGTGTCAGGACTAAAGCAGAGAATCGCGTGAGGTCCTTAGGAAAATGCCCGACCCTGTTCTCATTCAGTCCTCGATCAATTCTGCATATCCGACAAGTATTTAGTGAGCATGTACTATGCTTCTAGGTGTTAGGAACGTAGCAAGGGCAAAACAGACACGGTCGCTGCCTTCACAGGGCTGAGAAGTGAATTCAGTCAAAGCGAGATGAGAGCCAATAAACACAAAATCATATATTGGGGGTTGATATAAAGGTTTGAGGCGCTTGGGTGGCTCAGTCGGGTGAGTGTCCGACTCTTGATTTCAGTTCAGGTCATGATCCCGGAGTCGTGGCTTTGAGCGTAGGGCTCCATGCTGAGCGTGGAGCCTGCTTAAGATTCTCTCTCTCCCTCTGCCCCTCTCCCCTGCTCATAATCTCCCCCTCCTCAAAATTAAAAAAAAAATTATATACATATATATATAAAGGTTTTGTTCTTCTGTGTAGTTGAGGCAAGAAAAGGTGACACTAAGACATGGAGACATGAAGGAGGTGAGGTTACCTGGGTATATGGTCATCAAAAGGAAGGGCATTTTAGGCAGAGGGAAGGGTAATGCAAAGGCCCTGAGGCAGGAACATGCTAAGTGTGTGGGAGCAGCAGCTGGGAGGCCAGTGTGGCTAGTGCAGAGAGAGAGGGAGGTGGAGAGAGGAGTATGGGGTGTGGTCAGGGAACAGTCTGGAGGCTGGATCCCTTGGCTCTTGTCAGCCATGGTAACGGTGGGGACGTCGCCTTGGTGCCACACAGGGAAGCACTGGAAGGCTCTGAGCGAAGAAGTGGCTTGGCCTCCGCCTGAGCCTCGGTGGACGCCCTCTGCTGCCCTGTGGGCACCAAGCGGTAGGAGGGCAGGGCACACAGCAAGGCCGGCGAGAGACTCTGGCGAGAAGGCAGCAGACGCCATGGCTTGGACACGGAGACTATCCAGGCAGGAGACTCGCCGAGGCCGAGCGGACCGTCTCCTGACGGCTTGGATGCGAGGTGGGAGCCAGAACATCGGACACAAAACGGGGACCGTGGCTTGAACGACCAGTTCGTGGACGTGGGACGATTTGCCACGGGTCTAGCAAGTCCCGGGGATCCGCCCAGTGTTCTCTGCGGGGACTATGCATCCTGGCAGCAGCCGTCTAAGGCCGACGCTGTGATTGTGCCCACTCTACAGAGCAGATGACTGAGGATCAGGGCGATGAGACCACCCAGCACCCAGCTGGTCCCCCTGAGTCCCAGTACGGGCTGTCGGTAGCCCCAGGGGCCCTCCTCGCCTGCCTGCCCCCCCTGCACCTTAGCAGAGGTGCGGACTGGAAGGTCCCCCCTCTGCCTCGGTCTCCCAGAACTGCCCTGGGCGGATGGCGGAGGGGGCTGCTGGGGCAAGATTCGTCTTCCCCCCACCTCCCCTCCCCGGAGCCTTCAGACCTCCAAGCTTGGGGCATCCAGTCTTGCCTGAGGGAGTCTGAAGCCATTTGCCTGGTCCCCGAGGAGGACGCTCTGGCTGTAGTCACCCTTTCGTGGCCCCCGCGAACTCCCCACAGTGAGGGTCCGGCCTGTGGGGGCCAGCGTGGCAGGCTGAGCCAATCCCGGAGGCCTGGCAATGTGGCCTGACGTGGCAACAGGGGCTGCGCAGATGTTGGCTGAGTTAAGGGTGGAGTTATCCTGAATTATCCCCAGGGACCCCAAACGCAACCACAGTGTCCTTACTGCAGAAGCACAGAGGCGTCCGACTGCCCAAGAAGGTAATGTGACACCGAAGCGAGGTGATGCTTTCCTGGCTTTGAACGCGGAGGAGGGGACCACAAGCCAGAGACCACCGCTCCGGAGACTGGAAAAAGGAAACAGTTCCTGCCCCCCCCCCACCTCCCCCAGCACCTCCAGAGGGAGCCCAGCCCTGGGGACACGCTGATTTCAGTTCCCTGAGACCCGCTTTGGGCTTCTGACCCCCAGGGATGGAGGAGAATCCATTTCTGTTGTTTTAAACCACCGAGGTTGTGGGCGCTTGTGAAACTAACGCGGGCCCCTCAGCCCTTCCCGCCGTGGCTCGGAGGGTGAGGGCACAGAGTCTGGGTCACACAGCTGGACCCCGCCACCGCTAGCCCCATGACCTTGGGCAAGGGAAGTCACAGGACTAGAGGGACACAAGAATCCGACAGGAGCCGGACCCTCTCCCGAAACGCGCACGCCCCCAGCACCTTTTTCTGTGGTTCCAGGACTCAGTGGACTTCTCGGAGGGCAAGGCGGATCGGACCTCATTTTCCTTTTCTGAGCTCCCACTATATTAAGCAATATGGTAACAAAAAACTGTGGCGTATTTTTAATGTTTACAATTTAAAGGGATTAGAACACACCACCCCAAAGAGGCCTCTCTGGCATATCGATTATTCTGAGCTGAAGGCAGTTGAGAAATAGCAGATGCAGGCAGGGCTCTCCCACTGCCCCCCTTCTACCTGAGAGCAGAGCAGGAGTTTCCTGGGGGAAGGTGTGCCTCTGGCTCTAGGCCGAGGAGAGCCTTCTTTTTTTCTCTTTTGAGAGAAAGAGAGAGAGAGCATGTGTGAGCAGCAGGGAGGGCAGAGAGAGGGAGAGAGAGAATCCCAAGCAGGCCCCGTGCTGTCAGCACACAGCCTGACATGGGGCTCAAGCCCATGAACTGTGAGATCATGACCTGCGCCAAAACCGAGCGTCGGCCGCTTAACCGACTGAGCCACGCAGGCGCCCCAGGAGAGCATTCTCACCTCTGAGAACAGCACCAAGATGAATCTGTACAAACAAACCTACTCAGATAAGCTTCATCTTCCCGATACATTTCCTGGTCACTTCCCCACAATGTACTGTCCCTACGGCAAGCAACTCTACAATTTATTGGTCCCTATTAAAATAGTATTTAAGCCCTGAGGCCTATCCATTGCTTTCAGTCTTCATTTCTTAGACATGAAAGTCATGCACCCATGAAAACAGTAACATCAAATAAAATGTGTGTTTTTCTCTGTCATCTGTCTTTGTCGGTTTAATTCTCAGGTCCCAGGTACAGAACCTAAGAGGGTAGAGGAAAATCTCTCCTCTCCTCCACATTTACAAAGCCATTCTCTTAACGCTCAAATTACAATGCTAGAACATTGCATTATGTATGAGATAATTGTGGGCTCTATAAAAATAATACTCTGTGATATCCTACAGGCAGAGTGGAGGATGGTCTGAGCCACAAGGTGAGACACATGACAGTTTAAAAGTTTGTCTTCTCGCCAACACTGGGAGAGGTGTTCTCGCCAACACCCTGAGAGGTGAGCTCCAACATCGATGTCCAAGGCCTTCCATGAGGGCTGGGTCCTGTGCCGAGCGCGGAGGACGGTACTCGTTTGGCCTTGGAGCCCACGTAAGGACCCAGGCGCTCCTGCACCCACCGTCACTGCAAACACACACGTGTGCGACTGCAGTGGCTGGCGGCGCGTAGGAAGTCAGGGTCATGGACGCGCCGGGACCATTCTTAGCCCAACGGGCTTGAAGCTGTCACCTGAAGCAGGAGGGGAGGGAAGGCACTGGGGCTGCTCTGGGGGAACAGAATGAGAACAGCATCCTTACTTTCCACGAAAGGAAGTCAGGGCACCTGACTGAAGCCAAACTTGTTCTGGGGCTCGTGGGTAGGGGTGGGGAAGGTGGAAAGCAGAGGTTTTGGTGTTGATTTTGAGAAACTGTCACTTTTAGAATTGTGTGCCTGTATTTTTTTTTTTACAAGATCTGTGTAAGTTCAATGAAATCATAATGGGGAAAAAATGCGAGAGCGAAATCAAATAAACCAAAGTCGAAGAATAGAAAATGAAATAAAATCTCTGCCGCTTTCGAGGCTGCTGGGGCCGGGGGTAAGGCGGGGAGGCAGAAGCAGGTATTGGTGCGGGGAGGGGTGCCGGGGAGGCCCAGGAAGAGAGGATCGGGGAAGAATAAGATACTGGGGAGAGAGACTCATCAGCTCGGATGGAGGGGGGTCCATGGGGACAGGGTTTTCAGAGCAGCTCCAGACGCTCGGGGGAGCCACAGCACCGGAGCAGGGAGAGTCGAGAGGGGCTGTCCTCTTACCCAGCCGAGGGGTTCTCCCCTGCAGAAACAGGTCAGAAGCAGGAGGGAGGAACAAAAGGGAGAAGGAAGACTAGAGTCAGGGAAACTGGCTTGTTCAGGTTCGCACCAGTGGAATCCAGAGGTTTGGGGCAGAATAAAAATAAGAAGAAGCATCACTGACAGGCCCCCCGGCTGGCCCGACCTTACTTTGTTCTTACCCCGTTGTCATAACACCCAGGGTGGCTAGGGGGTCAGACACCACAGTCCTGGGGCGCCCGGGTGCCTCTGTCCGTTAAGCATCCAACTCTTGATTTCGGCTCAGGTCATGATCTCATGGCTTCGTGAGTTCGAGCCCCGCATTGGGCTCTGTGCTGACAGCTTGGGATTCTCTCTCTCCTCTCTGCACACCCCACTCTCCCTCAAATACAGATAAATAAACAATTATTTATATAAAACCCCACTTACATGCAAAAGTACTTAGCTTCTTAGGTTTGTATGCCAGCCACAACGTCAGAGGCTCCAAGTGGATTATCTTTCTGAAATAGGGCTGCCAGGTTTAGCAAATAAAAATCCATCATTTGGGACTTGCTTATACTAAAAAAAAAAAAAAAAAAAAAAGTATTCACCGTTGATCCGAAATTCAAATTTAACTGGCCCCTTATCCTGTATTTTTTTTGGCACCTCTGTTGTGAACCCTCACGGGTAATAGCCACACTGAGCACTCCATCTCCAAAGGATGACTCTGAGCCTCAGAGAAATTAAGTCACTTTCCCAAAGCCACAGAGCAAGTGGCAAACTTGGGACCCGTCTCTAATCTGGGCCTGTGACCACTAATATCTCCATTAACGAGCCCTGATTCCCTGATTGGGGGAGAGCAGGACAGGAAACCTCAGTCGCCACATCACTGTGCACCTGCTATTCCTCAAACAGATCAGTCCAGCACTTTCCGAACAGTTTCCTGCAAACCCGTGTTAGGTATCATTTCCATCCGTGTAAACGTAGAAGATGGGTTGGGGCTGCAGCTGCTTATCTGTGCCTGGAATCTTCCAGAACAATACACAGGAAGTCGACCCAGCGCTTGACCAGGAGGAGGGAAAAGAGACTTATATTTTTGCTGCACATCAGGGATGGTAAAATCATCCAAATTATGGAGGACGCTTGAGGAACCTTGTGGACAGGCTAAGCGCACCTCAAGTTCATTATCATCTAAAGCGGGGCGTGGCAAACCCTGGCCTGCAGGCTAAATCCTAATGGTCGTCGGTTTTCATAAATAAAATTGTATTTGGGCCACAGCAGTGCGTCCCGACCAAAGCTGTTTTAGCGTGTCATCTTTCCGACACTTTACGGAAAAAGTTTCACACCATTTGCTCTATATCTTTTGTTTGTTTGTTTGTTTGTTTGTTTGTTTTAGAGAGGAGAGAGAGAGAGAGAGAGTACAAGTAGGGGGAGGGGCAGAGGAAGAGAGAGAGAATCTCGAGCAGGTTCCACACTCAACACAGAGCCCGACACGGGGCTCGATCCCATGATCCGGGGATCATGACCTGAGTTGAAATCAAGAGTTGGATGCTTAACCGACTGAGCCACCCGGGCGCCCCATTTGCCTATATCTTCTGTGTCGTTTGAATAGTTTCCATAGATGTGTTGGTTTTTCACTAGGAAAAAAAAAGGGGGGTGGGGGGATTCTCACTTGGGTTTGACTTCATTTCCACTATTTGTTAATAAATAATCTATCCTCACCCTGGTGGCCCAGGAGGCCGGCACAAGGGGCAGATGGACGTGCGGGGTCCCTGGTCCCTGGAGCACGTCAGCCTTGCTCATTTGAGCTCCACCTCGGGAAAGACGTCGATGCTACGTCTTCTGGCTCAGCAAGAATTTCCTGGGGGGGCTTGAACCCATGGTTTATGTTTGTTTTGCTTTTACCCTGGTGCCTCGTGGATGGAAAACCAGTGATTTTCTCTCCCGGGTTGGCTGGTTACTTAGAGCTAACTTTGCTCAGCCCTGGACTCCAATAAATGCAATGCTATCACACATTATCATAATAATACAATATCATACAAGATCTTACCATTGTTCCTAGGGCTGCTGTAAGGAGTTACCACAAACGGAGCAGCTTAGAACAACACCAGTTTCTTACCTGTCAGTTCTGGACATCGAGCCGCCTCAGCAGAGGCCACACCGTCAAGGGGCTGGTGGCCCGGCGTCTGTTCTGGACGCGCTCAGGAGAAACGGGCTGAACGGTGCACATGAGCAGCTCAGGGCAGGTGTGAGGCTCTGAGGGGCACTGGCCTGCCACCTCCTGGCTGTGTGACCCGGGCGTGGATCACTCGGTGCCCTGAGCTTCTTCATGTGTAGAATGGGGGTAGTCACAGCCCCCTTCACGGCGTCGGGAGGGCTAAACACGGGGGTGTGCGGAACTAAATCTGGCAAAAGTATGTGCAAGGCCGGGCTAAGCATTTGCAGGGCCGAGCGCAAAATGAAAATCTGAGCCCTTGTTCAAAAAGTGTCAAGAATTGGGGCGCTCGGTTAAGTGTCCGACTTCGGCTTAGGTCATGATCTCGCGGTCGTGAGTTCGAGCCTCGCGTCGGGCTCTGTGCTGACACCTCGGAGCCTGGAGCCTGCTTCGGATTCTGTGGCTCCCTCTCTCTACCCCTTGCCCACTCACACTCTGTCTCTCTCTCTCTCTGTCTAAAACAAAAACAAAAAACAAAACATTAAAATAATATTGACTTTAAAAAAAGGTATCAAGAATTTATTTTTTTTACCAAGTATTGAGCCTGGGCGCCTCAGTCAGTTGGGCATCTGACTCTTGATTTCTGCTCAGGTCATATCTCGTGGTTCGTGAGGTCAAGCCCGGCGTCGGGCTCCACACTGTCAGTGCGGCAAGATTCTCCGTCTCCCTCTCTCTCTCTCCCCCTCCCCTGCTTTTGCTCTCTCAAAGTAAATAAATAAACTTAAAAAAAAAGAGAATAAGTATTGAGAACTTTAAGACAGCGATAGCAGAGAATTAAACCAAGCACGCAGCCCTTCTTAGCGCAGAGCCCCCTGGGACTGCCCAGGTCGCACACCCACAAAGTCAGGAAAAGGAACAATAAGCCCCAGAAAGTGCAGATGGAAATCTCCCTCCCTGACCCTGGGCCTGTCAAGGAGGGTCATCTGTGGGCTTGTGGGGGTCAGAGCCCGTGCCCAGGAAGCAGCTGACTTGCCCAAAGTCGCCGTGCTGGTGGCAGAGCAGAGCCCAGGACCCGAGTTTCCTCCTTGCCCCGAGCTGAGATCTTGAGCAAGAGTCTGGCTCCCTGAGCCCTGGGCCCTCGCCCAGGACCTGGGGGAACTGTCATTAGTGGGTTCGTTCACACCACACTCTGGTCGAGAGCCAGGTGCCGGGGCTGTGACAGCGGGAAACGGGACAGCCTGGCCGGATGGCATTTACACCCAGGGCAGACGGACGAGAAGCAAACGCACAAAAGCGTGGGTCCCTTTGAGTCGTGTGCAGGGCCACGGAGACAGGGAAACAGCAGGACGGGACAGCGCATACTTAGGGGATGGAGGGAGAGTGGATGCAGGGCCCAAGAAGGGGACACAGATGAGCTGGGCTTATGCAGGAAGGTGCTCAGGAGGAGGGGCTGGGGGGAGCAGGGCGGGAGGAGGTAGGAGTTGAGCAAGGCTGGGGTCCCAGCCCCCTCTCCCGAGCCGGTGGGATGATGAGCAGTGCCCCCTCGGAGCTCTGGGTCAGACACACGGCCACACTGGCGCCGTCACCGCTAGGCTCTGGGGAAGGAGGTAACTGCGGGCTCTCGGCAGCCAGCACCCTGCGGCCGGACACAGGACACTGGTGACTAGCCAAGGGCTCCGAGGGGGAGACAGTTGAGCACAGACTGGGTGTCGGACAGAAGTGGATGAGGGAGGTGTGGCTCCTGCACGTGCAAAGGCCCTGAGCAAAGGGGGACCTGGTGCCTCAAAGATCTGGCTGACTGCTTGATGTTATGAATAAAGTTTTATTGGCACACAGCCATGCCCACCCATCTGAGTCTTTTCTGTGGCTGCTGCAGCGAGACAAGGGCAGTGCTGAGTAGCTGCAACTGAGACCAGACGGCCGGCAACATGGGGCGACCAACCGTCCCCTTTTGCCCAGGACTGAGGGGTTCCGAGCTGAAACTGGCTGGGTCCTGGGTGAATCAGAAAGCCTAAAATATTAACCTTCTGCTCTTTTTTTCATGTGTTTATTCTGAGAGACAGAGAGCTTGCGGGGGAGGGGCAGAGAGCGAGGGAGACACAGAATCCGAAGCAGGCTCCAGGCTCCGAGCTGTCAGCACAGAGCCCGACGCGGGGCTCGAACCCACAAACTGTGAGATCATGACCTGAGCCGAAGTCGGACGCTCAACCGACTGAGCCCCCCAGGAGCCCCCTGTTTTTTTTTTTTTTAAGTTTACTTATTTACTTTGAAAAAGAGAGAGAAAGAGTGCAAGCAGGGGAGGAGCCGAGAGAGAGAGGGAGAGAGAGAATCCCAAGCAGAGTCAGACTCGGGGCTGGAACTCACAAACCGCGAGGTCATGACCTGAGCCGAAACCAAGAGTCAGATGCTTAACTGACTGAGCCCCCGGGGGACCCCTATCCTTCTGTTCGTCACAGAACACGTTTGCTGACAGAAGATGAGCCACTGCTGCAGTGGGGTGGGGGTGGGTGGAGGCGAGGTGACCGGGACATGAGGGACATGAGGGACATGAGGGACAGGCCCCGGAGGGGAGGGTGGGATCACGCCGGCCGGCCTCCCCCTCCCCGCTGTCACTAGGTTCGGGCTTAGAGCAAGGCCCAGACACAGCGAGCCCTGCTGGCCTGCTCACATCTACCGGGCGCGTCCGTCCCTTCAGTGCCCGGCTCACCACTGCGCACAGATCCCAGAGCTGGCTGCCCACTCAGACCCCAGCCGGGGGTCGGGGGGTGCCCGCCGGAGGCCGACTTTGGAGATCAGAATCCCTGGGTCTGCGAAATTCCACTGACCCTCCAGGAGACAGAGCCTGTCACAAACACCCAGCGCCGAAGAGAGGATGTCGGGAAGGAGCTGTGCAAACCAGAGCACAGCTGTGCGGCCCGTTACCGGCAGCCCTGCCCCAGGACGCAGGGGCGGCGAGGAGGGGGCGCCCCGAAACGTCCGCCGCGTGAAAAATAAACATTGATGTTCATTCTAAGGAACAAGGTTTTGTTTTATTTACTTTTATCCAGAGCAGAACATTTTCAACACAAACGCGTCGTTCTGACCACCACAAAGCTAACAGCGTCTTCCCACACATGGCCTAGCTTTTTTTTTTTCCTCTCTCTCTAAAAAGGAAATGAGAGGGTGAGCACGTGTGGCTCTTCTGTGTGTTTCTGGAAGGCTGGTTTCAAAGGCGTCCGCTGGCAGAGGCCGGCGGCTGCGTGGAATCTGCTGTGTGAGTTCAGATGATTTTTTGACACTTAAATTCCTGGAGGGGCGGGGAAGAGAGAGAGAGAAGTGGGTCTGAGAAATTCGGAAGATCAGGGGGTGCATGTCGGATAAGAGCTGGGGGCCGGGAGACACGCAGGATTCGCATAATAATAAACCGTCCAATTCGTCTGTTCACTCGTCCGGCAAACATTGAATAAGCTGCGACCCGACGCGACGGAAGGTTCCATAAAAGCAGCTACTTTGGGAAACATAAGCATAAACCCGCCACGAATCACATCTACCGTGTCCTCAGTGATTGTATAGATGATTGACGCAAACGGGCTCCTGGGGGGTGTGTGTGTGTCTCCCACACAGTACGGGCGTTGGCTGGCACTTGTTAAAAAACCAATTATATGCCGATATTAAAAATGGAAGGGCGCCTGTGCGGCTCAGTCGGTTGAGCGTCTTGATTTCGGCTCAGGTCATGATCTCACGGTTCGTGGGATCTCTGTGTTGAGCGTGGAGCCTGCTTGGGATTCTCTCTCTCTCTCTCTCTCTCTCTCTCTCTCTCTCTCTCTCTCCTCTCTGTCTCTGTCTCCCTCTCTCTCCCTCTGCCCCTCTCCCATTCATGCGTGCCCTCTTTCTCTCTCTAAAATAAAAAAATAGGGGCGCCTGGGTGGCTCCGTCGGTTGAGCATCTTGATTTCGGCTCAGGTCATGATTTCGCGGCTTGTGGGTTCGAGCCCCGCATCAGGCTGTGTGCTGACAGCTCAGAGCCTGGAGCTGCTTCCGATTCTGTGTCTCCCTCTCTCTCTGCCCCTCCTGGGCTCATGCTCTGTCTCTCAAAAACAAATGAATGTAAAGAAAATTTGTTTTAAAAATAAATAAAACAAAATAAAACAATAGAAAACAAAATGGAAAGACGTTTTGAAGAACGGGAAGACTCGGGAACGTAGGGCCGGCACTCCCACAAGGTGAGTACAGCTGACGCCAAGTGCCGGCTGATCCTTGCAGACCAGTGTTTCTCAGCTGGGGATAATCTCACCCCCTGGGGGACATTTGGCCATATCTGGAAACATTGCTGGTCGTCACAGCTGGGGGGAGGGTGCCGCCGGCACCCAGCGGGTAGAAGCCAAGGATGCCACTAACACTCTACGATGTCCAGGTCGGTGCACCCCTCCCCCGACAGAGAATATCCGCCTTCAAATGCTGGTGGTGCAGAAATTGCCAAGCTCTGCTGCGGACAGGTGTGCGCACTCCGGTTTGCCGCGGCCCCTCTGCTCCCTGTTGTCTCCCAGAGCCAGGTGCCAACTGTGAGTTGCCTTTTGTCATCTTACACGCAGTCCCTTCATTCGTTTTCATTATTGTCTGCTCCCCCCACCCCACCCCCAGCGGCCCCCAGGGTCCTATCCTAGCAGGTGCTCCTGCCTTTGATTTCCTGGCCAGCTCCCAAATGTGCCCGCCCATTCTTCACGCCACGGGTGGGTCCTCTTCCTCTAACTCACGTCACAGACCCAGCGAAACCCTCACCCCTCGGGACAGATGATGTCGTGGCTGTTTTTCTCTCCGTCACCGCTCCCTGCTGCCTTTGCTGAGCACCGACCTGTGGTTCATGAGCTGGTGCCTTTGAAGGGAAGACACAAGCCCTCCCCTCCACAAATCAAGCTGCAGAAATCTCCCTACGTGTAAGAGAGCCCCTTACAAGTGATTAGACTGAGCTCCGCCAGATACCCTCCCAGCAGGTTCCCCTGGGGCCCCGCTGGCCAGGATTGAGTCCCGTGGTTAGACCCGGCTGCAAAGGAAGTTGGGAAATGGGCATCTGGCATTTATTTGCAGCCTCTATCACAGACTCTGAGGACTTGACGGGAAGGAAGAAGATGGAGTGGAGAGAGGGCTCCGGGAGGCACACTAGTATGTACCACACGTCTTCATAGCAAGGTTCTTCCATTGCTCTGTGTCCAATGCATCGTCTTCAATTTGTAATGAAATGTTGACCATTTACCTCTTTATTGTCTGCCTTCCCCCCAAAGGCTGGTCTTTATCTGTGGACGGTTTCCTACAGGGAGCAGTACCTGTCACTCAAGGACCTTCATATCCACCTCCCTGGCATGTAAGTGGAAAGGGCTCTGAAACTTCGGTGCTAACTTGTACCAGTTAGCCTTTGCTGCGTAACAAATGATTCCAAACGCACTGGTGTGAAATAGCAAACGTGCTTTTTAAAACTTCTCATGATTCTTTTGGTTAGCTGAGAAGTCTGGTCTGGTTTGGCTCAGCAGGCGACTGGCTATTCTAGAAGGGTCTCACTCACGTGTCTGGGGTCGCGTCTGAGATGGGTGGACCTGTCCTCATGTGCCTTTTCTCACGGTGGCAAAAGGGTTTCTGGTGGGAGCAGGGAACGGCAAACCCAGTACGGAAGCACGTTGCAGTCTTCTGCTCGCATCGCGTTTGTTAAAGTCCCATCAGCAATTCACGTGGCTCACCCGAGATCCAAAGGATGGACACAAAAACTTTACTTCCTAATGGGAGAGGCTGTAAAATAGTGTGCCCATTTTTTCTTTAACTCAATGACATCTTTATTTAGCACAGATGTCTGTGAAGCAGAACATTGTTTCCCAGTAGCCGAGTGATATTCATACAGATGTCCGCTCTCCAGTGTCATGCAAAGAACAAAACGCAGTTGAAAAGAGGCAAATCCCAACCACCCAGTCATCCGGCCCTCTTGGAAATGGCTCTTGGAGGCGGCAAACTAGGAGCCAAGAATTCACAGGAAGCATTCGTCTTAGTTCTGATCACTTCCAACCCGCACAAGTTTTCCATTTGGGGGAAAATCCTTTCTACGCCCAAAGTTTTCACGTCTCCACATTCCAAACTCACTATTGTTGACAATGAAACTAAACTTCTCACGGATGCAATCATACTTATCTGTCAGAGGAAAGGCATCCTTCCAGACACCTTGACCACCCTTTCATCACAATCTGCAGGCATCTGTCAAAATGTACTGTACCTTATAAATATGTATAATGCCAGTTCTCATATTTTGTGCCAGGAGAGGGCATCAATGCTACAATTAATTAGTCTAATTTGCATTCAAGACTATACATAATTAATTTCTTCATTAAAAGCTTTCAACATTTCTTTGCGGAAAGTGCAAAAGATCATCGATGAGGTTTGAAGAAGCAATTAGTAATAAAATATGTCAATGCTGGGATGGGGAAGTAAGAACAGGATAGCCCTATGCCGTTCAAAGCCAGGATGATCCCGTGACTTGGAGACATTTGTTTTCCGTCAGATCTGTGCCGGGCTGTCACTTCCAGGTAAAGACAAGTCTTCCTGTTCGTTCTTCCTCCCCAAACTGTTTTCCCCTCACGTGGCATCTATGAAGGGCTTGGAGGTGGGTTCCAACCAGAGATACCTGACCGACAGGTGGTTCTCGGCCTATCTCGACCTTCCTTCCCTCCTTGGTGAAATGCAACAATAGTATCTCGTGGAGTGGACGCAAAGACACCCTCTCTCCACTCCATTTTAAGTTTTGATTGAAGTTTGTCAAGAAAACCGGCACTTCGGCCAAGGGGAGGGCTGGCGGGTAGCCCCACGAAGGCTTGTCTGGGATCATGGCGCTCTCCATCCATGCGCTCTCTGTTGTAAGAGAAAGCATCATGAATGATTTCTGCACGTTCGCTCTTTGCAGTACACGGCCTGTGTCTATTCAGGTTACGTGTTCATAGGCACGATATTACGATGTGGGTTTGGGCACACGAACCAAGCAGTCCAAGGGCATCTCAGGGATTTGGAAGGTTAACTTTTGCCCTAGCAGATGTTTGCCTCTCTTGCCAACTTCCACTCTAACCCTAGCGTTGTGCGATACTCGACCGTATACACCTGGCCAGGTTCACGTGCCCTTGCCCCAAAGACAAGGGCTCTCTGCTGGACCTTTCTAGCTCATTCAACTATAAAAACAATCCCTGTCAAATATTCCAATTGAAATAGATGCGCTTTGCATATGAGGGAAGCCTCTTGCAGAGCTGGGCCATTCAGGCAACAACTGGCTTCAAGAAGACCTTGCCTGTCTCACTATAGCTGTGACCCAGCCCCAGAACAGTGCTTAGAACAGAGGAGATGCTCAGAAAAAAAAAATCTGTTGGATGGGTGTGTGGGTGGATGGATGGATGGATGGATGGGTGGATGGATGTGTGGGGTGGGTGGATGGATGGATGGATGAATGGATGTGTGGGTGGGTGGATGGATAGATGGATGGATGGATGGATGGATGAATGGATGTGTGGGTGGGTGGATGGATAGATGGATGGATGCATGGATGCATGGATGGATGGATGCATGGATGGATGGATGCATGGATGGATGGACGGACAGATAGATGGATGGATGATGGATGGATGGATAGTGGAGGGACAGATGGATGGATAGATTCCTTCAAAGCAAGAGCTAATGTGACATTTAGAACAAACTAAATCGAGAACAGTACAGATTTAGGATTTCATGCATCAAGAAGTTGGAGGGATAAAGGTGACCTTTGATAAGATCTCTGGGAATCCTGTGCAGCAGAATTAAATGACAGGAAAGATCTGGTAAAAGAGCAGATGTATATCTCCAGTTGGAGGCCACAAAAAAAACCTTTCACAAAAACCGGGATGGTTTGGCAGACAGCCTTAGGAGACTCCTTCATTCCCTTTGCAGCTAAGAAGGAGATCAAAGGGCTCTGTCCAGAGCAGCAAGGCTTCTGCCCTGTTTATTAGTGAGTGGGCCTGCATTCCACCTGCCTTTTTAGCCCTTCTTCATAAGAACTTGTGCCCAAAGAGTTCAAGAGGATGTGGGATGTCGAGAAGACTGTCCCTCTGTGAACATGCCAGAAGTCTCTGGTGCTGGGGCCAGTGGGGAATGGAACGGAGAAGCAAGAAGTTCCGGAGCCAGACTGAATCTGGTTCATCCTTCCCTTGGACACGCATCTGGCCCGTCTGCATCCCAGGCTCCTCCCCTGTGGACCGAGTGGCAGACTCATTCCTGTACCGCCTTGCTGGGTGTCGCGGGGGGCTTGGATATTAGGAAAAGAGATGATTAAGAGATGGTCTTTTCCTGGAGACAATTGAGAGAAGTCTGATTGTTTGCTTACACAAATGGGATTCTACTTCTGAAGTTTTGCCAAGTTAAATAATTTACATGAAAAGCTTTTAAAAAATAATGGGAACATCACCATGAGCGATGGGGTGGGGCCAGGAGGTGACCTTTCAGTGGAGTCTAGCGTCACATGAAAACCCGAACCGCAGCCACGCCCCACCCCCGCCACTCCTAAACAAAACAACAAATAGCCACAAGCCACATAAAACGAGAAGCAGTGAGCTCAAGTCCCTGCTCAGTCAGAAGAATGTCCCAGAAATAATCCTCTGGCAACAACTTCTCCACTGAAGAGAGAGATTCTTTGGTGGGAACTGAAAACCAGCCCAGGGTCCCTGCAGCCCCCAACCCATCCACCTTGCTCTTTCTGTCCTTGCAAACAGTAGGGAAGAATCCTCAAAGCAGACACTGCTCGGACTTTGTTAGCAATTCACTTGCAGCCCAAGCACAACAGAATATGTGAGTTCTAAAATCTGGGGATCGCTGAGTAGACCAAAGAAGATGGGGAATAATATTCAACGATGCAAAATCATGATGTTCCAATTGACCAAGAACCCACTTACACAATAAAGAGATTTATTCATCGGCTCAGAATATGAGAAGTCAAGAGATATGTTAGTTTCAGGCAAGGCTTGATCCAGCACCTCATGCTGTATCACCAAGGACTTTCTTTCTCTCTGTCTCTTCTTCCTTCATTCTGCAGTGTGAACTTGAACCCAGGCTGTATGTAGCAACAGCTAGCAGTTCCAGTCAGCCTCTCTTCGGTACCAAAATGGTACGCTCCGTTTTAAGTGCTGTACCCTTATACTACAGGCAAGAGAGCTTCATTTTCCCAGAAGCCCCAATAAATATCACTTGGTAACAGATTTTTATTTATTTTTTTAAGTTTATTCATTTGTTTTGAGAGAACCCATGAAGGCAGAGAAAGAATCCTAAGCAAGCTCTGTACCGTCAGCTCAGAGCCCATCACAGGGCTCGATCCCATGAACTGTGAAACCATGACCTGAGCTGAGATCAAGAGTCAGGACCCGTAACCGACTGAGCCACCCAGGTGCCCCCATATTAGATTTTCAAAATAATATTTTTTTAATTTAGAATAGTTTCAGATTTACAGGAAAAACATTGCCTAGACACTACGGGGAGTTCTCATATATCCCACACCCTGTTTCTTCTGTTATTAACATCTTAGGTGAGTATGGTGCCTTTGTCACAATTAATACATTATTTTTTTTAATTTTTTTAATGTTTATTTATTTTTGAGAGAGAGAGAGAGGGAGACAGAGCATGAGCGGGGGAGGGGCAGAGAGAGGGAGACACAGAATCCGAAGCAGCTCCAGGCTCCGAGCCGTCCGCACAGAGCCTGACGCGGGGCTCGACCCCATGAACCGTGAGATCATGACGCGAGCTGAAGTCAGATGCTTAACCGACTGAGCCACCCAGGCGCACCCCCCGCCCCCAATACATCATGATTAACCACAGTTTAAAGTTTATTCAGATTTCCCTAGCTTTTACCTAATGTCCTTTTTCTGGTCCAGGATCCCACCTGGGACACCACCTGACATTCAGTATCATGTCTCAGGCTCCTCTTGGTTGTGACAGTTTCTTAGACTCTCCTCGGTTTTAGCGACCTCGACAGTCTGGAGGAACGAGGCGCTGGTATTCGGCAGACCGTCCCTCAATTCGCATTTGTCTGATTCTTCCCATCAATATCCTGGGGCCGTGGGTTTGCGGAAAGACGACCTGAGAAGTAACGTGTCCGTCTCATTCCATCATCTCGAGGAGATGCACCCCTGATGTGACTTATCATCGTCGATGCTAACCGAGGTCACCTGGCCGAGGCCACACTGGCCCAATTTCTCCACTGCAAAGCTACTCTCTTTCCCCTACGACGCGCTCTTTGGAAGAAAGCCACAAAGCGCAACCCGTTCTTAAGGAGTTGGGGTTGGACTCCACCTCACTGAGCGTGAAATATCTAAATTATTTGAAATTTTTCTGCGTGGAGGATTTGTCCATTTTTATTTTTTATGTGTTATTCCATCACTTGTTTATGTCAGTGTGGAGCACGCCTATTCCATACTTGCTGTTATGATCCAGAGCTACCCCATCTTTCTGCTGAGATTGTCCCAGCCTTAGCGATGGAGAGCTTTCTCGTACATGCTTCCATTGCTGTGGGTGGGATTTTTTATGTTCCTCGCTTTCTGGCTCTACAAGATGCTTCAGGCTCATCGTATCTTTCCGGCCCCGAGTCAGCAATCAGCCATGTCTCCAGGGACCCCCGGTTCCTTGTTTGAAGAATGGTATCAGAAACGAAGATCTGGCCTCCAAATGCACTTATAGCTCTTGGACTTTCTTCTGGACTAAGTAACTCAGGAAAATAATAAATTCCTTGAGCATCGCCTCCCAAAGTCATATGTGCATTAATGAAATATTTTTAATCTTGTCCTTCAAACGAGCTGGCTTGTCTCCTAATAGATTCCAATTAAATCCTTTTTTTTTAAATTACATTGTTGTTAAAGACTTTGCTATCTTCACATGATGTTCCCCCCACCCCCGCCCGTTTTGGCCCCAATCCTCTCAAAATTGCCTTGCCACCCCCTTTCCTATTAAAAAATGGAAAATTGCACCGTCCACCTAATTAGTCAAATTTGAATTGTATTTGGCTATCACAGCCCAGTGGTTGAATTTCACACACCATTTGAAAAGATATGGTAGAAATGTCACTCTTGACTTCCTCCCACACTCCAGTGGTACTATTCAATTACAAAAGGAATTATTTGGCTTCCTGTCGCCACGATGCTCTAGCAATATGCTATTAACCTTTATTGATTTTTGCTTAAATATATTCAAGACGGGTACGTTTTTGCAAATCGAATGCGCTGGTATTTAAACGGAAATATTTCATTAAATGGATTTTCATTTTAAATGAAATTTGCCAAATGATTATAAATGACAGGGGATGGGCTTTGAACTTGTAGGAGATGTTGTGTGAAGGTCCTGGGGGGAGGATTTCTGGGCCGCCACAGGGGCCGGGCAGTCAGAGGACGAATGCATGTCATTGAAGGAAGGACTTCTGCTCCGATGTGCATCCGGGCCAGCGAACGTGACACGGGTCACGCACAGGCTCTTGCGGGTCTCGGAACCCGCACAGGACAGGAGCGGGGACTGGCTGGCACCTTCGAAGGTGACGGTGATGATGCATGTCGGCATCTGTCAGGTGTCATTCACTCGTGGCCGTTGGGTATCATCACTCTGCAGAGCTTCCGAAGAAATGACTGTAACTTGAGGGAACCTCACAAAAGTACGATCTGCGGGTTACTGTGAGGCCTCTCCTGTTCCCTCCCTCCCTCAGGGCCTCCGTTTACATTTACAAAGAGTCCCCTACCTTTTGAATAGTGGGATGTGTGTGTGTGTGTGTGTGTGTGTGTGTGTGGTCAGGTGCCTTTGATTCTTCTGTGATTTAGGAAGTGTTTGCCAAACAAACTTCATCTCAAACAATCAGGACATGGAGAGAACACAGTAAAATATTCTGATGGGTTTACATGTGTATATATATACACACACACACACACATATATTCAAATATATCATATACACAGATATATACATGTGTGTGTATGTGTACGGATCACATGTATGTATGTATCTATATATACACACCTATGGGCATTTTAAATATGTTCCGTTCTAGAATAGGACCATCCAGAAAGGGGGGCATTTATATGGAAAATTCCAAACACCGGTGACCCACCCGGATTGGTTTGTCCCTGGAATCCATTAGGTATGAACGCACAGGGCGGGAGAAAGAGCTACTTTGAAACTGCTTTAGAACATGCACCGCTTGAGGAACTAGTAAAAGGCAGAAGTCACAAGGACACAGCCTTGGACAACCGACAGCTTTCAGCACTTGCCCAGAAGCCAAGTTTTCTCCAGGTCTGGACACAAGTGACTCCTCCTTTACAGGGCAAATCGGACTTGCCTTTGACGGTTTTTATTCCGTCTAAACCCTTCGCCTTTCTGAGGGCCGACTGGACCTACCCCGTGAGGGGCGGCCACACGCCTTGCTCTGCCACAGCTACTGTGATGAAACGGCTTGGGGACAGTGACCGGCAACGGCGCGTTCTCTCTGCCCGCCCTTTCCCGCGCCCCTCTGGTCTGTCGGGAACTCCCGCGAGCTGCCCAGAATCTGACCGCCTCTCTTCTCTTCCACCATCCCTAACCCCCCCGAGACCCTCTCGCTCCTCCTCTGGACCCCTCACCCCCGCCCCGCTCCCCCTGTTGGGGCCCTGGGCGTCCCCCAACGCCTTCCTCATCCAACGACACGGACGCGTCTCCCCACGTGAACGAGACCCTGTCGTTGCCCTTCTACAGCCTCCAGTCCCCTCCCCTCCCTCATGGAACAAAAGGCAAGTCCCGCCTTCCCAGCATCTGCCCAGTTCCAGCTCCGTCAGTTGCGTTGTCCTCGACACCCACCTCCCGGCCACACCGGCCTTGAATGTCCACGTACTCCCTTCTTCGCTCTTATCACCTCCCCCAGGGAGTCTTACCCGACCTTGATTCCTCCCACCCTCCTCCCTGTTTCCCCGCTGTATTTGTCCTAACAATTATATGCTACTGCCACGGATGCACACCTCTTAACCCCTAAATATTCCCCTGGACCCACCCCATACAGCAGGTTCTCCTCTCGCACCCATTTTACAGGTGAGGAAACTGAGCATGACGAGGTCAGGACCCGCAGGAAGGTCTTGCCCCACCAGGCACTGGCCCACAGTGTCCCTGTGGTGAGCCGCTGAGCACTCGCGCTTGGCGCGGCTCCGCGTTCCCCCAGACCGATCTGTGGGCAATCTCTCCACCAGTGCTCGGCACACAGTAGGTGCTCACTAAGCATTTGTTCAGTGGATGCCAGCCTCTGCGCCTAGGGCGTAATCACTTCCATCCTCAAAACGGCCCTTGGGGACAGGCTCAGTTTTCGCTCTGTCACACTCACCGACGCAGGGGTGCAGAGAGGCTTTGTATACGCCCAGCAAGCGGTGGGCGGGGCCGCGGCGGAAGCACTCAGCCGGGCTCCAGATCTGGGCTCTGAACCAGGAAGTACCCTGTCCGCAGGCCTGGGGCTGGGGGGCGCCAAGCTGAGAGGGAAAGTTCCAGCCCCTGCCCTCACGGCATTCCCAGTCCAGGAGGGGCTGAGGACATTAAGAAACCATCCCGAGATGAGGGCGTATGATTCTAACTGACAGCAGTGGCCGAAAGAAGGGCACACGGGCTGCAGGGGGAACTTTGGAAGCTGAGCTAGTCCAGGGACCCCAGAGAGTTCCCCTGGGGTTAGTGTTTAGACAGGGGAGATGGGCAGTGCAAAGGTCCTGTGGCAGGAATGGGGGGTGCGGCCGAAGCCAGGGTGGTGTGGCAGGCAAACGATGAAGGAATGAACCCCAGGGAGAGCACTGTCCAATGAGCCATGCTAAAGGCTCCCTAAAAGCACTGGGAGGCCAACAAGAGATTTTAAACTGTGTTTAAGTTGGGAGAAGATCGCATCTTGTAAAACTTACCAGTCCTTGCCTTGCATCTCCAACTGTGCGCGTTACCATCCGGAGGGAGTTCCGCAAGGACGCAGGGCCCCAGACCAGCCCCTGGACCGTCTCACTGGGAAGCCCTGGGGCGGAGTCTGCATTTGCCAGTAGCACCCCGGAGATCTCTTTCTGGCTCCAACTTGCTGCTTCTCACCCCAGAAGTTTTCCTGGGGCCCCTTTCTTCTGCAGCAGACCTGGAGAGCTGGTTTGAAAGAGAACTGGAGGAGAAAATTCCGGCTCAAACCCAACACTCAGAGTGCTGGGGGCCACCCAGAAAACGGTCCCCTTTTCTTCTTGACTGCTTCTCACAGTCGGCACAGGGTTTCTTCTTCTGACTCGAAAATCGAGGCTCCCGCCTGCTCCTGGAAAGGCCCAGGAAGCTGGAAAGGTGGAAAGAGGCCCCCAGCCTCCCTTGAGCTGGGCTGGGGCAGCCTGTCCTGGGCCACATAGCAGAGGTGCGGCTGCCGAGGTTCTGGGCACGCACTGTGGCTCTGAGTCTGTGCCCTCCTAGTAGGTCCAGATTCTTCTGCCCGGTGCCCCTTTCCCTCCCAAAGCCCCCCGGGGACCCTGAGATGCCCTCGGGATGGACTGTATAAAAAGGCACCATGGGTGTAAGCGTTCAGGTGGGCCCTGAGGGGGCCTGACTGTCTCCGATCTCCACGACGGTCTCCAAGACGAGCCCAGAAACGTCCCTTTCCTGAGCACCTAACAGGCGTTCTCCACTGCTGGCTCTGGTGACAAAGCTGAGCCCGACTGAGACGCCGTGCAGCATTGCCCGGGGGCCAAGGGCCTTGCGCGGTGATCGTGACCACCAGGGTCCCCTGAGCACCTTCTGTGCACGACGAGCTGGCTCACCCCTTCACACGAGCTACCTCTGTTTGCTCCCTAACCCGTAAAGAGCCCCCCCCCCCCCGAGAAAGATCCAGAATAACGGTGGGACCACAGAATTGGGTGCTGCAGGATTCCTGTGCAGGCGGAGAACATAAAAACTAAAATAGGCAAGATTTCCGCCCAGCACAGAATCATAGACAAGGGCCTGGGGTTCGAAGCTCTGCTTCGCCTCAGCTGCATGACCTTGAGCCAGTCACGTGGCCTCTCCTGGCCTCCCCCTAATAATTGTTTCGAAAACCCCAGTTAGCGGAGATCCCCGTGGCGGGCGCGCTCTGCGGCAGCTGCACCTCGGCCGCCAGGCAGGGCTAAGCCCATTGCTCCGTCCTCTGCCATCCAGATTAGTGCCCGAACCGGCCGTGACGTCGGCTCCTTGTTGTCACCTGTCAGAAGGCATTGTATCTCCCTGAGCAAGCGACGTGACAGAGAGAGACAGGGAGAGCCACAGAGTGAGCCCGAGAGACAGGGAGACGGGCGACTGCAAAGGAGCTTGGACGGGACACCAGGTCCCGGCTTGCAAAGCAGGGAAAACACAAAACAACCACGACAGCTAAAAAAGAAAAAGAAAATCCCGCACTCTTAGCCCGTAAGTAGTTTCCTGCTGCCATAAAGCTACGGATCTTGCGTTCCAGAATCCGATTTGGGGAGGCCCACTTGGGAAACAGAAATTCACCTTTGTGAGTTCCTCCCTTCCAACCATCCGGGGAAGGGCCTCGGAAGGCTCCCAGGGGTCCCCATCCTCTCCTCCGCCCTGGGGACATGTCCACTGTGGAAAAGTCTGGCAGTCATGAGGGCCCTGCAGGCCCGAGCTGTCTCCCTCTGCCTCCAAATTCACCCCCTTGTAATTTCTCAAGCAAAACACAAGAAGCCCCTTAAATTTGAATTTCAGATAAACAATGGACAATTTTTTTAAGCATAAGTATGTCCCATGCAATTTCAGGGATATACTTACGCTCAAGTTTTTGGCATAATAAACTCGGAATTTAGTATAATAACTTCAGAATTTTAGCAGAAGAATGTTGTAGTATAAGCATGTTCTGTGTAATATTTGGGGCGTACTTCTACTAAAAACGAATTTGTTGTCTGTCTGAAATTCAACTTTCCCGGGCACTCGTGTTTTGTTTTTCAAGTCTGACAACTATAGGCACCCCGGGCAGAAGGGGCTTCTCTGTGTGCTGTGCTCTCAGTCCCCGATGCATGCACACGCCCCCGGCTCGGGGAAGGGGGACAGGGAGCCACGGCCGAGCCCTCGCGCATTGTGGCATCTCCCTTTGGGGAAGGGACACCTGTTCCAGAAGCCAGGGAAAGGCCACCTGCTCTAAGGGCCTGCTCTGCGCTGGATCCAGGGCTGGGCCCTGTGTCATCACGGTGTCCTTCCAGAAGCTGAGAGAAGTTTCTCTGTGCCAAGGATCTGCCATCTTTTCTGTAAAGAGCCTGATGGTAAATACGCTAAGCTTTGAAGGCCATGTGGTCTGGGTCCTAACTACACAATGCGGCCCTTGCTTCCAGAAACAGCCATGAGCAATCCCCGAACAAAGGGGCGTGGCTGGGCTCCGTGCATTTTTTTTCCCCCAAAAAGCAGGCAGAGGGGTGGGGCGCCTGGGTGGCTCAGTCGGTTGAGCGTCCGGCTTCAGCTCAGGTCATGATCTCGAAGTTCGTGGGTTCGAGCCCCATGTGGGGCTCTGTGCTGACAGCTCGGAGCCTGGAAATGCTTCGGATTCTGTGTCTCCCTCTCTCTCTGTCCCTCCCCTGCTCACACTGTCTCTCTCTCTCTCTCTCTCTCTCTCTCAAAAATAAATAAAACATTAAAAAAAAAAAACAGGCAGAGGGCAGGCCTGGGTCCTTGGGCCATCGTTTGAGCACCCGCTCTACGGCCCCACGGTCAGGGTGTGTGCCGTGGGGCGCTTGATGTCATAAAAATATTGATAATGTTGAGTGGGAGGGAAGCCTCATGTGGCTTTTTAAGGTAGGAAATAGATATTGTCTCAGAGTTGGGAGATGCTAACAACACAAAGATCCTGTCTTTCAAGCCAGTGAGGAACGCTGTTAACATTAGCCTGAGTTCAAATTCCGGTTCTTCCATTTTCTCGCTGTGTGACCTGGAGAAGTCCCTTAGTGTCTCTGAGTCAGTTTCCTCGTTTGTTAAATAGGGCTGGTGACAATACTACTACTGATAATAATTCCTGCTTCAAAGGGATACTGTTAGGATCACATTTATCTGCAAGCGGAAAGGGCTTGAAAGAATATTTAGTACTGGGGCGCCTGGGTGGCTCAGTCAGTTAAGCGTCCAACTCTTTATTTTGGCTCAGCTCACGATTTCACGGTTTGTGGGACTGAGTCCCGCGTTGGCCTCTGCGCGGACCGTGTGGAGCCTGCTTGAGATTCTCTCTCTCCCTCCACTCACCATTTTCCTTTCTCTCTCTCAAAATAAATAAATAAAATTTTTTAAAAATAATATTCAGGGGGCACCTGGGTGGCTCAGTAAGTTGAACGTCCAACTCTTGATTTCAGCCCAGGTCTTGATCTCCCGGTTCAGGGGTTCAAGCCCCGCATCCGGCTCTGTGCTGGCAGCAAGGAGCCTGCTTGGGATTCTGTCTCCTTCTCTCTGTGTCCCTCCCTCCCTTCTCTCAAAATAAAAATAAGCTTAAAAATAAAAATAGGAAAGAATATTCAGGACCTACATTATTCAATTTTCTCACCTGCCCTGCAGCTAAGGAAGCAGGGAGGGGCTCAGAGACTGGCCATCGACTCTCTGAGCTCCTAAGTGTTCACTTGGGTTCTGTGAAAGTGGGGCCTTCACTTCGGGGCAGAGGGGGCGGGAGCGGGGGCCAGTGCTGGGTGAGCAGTGAGAACGGAGGTGAGGTGGAGGCCACCTCCCTGCCCCGGTGGTCTTGCATCCCCCCCCCCCCCACCTCCCCAGGTCAGGCTCGCTTCCTCCTCCACATCTGTCTGCAGACTTGTTTGCTCCAGAAATCCACACGCACCCCTTCCCTCCGTTCCTGCTTCTTAGACGGAGCCCAGACCACCCGGACCACCAAACCCAAGTAGCTCCCACCACAACCCACCTGCCCCCACGAACCCGCAGTTACCCTCGTTCCTGGCTGGTCACCTGCCTCTTGTCTGACTTCGTTGCTAGAACATAAGCGTCCTGGGTGCAGGGACCTGGTCGAAACGGCTCACGGCTGCGTCACCAGGTCCTAGCTCGGCTCCTGGTGCAGCGTGGGCACTCGGTAAATATCCCCACGGAGAATGAATAACTAAATGTGAGGGGGGCACACGCAGGGGGCTGGAGCGGATTCCCAGCTGCTCCGCTGCAGCGCGTGGTGGCTGGGAAGCCGCAAGCAAATCGCTTCACCTCTCGGAGCCTCAAATCCCCCCCCACCCCCCACAGAGGGGGCACGAGTGGGGCTCTTGGCTTCTGGTAATAATTAGGTGTTGGACAGAGCACGGGTAGCAAGGACCTGAGGACACAGGGCCGGGAACAAACGCAGGCAGACACCGCCGGGGCACAGATTTTTACCCTTCGGGGTTGGGCCCCGTCTTTGCTGCACGAGGGACGGAGAGCGGGGATGGAAAACCTCCTCGTGATTATGAAACTGCGCTGAGCTTGGGGCGCCCGGGTGGCTCTGGCTCTTGATTTCGACTCAGGTCCCGATCTCAGCGATCGTGGGATCAAGCCCTGCGTTGGGCTCTTTGCTGACAGCGCCGAACCTGCTTGAAATTCTCTCCCTCTCTCTCTGCCCCTCCCCCGCTCACTCTCTCTCTCTTTCTCTCTCTCTCTCTCTTAAAAAAAATAAACTTTTAAAAATGCACTGGGCTCCTGGATATATGAGGCATTTTCCGTGCATTATCTCAATTCATTCTTCCAAAGTTTTGTCTTGAGGAAGAGCCTGTTCTCACCCCCGGGGGTGGGCCCTTCGCCGGAAGGGGTGGGCCGGGGATGTGAGCTCAGGCAGGCCAGCCTCAGCAGGAGTACTAAGTACTAAGCACCTTGGAGTCCTCTCTCAGCACTGGACTTCACAGTTTGGGGAGGTGGGGGGACCAGTTTGGCCAGTTCACTTCTCACGCTGACTTAAACGTCCTTTCTCCAGCGGCGGAAAGCGAGGCGGCCCCAGCGCACCCGGCAGCGGCCCGGGACCGCTCGTTTTGCAAAGTCAGCAAAGCAGGAGGCCGGGCGGCCTCTGAGTCAGCGCGGTGACAGCCCGCGGGCCGGGACCGAAGCTGCGGGGCCGACCGCGCCCTGTCTGCAAGCCCCGGGCAGAGGCCCGGCCACACCGCCGCTCTGCCAGCTGGTTACCAGGCTGTGCCACAGCCGGAGACAGAGGCCGGGTGGACTCCTGGGTGGAAATGTCGGGGTGCGGAGAGGCCTGGGCTCCCCTGCGTCAAGGCCGGCGGGGCTCATCGAGGCCGCTAATGCAGCTACGTGGTGGAGCCCAAACGTCACGTGGCCGGAGCGCAGACCCCTGCTCTCCCACATCCAACAGCTGGCCCTCGGGGAAACCGCCTCCTCTTTCCAAGCCTCAGTATCTGCATCTGTAAAATGGAGCAGCAGGAACGAGAGACCCTCCCTCTGGGGGCTGCGGCAAGGCCCCGACGAGAAGGCGGGCTGGGGCACCCAGCGAGTGGCCGGCCACGGCGCGCCGCCTCGCTCCACGTTCCCTTCCTCCCCTCCCTGCACAGCTGACTCCCACCAGCGCTGGCAGCACATGCCCTCAGGTCCCTGCCCGGAATCCCTGGCTCTCCTCCTGCCGCTGGGAGGGCTGTGGCTGCCGGCTTCACACGCAACCTTCTAGAGAGAACCACCTTGGGTGACGGATGCCGCTTGCCCCAGATGCCCCAGGAAAGGCGCGCGCTCCCCCTGCCTGGTTTCTCGGGCCTGTGACAGCCAGGGGGGCTGCTGCTGAGGGAGGGTGTTGGCCTCTCCCTCCTTGACGCGGGCACACGGGCGCTACCCTGCGGCCACGCGATGTGCCAGGAAGATGCTGACATCTTCGCGCCAGCAGCAGGAGGCCAGAGAGAGCCGCACCTCCCGGGCCCCAGAGGGACCCTTCTCACTTCTGCTCCTGCTTCTCCGGGGAGACTGGGTCACCTGACAGCAGCCATTCCCAACGCAGAGGGTGGCTGCGCTGCGGTCGAGCGCACGCCAACCTGGTGGACTGTTCACCATCTCTGCCACCGGACCTCCCTCCCTCCCTTCCATAAACAGCTACCTGCCAGGGACACTGAGTCCCTGCTGTCGCCTTGACCCACACTGAGTCCCTGCCGTCAGGGAGCTTATGGTCTCACGGACCGGTGGTGACTGCCTAGAACTTTCTCCTGAGTTTTGAGGCTACATCGGGACTGGGAGGAAAGCGTTCTTGGACCACCAGTGGGAAGCGGGGGGACCTCGCTGTGACTCCACCTGTCAACCTTCCTCTGTATGAATCTGGCCACATCTTCTACCTTCCAGGCACTTGGCTTTCCAGCCAGTGTGCCTGGGTCCAGACAACCCGCCTCTCGCGGTTATTTCCCGGGTTCATAGAATGGATGTAAAGCTCTCAGCGCATTGCCGACCTTTGTAATTCTTGCTGCGCCCCGAGAGACAACACGACGGGGGATGGGGCCGAATAAAAGGAAGCTGAGGGGGCACAGGCGTCTTGGCAGCGAGGCCGACTCCTGGACAGACATTCTCCGTCCAGCCGTATGGCCCCGCAAGAACTCCGCTGTCCGGACCCGCCTGACGCGGGGACTCCTCTTTCCTGGCATTGATGCTTTTGCTCATGCATCCAAAGGCCTCCCAGGAGGACAGCAAGCAGGAGAGAGCGGTGGGGGGGGAGGGGGGTCGGCTGCAAAGGACGCGTGCGGCCAGCCCGGGGCTGTCAGAGACTGTCCCAAATCGAGGTGTCATACAGAGCGAGAGCCCCATGCTCATGCTTGGCACGGACCGCAGCTGGCTGTGAGGACAGCAGCCCGTGGGGACGTTTTTCTTAATGACAGTGGACACCAGAGCGACGGGAAGCCTCACAGCCTCCCCAGGGTGGCAGAGAGGCTCAGCGCGGTGGCTCTGCGGACGCACGCGGGTCACCGGGGTGTCCGCCCAGCTGCCCTCGGAGGGCATCGGAGGGAGGGCAGACGTTTGATCTAAACGAAGGCCGAAGCCCCTCCGGAAATGGGGCGCGGTACACCCACACCCGAGTGTTTAAAGGAATCTCTCCTAGTCCCCTGAGCTGTTGGTGCGTCTTATCTTTTCTTAAAAAAAAAAAAAAAGCGCACACGCATCTGCTACCAGCACATGCACGCACAGTGACGTCCCAGACACAATGCAAGAGGTTATACAGGGAAATGTGAGCCTGTCTTCACCCCCGAGCCCCCCGGGGTCTCCGCTCCCTTCCCCAGAGATGAACCGACCGCTGAGGCTGAGTTCAAGGACACCCATCGTGAGATGGCGTCTGTTTCTTACACGCCCGCGAGTTATGTCCTGTTTGGGCACAAAGGGCTGTGTGTGTCCATTCTGCGTCTTCGTCTGTCCCAACCTTTCCAAATCAGTACAGGGGGGGCCGGCCCCGTTCCCTCTCAGAGCCGCGTGGTGCCGCGCTGGGCGGATGCCCGTCGAGTGTGACCTCATTTAAGCACACCAATGGGCATGTGCTTGCTGTTACAAGTCATGCCGCCGTGAACGACCTCGCGTGTGGTGTTGTCACGCCTGTTTCTGAGGACAGCTGACGGGCGCTGTCGCCGGGTCTCCGGAAAAGCAGCGATCTCTAGATACAGGGGCAGACGTCGCCAAGTCACCCACCAAAGATGTTGACTCAAAATACTCCCATCCGGAGGCTGCAGGTGTGTCTTTAAAAGAGTTTTATTTCGGGGGCCCCTGGGGGGGGCTCAGTCTGACTCTTGGTCTCAGCTCAGGTCATGATCTCACAGTTCGTGAGTTTGAGCCCCGTGTAGGACTCTAAGCTGACAGTGCAGAGCCTTCTTGGGATTCTCTCTCCCCCCTCTCTGCCCCTCCCGCAACCTCTCTTCCTCTCTCTCTCAAAATAAATAAATCAATTTTAAAATACAAATAAGGGAGTTTTACTCAGGCAGTCAGGATGGGGAATATCCCTAGTTGATTCAGGATCGAGACGCACCAGGCAAGGCTCTGTGATCTTCACAGTCAGCTTGTCTTCTCTGCTCTGCTGATGAGAACTCGGGCAGGTTCCTTAGCATTTCTGGGCCTCAGTCTCCCCCTCTGTGAAATGGGAATGTGCTACCACCCGCTGCATGGAGGGGTGTTAAGGAGGAGATGAGTCAGTCCAGGTAATACACTGAGACCAGGTGCTTGTCAGAGCCTGGGCTCAGACATCAGGCACTCGCGGTTGTTGTCGTTGGGATTATGTGCATAATTACAGGATTCTGTGTCAGGTGCCCAGCACATCACACGTTATCACTTTTACCTTGAGCTCGTTTTCTGACATGTGCGAAGAGTTAATGACTAAACCTGACTTGTTGATAACGGGGGGTTGGGGTTTGTGGATTTATGGTGACGGCTGTCCGGGGAATCCCAGAATCCTACCTCCAGCGACAGCGCCGGGATGCCTCCCCGCCCTGCCCCTCTGGCCTGAGTCAAGTTAGGACTCTGACCTTCCCCTTCATAGTAAAATGGAGAGATACCTCCTACTGGAGGTTAATATGATAAATATTCCAAGTTTAGCCCATTTTTCAGAATCCTTGCCATGTCCTCCTAGACGTTGCAGTTCTTGGTGGACACGCCCCCCAAATTCGGCCATTTCTCTCCCCGTGAGATCATGACCTGACCCAAAAATCAAGAGCTGACCACTTAACCGACGGAGCCACCGGGTGCCCGGATGCTGCTATTTTTAACACGGCGTACCCCTCAGAGCCCTTTTCCTCTGGTGCACCGCTGCAAAGGTACCGAAATAGCAAGGAACAGGATGTCACCTGAGACCTGGCCAGTTTTGGGCACAGAGCCTCGCCACGCAAAGCGGCGCCAGGTCGTGGGGACTCCGGGTTGCCCAGGTTCTGTGACTTGCCTTCCGCGCCCAGCGGTTGGGAAACCACCGACTGATTCCCAAACATGACTTCCAACGGTCACACCTTGTTTCTGAGTGTGTCTGCACATGCAGATGGGTTGACGGAACGCCTCACACCCCGTCACTTGTTTTGGCCTTCTGTGGAGCCTCAACAAAAAAATATTTTAGAAAACCATTTAAATAGCTACCAGTTGCCTCTCCCTATTCTTCTTGGCATTTGTTATATTTACATGCTATTCCCATCTGTTTTCCCATGGCAGACTCCGTGTCTGGCACTAGAATTACTTTACAGCCTTTTGCCAGACAAATTAATTTCCTTCACTTCCCACTCGGGTTAGAAATTTCTATCTTGCTGTCACGGGTACTGAACCTGCGTGGGCTGGTCTCTCAGGTTACACTAGGGGATGAAACTTGAACGGGAAAGGCCCCATCGTGCAAGGAAAAAAAACCATGTTTCGGATAAGAAAAACAAGGTATAGATATTTAAAACTGTAAGACAAGCCATGACTTTCCTGGCTCGGGACAGCCCTCAGGATTTTGTTGCTGACCAGAGTTATTGATTGTTTCTGGCCCAAGTAGGGAGAAGAGGAGCTCAGCGCATCGGAGGGGGATGTGTCCGTGGCGGCCAGCCTCCGAGATCCTTTCCTCCCCCTCTCACCCCGAATCATGACGGGCCTCCGTGGCCGGCAGGATGCGGCAGCAGTCTGTGACTTCCAAGGTGAGGTCCCAAGAGACATCATGGCCTCCACCTTATTCCCTCAAATCACTTGCTCTGGGAGAGACCGGCTGCCATGCTGTGAGCTCATGCAAACATCTCCACAGAGACACCGCAGAGAGCAGCTGAGTCCTCCTGCCAAGAACCAACACCACCTTGGCAGCCGTGGTCCCGTGTCACCTGAGAAATGGATCCTCCAGCCCCAGTCAAACCTTCAGATGATGCAGCCTCAGCCGACATCTTGACCGAAACCCCAGGACAGATTCTCAGCCAGAACCACCCAGCAAAGCTGCTCCCAAATTCTTGACCCAGAAACGCTGTGCAAGATAATACGTATTCATCATCGATCAAAGCCACTAAGTTTTGGGGTAATCTGTTATCCGGCAGTAGGTAACTAACCCAGGGCCCCGGTTATTATATTACGAGACTGCTTATGAACCCTAGAAAAGTAAGATTCCCCATAAATCTTAGCGGACATAGGAGAGTTCAAAGGGACAGTGAAGGAGGCGTAAAAGGTGAAAAAAAAATAGGCATTTTTGCTCTGTTTCCATTTTAATAATAATAGTAATTACTGAGAGTGAGCCCGTCTGGCACCTTGCTGTCCATCTGCTTCCTTGCTGTTTTTCCCGGCCTGCCCCACATCAGGAACGTGACATTTGCTGTTCCACCTGGAACAGCCTCCAGGTCTTCACACGGCTCCTTCCCTCTCACCGTGTGGTTTCAGGTCACATGATGCCTTCTTCCCTGACCGTTCTTGCCACCCCGGCTCGCACACTGATTGTCCGCACTGCCTCTGGGCTACGATTACTAGCTTAGCACATCTGTCATCGACACCGACGGGACCTCCATGGGGACGGGTCCTCATTTCTCCTGCTCGCTGCCTCGCTCCTGGACCCTGCCTGGCAAGGCACCAGCCCAAGCACTTTACAGACATTGTTTTATTTAATCCTCCAAAGAGCCTGAGGCCCAGTCCCATAATTATCCCTTTTTATAAGTAAAAAAATCCGAGGTTGGTCATACAGCCAATAAACATTAGAGTTGGGACTCCAAACTCCACCTGTCCACCTTGATCCTCAACCAGCCTGCTGGGTGTAAAGGGGCCGTTCCTGGAGAGACGGGTGTGCTGAGGAAATTAAGGCCCCGTTGGGAAGGTTGTCTCTGGGTTCCCAGGGCAGGGGGTGGGGACGGGGTTTAGGTGGGCCGGAATGATGGAAATTAAGAATTTGTGGCTGTCTTGTTTGTTGGCCCTTCTACAAATTTCATAATTCCTAATTCTACACATCAGAAGTCTTCCAGCTTAAAAGACCTAAGATGTTTTTTTATACACTGGACCCCAGTGAATACAGTAGGTGTCAGTAAATGCACAGTCATTCAGTCAGCCATTTATTAACTGTCTACTGTGTACCAGATGTAATTCAAGGCGCAAGAGATACATCGATAACCAGACACAACTTCCTGCCTTCATTTGCATTTCCTGTCTTACCTTTGAGTGAGGAAGAAAGCCAAAATGATGAGTAACCAAATAAAACAAATAACCAGACAAAGGACACGGAAACAGCTTTCCAAACCACGGCGGACGAAGCAAGAAAGGCTCCGTGGGTAGAAATTTCCGGCAGATATCTCCTTTAGGTGATGTGCTTAGGGAGGTTTTTACCATAAAGCTTTGACCTGGGAGGTGGGGACGGGCAGTCCTAGCAGGCAGACACCAGCATGTGCAAATGCCCTGAGGTGGCAAAGAATTAGGCCCGCCCAGGGGTGTGATGGAGGTCAGCATGACTAGACTAAAGCCAGCAAGCCCGAGCTAGGCGGGAGAGGAGGTCAGACGGGTGGACAGACACACATCATGTCAGCCTCTGTAAGGACAAGGCAAGGACCTGGGCTTTTATTTCAAACGTCAAAGGATGTCATTGCAAGGTTTGGGGGGGTAGATATGATTTTTTGTTTTTAATTAACAGGCTTTCTTATAGCAGTTTCAGGCTTATAGAAAAGAGGAACAGAAAGTATAGAAAGTTCCCACCTAGGCTCCTGTGTCACTAACATCTTGCACTAGGGAGGGTCCCTCTGTTACAACCGATGAACCAGTCCCGATACGTCGTTCTTCACTCAAGTCCACAGTGTACATCGGGGTTCACTCTTGGTAGCTCACTTTCCGTGGGTCTTGACAAGCGTGTGATGACATGAATGCACCATACAGAGTAGTTTCACTGCCCCCCCCATCCGCTGTGCCCACCTCCTCACCCTTGCCCCCAAGTCCTGGGAACCACTAACCTTATCGTCACCCTGTTCCAAAATGTCATATCGTTGGAGTCTTACGGAATTAACCTTTTCAGACTGACGTCTTTCACTTAGCGATAGGCATTCGAGGCCCCTCACTGTCTCTTTGTGACTTGATAGCTCATTTCTTTCTGGCCAAATACTGTGCCATTGTCTGGCTGTGCCAGTTTGTTTATCCCTTTGACCAGGAGGAGGTGGGCTGGGCAGAGGGAGAAGCCCAACTGTCCCCCCGGCAGCTGGTCCACAGCCCCGGCCCCACAAGCCGTCCACTCACTGGATACAGCCCCTGACCGACAGCCACCAGCCTGTGATCCCTGGGTTCTCACGGCCTCTACGGACGGTGTCAGAAGCCTGACTTCACATAAGCCCCCACAGAATGACAACACAATGAAAATACAAACACAAAAGGGGCCCTTTGTGATGAAACCGTCCGCAAAACCATTGCCACATTCGAAAATAACCATCAGTCAATTTTTCCACACTCGTTCCCAACCCACAATCATGTCTTGCTGGAAACGCAGAAGACAAGACTTTGAAGATCCTTCTACAGCTCCGGAGGGGGGGGTCAGAGTTGGGCTTGGGGACTGTGGGTGAGCGTGTTTTTGGACATGCCGCCAGCAGTTCTGCATTGTTGTAGGATCCCTTCAAACACGGGCAATAAATCAGACTCGTCCAAGAAGCCCAACTGGGAGGAGGCGCGACCCGATGGGGGCCGCGCGCTCGGCGCTGTGTGGCTCTCATCCCAGCGTCGTAGATCAAGGGCAGCGGGTGGGGGCGGGCTCCCCCTGCTTTTCCGTTGCTCAACCCATTTTGTCGGCTTGGGTGTCGGCTTGGGAAGCGGGGCAGGGGCAGGAACGGAAGGAGGACTCAGAGACAGAGACTCGGATCCAGGAAGCAGGGAGGGGACATGTCGACTGTGAGGAACTCGCTCATAGTGACAGCGTTGTCACAGCTGAGTGGGGACTGGCTCCAGGGCAGGGAGTGACTGTAAGGAAGTGATGGACCTTCTCTGAGCCTTGGTCCTCTGGTCTGTGAAGTGGGAATAATAAGAGTGGTCCCCGCCCCCTGGCGCTTGATTGTTTGGGAGAAAGGATTTTGTCTCCCCACCCCTTCCAAACGAGTTTTATTGAGGTATATAATTAAGATACCATAAAATTCAGGGGTCCGTGGGGGACTCAGTCGGTCAAGCGTCCGACTTCGGCTCAGGTCATGATCTCATGGTTTGTGTGTTCGAGCCCCGCACCGGGCTCTGTGCTGACAGCTCAGAGCCTGGAGCCTGCTTCGGATTCTGTGTCTCCCTCTCTCTCTGCCCCTCCCCTGTTCATACTCTGTCTCTCTGTCTCTCAAAAATAAATAAACATTAAAAATATTTTAAATACATACATAAATAAATGAATAAATAAAATAGCCCATTCCTCTGTTTTGCACACGTAAGGGTGCGCACACACGCACACAAGCACCCTGTACTAAATCGGGCTCTTTCACAAGATGACTTACTGCATTTGGCTAAATGAGACTCTGCGAGACAAATCTAATTTGTCCAATTGTATTCAATGTTCTCTCCTTTATGGATTCTCCCAGACAAGTCCAAGGACAAAAGCCTTCCTCGTTCTTCACAGGTCACCTCTCCATTTGTGGGAAAGTAAAAATTGTCCCATTATAAACTCTCTGGACACGGCATACTTTCATTAAAATCAGTAGGCCATTCAATGAATAAAATACCCATTTCTTTTTTTATTATTTAAATTCTGGTTAGTTAACACACAGGGCAATATTGGTTTCAGGAGTAGAATTCAGGCATTCGTCACTGGCATACAGCACCCAGGGCTCATCACACCTGCTCTCCTTCATGCCCATCCCCCATCTAGCCCATCCCCCACCCACCTCCCTCCATCAACCCTCAGTTTGTTCTCTATCATTAAGAGTCTGTTGTATTTGTTCTCATCTTTTCTCTCCCCACTTCCTCTATGCTCAGCTGTTGTGTTTCTTAAATTCCACATATGACTGAAATCATATTAAAATACCTATTCCTGAACTGTCTCAAAGGCTGTCACTATTTCCTGTTAGGGCATTCCTATCTGTGACTTTCTGGGTCAGTTCTCCAAGGGCTATTCTCTACTCATCAACAGCTATTTTTCAAGTCTGTTGGGAAAGCTCTTTATACATATTATGGAATAGTATCCCTCAGTCAGGAAACTGGTCTTTAAAAAAAAAAAAAAGAATAAGAAGCTAAAGTTCCCTCAGAGCTCCTTTTTTTATTAAATAAAATTAGTAACATAATAGCAAAAGAAATGCAATGCTAATTGTAATTAAATGCAATGGATGTTAAAATGTCAGAACCTACACACAAACTTTAACCACAGGGAGTATAACATTAGCTGTGTTATTACTGCTAGCCCTCCTGCTTAATTGGCTGTTTTCTTAAGTAGGGACCGTTAGAAAACACCATCACAGGGGCACCTGGGTGGCTCAGTTGGTTAAGTGTCCGACTTCAGCGCAGGTCACAACCTTTCCGCTCGTGAGTTCGAGCCCCACATCGGGCTCTGCGCTGACAGCGCAGAGCCTAGAGCCTGCTTCCGATTCTGTGTCTCCCTCTCTCTCTGCCTCTTCCCCTCTCAAAATAAAACAAACATTAAAAAAAAAAACACCATCACATATAGTTCAATATCATAAACTGTAGTTTAGGCTCTGTGGATGCTTGGGGAGATAAAGGGTGCTTCTTCGGAGAACTTTCTAGAACAGTGGTTTCTCCACGGGTGGTGATTTTTGTTCCCCAGGGATACTCCTCTGTAAATGGTTTGGGGCTGTCGGGGGGGTGGGGTGAGGGGTGAGGAGAGGTTTCTGCTGGCACCTCGTGGGTGGAGGCCAGGGATGGTGTTGAACCACCTCTGGCCTCAGCGCGACCCCACAGCAAAGAACTATCTGGCCCAAAGGTCAAGAGTGCTGAGGTTCAGAAACCATGTGGTCGAAGGGATAAAAATTAATACTGCAAAAAACATTAAAATGTTTGCGACTGCCGGAATGCCTATTTCCTGGAAAACTAAAGTTTCTCCTCTTGAAACGTATCAAAAATGACAACCAATGTGTTGGGGGGAGGGTCAAGTATGCTCTGGGGACTCATGTTAGCACAGCTCATTAATCTGATGGGAATTCCAGCTTGATCCGAGGTCTCAAAAATCAAAAGCAAAAACAACCTCATTCTCTTCGGCCTGCAAACCAAGAGCAGCTGCGTTTTCTTGGGACAAAACCACAGACGTGCAGCTGACATGGTGAGCTGTGGACTCGTCCCTTCACTTGTGGGCTTGTGACTCAGGTCCAACAAGAGACACCCCCCCCCCAAAGCCTCTGGTCACGTTTGGGGGACGTAGGCCAAGGATGCTGTTGATTTCTTTCTTTCTAATTATCTACTTTCTGAAACTGACTGCCACGGACGTGTTATTTGTTAAAAAGAAAAAGGAAAAAAGCTATTTGTTGACATAAACCCGTCCCCTCCTCTGATTGCTTCAGAACCAGCCAAGGACCATTTCCACCAACAGAAGAAAGAAACGCCATAAAAATTCGGCCCCAGCTGGGTCGCAGGGGATTAGTCCCCTTTTCATAGGTGACAAGGTTAGAATTGGGACACTTTCAAGTTCAGCTGTGAAAGGCAAAGAGCCAGCGACGACCTCGGCTTCGCCTTCAAGTCATAAACTAGGGAAAATCCAAAGACCAGAGGAGCAGGTGTATGGTTACCATGGAGACGATGCTCGGGACGCTCCCTTACAGACCTCAGTAGACGACGCCTCAGTAAGGCGAACCGGGGGCGTTTCACAGCACCGGAAGGAGCAGGTATCACGGACCCCGTTGCACAGCCGAGGACCCCCGGACTCAGGGCGGAAGCAATGGGTCATGCTGACATCAAACTGCGTTCTGCAAACGCCCAGCACAGTACACGATTCTCAGCGACAGGCTTTGAGGAGAAAAGGGCCTTTTCGAAAGTGTTCTCAAGACATTGAACACATCCCGAAGCCCGGGGTGAGTCCTCCTTCCCATCCTTTCTACGAGAACGCTCCGTCCACCCAGAGTTTCTCATGGGGCCCCAGCCCCAGATGCACCTCCTGAACCCGAACCCCCGGGGGGCCTGAGAACACGCAAAAGTGAACAAGCCCCGCAGGTGATGCTGACGTGAGCTCACATCTGAGCTCCCCCCAACCCTACCTCATCTCCAATACTTCTAGTGTCTTTTCCTTTTCAGCCCAAATTTCATGGACCTGTGACGTATGTGTGCCTCAGTTTTCTTGCCTGTGAAATGGGGGTAACACCATCCCCCGTAGAGAATCACTGCAGAAACACAGTAGGTGATCACATGTCAGCCCCTCCAATGGGGCCTGGCCCCTGGTTAAGGGCTCCTTGCGAATCAACGTGGCTGCTTTAATATTGCTGGTCCAGGCCCTCCTTTGGGGAATCAAAGACCAGCTTCGAAAGGGGTCGATGCACAGACCTCTCAGCTCCTCTCCTTCCCTCCTATTCCTTCTCCCTCCCCAAGGACAGATTCTTCTTTTTCTGCTTTCAAGCAGGACTCAGGCCGCCTGCCTCTGTCTGCCCGGGGCCATCTCAGCCCAGCTCCTGGCCTCATTCCTCTCCTGCTGTCTCCCTTTGCCTCCCGCCTTCAGGTAGTTCTTAAAAACAAGAACAAACACAAAAACTCCTTCCCCGTAGAGACAACCCAAGCGTCCCTGGAGGGATGAGCAGATAAACCAAGGGTGGTGCATCCACATGGTGGAACAGTGTTCCGCCTGAGGAAGGACATTCTGTCACGTGCTGCAACGTAGCGGAAGCTGCGGAGGAGGACCTGGCGCTTGGCGACATAGCCCGCGTGACTCCACCTGTCGAATGTCCCTAGAGGAGTCAGATTCACAGGCACAGAGAGCAGAGGGTGGGTGCCAGGGCCTGGGGCCGGGGTGGGAATGGGCAACTCCTGGTTCTCGGGGGCACGGTTTCCGATTGTGCAAGACAACAGAGCGTTCAGGGGACGGTGTGCACAGCAGAGTGAAGGTGCTTGACACTAACCAACTGTATGTACACTTGGAAACGGTGAAGATGCTTGGGGCGCCCGGGGTGGGGGCTCAGTCGGTTAAGCGTCCAACTCTTGACTTCAGCTCAGGTTATGATCTTGAGTTTCATGGGCTCGAGCCCCAAGTCGGGCTCTGCCCAGACAGCGTGGAGCCTGCTTGGGATTCTCCCTCTCCCTCTCTCTCTGCCCCTGCCCACTCTTGCACACGCACTCTCTCTCTCTCTCTCTCTCTGTCTCACAAAACAAATAAAGTTAAAAAAATAGTTACGATGGTTAAGTTTTATGTGTCACGCATTTTACCTCAAATAAAAATGAAATTAAAAACCAAACCAAACTTCCCGCAGCAAAGGGCCTCACCATTCTGGGTAGATGATTGGGCATATGTGGGGGGTCCCAGGATGGACCTGATTTTCCCCAACAGACACATTCCCTGGTCTCCTGCGGGTGGCCTGGGGCCCCTGTGGGGAGTAGGGACACAGTGAGGTTTCTGCAGGAGCAGAAAAAGCCCCTGTGTGGGTGGATCTAGAGACGGGGCGGAAGCCAGCTCCCAGGGAGGGAAGGGGAGCTGCAGACGCGAAGGGAGGCGGAGAAAGTCAGACGGTCCAAGTGGGTGGGATGAAGCTTGTTTGGGCCCGTTTGAGGGTTTGCCTGGGACTCACCGGGTTCCCAGGACATGGGCCTTTCAGGGCAAAAATGGGCAGGAAACTCCCGGCCAAACCAGGACAGATTGGTCACCTTACTTGGTGAAAGTCGCAGTGTTTTCCCCAGAGAGAGGTGGCTGGAAACCAGTCCCCACTTGCCTCCCTCCACCGCCCCGGAAAGGTTGTCCAGCCCGGGGCTGTGGGGATTCCCACGTGGGGGGAAAGCTGTGCTGCCTAATTTCTGCTCTCTTGAAAACCCCCTCTGTGATCCGCACGCCGCCTTGGGCTCTGACCTCGTCACTTCTTAATAGAGTCCATTTAAACCCACTCCGAGAACTTCAACGAATTTAGCCTCGTCCGTGAAGACAAATAGATAATTGTTGGATGAAAATAGAAGCATCTGTACAGCGGCTCCATTGTCTCACCTCCCCCCAGAGGGGGCTGTCCCACACTTACGGGCACCAGTGAAAGTTCCCCCCACCAGCACCCCCCCAGCCGAAGGGCCCAGCGAGGGGGTGACATGACACCGTGATCATGATCATGGGAATCGGCTCAGAAGCTGGTGGGATGGAAGTGAGTCCCGGAAGGTCCTGGCAGGGAGGGTCCGGGAGGGCATTGGGGTGGGGATGGGGGTGGGGCAGGGAGAGGGCAAGGGAGCAAGGAGGCTGGGGGAGGCCAGAGAGCTGGGGAGGGGTGCAAGAAGGGAGAAAAGGTGGGAAGGTGGAGGGCCCTGGAAATCACAGGAAAGGGGGGGTCAGCCTTCCTCGGATGAGGTCAGAGGAGGTGGGGAATCTGTTTCTGAACTGGGAGGGGGGCGACAGCCAGAGTTGGTCTGCTTACCAGACAAGCACTTCCCTTCTGCCTGGCTCTCAGAAAGGCCCTGAACCACTTTCACTGGTGGGGTCAGCCAGGCGATTGCAAATAGTGCCCAAAAGGGAATGAGGTGGGAGTGGGTGGCCTTGGGGGTGCCTTCGTAGATAGTCTGGGGGGGAGGAAGGTTCCCCCCACCGCCCCCGCCAAGGAACTGCCATTTGAAGTGAGGCCTGAGGGATGATGGGTGGGTCGGGTTAGAGCCAAGGGGTGGCAGGGCAGGCCGTCCAGGCTCGGGGTCCTCTGTGCAGAGTGGGGGCTCACAGGACGAGCAGAGAGAAGGGAGAGGCGAGGAGGGAGAGCAGGTGGGTGGGGTCAGGCCGAAGGCGAGTCTGGGGGCTGGCAGAACTGCTACATGATTCACCTGGTCCGGAGCAAACCTGAAGTGTAGACCCCCCCGGGGAACCTTCCGAAGGACTCCAAGGCAGAGCCCACCGAGCATGCACATTAGTGTGGGGTTTTCTGAGCAAGGGCCCCTGCTACGGGCTCCCCCGCCCGTGACGCTGGCTCTGGGTCCGGGTCCCCAGGACTGTGCAAGCTCAGGGAGTGTGATTTCGATTTAAGGACACCAGGGGCCCTTGAAGGAGCCGCAAAGACAGGGGCAGGACCGGACTTGATGTAAACTGCCTCACACTCTGCAGGGTGAGAGGCAGCCGTAAGCTCGACTTTGACCTTGAACCCGCTGACAGGTGGTGTCGTCAATGGACACGTTAGGCCAGTGTGTGACCCACCAGGCTCAGGTGTGCTTGAGGAGGGAGTCCTTCTCCACACAGCATTCCACGGGGTCCTGCTTTGGGAAACCCGGAATGGCACACCAGTGCTAAGAAACCCCTTAAAGACCAATCGTCTCTCGTGTCATACAGGGGGAAACTGAGGCCCAGAGAGGGTCCGGAGGTCAGCTGAGGGCACACAAACGTGACAGAGGCCAAGAACAGGGTGGCCTTCTGGGTCCCCCCTTGGAGTCCTTTCCTGAGTCCAAAGCCAGTACCCACAGAGCACGTGCGGTCGGTCACAGAGCCTGGAAACCGACCAGGCGGCCCCAAATGCCACGCTGGAGAGGCCGTGAGCTCAGATGGGGGGAGGGGGAGGCGGCCGTAGAGCATCTGAGCCTCGGGACCTCTGAGAACAGACAGATGCCCATGGTCCGCTCAGAAAGAGGCTCCGGCCCCTTTCTTCAGAGTGAGCAAGGGCGTGTAATTTAAATCTTATTAAATCACAAATCTGGGTCAGTGGTAATTTATAGATTACCTTCATTAACTGGATAAAAATAATCACCAACTCAACAGTGAGTCATAACAGCAATTAAAAAAAAAAAAAGGGCCCAGCTTAGCACTGGTTGGGGTGTGAGGACATGTCTCCAATTATTTCCCGAAGATTCCGGAGATCGGCAAAAATCAACACGCACTTGGCCCAAGACAACTCCCTTTTCTTTTCCCCCTTAATTCTTAAACCCTTTAGGAGAAATGTAATCCATGTGTTTGGGATTTGCTTATGTTTCAATCATCCAAACAGCGTTTCTAAAGCAGCATTTGATGTCCACAAAGCCTTTTCCCATCTTTTTTCAAAGGCCTTTGGTCTTTGAACCAGGATATTGTCTTGTGCGGAGATGAAACGCGCTGTTCCCGGTAAGGAGGCCGAGTAGGGGGCGCCTGGGGGGCTCAGTCGGTTGGGCGTCCAACTTCGGCTCAGGTCATGATCTCACAGTTCGTGGGTTCGAGCCCTGCGTCGGGCTCTGTGCTGACAGCTCAGAGCCTGGAACCTGCTTTGGATTCTGTGTCTTCCTCTCTCTCTGACCCTCCCCTGCTCATGATCTGTCTCTCTCTGTCTCTCAAAAATAAATAAATGTTTAAAAAATTAAAAAAAAAAAAAAAAGGAGGCTGAGTGAGTGTATCCTCCCCGACCTTCCCACCTGCCTCCCTGCCCTGGGGCTCGGCCGGGGTCCCAGGGCGTCCTCACCCTTGGGAAGGCAGCCGCAGAGCAGCTGGTGTCCATGGAAATGTCCACGAGGCTCCTGTCCCCTCAGAAAGGCAGCCTGAGCCGATGAAGCACCTACTAAGTGCCCCGAGTGGTCCTGAGGTCCTATCACCTCAATGAGGGAGGTGCCCTTATCATCCCTGTTTTTTTTTAATTGGGAAACTGGGGCCAATAGAGATTAAGCCTGTCAGCGGGGAGCCAGAGGGTGGCACAGATTGGGAGCCGAGGTCTTAAATGTTTTAGAGAAGGCATCTGAAGCTGAGACTTTATTAAACCTGCCAAACGGATTGGGATAAAGGATGTAAATATTCTGGCCCGATTAATGTCCCCCCGTGACTGGCGTGCCCCGTCCTCCCCCCGCCCCGTCCTCCTGTCCTGTATTTGTGGATCTACATTGCTTTCCTATGACTTTTCCGTGGTGTTTTCTTTCAGCCTTTTTCCTACACTTATTTCTACACGATTGTAACCTTTCTGCACATACGATTTCATATCCTTCTTTTAGCCCCTTAACCTCCGCACGGAGAATGTTCCCTGAGTGTCCCTCGTGGCCACGCTTGCCTCACGCCCTGACGTGCCTTCCTCCGCCCCTTTGGGTGAACAGAGGCTCGTTCCCGTGTTTTTGCTGCTGTTGCATGACCAGTGCCCCATGAATGTCCTTGTGCACAGAACACGAATGATGGTTTTGGCCTCAGTTTTGATCCTGACACATTTCGGATTTTGCTAAAAGAGTAAAACTCGGTAACGTCTCTGGAGCACACGTTCTAAGAGGCAGGCCCCCCAGCGAGTTCTCGCACTTGTTGTTTCATTTAATCATCCCCACAACACGGTAGATATGGCTGGAATCCCCACTTGACAGATGAGAAAACCGGGGCTCCGGGGCGGAGGTGACCCTACCCCAGTGCGAGCCGTACTGGCCGCGCTGTCCTCGCCGGGACGCTGTATCCATCTTCCGAGGCGGCCGTACAAAACGGCCACATGCTTGGTGCCTTAAAACAATAGACGTTTATTCTCTCACAGTTCTGGGGACCGGAAGTGGAAAATCAAGATATTGGCAGGATTGGCGCTTTCTGGAGACTTCCGAGGGAGACTCGGCGCATGCCTCCCTCGGGGCGCTGGTGGCTGTCAGGTCCCTGACTTGGAGAATCACGGCCCCGCTCTCTGCCTCCATCAGCACATGGCCTGCCCCTCCGCGTCTCTCTGCTTTTTCTCCTCCCCTGTCTTGTGTAAGGACACTCATCACCGGGTTTAGGGCCGCTCTAGTCGAGGACGATCTCTCCTCAGGATCCTTGCCATGATCACATCGGCAAAGCACCTTCTGAATAAGGTCCCATCACCAGGTTCCAGATGGATGTGTCAACCTACAAAAGTTGCATGGTTCCGAAGGGGGTCCTACTGGAGAGGCAGACATCATGTTGCAAGTTTACCCACAACTCATCCTGTGGCTTCCTCCCACGGACGTCCAAGGACGTATGGGATCTCGCCTGCCATCTGAGTGCTGTCTAAAGAGCAAATCCCACTCAGCCACCTAGAAAGATGTGACCTTGACCAGCTATATGACCTTTTTGATCTCGATTCCCACCCCCCCACCCCCGTAAAACAGGGTAATAATAGACCCCACCTGCCAGGGCTGTTGAGAGAGTGACCCGAGTTAATCAAAGTTTCTCTCCATGAGCTTTTAGAGAGAATGTAGAAGTGACAAAAATAAAGTGAGGGGCGCCTGGGTGGCTCAGCTGGTTGGGCATCGAACTCTTGGTTACGGCTCGGGTCATGATCTCGAGGTTCATGGGATAGAGCCCTGCATCCGGCTCTGTGCTGACAGCACACAGCTGCTTGGAGTTCTCTTCTCCTCTCTCTCTGCCTCTCCCCTGCTTGTGTGTGCATGCATAAAGTCCCTCAAAATAAACAGATAAACTTTAAAAAATAAATAAGGTGAAATTCCTGCCTCACATCGTGTGCTAAAATTTATTTCTGGTGGACCAAAGATAAAAATGTTAAGTAACTAAGTAAGCAAATAAATGAACGAAATAGGACTGGGCAAGTAGATAGGAATGAATAGGAATGAATATTTTATAATCTTAGGGATGGACAGAATCTTTTGAGGTTTGAAGAGTGAAACAAAAAGAACAATTTTGACTGCCTAAAAATGAAAACAAGAAACCGTGGACAGCACATAAAATATTATAAATAAGTTGAGAGGTGACAAAATTGGTAAAAATAAAAATATTAAAAATGCAACATACAGTATAGAGCCTTAATATATAAAGAGTAATTGCTATTCAGTAAGAAAAAATGTCAAATACACTAATAGGCTATAAACAGGTGACTATCTAAACAAGAAAAGCAAATGACAAAGAAACAAAAGCCCACTTCATCTAAGTCAGTGCTTTCCACATTGTAGCTGTTCAGTGAAATGGTTGTTTGATCTTGAACTTGTTGTGAGTCGCATAATAATAGCTCACTAATAGCACGGCAACAACGGATGCTCCTTAAATAGTAAAACAGAAGCTGAAGCAGGAGCAGTAAGGGGGAGGTGAGCCGAGTGGGGGGGGGGGGGACACCTAACTGCCCGGGGAGGCTCTCTGGCAACTGGCACTTGTTGAGCTCAGCCTGGAGAGAGGAGGAGGAGAAGCTTCCAGAGCTAAGATTGTTCCAGGAAGAGAAAGCAGTCAAGATCCAAACTCCCAGGCGTGCAAGAGAACACAAAATAGTTTCAGCCCATATTTTCTCACGGTGAAAATGGGGCAGGTGGGGGAGAGCCAGGCTGCCCCGTTACATCCAGGTTCTGCCCACTCTCTGCGTGCGTGCGTGTGTGCGTGTGTGTGTGTATGTGTGCGTGTGACTCTGTCTTGGTCTTGTCTCTGGAATAAAGACAAAAGTGGTATTTCTCAGGGGTGGTGGGAGGTTTGGTGATTTTGGGCGCGCAAAACTCTTACCAGAAGGCTGGCGTGTGGGCACGGCGCACACAGCTGACCGCGCGGCAGAAATCCGTCTCTTCAGATGGCATCTTCAGTCAGTCACAAAACTGACAGCGAGAGGCCAGTCCTCGAGAGTCAGGACTTGCCCTCCCAGATCACCCTCAGGCCGATTCCACTTCAGGATCCTCACTACTGACACCCAAATCCAGATCATTCTTTGTTTGTCTGGGGTTTTTTTGTACGTAAACTCTACCCTAATGTGGTTCTCGAATTCATGACCCCAAGATCAGGAGTCACATGTTTGGGGCGCCTGGGTGGCTCAGTCGGTTAAGCGTCCGACTTCGGCTCAGGTCATGATCTCATGGTTCATGAGTTGGAGCCCCGCGTCGGGCTCTGTGCTGACAGCTCGGAGCCTGGAGCTGCTTCGGATTCTGTGTCTCCCTCTCTCTCTGCCCCTCCCCTGCTTGTGCTCTGTCTCTCTGTCTCTGTCTCTGTCTCTGTCTCTCTCTCTCAAAAATGAATAAACATTAAAAAATAAAAATAAAGACTCGCCTGCTCTGCCGCCTGAGCCTCCAGACCCCTTCCCCCCCAGGTCATTCTTTCCCATGGGGAGAGGGAGGCGTCCTGTGCATCATCGATGTGTAGCAGCAAACCTGGCCCCTGCCCAGCTGCCGGGAACACCCAGTTTTGATCATCAGAAAGGTCTCCAGACGTTGCCAAGTGGCCCCCGGGGGACGAACTCGCTTCCCTGAACCACTCCTCCGGGTCGGTGCGGGGCTTTCTGGGAACAGCCCAGGCCGCTAGGGAAGTCCCCTCTCCACCAGAGAACGTACATACACCCCGCTGGGTGTCCACGGGCCGAATTCCAGCCTCGGGTGTGTTCTGTTTGATCCGGGAGACATTTTAAATCTCCCTGATGAGCTGACAAGAGAGTCTTAAAAGTCAGGACATTGCAGGTAAAACTCCAGCTTTCTGGCTTCTCTTGAAAAATGGGACTCTCTGGTCACCCAGGGTGTCCGTCCCAACAGCGGCCGTTGGGGAGAGCAGGGCTGCCCCTGTGCCCTTCGGGTGGGCATGGCTCCCTGCCTGGCACAGGCCCCCCGCTCCCTATTGTCCCCCACACCCGAGGACTGTCCGCCTACCGCCTTCCACTTTCACAGCCCTGCCGGTGTTTGAATTTGGAACTCGGTCTAATGTGTGTGCACACGCATGCCCCCTTGCAGACATCTACCCCCACACATGCACTCACACACATAAACACACACGCATAAACGTTTGCATGTGCCCACACGCCTACCTGCACACACACAGACATACGTGTTCATGCCGCTACATATGCATGCACACATCCACGCACACGGACTCACGCACACGCGTGAAGCTCGCCGCTGCCCGTCCCCTGTGGCCCAGGGCACGCGGCGTCCCGGACGCACACACCTGGCCACGAGCCTCTGCCATTGAAGCCGTGCCTTTAGCCCACAGGGACTCTGCGTGTCACGCCCGATTGATGGATGGGACAGCTCTGCTCTCAAAACTGCCGCCTGTGTTTATCATGACGATGAGTGTGGGCCCGGCCGCTCTGGCTTCTGTAAGTGTCAGCTGGCAACAACATGTGCCCCAGAAGGCAGATGTCAGAGCGGACGGGGCCACCGCCCGCCGCCCGCGCCGAGACCACCCAGGGCCAGCGCTCAGGCTGGCGGGGACTCTGGTCACCGTGGTGCTTCCTGGCCTCTGGCAGGATGACGACGGAGGAGAGAAAGTGACACGGGCCCTCAGCTCTGCGGGGCAGGCGTGGGGAGCGGAGGGACCCGGGGGCCTGCACGCTCCTCCGTTCTGCTCTCTGGAAGGTTCTCAGGCCCCCCTGCAGCCCCCTCGAGGCCACGGGGTTAAGACAGTCGTGGGGCAGCGTGATTTCCTCCCGCCGTTTGAGCGATAAGAATTACACACTGAGGTCAGATTAGGTACCAGACACTTTCCATTCATTTCAAATACACTGACCGCCTTGTGGAATTTTTGTCATAAGCTTGGAAGGAAGGTGGCTCATTATCCCAAATCTGTTGAAGCTCAAAAGGTTGTATCAACAGCAACTCATCGACTGTGAGCCTGCGCCGAGTGTGACGCCGAACATCTAACACATCCTGTCAGTTGATCTGTGCTGCTGTCTTATGAATGAGATTCTAGTCTTCCTACTTTATAATTAAAGAAATCAAAGCTCAGATGATCTCCTTCTTCTCCTCCTTCTTGTTCCCCTCGTCCTCCCCCTCCTCCCCCTCCTCCCCCTCTTCCCCTCCTCTCCTCCTCCCCTTTCTCCCCCCTCCCCTTCCTCCCCCTTCTCCTCCTTCTCCTCCCCCCTCCTTCCTCCCCCTCCTCCCTTTCCTCCTCCTCCTCCCTCCTCCCCCTCCTCCTCCCTCTCCACCCCCTTCCTCCTCCTCCCTCTCCTCCCTCTTCTACCTTCCCCCTCCTCCCCTTCCTCCTTCCCCTCCTCCTCTTTCTCCTTCTCCCCCTTTCTCCTCACAGTCACTCTTCAGGGTGAGCTTTACTGAGCCCTTATAAATGCCACAGGCCCTTGGTCAGGCACTTGGCTCCACCACCCGAGCCCTGTGAGGTAGAGTCCGTTGCCGCAGATTCACAGATGAAGGAACCAAGGCCGGGCCTCAACAGTTCGAGGGACTGTCCACCCCGCTGGCCTCGGGAGATGCGGGTTCTCACCAGCACGACGGGCACAGCAGGGGCTGCACCAGAGCCTGCCCCGAAGCCCCCCACGCCCGGCCGCCAAAGGGTCACAGCGCAGGCATGGGCACCCGGCCTCCGGGCCTCTCCACGGTGACACAGCCTTGGATCCGGGAACTTCCGCCTGGGAAGTCTCCGTGGGTCTCTTTATAAGGTGCTAAAACTCGCCTTGCCACTTCTACTCTGTGACATCGGGCCTGGAAAACTGGGCAGCGACAGCGAGGCCGGATGCCAAGCGATCCAGAGAAATAGGCAGAAATAACGATGCGCGATGATGTCTGTTATGTTAATGACGTGCGGCGTTTTAAATGGCTTGATGCGAGGAGAAACATAAACTGCCGGGCGGGCGTTACTGATCGCCTTGCCTCTCCGGATGCTGCTGGGACAGACCTGGGTGGAACCAGGCGTCCCTTCCCCCGTCTCCTTTTTTCCTGTTCCTACAAACCCAGGGAGCGGCTTGCCTAAAACCGGAGGCAGCACCGATGAACCAGACCCTAGAACGATCCGGATGTGGGTTCAGACCTCAGCCTCACCTCCTCCTTCCTAGCTACATGCACTTAGCAAATTATCTGGGCCCCCGAGTCCTGAGTTTTCCTCAGCTGGAATGTGAGCGTAGAAGAATGGTGGCGATGCCAAAGACTGAGTTCACGGCTGTTTGTAAGACCAGCCCGCTCCCCCGAAGGTGGGCGCGTTCCGTTTCCCACCGTCTACATCTGTCCTCCCGACCCGGAGATTTTGCAAACGCCCATTAGCTTATCGTTAAACGCTGCAAACCAGAGTTTTAGACTCTAAGACAACAGCCAACTGAGCTTAGGCGACTCTGCCCTGGAAGGGAAGAGGGTGCAGAGAAAGCCTGGGAGTCTAATTTGATTCCTAATTGAGGCAGAGTTTTCTCAGCCTGGCAGATACGTATCAAATAATTATAGCTCACCTACTGTAATTTAGCACCTGGGCTATGGTGAAAGTATTTTTTAATGCATCACCCGGGCTGTTTGATGTTTGATTTATGCCTGGATGTTAAGGTACGAGACGAAAATTCAATGCCGCCTTCCTAAGGAGGCTGCTACGGCCCAGCCAGGAGGCTGGTGCGCGGGAGGGAGGCTGGTGTGCGGGAAACAGGAGATTCTTAACAACAGGGTGACCAGCCCTCCCATTGGCTGGAGTCGAGCATTCCCTGGGATGCTGGACTCTCAGAATGAAACTGGGAAGGTTCTGGGCACACCTGGATTATAGGCCGCTCGACCTGCCTCCAAACGAACAAAACCACATTGTAATCGGGGCAACAATGCATCCTGCTGAAAAAAATGAGATTTCTCCTGCAGCCAGGGATGGTCATGTGATACAGGTCTGGCCAATGAGAAGGGAGTAGACGTCTCAACTAGGGCTTCCGGAGAAGTTCCTTAAAGGGGCGAATTCAACAGGCACCTGTGCCTTTTAGCCTTCCAGCTCTCCGTGTCCTCCCTGCCTGGGATGCGGCTCTGAGGACCCAAACTGCTGCCTCCATCTTGCAACCACAAGGTGACCTTGAGGCCTGAGCTCTGATTTGAGGATGGCAGGACAGAAAGCAAGGAGCTCAGACCCCCCATGACATTACGGAGCCCCCATCCGGCCCCAGACTTTTTCTTTTACATAAGAAAGAGATAAACTTCACATTTCTTTTCTTTTTTTAAAAATTTTTTAATGTTTTATTTATTTTTGAGAGAGAGAGACAGCGTGAGCAGGGGAGGGGCAGAGAGAGAGGGAGACACAGAATCCGAAGCAGCTCCAGGCTCCGAGCTGTCAGCACAGAGCCCGACGCGGGGCTCGAACCCACAAACCTTGAAATCATGACCTGAGCCGAAGTCGGACCTTAACTGACTGAGCCCCCCAGGTGCCCCATAAACTCCACATTTCTTTAAGCCACTCTTTTACAGGCTTCTGTTAACAGCCAAATCAGTAAAGGGACCAAGCATCCTGGTTTCCCTGAGATTGTCCCGTCCTCACCTCTGAAACCCTCCATCCCAGGCAAAGCAGAGTAGTTGGTCTTTTGTGAATGAGATTACTAATGGACACGGTTGGGATTTGGGGGGGCACAGGGGGTCGGTCTTCACTCGGGGGGAGGTTTCTGGAGAAAAGATGGTCCCCGGGAGGCCCGTGGGTGTGACAGAACAGTGCAGCCACCTCTGTCCTCAGCAAAGGGCCACAGGGAGAAACCAGAGAGAACACACTCCAGCCTGCACGGGCGTGAACGCAAAAGTTGTAAATGAGTGGACACCTGGTCTGCACAGTGTCATCGCGAATCACCCTCCAAGAAGGGTGTGAGAGCTCTCGCTCTCCCCCGCAGCACATTCGAGCACCTGCTGTGTACCAAGCCGTGCTCAGGTCTGGGAACAGAACGGGATATAGAACAAGCCGATGGTTCTTGCCCTCACGGGAAATACAGCCACTCAAATCAACAAGTGAATAAATACAGAATCATACTTTGTGGCGGTGGTCCTGAAGAAAACGATACAGAGGAAGCAGGGAGTGGGGGTCCCCACTTAGGTGGAGAGAGCGGGGAAGCCCCCCTTCCAGATGCAGCGGGCGAGCAGAGGTCGGAGGCATCTGCGAATGGTGCTCTGGGCAGAGGGACTGGCACAGGCAAAGGCCTGGGGGCAGGAAGCTGGTGCGATGCGGGGTGGGGAGGGGAGGTGGGGTCTTGAGGCTGGACTGGGAAGTGGAGGCGGTGTCCCGCCCAGCGTGAAGATCTGGCTTTGAATTTCAGTTCTGCCACTTCGCAGCTGGGTGGCTGTGAGTAAGTGACTTAGCCACTCTGAGCCTTGATTTTCTTACTCATCGAAGAAAATCACTGTAGGTTGGGTTTTAGGGGAAGAAACGAAAATATGAAGCGCTCGGCCCGCAGAGGAAATGGTTCCTGTTGTTATCGTCAACCCCTGGGGTCAGACTGCTCTCCCAGATGATCACTGTTTCGCCAGTGACACGGAGGAATAAAGTGACCCGGCTCTGAACGCAGCCTTGCCAACGTGAGACCCCTTTCGTGCAAAGAACCTTTGATAAACGAGGCGTTCGTTTTTCCAGCCCTGGCGGAAACCTCCCCCTGCTCCTCCCACCTGCTCTGCCCAAGTCGTGGGAGGCGTTACCCGATCGCGTAATTACAGCGTGAAGACAAAGGGCGGACATTGTCTAGTTTCTGGGGTGCCTCCCCCACCCCCTCGTAACTCACCTCGGTGGCACAAGCGATGGATTTTCTACCATCATCAAACGAACACAGGGAGTGGCCCGGCTGTCGTTTGGCCGACAGCGCTGACATCCCCGATGGCCGGCCCGGCCCCCACGCTGTACCCTCCGGCTGTCCCAGACGCAGCCTGAGGACAGAGTGGCCTCCCGCCGGGAGCAAGAAGCCATGGATTCGGTCTCACGTTTTATTTATTCTTTATTTTTTTAATTTTGTAAAGAGAGAGAGCGCGTGAGCAGGGGGAGGGGCAGAGAGAGAGAGAGAGAGAGAGAGAGAATCTCAAGCAGGCTCCACGCTCAGCACGGAGCTGGACATGGGGCTCGATCCCGCGACCCTGGGATCACGACCTGAGCCGAAGCCAAAAGGTGTGTGAGGTGCCCCTCTCACATCCTACTTACAGCGTCCACTGGGCTGCGTGCAACCACGGGAAATCTCCAAAATAAATGATAAGCCAGAATACTCTTTAATGCCTTCTCCGGAAAGGACTTTATCAAACAGCTCCGAAAGGGCCCGTGTTGCCTTTGCCTCCGGAGGCTAGATCCTGCTTTCTGGGGGACAAGAGGGAGGGCCTGCATGGGGACCTCTCTGGTCAACCCCAAGACAGTGACTCCACCGACGCTCAGAACTCACCATTCCTGTCCCTGGTGGTCTGCCCCTCTCTTTTCGTGTCCCCTCTGAGTGCCTACAGATGACACCTGTCTTCGGTTGGGGTCGCCTGAAGCAGAGCCTGACATGAGAATCCAGGGGCCCACGATTCACTAAGGACGCCTGCCCCAGGGCAAGAGGGACGAGGACCAGGTGCAGCAGGTCCTGGGTGGGAAGGGAAGTGAGGTGTGATGTGAGGGGAGCCGGGGGCGTGGCCTGATCCCACAGGGAGCTCTGGAGTCACCCCACGAGGTTTTCCTCACCTCCAGCACACCCTCGCCGGCCAAGGGCCGTGCTGGGTGCCCAAACTCCTCCGCACTCCGGACCCCCGGGCCGCCCCAGTGTGGTTCAGGGGGCCCAGGGCAGTCCTCCAAAGAGCAAGTCATCTGACACCAAAGCGCCAGGGGGGCGAGCACACAACAGTGCAAGGGACACGCGGGGTCTGCCAGGAGCTCCCCCACCTGGACATTTCCAGGGTGAACATTCGCTCTCATCTCACATGGATTGCAGGCCCCGGATTGTTCATTTTCTCCATCCCAGAGCCTGGCGGGCCCCCAGCCCCCAGCGGCCAAGTGCACCAATTAACCATCGAGGGACTAAGCCTGTGACAACTGGCTGCAGACCGGCTCTGTGCTGGGATGTCCCCCTCACCCCGGCCTGCCTGACCCCACTGAGCTCTTGCCACACCCTCCCACCCTCCATCTGTCCCCAAGCTGGGCCGTGACAGGCCGTGGGGGACACCAGCTCTCTCTCACGTCCTCCAGCACTGTGGTTGGCTGAGCGGGTCCCTGACCGTCATCAATCGGCCTTGCCTGAGACCTTGTTAGAAATGCGAAAGCTCGGCCCCAACCCAGACTAAAGAGTCAGAAACCCCGGGCGCGGGCCCAGCAGTCTGAGCTCTACCAGCCCCCGGGGGCCAAGGAGCACAGCTCCAGCACCATCGTCATCCCTGGAGCCCCGCGCAGGGCAAGGGACACAGAGGGCCCGGTCACGGTTCCGTGGCGGAGGCGTCTGCAGTGGTGTGTGCTGGGGGCAACGGCCCTGTGTGGAGCCTGCCTTTCTGGGTTTCTTCAAGGCCAAGGCTCATCCCCCGAGTCACGCGGTCACGCACTTGTTCGTCCTGCACTTGTTGACCCCAGGCTCTGTCCTGGGTGCCAGGGTCACATCGGGAACAACACCGGGTCCGTTTCCAGTGTTCTGGTCACAGATCAGACAAGCAGATACCCACTCAGTCCAGCCCAGGTTACAAGGCAGTTTGTGGCAGGAACACACAAGACCCCCAAAGATGCCGACCCCCAGAGCAAAGGCTCTCAGCTCTGCCAGCGCCTCCCTGGGGCCCCGGTTCTTCCCACTGCTCCATCCTGCGAGCACAGGGTCCCGGCTTCACCCTCAGACGTGCTCCTCTGAGGGCATAAAACGGGCACCACAGTTCTGCTTACTGGTGGTCCAGGAAGGGCCGCCTCTTCCTTGTGTGTCTTTCTAGCAGCGCGCAAGGCTTTCTGGGAGCCCGGCGGCTCATTGGCAGGATCAGACCACACGCCCGCTGCCTAACCAGGCTCGCAAGGACAGCAGGACCCAGGACCCATGCCACAGACCTGTCCTGTTTCTCCCCGAAGCCCCCCACTTACCGCCTGGACCGTCCCTCCAAGCACCTCGTCCTGCCTTCCATCTGCCCCCACCTGCACCCACCTAGAAATAGCTACAGAGGATACACGAGTATCATTTTCCACACGCTGCTCCTCTGCTCAAGAACCTACGATGACTCCTTATTACTCACTGCATCTGTAACACCCCTGCCCTGTGACCCTCAGACACCCTGTCTAGTGTCAGTGATTCCCCGCACACCCTAATGTCTACCGTTTGGTCAAATCAGATTATTCTTACATAGCGTCCAAACACCACGCCAACTTCTACTATTTCCTTGACTTTTCTCAAGCTTGTCCTGCCGCTTGAAATTCTATCTGATAAAGACCTACCTGTACTTTAATGATGGTTCTAGGAGGTGCTGGACACAGGCCAGCACCCGGGTATCGCACGGGGACAATAGAAGAGATTTTGAGAGTACAACGACTTGGGTTCGAGCCCCAAGTCGGGCTCTGTGCTGACAGCTCAGAGCCTGGAGCTGCTTCCGATTCTGTGTCTCCCTCTCTCTCTGCCCCTCCCCTGCTCGCGCTCTGTCTCTCTCTCTCAAAAATAAATAAACATTAAAAATTTAAAAAAAAAGAAGGTAAAATACACAATAAAGCCCTTAGTGCCTGGCACATACTAAATGCTCAATTAATAATAAAGAGGATGGGAAAGTTCCAGAATAAGCAACCTGAGACATTGTTGCAGAAGTCGCTCTCTGGACTGGGACCTGCCTTTCCCCCAGCTGACTTCCTGGCCTCTGCCTCAAAAGCCGGCGTGAATCTGCTACTGGCCCCTGGGTGGCTTTGTTCACGGGTGTGGGGCAAGGAAGACACGGCCCAACAGGTGTCCCCGGACGTGTGCTCACGTCCCGAAGCCTGGCTGAGGTGTGCTCTCAGAGCTGGGGGCGCTCAGGTGCCCCGCCCCTCCCGGCGGTCTGCTCTCCTGGCGTGATCGTCTCTGGGCGTCCTTCTCCCAGGGTCCGGTCCCCAGGCCTGCTCAGCCGAGTGAGGACTGTAGACCCCGACACTCACTCCCCGAGGCAGAAAGGTGGGACCAGTCCTCGGGAAGCAGGGTGAGAACCCTTCTCCGCAAGGCAGAGCGTCCGTGGGACAGTCGTGGCCACGGGCTGCCCCTCGCAAGGGAAGACAGAAGCTTCCCACCTCCGAGGCGTCCGGGATGAGACAATGGCTTGCATTTCTCCTTCCCGATCTCGCTCCACCACTCCAAGCTCAGAGGTTGGCAGAGGGGAGACATTGTGACGCTGTTAGCCCTGACCGACAGCCCATCACCGCCTCCGGAGAGCTGGCCTGAAAGGGAAGACTCAAGACTTAGGAGGGACACCCGGGGGGGTCAGTCGGTTAAGCGTCCGACTTCAGCTCCGGTCATGATCTCACGGTTCGTGAGTTTGAGCCCCGCGTCGGGCTCTGTGCTGGCAGCTCAGAGCCTGGAGCCTGCTTGAGATTCTGGGTCTTCCTCTCTCTCTGCCCCTCCCCTGCTCACACTGTCTCTCTCTCTCTCTCAAAAATAAATAAAAACATTAGAAAAAAAATTTTTTTTTAAAGACTTAGGGAAAAAGCCCCAAACTCCAAGAGCACCTTGGATGTCCTCCTTCTGACCTCTGCACCCTAAGTCGTGTGTTTGGGGTGGAGGGGAAATGGGCTGGGGAGGTGCAGTTGACACATGGTTGAACCCGAGCAAAACCCAAGGACTTGGGTTCTAGAGACCCTGGGCTTCTAGACACCGTGGGCTCCGGGCTTCAGCTCGCTGGGTCTGTCTTCTAATCTGGAAGGGCTGGATCAAGAGAGCCCCACCTTCCCTCCCAGCTCCCCGACCGGCTAGTGGGGACTGTGTGGCGTGAGGGCGTGAGAAGCCTCCCGTAGCTGATCCTGGACCTGGCAGGGTTGCCGCTATCGCTGCCAGCTAGGGAGCACAGAGCATGCTAAGTGCTCTGCGAGATACCATGCTCCCTGCCCCTCCCCCCACGGGAACCCTGTGAGCTACTATATTTGTATCTATTTTGCAGACCAGGAAACAGAAGCTCAGATCGCTGACAAAACTGCCCCAGGGTGCACAGCTAGGAAGTAAAAGGTCCTGGATCCAAAGCCAGCCCGGTTCTGGTTTGGGAACAGAAGCTGCTCACCCTCTGCCCTTTGTGGAGTGCCGCGGTTGACTAGTAATGTCTGCCACGGGCACCTGCACCGCAATACTGGCTCCTGCGCTCGCGGATCTGGCGTCTCCAGGCTCGTCAGTCTCTGACTCAAGGATGCAAAGGCTGTGAGACTTGACGTCCGCCTTAGACCCAAGCCTTCCTGTCCCTGTACAGGCAGCCCCTTATTTACACAGCATTGCGGGACCCCGAAAATGACCTGACCACGCTGACATGTGCAAAGCAACCTTCACGGCCAGTGGGGGAATTACGATCATTTCATAACCTTTAAATAATTTTTATAGACACATTAAAGATTCTCTTTCTGGGGGCGCCTGGATGGTTAAGTCGGTTGAGCGTCCAACTTCAGCTCAGGTCATGATCTCACGGTCCGTGGGTTGGAGCCCCGTGTTGGGCTTTGCACTGAGAATCCGGAGCCTGCTTGGGATTCTCTCTCTTCCTCTCTCTCTCTCTGCCCCTTCCTCACGTTCACATGCTTGCTCTCTCTGTCTCTCTCTCTCTCTCTCAAAATAAATGGACAAGCTTAAAAAAACAACAACAACATAGAGGGTCACCTGGGTGGCTCAGTCAGTTAAGCATCCAACATTGGCTCAGGTCATGGTCTCACAGTTCACGAGTTCGAGCCCCGTGTCGGGCTCTGTGCTGACAGCTCGGAGCCTGGATCCTGCTTCGGATTCTGTGTCTCCCTCTCTCTCTGCCCCTCCCCTGCTCGTGCTCTGTCTCTTTCTCTCTCTCTCTCTCTCTCTCTCTCGGAAATAAACATTTTTTTAAAAGGTTAATAAAAAATAGACTCTCTGTCAGTTATAAACATATGAGGAAATGAAAAACAATCCCAAAGTCATAGTTATTTAATCCCCTGTAACTTAAAACATTGGAAATAGTAGGAAATAAAATTTTTTATTTCTTTGTACAAAAAACTTTCAATGCCCTGCCTTGGAGAGACATCATACTTCGCTCTAAGTTTGGAAACGTTTCCAAGACTTTGATCTTCGTGTTTTCAATGTCAGGAACTATCTGAGATTCCTAAATCTCAAGTTTTTGCATCACTTGCTCTGGCACACCTTCCTCCTTGTTACAGACACTTTCCTTGTTTCCTGACACATTTGTCCCCACTAAGTTCCTCCTTCTAGAGCCTCTCCAGCAGCGGCCGTGGCCACATTCCCGGGGGCAGCTGTCTCCCCAATAAGTCCACTGACGTTCAACGTGCATTTCACTCCCAGGGTCAGTTTTCATTTCTCTGCTGTACTTTTAAGCTAGTTGGACGGTCCCCTCCTTCGATGGCTCCACTTTCAGGAATTGTCACGTGGTTTTCCACTGGGAGCCAAAGAGGCGACACAGCCACACGCTTTGCTGTCCATGTGCGGACTGGACAGATGTGCAGACACCAGTCACCGACAGACCGAGGAAGGGACGAGAGGGGTCCCTGCTGGGGGCGCGCCTCGGCTCCCCGCGTGGTGATCTGTGGCCTGAAGGGCCAGCAGTGAACTTTGTACTTTATGCCATTGCTCACACTTAAGGTACCGTGTAACTCACAGGTGAATCAGGTTGTCGGGGGGCTGGTGTGAGTTAACTAAACGTGTGCATAGCAGGACCATGCAAAGCAAGGAATTTTCCCGAAATTGCTCATGAAGAAAGGCCCCTTTCAGAAACAAGTCAGTCGGCAAGGGCTCCATTCTCTGCTCTGCCTGTCCACACCCTGCCCGGACTCCAAGGCCATCCAAGCCCTGTCTCCTCCAGGAAGGCTTCCTGGCTTTTTCTATGATCACGCCCTCTTCACGTCCTACAATTGCGTGTTCTCCAGGGCTCCCTTTTCTTCTGTCCCCCTGACTCAAGACACACCTCCTCTGGAGCCCAGGGTGCCGCGAGCGCCCCCCACAGCAACGGGAGCGCCTGAGGTGATCTCTCGATGGGACACGGATGGACGATTTTTTTCTTGTCCCTACTTGATTTTGACGGCTGGCTTCTGTGCGCGGAAACGAACTCAGTTTCCCACATACAGGGGTGATAGAGGCGTTCTTTTCAAATGAACGCGTTTGCCTGAGAAGAGCAAGTCGATTATTACTACAGCTTGTGTTAGGAATACACCCGCGTTGGTTGGCTGCATGAATCACCCCGAGTCACTGTCACACAGCTGTGCGTCTGTAGAATTTGACTCAAGGGTCATGCACGCCGCCAGGAGGGCGCAGCCCAGCACGGGGACTCACTGGAGTTCGCGTCGCGAGGAATAGAAACCCAACTCAAACTCCCCAGGAAGGCAGAAATGTAAAGTGTGTGCGTCTCAGGGGGTGGGGAGGGGGGCCGAGAGCGTATCTGTTGTTGACTCAAATAGCTGAAACGTCCAGTGGGCGCTCTGGCTGGGTGGAATCCCATCCCGGTGATGCGGTCTCTCTCCCTGGCTCAGCTCGACAGCCCTTGGCTTCCTTTACCCTTGGTCAGTCTCCCCCACTGTGGACGCGCCTGACGATTCCAGGCATAGCTTCTACACCATGCGTTGTCACCCAAATATCCGTTCCTCCAACGTCCTTGCGAACAGATCTCTGAGTTTACCTTAATTACCAATGTGCCCAGCTAAAAATATCGACTTCCTTGCAGTTAGGCTTACCATGTGACCTGGCTCTGACCAATAAGATATAAGGAGACGTCTATAAGGTGGGGCCACAGGAAAGCTTTCTTTCATTCAGACTCAAATGGGGATAGAATTTAGCGACTGTCTTTCCCCTTCACCCTTCCTCTTCTTTATTCCTAGAGGATGCATGTGATTGCTGGAGGTCTGGCAGCCATATTTCAATCATGAGTATAAGAGATGCTTGGGAAGGATGGAGAAACAGGAAGCCAGTAGGGGGCCTGGGTCCTTGATGGGTGTCTTTGATGTAGTTTCACCAGCCTAGACTGCTGACCTCCAGTGGGGATTAAAAAAAATAAACACTCTTTAGTTAATCCACTGTGGTTTCTGTGTGTGCAGCCAAAAGAATCCAAAAGAGAACGTCTTCTTCCCAGTAGCCCCAGCCAAAATTCCAGGGCTGTTACTCATTAGATCACCTTAAACTGACTCAGGTCATGTGCCCCCCCTTAACCCAATTGCTGCCACCAAGGGTATGGAGAGTGCTAACTGGCCAGACCAGGGACACCAGCACGCTCTGGGGGTACGGTCAGCCCCACTGGTTCCCCCTGGAAAAGTGGAGAGCTCATCCCCAGATAGAAGTGATGGGTGAATGTCAGGCCAAGCAGCTGCTCCAGGACGGAGCAGGGGCCCAGGCAACTTGAGCCTGATGCAGACTCCACGTTCTCAATGATTTCTCCACCGGCCCTGCCACTGGGGGTTTCTTCCTGGCTCTTCCTTCTCCCCAGATCCTGGAATATGGCCACGTTGTCCCACTCTCTCCCTTCCTCTGCTCCCCCTTTCCCTCAGCAGCCCACATGCATGACCCGAGTCCTTTATTTCATCTAGCAACCCCAATGTCCATCACCATCCCGAAACAGACCTCCAGCCCATCTTGGTTTATACCAAAAAATTTACGAGAGTTTCCTTTCCAGCCAAATGGTCTCTCCTCTGGGCCTCGGCACCTGGGAACGGGCAGAAGCTCTGACCAGAAAGTTTCTTCCTTTTATCCATCGATATCTTCAATCGGTCTTCGGCTGCCCCTTCTCCCATCAGCCTCTAGACGCAGAGGGGACTGGGCATCACAGCAGTAAAAAGTGCAAGTTTGGGAAGCATACCATCCGCCTTTTAATCCCGACGCCCTGTGTGATCTTAGCAGAGCTGCCAGGGTCAGCAAATGATAATGACATCCAGTTCAATGTGAGTTCCGGGTAAATAATGAGTGACTGCAGTATACGCTACTCCAAATCGCATGTGCCTTGTATTTCTCCTGGCAGATCTAGAAAGTGCTTTAGTGTCACGTAGCCTCCTTTCCTCGATCTGGAAATGTAGCCGAAGTACGCGAGTCCTCAGCCTGGCGAAGAGTAAGTGATCTGGCGTCATGGTCCCTGGCACGTATTAGGTGCTCAGGACAGTACTGACCATGCGGCCACAATCAGAAGTCCTGGGAGGTCGTGGGTGGGTACACGAGATGGTTCACTCAGCATATGCTGGTTGACTCATTGGGTGGTTTTCGTAAGGAATGGGGACCCTAGCCTTCTGCCTGGCGAGAACGTAGGGAGAGTATCATAAAATGGTAGGTGAAAGGTTACCAGCCCATTTTCCCAGTTTCCAGCAGAGAACAAGCAGCCCCTACAGGACCCTGCCGATGACGACGGGACCTGAATTATCACGTCACTGAGCATGAGGAGGCAGGAAAAGATGTGGGGGGGAATAAGCACAGGATTGAGTGAGACCCAGATTCCATGCATAATTAGCTCCTGGCCTTGGGACCTCAATTTCCTCATCTGTCAGATGGGGGTAAAGGGGGGTGGCTCAGCCTGTCGAGGCAGCTCAGACTGGAGAAACGAGATTGCCCCGGAGGGTAGAAGTGAAAGCATTTTGGAAAATAAATGTGCTGACCATGTCCTTGACCATCGGTCCCCTGGGAGAGAGGTGGGCAGAAATCCCGCGGCCTCGGAGGGGTCAGTACCATCATCTGCCTCGCGAATCTCTAACGTTGACCGCGAAAGAGTCGGGAACTTACCGAGAGAGGCACCGCTATTTGTCCCAGAGCCCCACACTGCACCTGGCGGGCGGAACAGGCGGATGATGTACGGCAGCCAGGATTTGGGGGCCGAGCGGTGAGACTTCCCCAGCGCCTTGGGGATCACCTGGTCCGATGCTGCGAGTCTGCCCTGGGAGACACAGAAACCCAGAGCGGGTTGCGTGCTCATTCACGGTGACTGTTTAGTATGAAGAGCTGTCGCCAGCAGCCTCCTGGGGCCCAGAAAGCCGCCCGGCTCTAGAAACAGAAGAACACCCGTGGCGATGCTAACCGCCGGCTTTTCACCGGGGTGGACCGGGCGGCGGGCGCGCTGGGCAGAGCCTGACGTGGATGAGCTCCTCTAAGCCCCAGATCCCACTTCCAGGAAGGACCCGTCATTGTCCTCGCTGTCCAGGTGAGGGGACAGAAGCCCAGAGCGCTGACACAGTCACTTGCCCCAGGTCCTCTCACTGGAAAGCAGGGCCAGGCCTCCCATGCTTGTGACTCAGAGCCCCCACCACACATGTGTTGCACCTGTTCTCGGCGCCTCCTTCCTCCTGGAGCCGGGAGGCCCCTGGGGGTCATGACTCCACCCCCTTCTCACCAGATGCCTCCGGCTGGATGGGACCCTCTGCACCTCCTTTTCCCTCACCTGTGCAGCTGGACCATAAAACTGCTCCCAGAGCAAAAGCATCCCTAAAGCACGGGGACGGCAGCTGCATGCTCTGGGACACCACCCCAGTATTGCCATTTACCTGCTGGGTGACTTTAGACGCATGACGTAATCTCTCTGAGCCTCTCTTTCCGCCTCTGTAGAAATAGAGACAATAATGAGAGCCCCCCTCCCCCACACACTCTCATGAGGATTCGGTCTAACACAGGAGCCTCGTTACCGGAAGCCAACTGGGCCAGGCCACCACCAGCTCGCCAAATCAGGGACAAAAGCTCCTCCGCCAAAGCTCTTTGCTTACAGCGTCCTGACCCGCCTCCCCGAGGGGGACAAAATTCTCATCAACCTCTTCTATTCAGTCTGTGGACATACAGTGTGCATTTCTGTCGCTCAAAACCACACGTTCCTACATGGCGAACTCGCTGGGCGCCTTTGATGACTGCTACGGGGAAAGCTAACCGTCAGATCTGCCTTTACACACGCAGAATACCGAATCTTCTAATCATTAAAAAAATGACAGCGTACCTATGCGCTTCGACCAAGCAGGTACTTTTAATTGTTTAAGAGCAAAGCAAAATATTCTTGAAATGCAGCACCAAGGAGCCGGAAGACTTTGAATCTGGATTCGTTGTAATTCCTATGGAAACAATGTTCTCCATTCCAGCCCGGTTTTCTTCTAATTAGCACCGAATAACAAAAGTATAACAGTAGCATCTCCCCTCCCAACTTTTCTAACAGCCTGTCAGAGGCAGAACAGTGTGAAAAACAGCTCGGTTTATGAGCGACTTTGTCATTTTTTTTTTTTTCTGTTTAGAATTAAATGCACCCACGGGGTGGGGGGAGGGGAAGGCCCTGGGGATGTCACTCTAGGAAAATGGGCCGAGTGAGAGGTTTGAGAGGAGAAAGGGATCCATGAGGCAAGGTAAGGGTTTTACAGACTTAATTGGAAAATTGTGACTAGCTGTGTGGCCTCCAGCAGGGCACCTGCTTTCTGGTGTGACAGAAGAATGACAGGGTCGCGGTGTTGGCAAACAGCAGACCTGAGGCCCCAGCTCTGCCCAGGCTGGCTTCAAAGCGGAGGCCGTCCCCACCTCCAGTCATGCCTTCTCATGCGGTGGAGACAGGACGCCACTTAGCAATGGCAGGTGTGGCCGGGAGGCTGAGAAAGGGAGCCCCCACCCAGAGCTCTCTGTCGCCCTGGGGTCCTCAGGGACCAGCATGGTCTTAACAATCATTCGTTCATGCATTCGGGCCACGTGGGTGGCTCAGTCGATTGGGTGTCTGACTCTTGGTTTCAGCTCAGGTCATGATCTCATGGTTCATAGGTTCGAGCCCCACGTCAGGCTCCATGCCGCCTGAAGGGAAGCTCTCTCTCTCCCTCCCTCTGCTCCTCCCCTCCCTCAAAAAAAACAAAAAACAACTTAAAAAACCATTCGTTCATTCAACACTGGTGCATTGAGGCCTCATTTAGTTCCTCCTGAACCCTGGGGGCTCAAAACAAATAAGATGGGCGCCTGCCCTCCAGGTGCTCACAGCGCACAGAGGAAGCCAGAAATGTAAGTAACCCTTTTATGTGTTCGACAAGATATTTATCAAGCATCTACCACATGGATGGAACTTCTAGACTCTGGGGACCGTGAAGAAGGATGAAGATCTCATCTTTATGGAGCTTACATGGTGAGCAGGGGAAGGGACAGACCCTGAGCAAACAGGGCAGGTAGTTTGAGATGGAAGACCTCCCAGAGGAGGTGGCCCTTGAGTGGAGGCCTGAGCTGTCAGGGGCGAGCCCCCAAGAAGATACTGGAGAGGGTGATCCAAACAGAGGGGCCAGAAAGGGCCAAGGTCAGAACCGGGGCTGGTGGGAACCAGGTCGGCAAGAATCTCGCCCAAGGAGGAAGCCCATGGGGCGGGAGGGGCGAGCAAAAGCAGAAAAGTGAGTAACTTCCAGCTACGGAGCCTTCATTCAAAGCGTCTCAAGGGGGAGCTTGGACAGTGGTTAAATGAACACCTTGCTTCCCAAAACGCACCCAGTTTGTTCATCTGTCCACGTGTCTGTCCATCCCGATTCAAGGCCCCCCAACCCCCAGGGGCCTGGCACACCCACCAGGAAGCCCATGGAAGAGAAGAGACGGCCTGCGGACTCAAAGACAGTACGGTTTCACAGCAATAATGACACTTGACATTCACTGGACCCTGAGGGTGGGCGAGGCTCGCCAGAGCCATTTCATGGTGGGGTCAGCTGGGCCTCTTGCCCCGGGCATGGGGGTGCAGGTAAAGAGGGGATTTACTGGTTTATGCAAAAATAAACAAACAGACCAACCAACCAACAAATAAATAAAACTCCAGAGGTGGACATTGCTTTGGGGGTAGTCCACCAGGAATAGGCGTTTTCTCCCGGTGCGTCAGCTCTGCTCTACTCCCCATCAGCTGCCCCCCCCCCCCGCCCACCAAATGCCACCAGCAGCCGCAAGATCAAGTTCAAGAAACTAAGAGCCAGGCTCTGAAAAGTCCCCCCAAAAATCCACGTTGTCTCCCATTGGCTCCAATCAGGTCACATGATGCTCTGTGAGCCAATCCCGGTGCCTGGAGGAACGGGATCCCCTGATTGGCCAAGTCAAGGGCCAGGCTCAGCTCAGGGTCACCGGGGGCACCAGGGTCGGGAGGGGTAGTCCTCAGGGAGGTGGGGTTTGGCGACTGCGCAGCTCTGAATGGATTTAGGCACTCACCCACCCGGTGAAGCCTGTCCTCATCGAATCTTCTAAACAATGAGATGGGGCCAGACATCATGACCCCATCTCGCACTGAAAAAAAGGAAGTTTCGGGGGCGCCTGGGTGGCTCCGGCTCAGGTCATGATCCCACGGTTCGGAGTTCGAGCCCCGTGTCGGGCTCTGTGCTGACAGCTCAGAACCTGGAGCTGCTTCGGATTCTGTGTCTCCCTCTCTCTCTCTGCCCCTCCCCTGCTCATGCTCGCTCTCTCTCTCTCTCTCTCTCAAAAATAAATAAACATTAAAAAAATAAAAAATGGAAGTTTCCAAAAATGTAAATGATTTTTCTTAGGTAATGTGGCTAAGAAAGGGGTAAACCAGAGACCAGAAGCAGTTATTCTCACCTGTGTTTTCCCCTAAGTCAGTGGGTCTCAAGGAAGATGAGGGGGGTCAGGGATGCCTACTGCCTTCCAGGTAGGATTGCCATATTTAGCAAACACAAATATAAGATGCTCAGTTGAATTTGAATTTCAGATAAACAAAAAATAATTTCTAGGCATATTCCAAATAGTGCGCAAGATATAGTATAGATAAAAGGATTCATTGTTTATCTGAATTTCAAGTTTAACCGGGCATCCTGTATTTTATCTGGCAACTCTACCCCCCAAGGGGATATTCCCCAATTTCTAGAAACATTTTATATTGTCATGACTTGGGAGGTGGTGGGAGACTGAGTTGTGCTGTTGGATTCTAGTAGGCAGAGGTCCGGGATGTGGCTACGTGTCCCGTAACGTTCGGAGCGGCCACACAGCAAAAGATCCGCCTGCCCATATTGTCAACAGTCCTGAGATTGAAAAGCCCCTACCCTAAGTGATATGGCTGCCTCATGTCCCTAGCGCTGACAATGTAAAGGCAGCGGGCAAAGCAGCAATTCTTGGACAACCTGAGCAGACCCACAAGGGTGCGTGCATTTGTGTGAACGCTGCCCACGGTCAGCAAGGAACGAGCCTGAGGAATGCAGGCGTCACAGCCGCCGCCATCAGCCTCGTGGTGAGTGCGAACTTCGACTTGCGTAGTTGGGATCCAATTTGGAAATGTGCAGAAGAAGTTAACCAGGATGTGTGAACCGGGTTTTGGCATCCACTTCCAGTAAATACGACCTGCTGATACTCATTGGAGAAAGGAGAACGCTGAAAGGAAATTAAAAAAAAAAAATTGTGCTCTATTTGTTGTCAAAATCTCTAAGAGACGGCTCTGAAAATGAATCACCATTTGCAAAGGAACGTGCCCCAGCCTCTCCCTCCTGCATTCATCACAAGCCCCTGTTGTCAGGACGGATGTGGTGTGCCTTGTCCCAGGGCCGGGCCAGACAGGGAAGGTGGCAAGTGACGGTGGCCCGCTCCTCCCCTTCCCACCCAACCCACCTGGCCAGCTCTGCTTTGGCGAAGAACAAGGGAGCCGACCTTTTAGGCTGGGCTGGCGTCACCCCTCTTGAGGGCTGCAGAAATATTTATCACGTCTCCAATCAGACCTCCGAATTCTGCCCCACGTTTCACAATGCACAAAAGCCTCATGTTGTAACCGAGAGCGTGACATCACGGATCGTGGCCACAGCATTTGAACCCGCCAGCCATCCAGAGCCAGCCCCGGGGTTGTTAAATGAACTTTTATTAGTTTGGGGTGTTTTGTTTGTTTGTTTGTTTTGTGTTGCATTGCACTGCGTTTGAGGAGGGAGGGGATGGAGAGACATATTGTGTGTGTGCGCGCGCGCGCGTGTGTGTGCGTGTGTGTGTGTGTGTGTGTGTGTGTTTCATCGATGCAGCTTCGTCTTTGAAGTTTAAGAGCAGTTGTAAATTCCTTGAAGTCCGTCCTACTTCCTTTTATATTAGCATGTTAACAAGCTTTGGAAAACTGACAGAGCTTACAGGAAAACACAGCTGGCTTGATCCTTCCAGCCTGGGTTTTAATTCAAACCAGAGCCCAGCCTTGCTCTGTGGCCGGTCTGGTGTTTACAGATGCAGCAGGAAGGGCTCGCTGCACGGTGATGAAGCCATCAACTGGGGGTGCTGCCTCTAGACGCGGCCCCAGTTGGAATTAATTAAGAGAGGAAATGCCGCAATGCTCGAGATCACTTCTCCACTCGAAACCTCTGCATCAGATGAAATTCAACAATAAAAATGGAAGAAGAGAAAAGGGCGGGGGGAACCACCTCCCTGAAACGCAATTTAATGTGAATTCAGGTCTTCGTCGGTGAGGGCAACCGAGGAAATCAGCTCCCGGTTCCTTGCCGGGGGTGGCTGGGGGGACCGTGTGACATTTCCCACCCGGCCAGAAAGGGGCAGGGGCCGACTACACGGCGCAGCTCTCAGTCGTCTTCTCACGTGTGTCGCGCTCCATTCGTGAGAAGCACTTTCGGGGGAGGGAGACGAGGTGTGAAGTCTTCCTCGCACAGCAAGTCCAAAGGAAAGATCGGCTTATCTGAAGGTCACTGTTCCCTGCAGATGTGGCAAGGGGGACTTGTAAAAAAAAAAAAAAAAAAAACATGTCATCGCTCATCATGGGTCTGTTTGCTCATGGCAGGTCTGACGGAGTCTGAAGGGGACAGAGCTGTGCAAAAGCCAAGTAGGTAGCCTGGCTGTGAACGGTAAAGGTCAAGATTAAGCGATGCTGGCGATGTGGTTTCCTACGACGTTCGCCCGACTCCGTTTGACACGAAGTCCACTGAGATCAGCTGTCTTTCAGACCCACGCCATCCCTGGAAAAGCGCATCTGTGTTAGAAAAGAGAGGGACGCCCGAGTGGCCCAGTAGGTTAAGGTCGGACTTCGGCTCGGTTCGTGGTTTGGACCCGCGTCGGGCTCTGTGCTCACAGCTCAGAGCCTGGAGCCTCCTCCGGATCCTGTGTCTCCCTGTCTCTCTGCTCCTCCCCTGCTCGTGTTCTCTTTCTCAATCTCTCTCTCTCTCTCTTTCTCAGAAATAAACATTAAAAAAAGAGGGGGGGAAAGGAGAAAAGGTCCCCTTCCCTCCCAACAATGGCCCATCCACCCTATGCCACCACGTTCCCATTTTGCTGCTGGCTGTTCTCCTAACAGGAAATGATGCCCAGGGCACCTCCCACACACAGAAAGGGCTTCGGGGCAAAACCGTTGATTTTTATTTTGATGGGATTTCAGAAAAAATAAATAAGTAAAACGTAAACACTGATGATGAACATATACTTTCCATACGGCCCAAACTTAGCCAACATATGGTGAGTTTTCGCGCACCCTCCGACTTTTTGATTGTTACCAAAATGCCACGTGCACCTGGTTATGGGACCAAAATATCCCGCCAGAAATATAAACAATGGCCGTGGAGATTCAAGTTCATTGGAACCATCTTGTTGAAAGGGACCGCATTTGGGGAGACCGAGAGGGGAGATCACATTCAGGCGGGCAGCGTCCACGGTCAGGTCTCCACTGTGAGGGGTCAGGGATTGGCAGTTAACCCGGGCCCCCGCCACACAGTTCTGGATTAGACCCGAACCTTCCCTCACCGGCTGGGTGACACGTGACCTGCTCTGCCTGGGTCTCACACTTCAAAGGGTGGTAGAGACAGAACTCACCTCAGAGGATGATTATTTTGAAGACTAAGTGAGGGCACATGGGGGGGTCCTCCCCAGAGTCCTCCCCACCGAGCGAGTGCCCGGTGAACGGCAGCCACTGCCAGGCAAGCCAGTCGGACAGCAGGACAGCCACGGAATCCACAGACGCTCGTCAAGATCTAACGCTCTAGAAATAAGGCCATTTTGATGCCCCCAGAAACCTGGAGGGGATTCTCATTTTTCCGTCTGTTGACTCTGAAGCAAGAGAAGTTAGTTTATTCGAGATGAAATTGGAGGAGGCTACCTGGACTTCCCTTGCCTTCTCTTGCCCACCACAGAGTTCTTTCTCACCGTGTGTGTGTGTATTTGAGATACCGTCACTGAACTTTGTGTTACGAAAGTCGTGCATGTGCACAGTAAAAATCTCAAAACATTACAGAAGTGGAAAAGATTCCCTCCCACTACATGTTTTCACCCCAAACTCAAGATGACCACCTCCGGGGGGCCACGGTGGGAGGGACATCTTTTCAGACTCGGTTCATACTTCCATAAACAGACAACCACGTACCTCGAATTATCCATAAACTTCTACTTCATTTTTTTGGGACGGACATGATTTTTTAGAGCAGTTTTAGATTTACCGAGAAATTACAAAGGTAGTCCAGAGATGTGCCCCCCACGTAGTTTTTTTGGTTGTTGTTATTAGCGACTCACGTTGGTGTGATACACTTGCCGTGACCGATGAACCAATATCGCTACGTTGATTTTTAAGCGGCCACGGAAGTGTTCTGTTGCTGGGAAGTATAATCATTTTTTTAAATCAGTTGAGGGTTAATTGAGATAACGCGTGTGTATATAACGTGCACACGTGTACGAAACCAAGCCCAGACACGTCCCGGTGTTACCACCTCTGCTCAGTATCTCTGGTGTTTCTGCGTAGGGTTCCTGAAAGTCATAGCTCGGCCCGAAGGGTAGGCTGATCTTACGTTTTGCCAATCTGCCATCGCGAAAGGTCTTCCCGTTTATCCAGCCTCCAGCAGGTGCCAGTTTGCCGCATCTTCCCCGACGGCATTCATTGCTGTCTCTTTCATGGCCGTCCGTGTCACGGGAGGAAATAAACAGAGTGTATGCTGAGTCTGTTGGCTTCCCTGGGATTCAAGTGCTCAGCCTGGCACCCCACAGTCTCATTTCAGAAAAGAGTGAGTTGTTGGACCCAGTGCTTACTGCTGGACACCTGGAAGACACGGGGAAAACCCGAGAGTTAATATCAAATTGCGTCTTTAATCTGAGAATTCCGAAGCATCAAGTCTCTCTTTCTGAGCGTTTGGGCTTCGCTGAGGGGGAAGATGCGTCTGTTGCACGCGGGGCACGTCTGCTCTTTCTGGCTCAGCCGCCCTCCTCTGAGCTCGTCTCCGCCTTCGAAATTCGTCCACATCTGAAAGGGTTGTGTCCTTGAAATCCAGCCTGTCCCTCATGCAGAGAGACCCGGTTTTCCATGCGTGCGGCCTCATCTCTGTTCCAAAACTTATACAAATCACAGGGAACGAGTCCTTCCAAAATTGAAGATCTGACAACTATTTACACGCTGAATGAGAGCCAAGCTACATCCACTTTTAAATGTTTATAGACGCCGGACAGCTGCTCCAAAGCACAGGCAAGTGGGCACCGGGGAGGCCAGAGCCCAGAGCCCACCAGCCTGGAACCCCCCACCCCCCGCGCCCCCACTATTTGACACCCGGCGCTGTCGGCAAACAAAACTAAATCCTCCGCTGCCCCCAGGCCGGGCCTCCGTCATCGGTGTCCTGGATTATGTCTTAGGCTCAAATAGCGCCCACCACCCTCTCCGCCCTTCTGTGGAGGTATTTTTCTTCAGAGCCCTTACTGAATCAGACCTGGCATACTGAGTCTGTTCACTGGCTTACTGAGTGCTGGTGGTGTCCCTTCTAGAATGCAAGCTCCATGAACACAGGTACTTTATTTTGGCCACATCCGTCTCCCTGATACCTAGAGCAGTGCCTGGCATACAGTGGGTGCTCAATAAATACATGCCTTCCTCCAAACCATTCCCCAGGCCACCGCCGGCATCCTGTTACCGGAATGTAACACTGACCCAGAGGTCTCCCACTCAGCCCGAGCCCACTGGTGCCCCCCTATTGCCCTGAGGGTACATTTCCCGCTCCTGAGCGAGAATCTCCGGGGCCTGTGGGACTGGACCTCCCCTTCCCCGCTATATTTCGGGGCATCACCCCTCCATGTGCTCCACACACTGGGGGTTGGGAGGGGGTTGTTTGAAGGTGAAGGACTTTTCGCTGCCAACCTCCACACTGCGTCCTTGACTGACCCCAACTTCTGCACGGGCCAGCCCAGGGTCATCCTGCAGATGCCAGGGAGGGGGACACCTGCTCCAGGAAGCCCTCCCCTCAGCCCTCTCCAGGTGGTCAGAGTCCGCAGCGGGGGCCAGGCTCCGGTCTGTGCTCTGAAACAAACACGTGGGAGGCACTGAAAGACCGAGATTGGGAGTTAGACCTGGGCTCCGCTGATCTCAAACCCCCTGAAAAGTTCTCCGAGCCCCTGCTTCCTCCTCTGCAAAATGGGAATAATGGTCTCCTCCTTGTGGGATTATGGAGCTTGATGTGGGTTGTTTTTTGTTTTTTGTTTTTTTATGTCAAAACATTCAACATGCACGGCAATGGTGGCCTCATGTTCCAGAAGAACTAATTCAAACCAAGACCCACATCCTGGTTCTGAGCTAAGCAACTGGCACATTTTGGCCCCCAGCCCCCAGCCCCCCGTTCTCCACGGTTTGGTGACAGATCCTACCTCGTAACACATGACTCAGGCCGGACCACTCAGAGTGGCTTATTTCGTGGGCTCACCGTTGGGTCAGAGATGCGCATGTGATGCAGGCAGAGCCAGTAGGACCCCTCCCGTGGGAAACGGGTGCTGACCCTGAGCAGCGCCGCGCGGGTCTGTTGCTGCGCAGGGCTCGGTGCGCAGGGCTCGGTCCGCAGAGGGGCGGGGAAGAGGGGCTCCGCTTCGCTTCTGCTCTGACCTGTTTTTGAACCTCGCGGTACATGTTCCCGTCTTCTGAGCCGATCCCTTTAGGCAAAGCAAGCTCTCGTTACGTTCGTGACCCGCGCGGCTGAGAAGGCCCCAAACCCATGTCACTGTAAGAAAGGCACTCAGCCTCGGCGTTCTCATCTTTAAAGTGGGCGTTCGTTCTCAGTTGGAAACGCAGGCCTGCGAAGGTTCCGAGGTAGAGCTGGGAGTACGCCAGGCCCCGTCTCCGTGACTTCACTTAACACTGGTATTAGTCAGTTATTTCCACGCTGCGATCTTAGAAGCTTACATGTGATGTTCCAGGCCTGTTCTGTGGAAGGAAGGGACCTGAATGCCTCTCACCCGCACCAACCATCCAGTGGCACCAGCGCACTTTGGAAACTTTGATTTTATAGCTGGGACGGAAGCCTGGATTGCCTTTGTGCCTTGTGCTCCCAGTTACCTCTGACTGTGAGTCCTTAAGGACACAGGCTCCCCTCAACGGCTGCGCCCACCGGGAGCATAACTTGCTGCAAGTCGGGCTGCACCTGGCGAGCTGCGCCCACTTATAGCCCAGCTCCCTGCACAGGAGGCTGTTGATTGTAAAGGGCGGTGTTTCTCACCTGGCGTGATTCTGTCCCCTGTTTCTCACCTGGCATGATTTTGTCCCGTTTCTCACCTGGCGTGATTTTGTCCCCTGTTTCTCACCCAGGGGTGATTTTGTCCCCTGTTTCTCACCTGGCATGATTTTGTCCCGTTTCTCACCCAGCGTGATTTTGTCCCCTGTTTCTCACCCAGGGGTGATTTTGTCCC
>CM053576.1:5794212-5835872 GCA_028646485.1 Cryptoprocta ferox
GTGATTTTGTCCCGTTTCTCACCCAGGGGTGATTTTGTCCCCTGTTTCTCACCCGGCGTGATTTTGTCCCCTGTTTCTCACCCAGGGGTGATTTTGTCCCCGGGGTGAATTTGCGGGGGGGGGGGACATCCAGTAGTGTCTGCAGACATTTTTGTCCTTACAACCAAAACAGTGCCACTAGCACGTAGTAAATGGGGCCCAAGGATGCCACTCTCCGTCCTGTCGTGCACGGGACAGGATGCCCCACCACAGAGAATCATCCGGCCCCAGCGATCGCTGGCGTCATGACTGACAAAGTCCAGCTAGAGCAGCCTGGCAGCCGAATGTCTGGTTTAGCCTTAGACATTGGCCATCGGCTAATCAGTCACAACAGAAAGGATCCGAGGACAGCAGCCCCTCCGGCCTTATCTGCAGGCGATACATCCCCGGCGGGGTCCCGAAGCCGCGGATGGTACCCAGCACCGTGTACACTATGTCTTGTCCCATATGCACACGCCTGTGATGAAGTTTAATGCATAAACTGGGCACAGTAAGCGATCAAATGATAACCGAGAATACAACAGTTATACCCGGATGCTGTGAGAAAAGTTTCGCGCGAGCGGGCTCTCTCAGTATCTTACTGTCCCGTCCTCACCCTCCTTGCGGTGCTGGGACATGGTAAAACGCCTCGGTGACACGACGAGTGAGGTGAACGACGCAGGCGCGGTGACACAGCGTCAGGCTGCTACTGACCTTCCAACAATACGCGCGAACGAGGGCCCTCTGCCTCCGGACCTGCTTGGCCGCAGGTCCCTGCCACCGTGGAAAGTGTCGCCGTGGACAAGGGGGCACCACTGTCATTCCCCTGGGCGTAGGGCCAAGAGGAGGAAGCTCTGACCCCAAGATACGCAGCATCTGAAAGCGAGTGTAAGCCACAGGCAGAAAATAAAGCCGACCTCAGAATGAAGTCTACCCTGGCCTGGGTGTCTGTCATTGCCAATGGCACCGTCCGACCCGCGGGCCTGGTGCTTGCTCAGTCAACACGTTTAATGATACCGCGAAGACTGGACCTTGAAACCTCGCGGTTCATCTCACAGACACGAGTGCAAGCCTGCTCCGCGTACAGCTCGAGGATCTCGCAGTGACAACACCAGGAAGAGTCCCCCAGCCTGACAATCTTGGCGGTGGTTTTGGGGGGAAGTGAGAGACAGCGTGATCCTAATGGACAGTGGGGGTGCACAGGGGGGGTCAGCAAAGTCTTCTCTGGGGAGGGGGCAGGAACAGAGACCCTGAAGTTAGAGCAGATATTTGGGGGAGTTATCAGGGCAAATAGAGCAGCCGGTGCAAAGGCCCTGCGGTGGACTGTGGCGGTTCCAGGACTAGCCAGAGGCAGTGGGCCGGGGAAGGGCAAGAAGGGACAACAAGGCGGAGTGGGAAAGAGAGCACACTCACTAGGGGAGGAAGCAGCGCAGGGGACGCAAGCCTGCCCTCGGGTCTTTGGCTTTTACTCTGGGTGAAAGGGGAGCCGCAGGAGGGTTGGCGTGACATGTCAGAAATGACTTATATTGTTTTTAAAAGGCCCCTCTGGTGGCTGCGCGGATAGCCTGGGGCGTGGCTGGGCAAAGCTGGGAGACTATCGGGGGGTACCGGGTGGCCCAGGAGAGGTGAGGGTGGCTCTGGCCAGGCAGCGGAAGTGGGGACAAGTGATGGGGTTCACGGGAGTCGCACTAGAGCAGGCAGGATCCGCCAGGGGATCGGATGACGGATGTGAGAGACTGAAAAGCATCCGGTTAGGCTTCATATTGTTGCTGATCATCGAAGGAGCACCGGAGTGTCTATTTTGTTCGCTCCGGCGCTCTAACACCTCGCACGGTGTTTAGCACATGGTGACGCAGAAAATGTTTCATGAAAGGCATCTCCTTCTCTCCTCTCTGCTGCCTGGGATGTGAACGTGATGACTGGAGCCCCAGTAGCCACGGCGGATCATGAAGTGACGTCGTTCAGAAGCTACATATTAAGGGTGGTGAAGCAAAGAGATAGAGCCCGAGTCCCTGGTGACCATGGGGCCTCTATTGCAGCCCTCGGTTACTCCTCTTCAGGATTCTTGCACACAAGGGAGAGATAGTCGTGTCAAGGTTGACACACCTTTGTCTGTCTGGCCCTCAATTCCCTTCACTGTAACAACCAAATAATAAGAGGTCTATCTCAGAGAAGTGGAGAGTTAGGTTGGTCAAGACTGTGTAAATGGAGTGATCCAACAGAATACAATAAATGTTAGCGCCTCAGAGCGCCTGGGGGGCTCAACTGGTTAAGCGCCCAACTCTTGATTTCGGCTCAGGTCAGGATCTCACGGTTCGTGAGTTCGAGCCCCGCGGCGGGCTCTGTGCTAGCAGCGTGGAGCCTGCCCGGGATTCTCTCTCCTTCTCCCTCTCTCTCCGCCCCTCCCCCACTCACTCTGTCTCTGTCTCTCTAAAAATAAATAAATAAACTTAAGAAAAAAATAAGTGTCAGCTTCTCTTCTTTTCTCCACGAGGAAACCAGAACTTTAGGACCAGGAGCAGCTGGGTGGATCGTGAAGTCACAGAGTAGATAATACGACATCCTTTACAGAAGTGTTGCTCAAACGTTCTGCGTTGACTGTCCCTGAGGAAACTTGTTTCTAATGACCCTCCTTCGAAGACATCTTACTGACACAGACACGCTGCTCGCGTCCCACGGCCTTTCGGAGAGCTATGAACCATTGTAGTCTCTAAGATGGTTCTTACCGCGCTCACACTTCTGTCCCTCTTGGCAAACGTGTCCCATAAAGGGCCAGGTAGTAACTATTTTCAGCTCCGGGCGCCCCAGGGTCTCTGTTGCAGCTGCTCAGAGCTGAAGCCACCGTAGCGCCAGAGCAGCCCGGGACGAGCCATGAACGCGGCGGTGTGCCAATAAAACTTTATTTGGGGATGCTGAAGTTTCACTGCCGTACAATTTTCATGTCACAAAATATTCTTCCTTCGTTGTTCTTCTGACCATCTTCCCAAAGTAAAAAACCGCGTTTAGCTCATGGGCTTGGCCAAAACAGATGGTGAGCCGTGGTTTGTGGCCCATCGCTCGGGACCAGCACCGTCCGATCGGAACACTGTTAGCCACAGACGCAAGCATCTAGATCATTTAGATTTTTCCAGTAGCCACAGTAAAAAGTAAAAAGAAGCAAACGAGCTTCATTCTAATAATAAATTTAACCCAATATATGCAAAATATTACTCTTTCAGCACGGAACGATTACTACAAATCAGGGATCAGGTGAGCGGCTATGGTATTCGACTATGGTATTTAGACCACTGGTCTAAAACGGTGAGATTCACTTTGCCCACAAGCACACAGACAGTTCCAGTTGGAGAGGTGAGTGCAGGGCGGAATGGAAGAGAAGAGGTCAAAGGAGCCCTAAACAGAGCCCCGGCCACGCAGAGCGACAATTAAAGAGCTTGACTCAGTTTCAAAGGCAATGGTGAGCTCTGGAAGGTTCTGAAGCCAGGGAGTCATGGGCTCAGAGTCGCCTTCTCGAAGACCAGGCAAGGAGACTGGTTTGGGAGCAGCTGTGGTCAATCCGCGGTATTTACAGATGTCACAGCGGGTCGCAGGGATGCGCAAACCTGCAGCCTCTGACCCACTTCTTCGCTCTTCTTTTGAGTCTGGTGTATTTTTTTTTTTTAACAGCCACTTGATGCATTTGACAAGGGCATTAGTCCTCACCTCCCCGAGCGTGGCGTCCGCCCACGGCCCCCTGAGACTCCTCAGTTTGCTTTTGAGGAGCTGGGAACCGGGAGGGCGCGTCCAACGACACCCTTCCTCTCCATGCCCCTCTGTCGCCCGGCTGGGCTTGTTGCTAAACTCAGCCCGCCCGGGGCCTCAGACTCCAGGACAAAAGCCCCAAACCATTTCCAGTAATGCGATTTCATGCTCCGAAGTCTTTCACCACCCTTGGAGCCTTTTGATTCCAAAAGGAGCGCGCTCTGGGGAAAGACAAAACAGTTCAGCATTTCTGTTTAGTTCCAGTAAGCTCTTTGAAAAGTCCCAGCCCTCTTTTTGACAACTGCACTTCCTTTGTGGGCTGTTCTTTTTCCCTCTGTTAAAAACGAGTTTCCTTTGCTGAAAATGTTTTTAAAAAAAAATTATGACTCCTCTTCCTCTTCCTTTTACCACTTTTCTTCCAATATAACTCTAGTTTCTTCTTGCTATTTTTTGAAGCCCAGGAGCTGGGCTGGGGGAGGACGGGGAGGGGACGAGCAGAACGCTGGCGCGGGTGTCACGCTCTTGCGGCGCTCTTGGCTTCGAGTGCGTTTGCCCCGGACGCAGCCCAGTGTCCCTCAACAGAGGTTGGGACAGACAAGACGTGGTCTGTACGTACGCCAGAATCTTACTCGGCCTCAAAAGGAAGGAGATTCTGATACGCACTACACCGTGGATGAGACTTGGGGGCCGTTATGCTCAGTGGAAAAGCCAGACACAAAAAAGACAAAAACCGCACGATTTCAGCTGCGTGCGAACCCTAGAAAAGGCACATTTGTAGAGACGGAGAGAATGATGGGCGCCAGGGCTGGGTGAGGAGAGGAGATGGGGACTTAGTGCGTCACGTGTACTGAGTTTCAATTCGGGAAGATAAGAAGTTCTGGAGATGGTGGTGGTGATGGGCCACAACGCCACAAACGTGCTCAACGCCGCCTAAAAACGGGGTGAGCATCGCGTAATGTATAGAGTCGTCGGTCACTCTGTGGAACGCCCGAAACGAACGTAACTTTGCGAGTCGACTACACCCCGGTGGGAACAACACGGCTTTATGGTCAAAATGCTGAATTTTCTGTTACCACAGTTTTGTTCCTTACAGAGTCATTTGCCCCTTGTCGCGATTCCCACTGAAGAGGCGAATGTAGCTCAGGGCTTAGCATCTGTAAAGTCGCTTCTCTCCAGGGTAAGTACGGGCGCTGGTGGTGAAGACTGTCCAAAGTGCTTGCTGTAGACACGATGGTCAGTTCGGCAGTTACTCCACTTCTTCTAATGAGAGATCCTCCGTTTTCCCTGAAGCCTCCCCCACCACACACACTCACACCTACACACCGAGTCAGCCACCCGGGTGGGGAGACTGGTTCCATCTCCGTATCCAGGGCTGGGCACACCTGACCCAGGGCTGGCCACTCCGCGTCATCCACTCATTGGTTACACTGTTCGGTGTGGGAATGGGTGCAGGGCACCCACCAGACTAGCTGTCAAACCAGTGGTAAGTAGAGTCTCCTTCAAGCCTGCTGAAAGGATAGGATGTGGGCTGCATCTGCTTGTAGTCATAAAGGGAAAAGAGACAAAAGATATACAGAGATCAAACCCTGATGCTATCATCTGAGCCCCTGGATCCAGCCATGCCTGAAGCCATTGTTCCTTTACCTTTCAGGGACGAGAGCCAAAGCATTCACTCTTTGGCTTAAGCCAGTCTGAAGTGACTTTCTGTGCCGACGACTAGCACAGTCCTGACTAAGTTCCTTTTAACGACCCTCCGGGATGGGCATTGTTACCCCCTTTCTCTATTTTACAAATTAGGAAACTGAGGCTCAGCGCACTTAAGCAACCTGCCCAAGGTCACCCAGGTAGAAAGGAACGGAATCAGAAGCTCTGTCCCGTGCGGCCTCGTGGGACGATGTGAGGGTGCGAAGGATGTCTGATAGCCTTGAACCCTTTACCACGTTGCCCCTGCCCTTCTCTGTCCTGTTCTTGTTTCTTACTTCCCTTGTCTTCACTGAATGACCTTCTCCGTCTCGCCCCTCACTGCTCTTTGCCCTGGAGCTGCGTCCTTCCGTTCCTGCCCTGTTTTCTCCACCGTCTGACCCCTGGGATTCCCATTCCGAGTCCCGCTTGCTCTTGACGTTAGAGGGCAAGCAGGCAGGAGCCCTCCTCTGCGTATCAGAGATTCTCAAGCCTCCCCCCCGCCCAGCCCCAAACTCAGAGATAAACCGGGGCGGGAGAAAGTTAGGGTTCGAGGGGAAAGAAGCCACATCGCTTAGAAAGTAACAGAAGGTCAAACTCAAAACACTTTGAACAGTAGGGGGTTTGTTATGTCACAGAAATGGGGCGGGCTCGAGGGTGGGTCACCAGCGCCTCACAACCTACGGACCAAGCTTCTCTCTCTCTTCCCATTCTGCCGTCTTCCGGTCACCGCCTCAAGCTCGCAAAACGGCTGCAGTTGCCCAGGCATTATCTCCTCACAGAACCGCATCTAAGAGGCCGAAAAAGACCGTAACTTCTTCATAATTTCCTTCCAAAATCAGGGAAACTTCCCCAGAAGTTACCACAGTAAACGTCCCCTTGCTTCTATTGGCCGGATTGGGTCCCAAATCAACCCCCTCAACCAATCCCTGCCAACTGGAAGGGCAAGTCGTGATTTACCAGAGTGACCCAGTTACTGTGTGACAACTACCCCAAAGCGTGGTGGCACAAGCATTTGTCACGGTGATGGGTTCTATGCGTGGAGCACTCAGACGGAGCACTCAGGGACCAGCCCGGCTCTGCTTCAGGACGTGCGACCCCTTGGCCGGAAGTCCCCAAGGTTGGGGGCTGGCATCAGCTGGTTCACCCACGTCTGGTGGATGATGTCAGCTGTTGGCTGGAGGCCGGTTTTTCTCCACGTTCGTCCACCCGCGTGGGCTCGTGTGGGCTTCCTCACGGCATGTGGCTGCGTCCCAAGAGCAAGGATCGAGAGAGAGAGAGAGAGAGAGCGCGAGAGCGAGCGAGAGACCACCAGCCACATCACCTTTTTGGACCTAGCCTCAGCGGCCCCATGGCATCAATCACTCGTTACTATATTTTATGCATCAAGGCAGAAACAAAATCCACCCGCGTTCCAAGGACCAGGAAATCGACTCTGCCTCCGGATGGCGAGTTACTGGAAGAACACGTGAGACCAGATACTTGGGAAAATGTCAGAGTTGGAACTGCTTCCGCCGGAACACAGCCTCATTTGTGGGGCGCTCTGGATCAGGTTGAAGACACGTGAACGACTGTAGTGTCTCCCAAAGAAAGGGACACGATCTGTGTGCTGGGCTCCGGCCGCAGGGGCCTTCCCGCATTCTGTCACTATGCCAAGTTCTTGCGGCCTCAGGACCTTGGCATCTGCTGTTCCCTCTTCCCGGAATATACTTCTTCCCGTTCTCGACCTGATTCCTCCCCATCTTCCCAAGGGCAGCATCGAGGGCATTTCCTGAGACATTCTCGCTGTCCCCCTTCCTAGAATCACCCAGAGCGTCACCTGCCTCTCTCATGGCCTTCTCACAGAAAGAACATGTCACTGGGGTGTACAGGCTCCTGGTCACAGGGGTGGCCTCTGGAGCTAGGAGGCTGGGGGCTCAACTCCAGGCTCTGCTACTCACCAGCCGAGTGACCTTGGACAAGTCACCTCTCCCGGCCGCAGCTCCCTAGCGGAATGATGGCGATCGAGCTGCCAGATTGGGTTTTCACGGAGACGGAACGGGGTGCCCAAGGTAGAGCGCTTTGCGCCTGGCCCCGGGCGGGTGCCCAGGCCCCTCCTGCTCTCCGAGGCCTCTCCTCTCTCCCGAGGCCGGCCGCGTGCCGGCCCGATCTCTCTCCCCACGCTGCTCTTCATCCCTAGCTCGGCCCAGAGACCCACACGGCGCAGCAGCAGCCCCATACTTATTGAACGAATTAGTACACGAACCAGCGGTTCTACAGTGAGAGCGGATCTTCCCGCCGGGATGACCTTGGACCTGGGCGGCCGCAAGCTGCCAGGTGAATGCATGGGGCCAAGCAACGCATTTTTGCACAGGGTGTGAATTCCGTGCCTTAAGTACACGCCAATGCGCAGAGCATGCGGGTGGGGGCGGGGGGCGGGGCAGGTGTGGGGGAGGGGCCGGGGGCAGGAGCAGGGGTGCCCCGCTCTCCCCGGGGAAAGGCCAGGGGTGGGTGCAGCGCCCTCTGAAGGGGGATCGCACTTCAGAAGGCGGAGGCTGGCTGAGTGGTAAGTGGAGACACCTCCCCCATTTTAACCTGGTGGACCTGCCAACTTTTAGGGCTCATTTCAGACTTGCTGCCCCTGTGGGGGGGAGGGGGAAGGGGGCTGGAGGCCGAGGGGGCGGGGCTCTTCCCGCCCCACCCCTCCCCCAGACCAGCCCACAGAAGGGGCCGCCGCCAGCATCGACCAGCCGTGAAATGAGGGAAGACAGCTTTTTCGGCAAACAAGCTATTCCACGGGTGAAGGTTTGTGAAATGGGCAGATAAGCATCTGCCGGGACCCAGGGACCAAACTCGTGTCCTACCGGCCCTCCCTCCCGCTCCTCCCCCGCACGCCTTCCCGGGCCAGCCGGTGGGCAGGCCGTGCAGGCAGCAGGTGCAGGAGGACCTGGGAGAGCAGGTTGACACCCCTCCACCTGCCCCCCTGCAGGCCAGAGAGGCCGCAGTCCCCAGTGATGGGTGGGCCCACGGGTCCCTTCTTTGATTCAACTCCTTTAACTGGGCAGCTACTATGTGCGGACACCAGGGATGGGTATCCTCTGCGCTCGCGGTGCCCGGGGACGCGGTCACTAGGCCACCGGGAGAGACGGGGGGGGGGCGCGGGGGGGGGCAGATAAGCGCTCACCTGTCACGAATGCCGGAGCATCACCTTTGCCCCAGCCCGCAGGCCACCCCCGCCACCTCCGCCCTGCCTCCGGCTCTGGCTCTGCCTTCACCAAACCCTTCACGCCCAACCACCTCCCTGCCTCTCCTCTGTGCAGTTAAGATCCTCCTCTCTTTCCGGGAGGGGTGAGAAATTAAGAGCAGAGACTCTGAAGAGCCGGGCAGGCAAATGAATGGCACCGCGCCCACCCCTTCTGCCCAGCAGCCCGGGACAGCTCCCATGTGTCACCAGCGGTCAGCAGAACCCCGGCGCTGTTGTCTCATTTTGCAGATGAATAAGTAGAGGCTAATTAGGAGGCGGACTGGCTGAGGGCTCAGGAGTGTTTTGGAACCGGAGACTCACGTCTAGCTGGAGGGGTGGCTGGAGGACATCAATGATCCCGGAGGAAGTCGTGAGCCCCTAAGGTCAGTGTGGAGTGAGTGAGAGGCGTGGAGGAGAGTCAGCGCTTCCGCTGCAAGTCTGGCCAAAGGGGTTTCAGAATTTCTGCAAGGGCAAGGGGTGCTCCCGAGGGGTGCTCAGGAATCGGGTGGCAGGGCGGTTGGGCTTGTCCTAAGACTGCGCTTCAGAGAAAGGCCTTTGTACTTAGAGAGTATGTTCATTAGCAGAGGCCAGAGGAAGGAGCCAGCAGTGAGGACGCACGGTACCACAGACAGGTCCTGGGGAGCAGGGTGGCCACGTCTGCACCACGGTGACCGGCGCCAACGTGTATGATCATCCATTGTCCTGATGGAAGACTTTTCCGTTGCTTCCAGTTTTCCCTGTTTGATTCGGAGATTCTTCCTTCTAGCCCTTTCTCTGGGTGCCCAGGGAATACTCCTTCTCAGCCCCTCCTGCCCGGCACACAGAGGGGCCTCCCTGTATACCAAGAGGCCTCCGCCAGCTGGTAGGGGTGGGTGCCTGCCCGCCGGGCCCTGCCCCAAGGAGGAAGCTGAGGCCCGTCCACCCACAGCTAGAAGGAGAAAGTGCTAGCGTCTTCTCCAAACCAGCAGAAAAGGGAGCCCAGGGCGTCGGGGAGTCACCACCAGCAGCCACATCCCTGTGACCGTCCTTACTGCTCCAAGCCCTCTGATGAGCAAGGCGACCAAAACTCAGTCCTGGCCCTTGAATGTCAAACTCCTTGTGAGTCACAAAATTCCATTCCCTGCAAAACACTAATTTCACACGGAAAAACTACGGGGGGGGGGGGGGATGGGAACTTCTCCTCATCCAGTTTGGGGCTATAATTCCATCCCCCACACGGGAGTCAGCCGGACTTGTCCACGGCACATGTGATCATGTCCCTCCCGTGATGAAATGTCGTGGACGGCTCCGTGCGGCTCCCGGATGAACTACGTCTCCAGTGTGGAGTGCACGTGTGCGTCCAGGGTGCCCCGAAGAGGCGCCCGCGGGTCAACGGCTTCTGCTTGTGCCCTGAGAGCGTCCGTCTGGGCCCCCAGCTCCGAGGCCCCCTCCGAAGCCACTCTCTAGGGACACCCACTCTCCCGCCCCCACACCCTCCCTCAGTTCTTCACGGATCCTCTTCCGGGCCTCGGGATGCTCACGCATTCTGTTCCCTCAGCCTAGCATGCTCTTCCAGGTGCCCCTCACATGGCTCCCGTGAGCCCATCCAGCCTCAGAGAAGGCGTCTCGGACCCACAGCAAGGTGGGCCCCGCCACGCCCCTCACACGGCCGCCGTGGCCTGCAGAACTCGCGTCCCCGACATTTTCTGGGTCAATGCCCGTCTCCCCGGATGCCAGCTGGGTGTCACAGGCGCAGGACGTGGGCCTGGTGTCACCGCTGAGGAGAGCCTGGCTCATGGGGGAGGCTCACCTGTGGGACCGGGAATTGAGAAGAGGGCGCCCTGGTGGCTCAGTCGGTTGAGCGTCCGACTTCGGCTCAGCTCATGATCTCGCAGTTCGTGGGTTTGAGCCCCGCGTCGGGCTCTGTGCTGACAGCTCAGAGCCTGGAGCTGCTTCGGATTCTGTGTCTCCCTCTCTCTCTGCCCCTGCCCTGCTTGCAATGTCACTCTCTCTCTAAAAAATAAATAAAATATAAAAAATTTTTTCAAAAGATATATTTAAATTTAAAAAAATTTTTTTTAAAAAGAAGAGAGCAGGAGAGCTATCCGGGGAGAGATGGGGGTGGGGGCGGCTGTGGACCAGTCCTGCGGTTTCCGCCCAGGTGTCCTCCTCCTGAGCTCTGCGCCCCATGTTCTCCGTGCCATGCAGAAGAACTTGGCTCTCTCTCCATCAAGGTCACCGCGAAGCTGTTCAGCACAAAGTACTGAGAGCCTACTGTGTGCCACACGTGCCGCTGAGCCCTGGGGAGAAGCCGCAGCGAGCGGTGGGACATGTGGGTCCTGATCTCCGCAAGTCTGTGCCCTTCGAACCTCACCAGCGCATCTGTCCTCCTTTGGTCCCCTGTCCCCCAGGTCCCCGCGTGGAGCCTGGTCCCTGGCAGAGGCTTCAGCTGGATTCAGGGGCCCCCGGACTGGCCGACGCTAAAACTCATCCTGCCCCTCATGCAATCCCACGAGGTCTCCTCGGCCTTGACCCTGAACTCCAGATACCGCATGGGGTCACCACTTTGGGGGTAGTTAGGAGCGTGTGTGGAGGCCCACGGGTGTATGTGAGAGGGCGTGTGAGTGTGTGTGTGCACGTGTGTGAGTGTGTGCTGTGCAGACCTGTTTCCCAGGCTACCAGACAGGGCTGGGCTGTGAATGGGCCGATCGTGAACCCCAAAGGGAGAGAAGGGAAGCAGCCTTTGTCCTGAACAGGCCACTAGGAGCTGAGTGTTTTAAGAGCTCATCTGGTGGGGGGGAGCCCCGTCCCCACGGCAAGCACCTCTCCTGACATTCCCTACGTTAATGACAACGTGGTTACCTAAGAAAGGACCCCACAGAAGCTGAGATGTTTTCTAAATCACATTTGACCAATTTCCTTGGTTTTACCTACATTATTATTTCCTACATGTAGAAACACAGGCTTTTCTGGAAGAGCGCTGGTGACCTTAACTTTGATGAGCAGGACTTAAATCAGCAAAATCACAGACGGGGCCCCAGGAAAAGGAGCTACTCATCAACAGGTTCCCACCGAGCAGGTACCGGAGCGGCACGTGTGGAGCGACAGCAGCTGGGCTTCTCATTCCCGGGCGACAAACATCCCCAGCTGGGGTGACTTGGCATGAGTTTCCTTGTCTGTGCTGCCCTGAGAGTTCTTTAAAGAACCCTCAAGTCTGAAAAGCAATACAGCAAAACCTTGGATTGCGAGTCACTTGTTCTGCGAGCGTTCCTCGAGACGAGCCAACATTTGTAATGAACTTTACTTGATACATGAGTGATGTCTTGCAATATGAGTAGTATGTGACCCCGAACGTCACATGATCACAACTGAGCTAATGGTTCCTCTGTCTCTCTCTCTCTCTCTCTCTCTCTCTGCGGACGCCCGGTCTCGGGCCGAGGTGACCACTGACAAACTCCTGAATCTGCATCGTGAGCAACAGCAAGACCTTGTGAGATCTCGTCAGCAGAGGAGGAGGAAGAAAAGGCAGAGGAATCCCTCGCTTCACATGGGATTAGGGAGACGTGTAAAACGTGGGAAACAGTGCAAAACCTTGTAGAAAATCACCACCCAAATAAGGCGGTAGCAGTGCGAGCAATGGATCTGTTTAAGGACCACGTGTGTCACATTCCCGCAAAACCCTCAAAAGGAGGCAGAAGCAAGTGTCATTGGGTAGGTTCCTTGTTAAAGTTGCATGAAAAGAACAACAGCCCATCGAGCCCGTAGATAGCGGTGATTCTGTCAGTGATCGTGATAGTCGTCCCACATGCTCGCCCGCCTCTCGTCCCCCCCACATGAGCCACGAAGGTTTTCAGAGGGACGTGCAGGTTAATTTGTGTGTGTGTCTTTATGTTTTGTATCTTCTTTATCATTCTGTATTATATTACAGTATTATAATAATTTTTATGTGAATATTTTTGGGTGTGGAGCAAATCATCTGAGTTTCCGTTATTTCATATGAGGAAATTTGCTTTGATACACAAGTGCTTTGGATGACAAGCGTGTTTCCGGAATGAATTATGCTCACAAATCAAAGTTTTACTGTGTGTGTGTGTGTGTGTGTGTGTGTGTGTGTGCGCGCGCGCGCTTGCATCCATGAACACAGGCGTACATGCTTCCTTATCACTTAGCAATATATGCGGCTCGAAGCAAAGTCTTCACGATTGGGGATGGTATTTTTATTAGAAAAAAAAATTAACCGGGGCTCAAAAGCATGGCTTTGGGGTGCTAATGGTGTTTTCCCTGATATGCATTTTTCTGAATGAAAAATGGTCCATCCGGGCACTCCTCCCAATCCCACTGCCGTTCCCTGTGGCAGTTTAAAGACCACACTCCCGACAGGCGGCTGACGGGACGGTCGAGCCCGGGGAGGCAAGGGCCAGGCTCCCAAGAGCATGTGCTTTGGCAGTTGGGCCGTCGCAGGTCTTGCCTGAATGCACTTGACTGCCCTCATCTGACCCTCCCCCGCTGTCATCCCCCGCCCTTTGTGCGGCCACCCCCAGGCCCCAGCTGTCTGCTCCTGTTAGCGTTTCCTTCCGCAGCCGAGTCCCCGGAGCGGACGGAAGGCCCCGTCAGTCCCTTTGCCAGTGCACTGAGCAGGCGGGTGAATCACTTCTGATTTCTCACCTCCCTTGCTTGCAAATCGAAGCTGTCAGCACTCGACTCAAAACGCGGCCACGGGGAGCATCCACGGGGTGGCAGGTGCTGTCAGGGCAGAGGGCCTGTCGCCAAGGGGATCGCAGCCCCCAAACCCGCTGGGAGGGTCCGGTCCCGGCCCCCAGCAGAGGGTCTGGCCGATGGAATCTTCTTAGGGAAAACTTGATGGAGGTGTTACTTTCACAGGCAGAATGCAGGTGAGTCAGCCTCGTCCTGGCAGAAAATCCTTCCCCATCACTGCAGCCGCTTTCTCAGCCCCTCCTTGGCCAAACAAACCTCTTCATGCGCCTCTAAGTCTAAAAATCACCTTTAAATATTTGATTCCCTGCCATGAGCTGCGGGGGCGGGGGGGGGGGAGCCTTTCCTGACGGATGCTCCGATGAGCTATTCGGAGAATGTCCCCTCGCTATTCACCCAGCACGATTGGGGACGAGCCTCTCCCAACTCGTGTGCTTTCGAGAAAGGAAAGCAAATAAAATGCCAAGGATCTCAAAGTGTGCGGGCTGCTGGCAGGGAGGAAGGGGCAGGGTTCACAAAGAAGCCGCTGAATGATCTATGTTATCCAGATTGTGTCTGTTGATTTTACGCAGGGATTTTTTTTTTCAGTAAACATCATTACATGGTGATGTGTGTTTTCATTTCTTTCTGGAGAAATGAAAGATGTTTGTAACCAAAGAGGTAAAATGACCAGGCTTTCCCCCCTCCCTTTCTTCTCTCTCTCTCTCTCTTTCTCTATCTCTCTCTCTCTCTCTCTCTCTCGTACCAAGGGACACCGCCAAGTAGAAATAAACCCAAATGCCTGCAGCTCCCATTCTCTCCTGGACCCACGGTGTCCCACGGTGTCACTGTGGCAAGAAGAAAGCTCCATGTGGCCAGTGAATCAATTCGAAGACTGTCCCAAAGATGTCACCATGAGGCACCATGTCAGGACATCAGAGTTTGGCTTTCTGTTCACTTAATCCCAGTGGCCACACATAAAATTTCCATTTTCCACCAAAAAGTCATCCCAAAGCCTATATAGCATTGTTAAAATTGCACAACTGAGCAGAAAATCCATAGGGAAAAGCTGATATTCGTTTTTCCTATATTGAATATGGCTGAAAGTATTTTTCTGTTTCCTTTTTTTTTTTTTTTCCTAATGGGATTTTCTTGATGTTGAACATTCTCCATACTCACACTGCTTGGGAAACTGTTGGCCCACCCCTGGCTGCCAGAGCCCCAGGGAGCATGTACCCCCCACCCCCGGACACTTGCACAAACATCCAAAGAAACAAGTGCGAGGCTGTTCTCGGCAAATGGCTACAAATAATCTAAACGTCCATCCACAACCGTGTTTTGTATTTTGTGTGTGTGTGTGTGTGTGTGAAATGGTCACTCAGGTGCAGCCACAAGAGGAAACAGAAGAAAGCCTCAGGGAAACAAAATATATCATCGTACTTCCAAACGCTCCAGACAGGAGGCATGCCCCTCGCGGCCGCACGGAGAAGCAGCGGGTGGTCAGGAGCTGGGGGTGTGCCTAGGCCATGACCTCTCTTATTTCCACAGGAAAAGCAGGCCAGAGCAGGGCGAGCGGCTTAGGACTGGCCAGTTTGAATAATTCTAGCAGGTTCTGGACTCTCGAGGACCCTGGTACCTGACCCTGGAACCATCCAGAAAGGAGAACATTGCCTCCTGGAGTGCAGGGACCAGACGGAGGAGGCAGGGCCCTGGACTGGTGAGTTCGCATAGGAAAGCCTGCTCCTGGCAGCAGGGGGCCTTTGTTCTCTAAAAGCTGGCTAGACCAGGGAGCACCATCTCTCCGCAACCAGAAAGGATTTTTAAGGTGTCAAAAGGTAATAAAATCTATACGCAACAAAATGTACAAGCAAATGCTACAAACGGATTTGTCAATACCTGGCAATACTTTGAAAGAAGAAGAAAGAGATGATGATGATGATGATGATGATGATAATGAAGAAGAAGAAGAAAGAAGAAGGAAAAAGAAAGAGAAGGAGGAGGTGGTGGAGGCAGAGGAGAAGGAGAAGGAGGAGGAGATTTACTGAACGTTTACTGAACACCAAACATTGTCCTCAGAGCTTTAGATGCCTCAACTAATCTACAGAACACGGGTAAGAAGATTCTATTTCTATTCCTATTCTATAGAGCAGGATGGTGATTCTATTCGTGGCTTCAATCATAACTGCTTAAGCAGCCCATGGTTCGGGGAGTCAGTGTCATGGGCCAGCCTCTGCTGGGCAGTACCACTGACCTTGGCCGGGCTCATCCGTTTTTCAGTAGCTTCCGCCAGGTAGCAAAGTGGCTCGTCTCCTGGCGTTGGCCGGCTGTGGGCTGGGAGGCCGGGACGAGGGGTTAGCCGTCTCTCCTCACCCAGCAGGCTAGTCTCGACTTCTTCCGTGGGGGTGGTAGCCACAAGCTCGGTGCACACACCCTCGAGCCTCTGCTGGAGTCATGTGTGTCACAGCCTCATCGGCCAAAGCGAGTCACGTGTCCCACCCAGATTCACGGGATGGACACGTCTTTGTGGAAGTCACCACCAGGTCACGCCGGAAAGGGGCACAAATATGAGATGAGAAGAATCGGTGGCTGTTTTTGCAGTCACCACACAGACGCAATCAACAGTGTATACTCTTAGAAAGATTAAACAAATTGTAGCTGCATAACGGAGAGCTTCTCAGGGTCAGCCTTTGGCCCCACTATAACGGGCAAGAGACAGTCTGTACCCCATTCCTCTGGGCCATCTCCCACCATGCTTCCAGCCAGTGTCCTCATGCTGTTCCTTGCTCACCCTGGTCTCCATCTCGCCAGGCAAAGACTTTGTTAAACCATCAGCAGCCACTGACACCACTGATGGCCTCTTCCTTCTGTGGCTTCTCCTGGTTCCCCTCCTACTCGCTGGCAGACTTCTGTCTCCTTTGCAAACTTATTTTCTTCTACCCAGAAACCTCACATATTTATTTCCTCCCACTCAAACCTCTAGTCTGAGTTCCATCTTTGTATATCCAACTGCCTCATTGCTTCCTCTCCTCTTTATTCGGGGGGCTCACGATAGTGTATTGACTATTGCCAGATGGCCAACAACCCCAAGTTTAGCAGTGGGCTTTTTCTCTAAGAGCCATCTATGTAGCTCGCGATTCTAGAGGTCATCAGCCTAGGCTGGAATCAGCCGGATGGTTCTTTTGATCCTGGCTGAGGTCAGCTGGCTGGTCCAGGACGAGCTCGGCTAGGATGAGTCACCGGCCCCACGTGGTCTGTCATTAGCCAACAGGCTGGCCCAGGCCTGTCCTGGGAGGCTTTGGAGAGCGTTAGGAGAACGAGCACAAATATGAAAGGACTCTGGGCTGGAAGGCGGTAGGGTGTCCCTTCCGCTGCATCCCATAGGTCAGACGTGTCACAAGGCCAGCCCAGGGATCCTGCCCTCGACGGAGGAACTGCAAAGTGACACTGCAAAGGGGCGTGCACACAGGGAGGACGACAACTGGGGCCATTTTTGTTTCTGAGATCAGACGAGATCAGGCGCGTTGAGTGGCGTGGCCGTAGACCAAGGGGGCCATTTTTGGAAGCAATCAACCCCAGGCATCTCAAACTCAGCGCGGTTCAACACTGAACTTGGGATCGTCCCCACAAACCTGCCCCTCTCCCAGTGTCCACATCCCAGTCAGCTTTCACAGCAAAGGAAGAAACGTGGGAGTTATCCCTGACGCCCCGCCCCTCGCTCGCCAGATCAAATGCATCATCTCTAAAACGCCCTTTACACCTGTTCCCCGCCCCCAACCACCAGTCCTCCAGGCTCAGATGCCAGCATCTCGTCCCACGGCCTCAGCTGCCTCCTAACCGACCTCCTCCCAACCACGGTGCCCTTCCCTGCATGTCCTGTGAGTCACAGCCATTGTCCCCCCCCCTTTTTTTTTTAATGTTTTGATTTCTTTTTGGGAGAGGAACAGAGAGAGAGAGGGAGACACAGAATCCAAAGCAGGCTCCAGGCTCTGAGCTGTCAGCACAGAGCCCAGCACGGGGCTTGAACCCATGAACTGCGAGATCATGACCTGAGCCGAAGTCAGACGCTCAACCGACCGAGCCCCCCAGGCGCCCCTGTGGTGGTTGCCATTTTATGTACGTCTTGACTAATGCCTCCGTCGGTCTCCCAAACCAGACTGCAGCCCCCACGTGAGCAGACTGCCTCTGTGCTTCGTTCACCCCTGCGTCTCCAGCCCGGCACGTTGGCAGGCGCTCCACAAAGATGCACAGGATGAAAACGCGATGTTACTTTCCGTCTTGCAGGAAAACTTCGGTAAAGCCCAAGGCAAAATAACTGGGTCAATAAATGGGGCAAAATGAGGACACCCAGACGTCCCACTTGGCAGGTAGGAGAGAGGGATGCGGAGGCCGGGGGGCGCCCAGCCCTCGGTCCTGGGGAATCTCAGGACCCCGATCCTCCCAGAGCCCGGGGGGCAGCGGGCCAGGAGCAGCTGCGCTATCTCAGAACTGCTCTGCATACAGATCGGCTGTGCGCACACAGCTTCCTCTCCTTATCAACCCGCTGCAACAGAGGTGCAATTGAGACTCCAGTGGACCCGTTCCAGAAACCCAGGCTGGGCAGAAAACGTGCCAAAACAGAGGCAGCCACGGCTGGGGAAGCAGATGGCTAAAGGAGTCTGTCTTCCCCCCGGGCAGGCAGGAAAGGTCGTGGGCCAGACAGGGTCAGGGCCCCCCTGTGCTCTGGGAAGAATTATTTGGCAGCAGTTACTAAGTCAACAAATAAGTAGTGAGGGCCCACTGTGCGCCAGGCACCATAGTAGGGGCGGGAGAAGCAGGAGCGAACGCACTAAACGCCCAGCCCAAAGAAACACTCAGATACCCACAATTAATTATACTAGTAAATCAATAAATTACAGCTGTGAGGAGGATATGAAACGGAGACACAGGGTGCTAGGAACGCATATGATAGGAGCGGCTGACCTGGTCTAGGGAGTCAGGGGAAGATTCCAGGAGGAAGTGAAATTTTAGCCAACACTTAAAGGACATCTTCAGGGACCTTTATTCATCCTACTGCAAGAGCCAACCAATATCTGTTGTTTGCAATCAAAGAATTCTGGATGGTACAGCAAAAATCCCAACCCCAAGGTCTAAAGGGGTTTCATTTTGTTTTTAATTTGAATTAGGCCTTAGGAGCTGCTCCCAGCCCCTGGTTCACTGAAACACTGGGTCTCTCTTGCTTTTAGTTACTGAAGTTACCTGCCTAAACCCCCAGGCCACCAGGTTTATTATCCCTGTAGTCAGTTCACAGCTATGGATTGGAAAAATGAACCCCATCTCACTACCTGAATGTTTAAAGACCGGGAAGATGGATACAGTGGGATCCGTGTCCCTCTAGGCGACTGCAGCGAAAAATAGAAGGATGTATCTAGATAGAAGGAGGATGGATGGACGGATGGATGGATGGAGAGTGGGATGGATGGACGGATGGATGGATGGATGGAGAGTGGGATGGACGGATGGATGGATGGAGAGTGGGATGGATGGATGGATGGATGGATAAATGGATGGAGAGTGGGATGGATGGATGGATGGATGGAGAGTGGAATGGATGGATGGAGGAATGGATGGATAGATGGATGAATGGATGGATGGATTGGATGGATAGAAGGAAGGAAGGAAGGAAAGAAGGAAGGAAGGAAGGAAGGAAGGAAGGAAGGAAGGAAGGAAAGAAGGGAGGAAGGATGGAAGGGAGGGATGGAGGAGTAGAAAGAAATGGGCTTACCAGGATGAGGCCCCAGAAGTAGGAAAAAGCTGGGAGAAAAAGCAAATAGGATGTGTTTAAGGCAGACACCAGAATTAAAGGAGATGGAAACTGCTGTTTTGATTTGTGTTGGAAATAGAAATTCTCTTGAAAATAAACCTCCGGTCGTTTTTGTTTCTTTAAAGCAAACAACAGGCCGCTGCTTACAACTTCATTACAGAAAAAGTCCATGCCACCCACCCTCAGCCTCCCTAGTGCATTTGGAAGATCTGGTCCAATGAACCAAGAACCCAGGAAGGAGGCCAGGAGTGAGAAGAGGGTAGAATCAAACGCTGTCAAATAGCTAAAAAAAAAAAAAAAAAAAAAAAACCTCGAGGTTCGGGAGAAAAAGTAATCATCCTGTAATTGACTGTTTACTAATGGAATCTATTAATTTATAGCCACAAAAGAATCAGCTAATTTGTGGTTAATGGTGTTTAAAAGATAAACAACATAGATTAACTCTACGGAGCACAGCCCAGCCCTCCCGAATCTACAGACAGCTCCCCGTGCGGGGGAGGGAGGACGTGGAGGGAGAGAGCAGTGAGCCTCCCTCCAGAGGACTCCGCTTCACCCTCCGGGCCTTCCTCCAGCTGTGCACCCTCCCCGCCCCGGACCCAACACCTCCCTTCCCTCGCAGATAATACAGGTTATGAATAGCTGAGTGTGCGCTCACTTGCGCCAGACACCACGCCAAGGGCTTCAAGTACCATCTCTGTCTCAGGGATTCCTTGAAATCTTCTGTGGAATTGGTCCCCGTCTCAGCTCCATTTTACAGGTAAGAAAACTGAGGTCTAGAAAAGTGATGCCACCTGGCCGGGGTTTCATCGTGCGCCTGGTGGGTCCTGGGCTTGAGCCCAAGCCTGCGTGATCCAGGACCCCAGGCTCTCCGCCAGCATTTCCCAAACCTCACTGCTCATAACCATCCTGTTGCCATTCCTGAAAACCACCTGTATTTACGACTTCCCTTTAAATTGCCTCTTCTCCCCCCCTCACCCCCTTTTATGTGGTTAATTTTAGCTTTATCCTTGACTGTATTTTCCAGGTCTGATAAGGTAATAATACCTTTGTTTCTAAGACAAATTTGGAATAAATACCTGACTACTAAAATACACGTTTGCCTGCGTCCCACCTTGTGATCTTGTAAACCACCAGTGATCTGAGACCTACGCACATTCTAACCGTGTATCCCCAAAACCATAATCACACGGCTGTATGTGCAGCTTGCCTTAGCCAGTATCCTGCACGCTTGGTCGCATTTTACCCTCCCTGATACAAACCCCCCCCCCTTTGAAATGCACTGGAAGCTTCCTTCATTTCGAAGCCCCCCGTGACTCCTCCATCCCACGGACATCCTTCCCTTTGATGACAGAAAATTCATGTCATTAGCAAACCACAAAAAGACAGGATGAAAATAAGGATATAGGATATGTTTCCTCAATTACACTGTAAGATCCTGGAGGGTTCAAAACACATCTGTATCTGGAAATCTAAGATCTGTGAGCGACAGAGATAGAGGCATAGAGCAGGTGCCCAGTGAAGTCTGGGGAGGTGGTCGATGGGGATACGGCACGGAGAGGGGGGACGGTGTCATGATCATGGCTGGGATGGGGCCCGCCTGAGTCCAGCCTCCGCTGGCCAACAGTGCTCAGAAATCACCTGGGGAGCCACACTCCCTTCTCTCGGCCTCGTGCTCCACGGTGGGCCGGTGACCAGGGTGCAGCCAATAGTTGCTGGTCATCCCTCAGGCCATTTCGATTGGTTTAGAAATGAGTCCGTGGCCCTGAACTTGGCCAGGACTTCCGTTAAAGCCACTGGGGAAGAAGCAGCCTTTGCGAATTGGGTTTTCTGTTACTTGCGACCAAAACCCCCTGGAACGGCCCTTGACTAGGAGCCAAGAAACCAGACTCTGTCTGCATCTCCACGTGGTCCTGCTGAGTCATTTCGTCCCGCACGACTCTGCCTCCAAGGTGCTTTCCCCGACCGCTCCTTTCCACCTCTCCCCCCATCTCCCATCACTTCCTGCCTAGTCCAGCCCCATCATGCCTCCATGTTGAATTCTGTGTTCATGACCTTGTTCGCCCGTCATCTGTCTCACTCATTGGTGTAGCTCAGGGCCCGCAACCCCCAGGCACATGGGGGGTCCTTGTTAATATTTGCTGCGTGGTCCGACCCTGGCTTCTCCGTCTGCTTTTCCTCTCAGGATCCTTCCAGCAGGGCTGGGCCTTGCTTTTCCCACTGCTACTCTAGGATAGTGTGGCAAGAGGGTCTCACCCAAAGGCACCAGAGCGCCTCCCAGCAAATCAGCGCTCACCCACAGGGAAGGCAGTCCCGTGATTCTTTGCTCCTTCTTCTGCTACCCAGCCTCGCCAACCAGGAAGTCCCTCTTGATGTCTAACCCAATCTGCCGTGCTGCCAGCCACGCCTCTCCCAGGCCTGGAGGTCAGCAGACAGCACAGGCCCTGGAAGAGCAGGGAAAAAAAAAAAAAAAAGTTGAGAGTGAAAAAAGACTCTGAGAGAAAATAAAAACGCCCTCGCCTCAAAGCTGCCCTCATTTTCTCCCCATGCCCAGCTTCTGACTTTGCAGAAAGTTCTTTTCCTGTCCACGCGTGCCAACATCTCTTCCAGAGATGTGAGTACAAAGGGTGAGAAAATATCTGTTTAGTAATCCCTCTTCTGTCAAAACAGTGGCTGGGCCAATACCTCTTCTCTGATTCATCCCAACCGACATCCCTTGGAGGGAGGAAGCCGGGGTCCAAGGGGTGAACATTTCTAAACCCATTTTCCAGATGAGCTCAGAGAGGCTGGGAAGTTCTGCAGTGAAAAAGCCCACAGGAAACAGCAGAAGGGAAACCACTTCCTTTGTAGGGTCAGGCATTCTGTCTCCTTTAAATTTTTTTTTTTTAATAGTTTATTGTCAAGTTGGTTTCCATACAACACCCAGTGCTCTTCCCCACAAGTGCCCTCCTCCATGCCCGTTACCCCCTTCCCTTCTCCCCCTCCCCCATCAGCCCTCAGTTTGATCTCAGGATTCAAGAGTCTCTCATGGTTTGCCTCCCTCTCTCTCCCCAACTGTTTTTCCCCTTCCCCTCCCCCATGGTCCTCTGCTAAGTTTCTCCTGTTCCATATATGAGTAAAAACATATGGCATCTGTCCTTCTCCGCCTGACTTATTTCGCTTAGCATGACACCCTCGAGTTCCATCCACGTTGCTACGAATGGCCAGATTTCATTCTTTCTCATGGCCATGGAATATTCCATTGTATAGACAACATGCACCCCAATGTTCACAGCAGCACTGTCAACAAGAGCCAAATCATGGAAAGAGCCTAAATGTCCATCAACTGACGAACGGATCAAGAAGATGTGGTTTATATGCCTCCTTTCAATTTTTCAAGGAAGGCACCCCCACCGCCCAGGGTGGAGGTTTTTTGCTCATTCGTTCATTGGCTCGTTCATTCCAGAAGATAAAAAGCCTGGACCGAGCCCCTCCCCCAGTCTCCAGGCTTCCTGGAGTCTCTCGGAGGGAAGGGCAGGAATTATCTGCCCATGGCTGGATCGGGGAGATTGAATGAGTCGATTGTGGAAGATATTTTTCCTAGTTTCTTCTTTCTCTTCTGATTTTATTTGTGGTGTTTCCTGACATCCAAGGATTTTATTGTAAGATAGAAATTTTTTTTGGTCTTTCTTTGGGATGGCTGGCCTCAGAGGCCTAGAAAGGACTTCCCGGGGGGAGTGATCTGGTAGGAGTGGAAGGGGGAGTCTCTTGATCATTCCTTCACTTTACAAATGAGGAAACTGAGGCTCCACAGTGAGTAGGCAGCCCTGACTCTCTGCCCGACATTGTCTCTGCTGTAGGACTAGTAAGGAGCAGAGTCCCCACAAAAAGGAAGGACAGACAGAAGACCGTTGACTGGACAGGCTGCGGCTGCATTGCCATGGACACTGTCACCGCGCCTCCAGAGTTGAGAGGCTATTGTGTTCACCCGATAGGTACAGTGTCGTCTTCTCTGGGTGTCTGGCCAACAATGCACCATGGCAGTGAACCCTAAAATCCAGTCCCCCGAGAGGCTTTTCCAGGCTGAAGAGGGCAGACACCACAAAGGAACAAAAAAAAAAAAAAACAGAAAAAAACCAGTGATTCAACATAAACACCAAAAACTCCCAGACATCAACAACCACAACTAACAGGGGCATCTGGGCGGCTCAGTCAGTTAAGCGTCCAACTCTTGATTTCAGTTCAGGTCATGATCCTAGGGTCTTGAGATCGAATCCCGAGTGGAGCTCTGCACTGACAGCATGGAGCCTGCTTGCAAGCTCTCTTAATCTCTCTCTGCCCATCCCTTGTTCAGGCGCTCTCGCTTAAAATAAATAAATTCTTGGGGCGCCTGGGTGGCTCAGTCGGTTGAGCGTCCAACTTTGGCTCAGGTCATGATCTCACGGTTCGTGAGTTTGACTCCCGTGTCAGGTTCTTTGCTGACAGCTCAGAGCCTGGAGCCTGCTTTGGATTCTGTGTCTCCCTCTCTCTGTGTTCCTCTCCTGGTCATGCTCATGCTCTCCCTCTCCCCAAAATAAATACATATTTTTCAAAATTTTAATAAATAAATTGTTTTAAAGAAAACCACAACTAATAACACTGAAAGACACAGAACAACTAGGAAAAATATTTCCGACATACATAAGAAAGTAGCAAGACTCTGAAAATATGTAAAACTCTTACAGATCAATAAAAGTGGCTAAAGAGAAATGTGCCTAAAAAGGCACAAATGCGGAAATGCAAAAAGGCAACGTGCTTATGAGAAGTATTTATACTCATTAGTAACCAAAGCAATTGAAGTGGAAACTATAACGAGAGAACCCTTCGTGCAGCCTCGCAGGGCAGTGACATTAAAAAAGAAAGGAGGGGCGCCTGGGTGGCTCAGTTGGTCGAGCCTCTGACTCTGGATTTCAGCTCAGGTCATGGTCTCACACTTCATGGGGTCGAGCCCCACGTCAGGCTCTGCGCTGACAGTGTGGAGCCTGCTTGAGATTCTCTCTCTCCCTCTTTCTCTGCCCTCCCCACCCCAAATAAATAAATAAACTAAGAAGAAGAAGAAGAAGAAGAAGAAGAAGAAGAAAAGAAGAAGAAAAAGAAGAAAAGAAGAAGAAGAAAAAAAAAGAAAAAGAAAAGAAGAAGAAGAAGAAAGAAGAAGAAGAAGGGAAACACACAGTGTTTGCAAGGATGAGAGCAATGGCACACCCCGAGGTCCTGAGGCAGATAGGCTGGTCTTCCTGAATGTTGTAAGATGCATTAAAATCCTTGAAGTTTGCGTTTCTTTTCTGTTCTGGCATTCTCCATTTCTAAGGGCTTCTTTAGAAACTATGGGCAAGAAAAGAAATGTATGCCCCTGCCATGTGCATGCGAAAAGTTGGACACAGCCTTTACATTCAGCATTAAGGAATCCGTGAGACACACTGAGGCACAGATTTGAGGTGTAATGTCGTGGGGTCACGGAAAAGAACGAGGCTTCATACATGTCAGGATAACATACAGTGAAATTTGAAAATTGGTACAAAGTGATCTGCATACATCATCTCGGCTCTGGAAAAAAAAAAAAACACGTACACATGCATGAATGCATGTGCTCAGAAAACAATCTGGAAGAAATAGTCACCAGATTGTTAACAGGGGTTTTCACCAGGAGGAAGATTTACATAGAGAGAGAGAGGGAGACACAGAATCGGAAGCAGGCTCCAAGCTCCGAGCTGTCAGCACAGAGCCCGACGTGGGGCTCGAACCCACAAACCGTGAGATCATGACCTGAGCCGAAGCCGGACACTCAACCGACTGAGCCCCCCAGGCGCCCCCAAGTTTGTTTTCAATTGACATCTCCCAGGACTGGCTGGGGTAAGGAGGCACCAGAGAGAGGAGTCCTGTGCTGCTGTTGGAAACGTCAATTGCCATAAACTTTCTAGACTAACATGACAGGACTTCTCAAAAGTCTTAATATGTGTGGAGCATTTCAGCAGTAATTTTACTTCTAGGAATTTACCCTAAGGAAATAATCAGAGATGTGTGCAAAGATTTAGGTACAAGGATATCCATTGTAGAGCTATTTACAATAGCGAAAAGCTGGAATCAGCCTCAATACCCAACAATGGAGAATTGTCTAAATAAGTGTTGGTTAAGTGAAGTACTGTGCAGTCATTCACAGCGATGTCCAGTATCGAATAGGGTGACAAAATGGTCTTGACATAAAGCAAAAAAAAAAAAAAAAAAAAAAAGCCTAACATGGCATAAAAGTGGGGGAGCAGTATTGTAAAATACCGAACACAACAAATCATGAGCGGTACGTACCAAAGGCGTCCGATATTTGCAGTGAGAATCACAGGGTGATGAGATTCTGGGTTTTATTTCATGTGTGTGCTTTCCTACGTTTTGCAATTTCAGTACAATAAACATGTTTCCAGCACAATCAGACTTCGTTTAAAGGGGAAAAAAAATCCCGGGAACACTTACACTAAAGCAAGCTCATTATTCGTGTCCGTAAACTGCGATTCCCCAGAGAGGCTGCGGGGTGTGGACCTCCGCAAGGCTACTTGGGGGAATCGGAAGGCCAGGTTCGTGATGAAAATATGTCCCCTCTAGACCTCCTCTGGTGCCACCTTCAATCGGTCCTGCCCTTGAAGCCGTGCCCAGCCAACCCACACGTCTTCAGAGGGCCGAGAAGAAAAGTGACCTGTTTTTAATATTCGAGACAAAATCCAGTGGAATCCAGCTGGCGTTCGCGGCGGCCGCACTTGCTCAATCACCCCTCTGTTGTGTAACAACGAAGGATCAGCCGCATTCTCAGAAAGCCCTTTTGTCAGGACAGGACAGAGGTTTCCAAATATGTGTTCTGGGGCTCATCCCTTTTTCCTGTGGGGATGATCAACCCGTTTGCTGAAGATAATTAAAGTCACAGAAAGCCCGGGATTACTTCCCCTGTTGTCGGGATTTCGATCCCAGAGGATCCTGGTCCAGAGAGCCGGATGTACAAATGGAACCCACCTCACCGCTGATGGGGACGAAAGATGGGGACAGGCTGCAAGCAGAGAAGCTCCAGAACAAGGGATCCAGTGACTTAGCCAAGGTCACTCTCAGCCAGGGGGAGGGAGCGGACCTGGCAAGCTGGCCCAGAGGGCCTGGCCGGGAACCAGGACAGCGGCAGCTGGGGCATCTTCTGGAGAGAAGGGGGACCCCTTGGCTGATGCCTCAAAACTGGACTTGGAGGGGGTTCTGGGCTCACCAGTGAGTCCCGTGGGGACAGCTTCTGAAAGAGCTGACCCTTCCTTCCCTCTCTCCCTCACGTCCTCCTCCCTCCCTCCCTTCCTCCCTCCCTCCCTTCTTTCCTCCCTCCCTTTTCTCCTGCCTTCCTCCCTCCCTCCTTCCCTTCCTTCCTCTCTCCTTCTCTTCCTTCCTCCCTTCCTTCCCTCCTCCCTTCCTTCCTCCCTCCCTCCCTTCCTTCCTCCCTTCCTTCCTCTCTCCCTCCTTCCCTTCCTTTCTCCTTCCTTCTCTTCCTTCCTCCCTTCCTTCCCTCCTCCCTCCCTTCCTCCCTCCCTCCTTCTCTTCCTTCCTCCCACCCTCCTCCCTCCCTTCCTTCCCTCCTCCCACCCTCCTCCATCCCTTCCTTCCCTCCTCCCTCCTTTCCTCCCTCCCTCCCTTCCCACCTTCCTTCCCTCCCTCCCTCCCTCCCTCCCTCCACAACTGTCTACTGCGCACCCAGCATGTGTGAAGACACTGCTTAGTGCTGAATTTACAACGATGGGCAAACCAGACAGACGCACACAGACCCGTCTGCATGGCATGTACCTTCTAGCCCAGCGCTCTTCCGTCCAAATGATGCAAACTCAATTTGTGATTTAAAACTTCCTCGTAGCCACAATGAAAATCGTAAAATCCTCTATTTTGTTTAACCCAATATATCTAAAGTATTATTCTACATATAGTCAATATTTTAAAATATTCATGGGAGGGGCACCTGGGTGGCTCAGTTGGCTGAGCGTCCGACTTTGGCTCAGGTCATAATCTCATGGTTTGGGAGTTCAAGCCCCACACTGGGCTCTGCCCTGACAGTGTGGAGCCTGCCTGGGATTCCCTTTCTCTGCCTCTCTTTCTCTCTCTCTCTAAATAAATAAGTAAACTTTTTTTAAATGTTTATTTATTTTTGAGAGACAGAGACAGAGCACAAGCAGGAAAGGGGCAGAGAGAGAGGGAGACACAGAAACGGAAGCATGCTCCAGGCTCTGAGCTGTCAGCACAAGAGCCTGACACGGGGCTCGAACCCAGAACCGTGAGATCATGACCTGAGCCAAAGTCGGATGCTTAGTCAACTGAGCCACCCAGATGCCCCATAAGTAAACTTTTAAAAAAATAATAAAATAAAATATTAATGGCATATTTTACTTTTTTCTTCTTCTTCACACTAAGCCTTTGAACCCAGCGTTTCCGTTTGGTCCAGCTCTCGCTCAAGCGCTCAGCGCCTCCTGTGTCTACAACAGAAAAGTATCAACCTTGGCACTACTGACATTTTGCACTGACTCCTTTCTTGCTGGGGGCTGTCCTGGGCGTGCAGGGCGTTTGGCGGCACCCCCAGATGCTACTAGCTGTCCCGTTCTCCGCCTGTGACCGGTCATCTGCAGACCTGGCCACACGGAGCAGGGAGCAGAGACGTCCGTGCCGGTCCATCAGCCACCACACTGCCTAGCCGGAGAGCGGTGGGGACACGCAGGGGCACATGCTAGGCTCGGGAACAGACAGACGGGGTGAGGGAGGAGCAGCTCCCGGAGCCTGGTCCACGGAGCCTTCCCTGACGAGCAGGGTTTCCGCCAAGGCCTTTCTCAAGTGGGATGAGCACCCATGGCAGGGAACACCCAGCCAGGCTCTGGTGGCCCCGAGAGATCACACTCCCGCTCTGAGCCTCAACCTTCCTGCCTGTGAAACGGGAACAGCAGAGTCCCTCCTCCCTCCTAGCTACAGAGTAGCTACACAAGGGTGGGAGGCTGAGGGCTCACGCCTGGTTTGGGTGTGAATCCAGTTAGTAAAGAATAAAAGCAAACAAGCTTAACAGGACACATGAGCAGTGCTGTTCTGGGGGCGGGGGGGGGGGGGAGTCACACACACCCTTTTCTTCGTAAACAGGCCGGGGCAGCACTGAGAGCGGCCCAGCCAGGAGCCCATTTCGCGACACTTTTGTTTACTAGCTGTGTGACCTTGGGGAAGTTACTTTACCTCTCTGAGACTGTTACCTCGCCCATGCTATGAAGTCAACAGTGGAGAGCTGTGGTGGAATGAAAAGAAGAAATGTATATAAAGGCTTCTCAAAATGCAGGCACATAACATAAAAAAGCTGGACCAACAGTGGCTTTGACTGGAGTATTTAAGTCAGTATTCAATGCAACCGTCTGTTCACGCGACAGTCACTTATTGCCCACTTACTGTATACCACCAGTGTTTTAGGCACCCAGGGGTCCAGATAGGGTTCCTAAAAATGGACGTTCGCTTTGCCGGGGTGGGTCAGAAAATACCCAAGCAAAGACCTAACTACATCAAATAACTTCAAGCGGGTGGGGGAAAGATTATAAAGAAAATAAAACGGGGTCCTGAGAGAGACAGTGACTGAGCGAGGGGTGGTCCGGGGTCTCCTGAAAGAGGTGACCTCTGGCCTCAGGCAGTGAGAAGATGGGGGAACACCTCCCGGGAGGAACCCGGATATGCCAGTCAGTCCCCAGGACAAGGCTTTGCATAACGCACGCTTTTTGGGGCAAAAGCCCTAAAGCCGGCACCAGGCTGGCATGGATGGGGAAGGGCAGGAAGGGCCAGGGTGGCCGCGGCAGCAGAGCAGGGGGGTGGGTAGAAAGGAAGCTGTCGAGGTGCACGGGGCCGGCCCATGCAGGGCCTTGTGCCTCCATCAGTAACGGCTGACCTTCACCGAGTGAGTGGGCACGATGTGCCAGGGTTAGATGCATCGGCTCACTTCACCCTCACGGCAACCCTGTCAGGAAGGCGGCGTCATTGTCCCCACTTGCAGACGAGGAAACTGAGGCCTGGAGAGTTACATTTCCCGGCCAGGGTCAAGCAATCAGTAGAGGATAGAAGACGACACTTTGATTGTAAGCCGGCCGGCTCTGGTGACCCGACTCTACCGTTAAAGGAAGGACAGGGCAACAGGAAGCCTCTGGAAGGTTCTGCTGCCCCCCAACGTCTCCCCCAAAGTAGACAGAACCTTTGATTTGCAGACAGGCACCAGCCACAAGCTGGCGGTGTGGTAGGCTCGCCTTCCTGACGCTCCCTCCACACCCCCCAGGTCCCGAGCCAGCCGCCAGGCGGATGTCACACCCAGTGACTGCACAGTGACACACCCTCAAAGCTGATTTAAAAAAAAAAAAAAATTATGTCACGACAACTGAGCCTGAGAGCCCAGGACCCATGGCCTCCCTGTTTGGAAGAGCAGGTGCATGGAGTCAGCTTGCGGGTGAACCCAGAGTCGCCTGCCTCCAGAGCCGGAAAATCAGGGCCGAGAAAAGCAGTTCGAGTCCCGACCTGGTGTTCGGAAGCCGGAGTCCGAGCCCCACACCCGGGCCTGTGTGGACCGCCTCTAGAAGAAAAGGTAAACAGCTGAGGCAGCTCGCGTAGTCCAGACTCAGCACTTGGCACAGAGACAAGGGAAGGCTAAAAGTCCAGAACTTTCTCCGGCGTCACTGCTGTTCTGTTGAGACAAAGACAAAGTTAAGTCTGGAAGGGAGAGATAAAAAAGGGACAATAAAAACAAAGATCTCACACCTGTCAGCGCTCCCGGGGCGTCTGAGCTGCCGGCCCTGTGACTGGGAGGGAAGGGCAGCGGCGGGACTTACCAGGGGGACCAGTCGATCGATCGGCTGACTGACGGCTGGGCCAGCGGGAGCCCAGGGGCTGGGGGGTAGGGGCTAGCTCCACCTCCCTAAGCACAACTCTCCAGGGCTCAGGGCCTCAGCCTCCCCATCTGCAGAACGGGATAGTAATACAGGTGCTTAACAAGCGCCAGGGACCTTGCCTACTTTATTGCCTTTAACCTTGACGGCCATTCTACAAGGCAAGACTTTTTTATTTGAATTTTTTTGATGTTTACTTACTTTTGAGAGAGAGATAGCGAGCAGGGGAGGGGCAGTGAGAGAGAGAGAGAGAGAGAGAGAGAGAGAGAGAATGCAAAGCAGGCTCCAGGCTCCAAGCTGTCAGCACGGAACCCAACACGGGGCTCGAACCCACAAACCATGAGCTCACGACCTGAGCCTAAGTCGGTCGCTCCACCGAGTGAGCCACCCAGGCGCCCCTAAGTCTATTTTATTTCATTTGCTAATGAGAAAATCCAGTATTCAAAAATTCAAAGGTTAAGTTTTCAAACCCAGTTCACCTGACACCAGACCTGCGCTTATTATTAATTTTCAAACACTTATAAAAATGCTTCCCAAACAGCAAGTGGCACCCGTGATGGTACCCACCTCATGCAGAGCGCCCCCTCTGTCCTAAGGCCTCATAAATGCCTATAGATTCTTCCGCCAACTCTCTGAATTGGGCACTATCATTATTCCGATTTAAAAAAAAAAATTTTTTTTAACATTTATTCATTTTTGAGAGACAGAGACAGAGCGTGAACAGGGGAGGAGAAGAGAGAGAGGGAGACACAGAATCGGAAGCAGGCTGCAGGCTCCGAGCTGTCAGCACAGAGCCCGATGCCCGGCTCGAACCCACGAACTGGGAGATCATGACCTGAGCCGAAGGCCTATTGACAATGGAAACCTGTGTCCCAAGAGCACCTGGAAACATCTTAGCGGTCGCGATTTATTTTCTGCCTGACCCGGCCCCGGCCCACTTTCTCGCGGACAGAAAGCTCCTCCCACTGGGAAAAGGCTCCTCCCTTCACTCCGACCTGGTGGAGTGGAGCGTGCGGTCAATCACCAGGCTCCGCCCCCCTGGACACAGTGATTGGAGAGGGGGCGGGCACTAGACAGAAGCTGGGCCAATCAAAGCCCTTCTCTTTCAAAAGGGACCAGTTGGAGAAAAACAAGAGGACCATCGTCACAAAACTGGAAGAAGGTAGGCTTGCAAGCGCCTGCCGTCATGATCCCACCTTCCGCGGAACAGTCTAAAGGAACAAAGCTAAGCACAGCAATGCGAGGGCCAGAGACAGCCCTGGCTGGATCGATTCTGCATCCAGAGTCCCTGAGTGCCCCTCAACGTCCCAACTTGCCAGCTTCCTTCCGGAATCCAACAGATCCCCCTTCTTGGTTTCCGCTGGTTTGAACCGGGTTTCTGTCACTTGCAACACCTTGGCAGGATTTGAGCAAACCTACAGTAAAAGAGTTTTTAAGATAGTGGGGGAAATTTGAACATGGACTGGATATTATGTGATATTAAGAAATTATCATTGGGGCGCCTGGGTGGCTCAGTAGAGTGAGCGTCTGACTCTTGCTGTCGGCTCAGGTCGTGATCCCCGGGTTATGGGATCAAGCCCTGCGATGGGCTCCCTTGCTGAGCCTGGAGACTGCTTGAGATTCTCTCTCTCTCTCTTTCTCTGCCTCTCTCTCTCTCTCACTGTAAAATAAAGAAAAAGAAATTTGGGAAATTATTATTATTTTAGTTAAGTGTGATAGTGGTGTTAAGGTTACTGCAAAATAAACACTTAACTGTTAAGGCTACATACTGAAGTATTTTGGGTGAAATGATTCAATGTCTGGGATTTGCTTTTAAAATATCCCAACGCTTCTGACCCTGCTCCCGCGGTAAAGAGAGGGGACAAAATATGAAAAAAGAACTTCAGGACGATAATGGCTGAAGCTGGGAGCAGGCGTGTGGAAATTTCTCATCCTATTCTCAGATTTGAAATATTCCATAAGTGGAAACTTTAAAACCAATAAAAATGAAAAAGAGAGGAAAGAAGGAAGGCTGCCGGCTTCTAAAAGGAAGCAATGATTGCGGACTGATGCAAGAGGAGTAGAAAGCAGAACATCATTCATTCATCATTCATTCATTCACCAAATTCTGACTCAAGTTAACACCTCCCCCCGCCTCCCCCCACCCCGTGCCCCAGGCAGGCACTCAGCCCTGTGCTGGACACACGCGCGAACAGGACGTTGGTCTCCTCGCCCTCAGGTAGCTCCCAGCCAAGCAGAGGCCAGACGACCAGGAGTAAATCATTCCAGCAGCGCCCAGAGGGCCCGGCACCGTGAGGACAGAGCGGGTTTCTCTCCGGCCGGAGCGCTTTGACAGGGCAGGGATTTGATTGGCCCAGCTTCTGTCCAGTGCCCACCCCGCCACCAATCACTGTGGCCGGGGGGCGGGGCGGGGGCCAGGGGGCGGGGCGGGGGCCTCGGGATGGTGGACTCAGAGCAGGGACCTGAGTGAGTCCTGTAATGCCAGGCACGGCCTGTCTGCAGGGAGCAGCGTCCCCTGCGAGGAAGAAGGACCTGGATGTGACGGAGCAGCCACCGCGGGGCCTTTGTCTTCATGAGAGCAAGGAAGCCCTGTTGTTCAGGAATGACAAGGACTCGCAGATTCCAAGAGCGTCCGTCTGCCAGGCTCCGTCTGCACTGGGATCCTCCCAGTGCATCCCTGACATTGTCTCCACTCTACGCTTGGAGAAACCGAGGCACAGAGCGGTCAAAGCGCTGTGCCCAGGGCTGCAGCGTTCGTGCCTGGCCATGAGGTCCTCCACACCGAAACGCTCCGTCTCTACCTTCCACAGCCTCACGGAGCCACCTTTGCAAGGAACCAGGTGTGTCCAGATGCTCCCATCAAGACTTCCACCCTCGACTTCCTTAAATCCTCCTCCGAGAAAAAAGTGTCCTTGACAAATTAGCAGAAGAGGTGGGGGGAGGGGAAGTGAGGGACACCCAACCCCACAGCTGCCCTGTGCATTTTTGATGCACAGAAAATTCCCAGAACTGGCTGGGCCTGCTGGGGGGGAAAGCAGGGCAGGGGCTGAGTGGTACCGGGCGATGCCCAATGCCGGTGGAGAAACTCCAGCCCTTTGACGCTTTCTCTCAGAGGGGCTCCTGACAGGGACTTAGGACGCGGTAACCGAGGGCCCTGGAATGTCTCCTGTCCATGGCTCAGGTCTCCCCTGTTGGGCCATGGAATCCATGGCCACTTCCCCTATGGCAATGGCACATGACTGGAGCTAAAACTTGCCCTTCCTCCCCCCTGGACTTCTTTGTTTGTCCAAGGAGAATCCAGAGAAAGGCAGAGAGAGGAAAGGAGCCTGCCCACCTCCCAGCCAGATGGCATCATGCCCGTGAGCGTGTTTGTTAGCGGTAAGCGGGGGTGGTTTACTATGCTGTGGGCTCAGGCGCTACAGCCAAAGTGCCCAGACCCTGGTCAGGCCCGCTGCCCTCTGGGTGCGTGATATTAGCCAAGTTAAACAAACCTCTCTTGATGTCAATTCCTCTGCAAAATGGAAGTGATGTTAGTGTGTCCTTCACAAGGTTATCATGAGAATTAAAGACGCTAATATGTAGAGTGCCCTGCTAGAGCTCGTGGTTGAAGCGAACACTCAGTAAAAGATCCTGCAATGATTAGTCCCCACGTGAGTTTATATGTTTTAACACAAAGCCCGGGGTGGGGGTGGAGGGGCAGAGGTGCAGCGATGAGTTATGGAATGAATGAATGAACTAGCAAGCCAATTACTGCTTTCTGAACGAAACTGCCTGTTCATTTATGTAAAACCACCACCAGTTCCAGTACTTGGTTGGACGGATGGGATCTTCTTCACCAAGTGTGAATCCTCGGATACAGCTTAAGGTGCACTAGTTTGCCCCCGAACTAAAACCCAAGGTGACAGTGAGGCCTTAGGAGTACCAGTGGCCCCCAGACTCCCTCTCCTTGCAGTCCGTGTCCTGCGTCACAACCTGTCCTTGAGTGTGGCCAGGATCTGCGTGTGCGATGGAACATCACCTCCTTGGTTATGCTGCATCACAGGGCAAAGCGGAGGGGATTTTGTGGATGCAGTTAAGGTCCTGGGTCCGTTGTCTCTGAGTTCGTCAAAAGGAGATTATCCTAGTGGGTCTTTTTTATTTATTTATTTTTATTTTAGAGAGAGTGAGCGGGAAGAGGGGCAGAGGGTGACAGAGAGAGAGAGAGAGAGAGAGAGAGAGAATCTTAGCCAGGCTTCACCCTCAGTGCAGAGCTCAACATGGGCTCAATCCCATGACCCTGGGATCATGACTTGAGCCAATATTAACAGTTGGACGCTCAACCGACTGAGCCACCCAGGCACCCCCCTGGATGGGCCTTTTATTTCTTTTTTTTTTTTAATGTTTATTTGTTTTTGAGAGAAAGAGAGAGACAGAGCGTGAGTGGGGGAAGGGCAGAGAGAGAGGGAGATAAAGAATCCGAAGCAGGCTCCAGGCTCTGAGCTGTCAGCACAGAGCCCGACCCGGGGCTCGAACTCACAAACTGCAAGATCATGACCTGAGCCGAAGCCGGACGCTTAACCGACAGAGCCCCCCAGGTGCCCCTACAATGAATGGGCCTTTTAGAAGAGGGTCTGGGGATGCAACATGAAAGTCAAGAGGCTCCCAGCAGCCCCGCCTCTCTGCTGAGCTGCAAGAAACAGGCCACTATCGGGTCCATAGCTTGGAGGAAACAAATTTTGCCAACAACGTGAGCGGCATGAGCGTGGGAGAGGCCCCGAGTCCCCAGGGCAACTCCAGCCCCGGCCAGCACCTTGACTGTGGCCCCGTGAGACCATGGGCAGAGGACAGCGCTGAGCCGTGCCAGGGACCCGGACCCACACAGACCCGTGAGATAGGAAACGTGAGGTAACAAAAGGGTGCCCGCGTTGAAGCCAGCAGGTTTGTGTGGTACTTTGTTAGGCAGCGGCTGAGAACGAAGGAACTACTCGCTGTTGCCTTTTTCAGGGCTCCCGGTGCCGGGCGTGGAGTACTCAGTACTCGGCAACTGGAGTAGGTTCCGATGATGTGCCCATTTTACAGATAGGGAAGGTGAGGCCTGGAGAAGTCACATAAGTTGCACAGAGCTATTTGGCGGTGGAAGCAGATTTTAAAGCCAGGCTGTCTGCCCCCAGGGCCTGCCCCCAGCTGTGGAGGCTTGTCTATGCTACCAGATACACGGAGCACAGGGGTGAGAGGCCCCAAAGGGCGCCGGCCTGCACCCCGGTAATCCGGATGGTGATGTGAGATGGATGTTTTGCTTTGGGGCTTTCCTACAATTTCTCTTTTTTTTTTTTTCAGTGCATATTATTTAAAATAAATTTTTTTAATGTTTATTTTTGAGAGAGAGACAGGGCACGAGCGGAGGAGGGGCAGAGAGAGAGGGAGATACAGAATGGGAAGCAGGCTCCAGGCTCCAAACTGTCAGCACAGAGCCCGACACGGGGCTCGAGCCCACGAACCGTGAGATCATGACCTGAGCCGAAGTGGGACGCTTAACCGACTGAGCTCCCCAGGCGCCCCCATCACAATGCACATTATTTTTTAAAACTCATAAAAAGGAGAATGAACGTACTTGGCATCCACGGTGACAATGTCTGAGTGGTGGGGTCGCAGAGGACTTTTTAAAACTGCCCTCTGTTTTAATATCCCAATTCTCTATTTTTATTTTTATCATTATTATCAATTCCACCTCCACTGTCTACAACAAAGGTGGGCTGGCGTCATTTTGAAAACGTGCAAGCCAGAAAACGTGCAAGTGACAGCATTTGAGACCCTGAAAGCAGAGGAGAGAAGGTGACCCGGTCGGGGGTCCGGTGGGGAGAGAGGCCCGGGTCTAGAGCCTGAGCGAAAATAGGTCGTGTGCTCACAAAGGGAATTTGCTGGGAGACTTGAAATGTGGCTTCAGAAAGACTGACCTGAACACTTGCAGCTTCTTCTGCAAACCTTTCACCAGAAACGTTGTTATTTTAATTGGAAGCTATTCCGGGGGCTCCTGCGAGGCAAACAGAAGCTGCTAAGAAGTCAGAGCCGCAGCCGGCTTTCCCTGCAAGTAGGAGAAGGAAGGGAAGGCGCGTCCCCCAGCCCCCAGCAGGTGCACTGGGGGGAGGGGGGGCGCTGCCTGCGGATTGAGCACTAACTGTTCCTTAGTGAGTGTCTCCTGTATACCCAGCGTGCTGGGCCTTGTCCACGACCTCAAGTTACACCTTCCCACGTCTGCATGAGATGAGTCCTAACTTGTTTCCATTTTACAGACGAGGACGAGGACGTGAAGGCTGCAGGAGCTCCAGCAGTGATACTCATCGCGTATTTCATTAAATCCAAGACATTCCGTAGACCCCCTTCTCCGAGAGAGACGGGCTCCGAGACCCCTGTGGATGCCCGAAACTGCAGACAGTACCGAACCCTCCATGTGCTGTGTTTTTCCCCCGTACCTACGAAGCTATGCTAAGTTTAATTCATAACTCAATGAAAGAAGTTTCAATAACAAGTAATAAACCGGAACGACTGTAACCATCTACTGTAGTACAAGTCACGTGAATGTGACCTCTTTCTCTCAAAATGTCTTACTGTCCTGTCCTCACCCCTCCGATGCCGGGAGATGACCCGGAGCCCACGTGATGAGATGAAGGGAAGTGAATGGCGCAGGCGTTGTGACAGAGCGTGAGGTTCCTACTGACCTTCCGGTGATCCGTCAGAAGTGATCGGAACCCCCCCACTTCCAGGCCACAACTGACGGCTGGTAACTGGGGCCGCAGAAAGCAGCAGAACTGCAGGTAAGGGGGGACTTCTGTCCTCTCACTTTACGCTGCCCCCCCCCGAGGGAAGAAATACAGGCAGCTCTCATTGGGAGACAGTATCGACTTAAGATGAATCCTGATGCTGGAGACGTTAAACTCTGCATCTAAAATCCCACAGTAGGGGCGCCTGCGGGGCTCAGTCTGTTGAGCGTCAGACTCTTGGGTTCGGTTCAGGTCATGATCTCACGGTTTCGTGGGTTCAAGCCCTGCATCAGGCTCCGCGCTGACAGTGCAGAGCCTGCTTCAGATTCTCTCTCTCCCTCTCTCTCTCTCTCTCTCTGCTCCTTTCCTCTTCCCCTACTCGCACTGTCTCTCCCTCAAAATAAATAAATAAAACTTTAAAAACCCACGGCTAAATGCAGCGTGGTACCCTGACTTGGATCCCGGAACAGGAAGGAAGAACATTCTAATGGGAAACGGCGAACTCCAAACAGTTAAGTATTACACCAATGTTAGTGAGCTGGTTTTCACGAGCGTGCCGTGGGTGTGTAAAGTGCTAACAGGAGCAGGATGCAAGGTGTAAGGGAGCTCTCTGCACTGTCTGCATCTTTGTTGTAATTCTCAGTTTATTCCAAAAGAAGGCTTATCTTTTAAAAAATTCATAAAATACGCTACGGGCTAACACTGATACGGTATCCTGTCCAGGCCCTGGTCTGGTATTGGTGACAGGACAATGCATGCCAATGGGACAATGGGTTCCAGAAAAAGATCCACACACATGTCACCTGTGTCAAGGCACCTCAGTGAAGAAAAGGAAGTCTTTTCAACAATGGAGCGTGAACAAATGGATGTCCCTCTGTAAAAAATAAGTTGAAAAATAAAATAAAATAAAATAAAATAAAATAAAATAAAACAAAATAATTAAAAAGTTGAAGAGGACCATAGGACTAAATGTAAAACCTAAAACTATCACTCTTCTAGAAGAAAACATGGCAGAAACTCTTTGTGACATTCACAGGACCTTTTTAGCTAGGACACCAAAACCATAGCCTTAAATTTAACCATTGATAAACTGAACTTTAATCAAAATTAAAAGCTTCTGCTCTTCAAAAGCCACTCTTACAGGGGTGCCTGGGGGGGGGGGTTCAGTCAGTTAAGCATCCAACTTCAGCTCAGGTCATGATCTCACGGTTTGTGGGTTCGAGCCCTACGTCGGGCTCTGTGCTGACAGCTCAGAGCCTGGAGCCTGCTTCGGATTCTGTGTGTGTCTCTCTCTCTGTCCCTCCCCGACTCATGCTCTCTTCTGTCTCTCAAAAATAAATAATAAACATTAAAAAAAATTAAGCTGCTTTTATAAAAATGGAAAGCTGAGAGACAACCTGGGAGACTATATTTGCAAAAGACATACCTAATAAAAGACTAATATCCAGACGATAGAAATACATCTCACAACATAACAAAGAAACACATGACTCAATTAAAAATGGGCTGGGGCGCCTGGGTGGCTCAATCGGTTGAGCGTCCGACTTCAGCTCAGGTCATGATCTCATGGTTCACGAGATCAAGCCCCGTGTTGGGCTCTGTGCTGACGGCTCAGAGCCTGGAGCCTGCTTCGGATTCTGTGTCTCCCACTCTCTCTGCCACTCCCCTGCTCACACACACACACACTCTCTCTCTCTCTCTCCCTCTCTCAAAATAAATAAATAAACTTTAAATAAAATGAGCAAAATATATGAACTGATAGCTTACTAAGAAATATATAGGGATGGAAAATAAATGCAAAAATGCTCAGTATTGCTAGAATGTCCACGTGAGCAAAACGACCCCCAGCCCCTCAACACCCTCCCCCCGGCAATACTAAGTGCTGGTGAGGATGTGAAGCAAGAGACCTCGTTCACACTGTTGGTAGGAGTGCAAAGCTGTATCTTAGATATATGCTAGATATTCACCCAAGATAAATGAAAACAAAATCCTTTTATTCATAATCACCGAAGACTAGAAACAAGCCAAATGTCCAGCAGCAGGGGAAAGGAGGGACTGACTGTGGTATGTCTACGCAGGGCCCGGTGTCAGGTGCATTGTGCTGATCAAGAAAAGCCAGCCTCAAGCTCTGCGGCCTGCGAGCCCCTTCCTATGACGCGCTGCAGAAGGCAAAACTGTAGCAACAAAAAAAGATTGTTAGTTGCCACGGGCTGAGAGTAGGGGCAGAGGCTGACTCCAAAGCCAGACCAGGGGACTTTTGGGGTGATGGGAAAGTCCTTCTGTGGCTTGATTGTGCTGATGGTTACACGCTGGCCCGGGCTGCACGGTTCATAAAACTGCGCGCCTAAAGGGATGGATTTTATTTTATGCAAAGTAGACCTCAATCGACCTGACTTTTTAGAATGTCAGCCCCGAATAAGACCCAGCTCCTAACTGTGTGCTATTTGGCCCATATGGGCAGAGAGAGAGGGAGACACAGAATCCGCAGCAGGCTCCAGGCTCCGAGCTGTCAGCACAGAGCCCAACGCGGGGCTCGAACTCACCAACCTTGAGATCATGACCTGAGCCGAAGCAAGACGCTCAACCGACTGAGCCCCCCAGGCACCCCTGTCTGACATTTCATTTAGCATGACGCCCTCAGGGTCCATCCAGGGCCTTCTTTCATTTGTCTGTTTGACCTGCTTTAAGTTTACTTTCTGTCATCAGTTAGTCTTGACTTGGGTGACCTTCTGCGACTCTGCTAGACACTGACCACCTCTCCAGTGAAAATGAGTCACCAAGCTTGCTGACACGTGGAATGCAGACTCTCTTGGGGGGGGCGGAGCCTCCGCTGTCCGCGTTGGGGGCGGGGATGAGCCAGATGTGCCCAGGAGGGCCCTGCTCAGAATCCCCAGAAGAAGGGAAAGGACCAGTTTCCGCAGCCCCAGAGCGGAGACTGCACCCCAGTGTGTCAGGTCTCCTTGGGGAGACTCCCCCACGGGGAGAGGAGCAACAAGCTTCCAAACAGCAGACCTGCCCCCGGGAAGAGGTCACTGCGCACCCAGGCCTGCCCGGACAGGCTGCCACTCACTTAAACACGGCTCTTTTCAGGCCCTGAATAGGGCTCCTTTATTCAAGGCTTTTGAAGGAAGACACACCCTTTTGCTCCCGGCTGTGCCCTTACTTGGATCAAGTCCCCGGCCAGCTCCACACAGAGAAGCCAAGTGCTCCGCGACCGAGCCCGGGTCGGCAGGAGATGCACCCAGAGATGACGGCCAGTGTCCTCCGGAATAGCCCGGACTGACCAAGTGCCCGGTCCATGTGGGCAGAAACCTGGGACGAGTCCCAGCCTTGCAAACCGGGGGGCCCCAGAGTGGCTCCCCCCCACCCCAGTGCCTGTGCTGCCTGCAAGGTCTCTTGTAAACCTTCACGTCTGACGCCAGCAACTACAAGACATGAGACTTCCCTCAACAGTCAGTACCCCTGCTTTTTCGTGCAGCCAAAAGCCCGGCAGCACAGAGCCCACAGACCCACGGGGCGGCCCAGACAGCCTGCCTCGTCTTCCCGCCCAGCCCCGGGGGGACTGGGCCCTTTGGTCCACAATCAGCCCGGTTCCAAACTTACCTCGTCCACGTCCCCCCTGAACCCACCAGGCCCATGACGCTTCCCTTGCCTGTTCCTTAAACAAACCAAGTTCCCTGCCAACCGCATGGCCTTTGCACGCGCTGCCCTGCCCGACTGCTCGCCCCCGAGGTCGTGTGTGCGGCCCCCACAGCTTTCTGCTCAAGTAGCAGCTCCCGAGAGACCCTCACACACACTGTTCTCTTCTGGTTTCCCTTCCTTCTTCTGTTGTGTTTTGTCTTTCTGTCTTCAATGCTCCTCCCTCCCTCCTTTTCCTCTCTCCTCCCCTCCCATCTTTTCTCCCTTCCTCCATCCTTCCTATCTTTTTTCTTCTCAGCATCAATATCAGAGCCGCTGAAAGTACAAAGTTGCATTCATGTCGTTCACTGAGGAGATCCTCAATTGTCCCTTCTGCCGCCCACATTCCTCTTTTCTGACTAATAAAACCAAACAGATTCCATTTTTACACAGGAAAATTCCGCCCTCGCAGAAATCATTGTCCTTTGTCTGAACGGTCACCAACTTCCATGGGTGCCCTGGGCCCCTGCACCGCCCCCCACCCCCAGATCCTGGGCTCAGGACCTGAGGAAGAGGAGCCTCCCAGAGACCTTCGAGGCCGGTGACCCAGCAAAGGACATTAAGCACCTAGTCACCTTCATGCCACACTCTGTCCCCAAGCACACGCATCCAGAGATTGTGGCTCCAGCTTCTGTCCTGGCCTCGCCTTGGGGACAGGAAGACCCGGGGGGGGCATGAGCAAGGAGGGGGGCAGGAGACAGGGGCACCCAGAAGTGAAATGGTGGAGAACGGGGGGCCCCCTTTTCAACAGCGCTCAGTTTACTTCGCTCTTATGAAATGCAGAGCGGTTATCTTGTGCCTGAACCTCGCACCAGCGGGGGGAGGCGGCCCTTGGCCACCCTCTCCCCTCCTGACCACACACGCTTTCCTGTCCCCAACGCAGAAGAAGCTCCAGAAGCTGTCCCCCTGGGAGGGGGCATGCTGGGTCCCTGGGGTGCAGGTCTGAGCCCTCACAATGCGGCCGGGAAGCCAGCACCCCCAGCACCGGGCTCCGCTGCCTCCACGTGTCACAGCCTGCCCACAACCATGGCAAACAACGCTTCTCTTCCAACTTTGTCCGGGAAGCAGAGGGAGCGTGGCCCACAGCCCCAACGCAGCCTCCCCGGGCCGGGCACTGAGCCCAGGTGCTCCCCGTGGACGGGAGGGTGCGCCCTGAGCTGCATCACCTCCCGGCCCCGCGCTCACCAGGATGAGTCCTGGAGTCATCA
>CM053576.1:5836372-5896146 GCA_028646485.1 Cryptoprocta ferox
GAGCCGAAGTCGGACGCTCAACTGACTGAGCCCCCCAGGCGCCCCTGTCTTAATTTGTCTTAAAAGGGCTTCTAGGGGCGCCTGGGGGGGCTCGGTCGGTTGAGCGTCCGACTTCGGCTCAGGTCATGATCTCACGGTTCGTGGGTTCGAGCCCCGCGTCGGGCTCTGTGCTGACAGCTCGGAGCCTGGAGCCTGCTTCGGATTCTGTGTCTCCCTCTCTCCCTGCCCCTCCCCTGCTTGTGCTCTTTCTCTCCCTCAGAAATAAATAAACAGTAAAAAAAAAATTTTTAAGGACTTTTAATGAGCTATGAAGGACATATCCTGTTTAAGCTGTGGCTGCATGTGCCCCTTGGCACATCACTCCCTCCCCCAGACACGGCCACCTTGGGAAGCGGGATACAGGTTCTGGCCTTCAAGCCAAGAAGCAGTACCACAGGGAAGGCTGAGGGCGAGTCTCCCTCCTCTTACGTGCCCCACACCCCACACCGGCTCACGTTCCTATCGAGGCAGTCTGGGGGCCACCACTTAACCTTCAAAGGAAAATCTCATCACACCAGCCTAGGTTAGTGTCTCGGGGCTACCAGCAGCCTCTGTGGCTACTCAGATGGCCCAACCTCGAATCCAGCTCTGCCCCCAACAGCCTGTGTGCCCAGCTCGAGAAGGAAAATTCGTACCTCCTTCTTCTCGCCTTCAGTCAGATGTAATGGCGGCACTGGGCAGTCATCTGCGCGCATCAATACCATGTCACCAGCCCCGCCTGACTATCTATTATGTGGAAGGCCCTGGAGATGCCAATGAACGGAACGCGGTGGGTCCCCAGTGAGATCTCGGGCTCCTGAGTCAGCGGTGACCCTGCTGGGAGGTGCACGGTGGAGACACGGTTGGTGTTTGGTGCTGCGAGTCCACAGAGACCCGAAGAGCCCTTGCATCCCATTTGCTGAGATTGGGTAAATCTGAGACACAAGATTTGGACGTGAAAGCCACCTACACGGAGGCAAAGGAAAGAGGCTTCTATTCCGGACCTATCGGAGTGCTTCGCACGCAGAGGGTTCGGGATTCTTCCATCTGCAGAGAGACACAGGAACGATTCATCCCTTCCCATTTCATTTATTCAACAACGTTGGTGAAAATTGATTGAGCGCCCCTGTGAAGAGCCCAGCACTACTGTAGGAACCAGGGATATAGTGGAGAATAGGACTAGGTCTCTACTCAGGAAGAACACTCTCTTGCACTAGAATAACACGGAACTGCTCATGATAATAGAATAACATGCACGTAGTAGTCACCCTGCACCGAGCTGCGTTCTAAGTAGGTCGCAGAGCTGGAAAGCGGCAGAGCCACGTTATCGAACTTAGAAAGTCTGGCCCCTGTGTCTACCGTCCATTAACACTACTTCTCCACTAATTATTATTATTATTATTATTATTATACTAATCATTTCAATTTCATGAGCCGTCATGTCCCAGGCACTATCCTAAGCACCTATGTATACACTCAAGTACGCATCAAGCACCAACTCGTTCCCGGACACAACAGCTCTATGACAAAGGTTTGCTATTTCCATTTTTTATGCAAGTAAACTGAGGCTTCTAGAGAATAAAGAGCTCGTCCAAGTTCTCCGTGCTGATATAACGCAAAAATAAGACCGAAACCCGTGTATTCCTGACCCGTGCACTTGACCGTTTAAACATGCACTCTACCGCCTCCCCAGGACATAACTTTGTTATTTGGAATGTTTAAACAGACCCAAAGAATATTTAAACAAATCATCCACATTAAATTTTGGGTTGTAGCCCCTAATTATTACATTTCTCTGCTCTCCCATCTCGGAAACTGAGATCTCCTTATGCGCTCGCCTGGGGGCCACTAAAATGAAGATCAACACAGCTCAGAGAGCAAATATCACTTTTCACTTTTGGAAAAGAACCTGACATCGCCTCCAGGAGGAGGCGGTGCCTTTTGCTCTGAACTGGAAAGAGGAACAGAAAGTAAGAAGCGTTTTGTAAGTGACGACTCATGCTTTCTCAGCAAAGCTCGCTCTTCCTCCCCCTTGGCATTTCTGAGCCCCGCAGCTGGGCCGGGCTGCCTCCCTCCCAGGCGGCCTGCCTTGACGGTGGCTAAGCCTGAAGGTGAAGGCGGCCACTAAGCAAGCCCTAGAGCCTCCGTGGAGAGCAGGGAAGGGGACAGAGATACCTTCCTTACCCGAAAGTTCCTTTCTGCACCAAAGGCAGGGTGACACCCACAGCCCCCCTCCCACCCCGCAGGCCCCGATGACTATTTTTCTTGGCCATCGATTGGGCCCCTTGAGTCACCAGGCTGGGAAGACTACTGGGACTCGGACTCAGACTCAGACAATATCATGGCTGACAGTGGCAGAAGCTTCCACAAGCTTAGATACGTTCTAGACACGAGAGGTCGTCCCGTTCCTTCTTCCAGGGGTCCCTTCCTCCCTTCCCCCTTCGCCTCTTTCACTGGCTCCTGCTCAGCCTCCAAATCTTAACGCCTGCTGCGTCCTCCGCCTGGGACGGTCTTTCCCCCAAATTCTCCCATCGGTCAATGCTCCCCTGGAGCACCTTCTCGGGGCACCTCCTCAAATGGCTCCTCCCTGCTCCCACCTGAAGTCATCCCTCTGTGCCACCTTACCCTGCTTTCTTGTCTTTCTGGCACTGACCCCCCCCCCAAAGTCAGCATGAGAAGGAAGGTTCATTCCTTTCCAAGTCCCGGGAACTTGCCTATTGGAAGGGTTCGTGGTGTTCTGCTTACCTCTCGTTCACACACGCACGCACACAGCGCATGCACACACACACACACGCACACACACGCGTGCACACACCCACATGAAGATAGGTGACTCCAGGCTCGCTGGAACCCACTCACTTTGTGAAGAACCCAGAAAGCAGGAAATCAAAAAGAATGACTCCCCATTTCCAGCGGGCTTGAAAGAGTCCTGCGTGGACCAAGCCGAAACCCAGCCGAACCTCAGCCGAACCTGGAACCCAGGAAGGGCGTCTCTGTCTGCCTCAGAAGCCTCCCTCTGCAAACTTTCTCAAATCCCAGACCTGAAGAGAGGCAGCCAAAGGCACTGGTTAGGAAGAAACACAGGCTTGTGTGCCAGCCCCACAGCGTGCCCTGGGGGCCAGCCGCCTCACCTCCCTGTGCCTCAGTTTCCTCTTCTGTAAAAGGAGGCCTCTGGGGGGATGATAGGTAACAGCACACTTAGCACAGTGCCCAGCACCTAGCGAGCTCTCAACAGACCGTGGGTGTTGCACCAGTTACTAAAATCTCTGTCTCACGAGCTTCGAGGGAGCTTTTCCCTTGAAAACTCCTTGCCTCCTTCTCCCTCTGGTTCTGCTTTTACGTGAAACTTCATTCTGATGCGTCTGGTTTCCTCCTGTTTCAAGTCTGGTTGGTTAAGAGCCATTTGAAGTCCACGTTGCTACTGGCGTTGGGACTTGGCCTTTTATTTGTATGAGTTTTTCCCCTTTTCCTTCTTCTTTCTTTTTCTTCTTAAAAAATAAGTCATTTTATTTTCTTAGAAGAGTTCGTGTTTTGCCAAGGAGAAAACAAACAAACAAACAAACATGTCTGGCCTCCGAGCTGTAGCCGTCAGGGCTGTCCCCTGAGCCCGGGAGAAAGGTGTGGGCTGGGAACGAGATGTGACTCCGGCGGGACGATGCCAGGTTGGGGGGCAGAGGACACAGGTCTAGGCACGGGCGCAGCTCAGACCCCACGCCGCGACCAGAAGGGCAAGATGGCCCTGCGGCTACTCCCTCGCCTCCTAAGGACGCGCCCTCCCACGAGGGGAGGTGACCAGCCCACCTGCGGGCAGCCTGCCCTGGGGGTGGGGACCCCAGCGGCTCACAGCACATTCACAGCTCTGCTCCCTAACTGCGCCGGCCTCCACCTGCTTACCCCATCGGCCAATCCAGGCGCTTTCTCCCTGCCTTCCACTGTGATTGGTTCAGATCACTCAGGCCTGAGCCAATCAGCACATGGCATTCCATGGGCCACAAGCATTGGTCAGAAGTGTCCAATCAGGGGCGCCTGGCCGGCTCGGGGCCTGATCTCACAGTCTGTGGGTTTGAGCCCCACATCAGGCTCTGTGCCGACAGCCAAGTGCCTGGAGCCTGCTTTGAATTCTGTCTCCGGCTCTCTCCTTCCCTCCCCTGCTTGTGCGCTCTCTTGCTCACTCGTGCGTGCGCTCTCTCTCACGCTCTCAAAAATAATATTTTTTTTTTTAATTTTTAAAGAAGTGTCCACTCTGTATCAAGGTTGAGCTTTCATTTCAAGCGTGGAGAGACATTTCTCTCCCTCTCCTCCTCCTTCTGAAGATCATAGACTTTAATACAAATACAATTTATTCTTTACTAAGAATAAAAAAGGTAAGGGTGCCTGAGTGGCTCAGTCAGTTAAACATCAGCCTCTTGAGTTCAGCTCCGGTCATGATCTCAGGGTGGTGAGATCAAGCCCCCCATCAGGCTCTGCACTGACAGCCTGCTTGGGATATTCTCTCTCTCTCTCCTCTCTCTCTCTCTGCCCCTCCCCTGCTCACGCTCTAAACAAACAAACAAATAAATAACAACTTTTTCACAAACAGAATAAAAAAGGTAGAATTCAGGAGGGCCCTTGGCTGGCTCAGTTGGTAGAATGTGAGTTCAAGCTCCACGTTGGGCATGGAGTCTACTTAAAAAAGGGGGGGTGGTGTGTGGCTCAGTTGGTTAAGTGTTGGACTTTGGATTTCTGCTCAGATCATGATCTTGGGGTTCCGGGGATTGAGCCCCGCATCGGGTTCTGCACTGACAGCGTGGAGCCTGCTTGGGATTCTCTCTCTCCCACTCTCTCTCTCTCAAAAAATGAATAAACATTTTTTTTAAAAAAAAGGTAGGATTCGTACCCAAATCCATCAGTTCCAAAGTCCACATAAACTATACTGCCTACCACACCACTATCATAATTACACTTGGCATGTATGCTTTGGGGCCCAGACATGGAGACACCTCAGAATGATAGCAGTGATTGTATTCCTTGGTAGGATAACAGATGATTGGTGTGTGTCTGTTTTTCTACATAGTTTCAAAGCAACAATGCAGTGACAAAGACAAACACGAAAACTACCGCTGAAAGCAATTGGAAATTTTACAAATGCCTCTTGAAAATGCCCAGTGGAGGAGTATTATCAGAGCGATGAGCAAAACCATTTGACATGCGTCTCCATATTGATTGCTTTGGGGATTTTCCGGGACCTACTGAAAAAAAGAACCCATCTTTCCCTTGAGTTTGCAATAAACCTCTATGAGTTGTTGACGGCTACCTCAACAGAGAATCTAGAAGGCGGAAAACAGAGAGAAAAGTTGGGAAAGTGAGACAGTGAGAAAGAGAGCAAGCTGAAGGCTGAGAGAGAGCAAGCTTGTGACATCATGGAAGCCCATGGAACCAGGCTTGCCTACCTCCTGGACTTTCTCTTTGACGACAGCCAACACATTACCATTTTTGTTTAAGCTAGTTTGTGCCGAGTTTCATTTAAGTATCAAAAAAAGGAGAATTGGGGAGCCTGGGTGGCTCAGTTGCTTAAGCATCCAACTCTTGCTTTCAGCTCAGGTCATGAGCTCACGGTCTCATGAGTTCAAGCCCCGCATCAGGCTCTGTGCTGGTAGCGCAAAGCCTGCTTGGGATTCTCTCTCTTTCCCTTCTCTCTGCCCCTCCCCCACTCCACTGTCTCTGTCTCTCTCAAACAAATAAATAAACGTAAAAAGAAAAGAAAAAGAACAACCCAGCGGGCACATCAGGATTTTCCGTAGTCAGTTGTGATATAAAAATAAGTCATCAATTTTCATGTGTTTATATGTAGTTTTTTTTTCAAAGTCACATATAAAACGTGATTTAACCAGTTTTACAACAAAAACACATTTTTTAAAAGGTGAAGCTCTTCCCCTTCTTTGGAACAGTTGGCTTTGAGCTCTTTCCTGAGGCTTGAAGCGTTCAGAAAGCAACTCTCTGAGGCAGGACTTTCCCGAGTTCCACAGCCCAGGGTCTCTCCCACCTCAGTTTCCCCACCTGCAGCAGAAGGCCTGATCTCTACGAGAGATAGTGCAACTGGAGGCTTGGGAAGACTCCTGAATCCAAATTAATTAAAGTGTGGAGCGAGCGGCACATGAAAGAAGCCTGAGGAACTCTTCAACGACCTAACAAAGAATTTTCCCTTCAATTACAGGATAATTTTCTTAGCGCATTTGCCACCGTCACCAAGCAGTTTCCTGGGCCGCTTTCCATGCGGCTGGACCAGTCTTTCTGGAATCCCTACATTTTTTTTTTCTATAAGAGACTCAAGGGAAGGCGGTGGGGATGAAAAGAAAGGACAGTGGATACATTCTAGAAACGGCTATTTCACGGCCTTGGAGAAGCTGCTGGAAACAGAAGGAAACGCGCAGAGACAACGTGGATCCCTGCGGCTGAGAGGTCCCTGCAGGTCTGGCCGGGGAAGGGTTTCCTTGTGTCTCCACCACCTCTCTCCCCTCTCCTGTCATTCCCACACAACACCACACCCGGGCCATTTGTCACTTCTGGATGACACCAAGATCATCCTCCTCACGGCCTCCATCCTTATTCTTCCTTGTGCCGGGAATGCTTCCCCTCCACAATGCGCACACCTCACCAGGCCAACCAGGCCAACTGCTATTTAAGATTTCAGCTAACCAGTTCTGCAGCCCCTCCCTGGGGGCCCCCAAATAGAGTCATTTCCCCCATCCTGTACCAGCACCCACACTGCTTCAGAGCACAGAGCACAACTATAATTAATTACGTTTCGCTCGTTATTTATCTCTGCCCCCTCCTAGTCTCGAGCCCCGTGGGGACAGCTTGCTGCTACATCTCCAAGGCTTGGCCCATGGACAATGGCTGGGAAATACTTGAAAAGGTAAATCTTTCAAAGAATTTATTAAGTATCTGGTACAGGTCGGCAAATCTTTTCTTAAAGGGCCAGGTAGTAAACGTTTTCGGCTTTACTGGCTGAGAGGCGGACAGGGAGGCTGTTACGTATGGTTCTTGGAGAATCATTTTCAATGCAACTGTGGAGAAATGAGAGCACTGTCGTTAGCTCATGGGCTGTAAACAGACAGGAAGCTGGCCAGATGTGGCCGGTGGGATGTAGTCTGCTGACCTTTGGTCGGGTTATCTGCCAGGCCCTCTGAAGGGTTAGCGGTGTGGCCGAGATTGCTGTCTGTTCCTTAGTGTCACCCTTTTCTTCTTCTGCAGGAACTGAACCCTGCTCTTCAGGTAGGCACGGGTCTCCTGGAAGAGAGATACCATTTATCAGCTTCTTTTGCAGCTGGCCGTGGCCGTGTGATGAAGTTTACTCAATGAGATGCAAATGAAAGCTTCTGGGGAATCACAGAGCTTCTCCCTGATTTGTTCTCTGTTCCTTCCTCTTTCCTGGTGGTTAGAATGAGGATGCAATGGATGGAGCTCCAGAAGCCATCTTGATCTAGGAGTGACCCTTGGGAGGGAAAGCCTTGGGGAGTGGGCCAAACTACAGAAGGGTTGACTCCATGGAGTGGAGTCCTGGCCATGCCAGACCTGACCCCCTTCCTGCTGACCTTTGATACCTTTTTGAAAATGTTTATTTCTTTATTTATTTTGAGAAAGAGAGAGAGAGTGCAGGGAAGGAGCAGAGAGAGAATCCTAAGCAGCGTCTGAGTTGTCAGCACCGAGCCTGACGCGAGGCTTGATCTCACACACTGTGAGATCGTGGTCTGAGCCGAGATCAAGAATCCAGCCAACTGACTGAGCCACCCAGGTGCCCTGCCTGCTGGCCTTTTAAGCGTGCAATTAAAATAAACACTTGTTTGGGGCGCCTGGGTGATTTGGGGGCTTTACCTTCCTAGCAGCTCACTCTAGTCCTAATAACAAAGGACAGAGCGGGGAGACAGACGCCAAAGTGAGCAGGAAGCAGCCCCTTCTCCGTTCATAGCCTAATTAAGAGAAGACAGACAGATACGTACGTCTAACCCAGTGGCCCGAACCCTCCTAAGTGCCCGTACAGGTGACCGGCTTAGCTCTCAGGGAGTCAGAAGGCTTCACAGAGGTAAGAGTCAAGCAGGACGCTCCCTATGTGTCAGATGATTTCATGCAAAAGTCATAAATCAGGGAGCTCGTGAACCAGATATGACCTGCTGATTTGCCCAGAGTAAAGGCCATACGTTGGTTTCCCCCAACTTTTGATTTTGAAAAGCTGCGCCCCGTCCCCCACCCCCACCAGGGTGCGGGGGGGTGGCTGGCTCAGTCCGTTAAGCATCTGACTCTTGGTTTTGGCTCAGGTCAGGATCTCACGGTTCGTGAGTTCAAACCCCATGTCAGGCTCTGCGGCTTGGGATCCTCTCTCTCTCTCCCCCTCTTTCTACCCCTACCCTGCTCTCTCTCTGTCTCTTAATATAAATAAATAAATTTAAAAAAATGAACGCTGAAAGATGCCTCCTGCAAAACACACAAAAAACAAAAAACAATGAATAATGAACACTTGAATATCCTCCCTTAGATTCTCCACTCGATACTCCCCCCATGTCACTCTCTCTGTACACTTGTGACCGATGACGTGTCTGCGTCTACACACCTGTGATGAAGGACAGCCTCTCACACGAAGCACCGGACATTTTCACGCGATTTAATGTGAAGTATTAGATGCGTAATGCGTATGAGCATGATAATAGCACATTATTATACAATTATAGTACCCATAGCATTACCTACCACACAGCCCACGTCCCCACGTCCCCAGGTGTCCTAGTCATGTACTTGTACTTAGCTGCCATGGCTCTGAAGTCTCCTTCCATCTAGGACTATTCTGCTGTTGTTGTTTTTGCTTTTTTTTTTTTAAGTTTGTTTCTTTATTTTAAGAGAGAGAGAGAGAGAGAGAGAGAGAGAGAGAGAATCCCAAGCAGGTTCTACACTGTCAGCATGGAGCCCGATGAAGGGCTCAAACCCACAAACGTCAAGATCATGACCTGAGCCGAAATCAAGAGCCAGGCACTTAACCGATTGAGCCAGCCCGGCGCCCCGTGGTGTGCTATTTTTAAATCAGCCGCTGGCCTGTTTTCCGTGGCCTTGGTCAGGCTGGGCTCATTTCCTGACTGTGCTTTGATGGGGCATTTCACCTTTGGTTTGCAAAGATGAAACTTTCTTCGTCATCACCTCCTTCAAACAGAGGTTTTTCTGCGATGCCTTCCTGAGCTTGGTGCTGGCCTCCTTCAAATCCTCCAGAAGAAGCATCCTGCCCAGAAATTGGTGACCAAGAAAATCCAGACTTCTTGTTCTGCTGTGTAAGACCATCTGGGATCTGTCCGCCCAGGTCGATCGCGGATTAAGTCGTGTCTGACACACACTTTGAGATCGATGGATCAAGGTCAGTAGTTCTCAAATGTGTTCCGTTGGATTACTTGGGAATTTATTAGAAATGCACATTGTCAGGCCCTGCCTAAGACCTACGGAATCAGAATGGAGTAGGCTCGGTGGTCTGTGTGTTAACAAGGCCCTCCAGGGAATTCGGACGTAGGGTCAAGTTTGACATCCACTGTCCTGAGGGACAGCAATGACATAGCATGTCGTCGATCTGGGAACAGCTGTCACCGGGCAAGGGGCAGCCCTCTCTGTGTCTAAGTGTCTGTGTCCTTTCACCAGAAGAGAAGTAAGAGTATCCATCTCAGAAGGGCTACAGTGGGGCCTGAATGAAGCACATGCAGGGGGCTCGGCACCTGCCTGGTGGCACCGAAAAAATCTTTGTATAAATCGTGGCTATTATTAGCAATTATAGTAATAGAGTGAGGGGACTCCAGGTAGGAGGGAAGGAATATGTCCTTCTCTACAGACCTCTATATTCAACTTGTTAACAATAAGCATGCACTCCTTCTGAAATTTTTAGAAAAATTTAGTCAAATAAAAATATTATTTGAAAGAAAAAACACATGAAACAGCGTATATATATATATATATGACCATTTGTATTAAAAACTAAATTCATATATGCTGTGTGTGTGTGTTTGCATAGAAAAATCTCTGTAAATGTATACAGTTAACAGTAGTTATATTGGACACTCTGGATAGTTTTTTGGGGTTTTTTTTTTTTTTTACATTCTTCTACATTGTCTGATACAGTTTTTTTGTTTTGGTTTTGCTTTTGTTTATAATAGGCGTGCATTTCAGTTGTAACCCGGTTAAATGAGGTGCGGGACACTTGGCAATATGCCTCGGGACATTTGGGGTTGTCCAGACTCAAGGAAGGGGTGGAGCTAATGGCTTCCAGTAGGTAAAGGCCAGGGACGATGCTAAATATCCTAGAGGACGCAGGACAGCCCCTCAACAAAGGAGCATCTGGATCAAGACGCCAATGCGATCAGGGTTTCGAACCTCCAGTTATAATAAGAAAACGAGGGGCGCCTGGGTGGCTCAGTTGGTTAAGCCTCAGACTTCAGCTCGGGTCATGATCTCACGGTTCGTGGGTTCGAGCCTCACATGGGGCTCTGTGCTGACAGCTCAGAGCCTGGAGCCTGCTTCAGATTCTGTGTCTCCTCTCTCTCTCTGACCCTCCCCTGCTCGCGCTGTCTCTCTCTGTCTCTCAAAAATAAATAAAAGACATTTAAAATTTTAAAAGAAGAAGAAGGAGGAGGAGGAGGAGGAGGAGGAGGAAGAGGAGGAGGAAACAAAACAAACAGGGGCACCTGGGTGGCTCAGTCGGTTAAGCGTCTGACTTCCACTTGGGGCATCAGCTCACCGTTTGTGAGTTCAAGCCCCACGTCCGGACATCTGCTGGCAGCTCAGAGACTGGAGCCTGCTTTAGATCCTCTATCCCCTCTCTCTGCCCCTCCGTCTCTTTCCGCGCACGTATGTTCTTTCTCTCTCTCTCAAAAATAAACATTAAAAAAAAAAGAAAACAAACAAACAAGTTCCCCTGCAATAGGACCCCATGCAATGGTGGACTCAGTTCCCTCCGCAGCCCCTCAGGGGCTGGTGCTCAGCCTGGAGGCGGATGTAGAGCTCCAGTAGACCAGCCCTCGATGGGAGAGGCGCTCCGGTGTCCCCCTTCACTTGTAAAAACAAGCCTTTGGAGTAGGCTTCCGGGTCAGACATCACCCCACCCCACCCCCAAACATTTCCCAGCTCAGGCCCTACAACCTCCTCCTCATTAAGCAGCCCAAAGACCAGGGATGCTGCCTGGGGACACCTCTGGCTTGTTTGGGGTTTAAGTTGCTTAAAAACCAAAAGTGTCTCTCACCTCAATTCTTATTAAATCTATATGATTTCCCCCCTTCACTCCGTTGTTCAAAAACACCAGGACCAAGCTGTTGGCTTAAAAACTTAAACCCTGAGAAAGTTCTTCAAGAGAAATGCAATTCGTGACACCCCCACCCTTAACCCAGTCCCCCACTCTCAGGCCATCTTGTAAACTACCCTTGTGGCTTTTAGCAAGGAATTCAGACCAGTTGGATTTCTTCTAAGTGATCCCCTCGCCCCAGCCTCCCCAGGACAAGCTGCAAAGGGTTTCCCAAATCAATCACGGATTTCCCCAGCCACACGGTGGACCAAGCCTTCTCTGTGCATCACTCTTTTAGGGGTGATTGCTGATTCCAGGAGCATTGTTGGTGTGAAGCCCACCTGATCGTCAGCAGTAAACAACCCCTCCCCAGGGAGATTCAGGAACAATCAGAGAAGGGAAGACAGGATGAGCCCTGAGTGTCTCTGGGCTCAATGTGGAAATAATCATTCCTAAGAAAAACAACAAATTAAACATTTAAAGGAGCTTCCTGCTGCATGATTTCAGATCTGGTTGGACTGGAATGACATCAAAAGGCATAAAATATAAACATTTCACAGAGTGCCTCTCCCGGTCTCCATCCCACCCACCCTCGTGCGCGCGCGCACACACACACACACACACACACACACACGGAGCCACAGATGGATCAAATGTCAAAACTGAAAGGGAATTTCAGAGTCATGTGGAGTGATCGGGAAACAGTCCAGATGGGTGGCCACAGATGGGCAAGGGACTTACCCCCCTAACGTGCAGCTAGTCATGGGTGGCCCTGAGTGCAGATGCAGGCTGGCCCCATAGCCAGTGCTTCCTCTGTGCCCAACACAGGGTCAGCTCTTTACCATTACCAACCTCCTTACTCCTCGGACAACCCCACCAGACACCATCCTCACCCCCATCACACAAATGAGGAAACGGAGGCACAGAGAGACCACGTAACAGACCGAGGACGCACACCGGTACTGGGCACCCCACTCTTTCTTCCTACACACACTGTGGGAAGCAGAATGAAATGGTGGCCCCGGAAGACATCCACGTGGTGAGGTTCAGAACACGTAACTGTGTCGCCTGACATGCCAAAGGGGACTTTGCAGATGCGATTAAATTAAGGACCTTGAGAGAAGGGGAGAGTCTCCTGGGTTATCCGGGTGGGTGTAAGGTCACCACAGGGCCCTCATCAGAAGGAGGCAGAAGGGTCCGAGGCAGAGAAACTGGAAGAGGTCGCGCTTCTGGCTTCGCTGGCGGAACCAGGCGCCACAAGGCAGGGAATGCAGAGGAAAGCCGGTAAAAGCCCAAGAAACAAGAGCCTCCTGAGAGTTTCCAGGGTCGCGCGCCTGCCAGCACCTTGACTTTGGTCCTAATGAGACCGTTTCAGACTTCTGACCTCCAGAGCCATAAAATACTAGTTTGGGTCGTTCCCAGTCCCTGCGCATGTGGTGATGTGTTACAGCCGCAGGAAGAGACCAGCACAGCACACGTCGGGACACAGGCTCTGGGGGACACAGACCCATGTGCCCATCTTGCTTCTAGCCCTTTCTGGCTGTGAGGTCTTGGACAAATCTCCAGTTTCCGTCTATGTGAAATGAATATAGAGAAAGCCATGTGTCACCTGGTTGTGCCTGGCGTGGAGGACAGGCGCCACTTTACTTCTCTGACCACATGGTCACCGTGAGGACGAGGACGCTGTTCTGCTCACGGTTGCCTCCTCAGCACCGAGCATGTGTCTGCGCACGGGAGGTGCCCAGTCCACCAATTTGAATCCGTGCATGTTGCCGGAAGCCAGTATACATTTGCAGGTGCCTGAAGTCTGGGGCCATAACCTTGGAGTTGAGCTCCACCACACGTCTACGTCGGGTGGGATGTCCTTCTCAAGGATGGGGGTGGGCAAGGGTGGTGGGCATTTCTGACTGGGTCCCATCCTCCCGAATGGAACAGTCACTGGCGTTTGGCAAGCGGATGTGAAGCGAGTGTCCAACGCCGGCTGGCTTGTGCTTCCTGCTCTTTCTGCCGGGGGTACCTTTCCCCAGCCCCGAACCTTTACCTGCGACACACACCTGCATGCTGGTGAGGGCCCGAGAGAGTTCCCACAGGTGGAAGTGCCTCCACAGACTTCCGTGCCTCCATTGTTCCCGTCTCCCGTCCTGTCCCGTCTCACAGCCCCACAGCCCGGTCCCCACTGCAGGTGTGAGCCTTCAGGAACAAGGTTCCTGCCTGAAGGGGCATGGGATCCCCGTCCACCCTCCCCAACACATCTAATCACTAGTGGTCTACTGGTGAGGAAACCAACAGGTTGAGGTCACTCAGTTAATAAATGGTGGCATGGGACTGGAGCACAAGCCCTCCTGACCCCTGGCATGGCCCCTGCTCCTCAAAGCCACACTGTAGGGTGGGCTGGTTGGGCTGTTAGAGCCTCTCACACACTCAGCATCGGAGCAATGGCGGGGTGCTGAGAGAGGGGAACAGAGGTGAGCCAGAAGGAAGACCCCAGGGGTCTTGTCCTGGCCCCTGTGTGTGCATGTGTGAGTGTGTGAGTGTGTGTGGGGGGGTGTTCACCAGGACCCCTGACCCCACTGAAGACCACTACATACCATGGACACAACATAAAATACACACCCTCCTGAGGTCCACTTCCCCCCTGCATCCATCCATCCATTTACTCTCTGCATCTTGAAGAACAGCTGTAATCTGTGTGCTCCCATCATGGGGCTGAGCACACAGCCCCCACTCCCTCACCGTTACCTTCACGTCGATCCTATCAGGTTGGACTTTGGGGTACACCACCTGACAGCTGGAGAAACCGAGGCTCAGAGTGGCTGAAGTCTCGCCCAAGGGCACACGGCCAGGAAGGGCCCAAACCAGGCTCCGAGGTCAGATGGGCTCTGTGCCTGCAGCTGCGTGCAGGGCCGCCCCTGGGAGCTCACGGCTTAGCGGGGACAACAGCCAAGGAGGCGGCAGCGATGCCATCGGTGACACGATTCCCCAAACTGGTGAACGACTCTTGCAAATTGTTCCAAACAGAAAAAAAAACAAACAAAAAAAAACGTATTTCTCCTCATCTTACATGGGGCTTGCATTCCTCGAAAATTCTGAAGGTGTCAACACTATGAGAAAAATACTTCATGTTGTCATATTATATGGAATCAGATTCTGTGGTAAACTGGTTATTTGGCTGGACCAGGTTGGGGGGGTGGCATTCAAAGTCACGCGGGCAGAACAGCTCTTACTGGACAACTGCTCTGGGTCTTGGAGGACGCGCGTGAATGCCAGGTGCCCTCCAGCCTCTGTGACAAGCACATAAAGCACCCAAACATTTCCAGGGGTCCCTGAAGTAGAGTCGCTGCTCTAGACCCAAGTTTTCGAGCATCCCCGTGGACTGAGGCAAAAGGAGCCGGCCACATGTATGCAGATGATTTTTTTTCCTTAATATTCCTTTATTTATTTTGAGAGAGGGACAGAGGCAGAGAGAGAGAGAGCATGAGCTGGGAAGGGGCAGGGAAAGAGGGAGAGAGAGAATCCCAAGCAGGCTCTGCGCTGACATTGGGCTCGAGACCAATTCGGGGCTCGAACTCACAAACTGTGAGATCACGACCTGAGCCGAAATCAAGAGTCAGATGCTCAACCAACTGAGCCCCCCAGGTGCCCAGGTAGGCAGGTGCTTTCTAACGCTGTGGGCGTGAGAATGACCCTTCTGGATTCTGAGAGCAGATTTGTTCTTGCTCTGATGTTTACGCTTAACAGTCCCGTCCCCAGTGAAACACCAGTGATCTCTGACGGTAACCGAAGAGTTAGTAACCCCATCTCACCCCCCGACTTTAACTATTGAAACAAATGATCCTGGTCCCCCAAACCCCAAATTGGGGGGCCTGGGGCGTGAGGGAGAACACACAGAATTTATAGTCAGAACTCTTCAGTCCACGTCTCCCGTTAGCAAGGTGAGCAGGCTCGAAATGGCCACAGAGCTTCTCACAGTTAAGAGCTTCTTACTTATTAAAACAGCAGCACCAACAGCATCTAATAGTCATGAAGGGCTCACCGCGGGCTAGACGCTGCTCTGCCTCTGTTCCAGGAGTTAATCCCTTTACCATCCTAACAGCAATCGAAGGCACACGTTATCATCCCCATTACACAGAGGAGAAAATCGAGGCACCAAGAAGGTCCGTGAGCCTGGGCCCCAGTCACGGGAGTCCACATGGCCTTGGAGAGCGGTGCTGCCGACACCTGAGAATTAGCCAGAATCGCAGATAATACAATGTTTGTTGCCAAGGCAGGAGCTTTTACTGTTCCATTTAAGAGCTTTATGCAGAACTTCCTTGCAGAATAAAGGCAGGGACTAAACCTTTTTCCAGTCCAGCTGGGAGGGTCCCACTTGCAGATGGGGGGCGGGGCCAAAGGGACCGTAGAGCCCCGGAAGTTGGTGGTGATCCTGGGACCCTACTCGGCCCCTCACCCAGGAAATGCTTTTAGGTGCCTGTCCGGTGCCAGGCTGGGGAGTAGGCAGGAGTGTGAGGGACGTGGAGGTGATGGCAAGCCCCATATGAACTTTAGAAAGCTCACCCAAGCTTGGGGACAACTGTCAGATCGGGGGCAAAGTAGGTGTGGCATGAAGATCAGTAATGAGGCAGGAGAATAATGGCAGCAAGGACGGTGAGCCAACCCCCGCCCCCACCCATGCTCAGGATCAAGACCCGAATGAAAGGCTAGAACCAGGGATGCCAAGCTGAATACGACTTTCTTCCTCCCTGCCCGGTCTTCCCCAGGACGCCTGTGCTGATCCACCCTCCCCCCCACCCACCCACCATAGGGTTTGTACCACAGAGAACACTCTGGAATCCTGCTCCTTGCCCACCTGCAGCATCCCAGCCCCAGCAGCTGGTCCCCAATGCAGAATCCCGGGCACCGCCCCAGATGTGCTCTGCACTGGACCTTGGAGCCCCTGTGGGAGCCCCCTCAAAGCCGAGGGGCACCCCAAGAGGCACGTCACTCACAGTCAGAGCATCTGCTGTCTTGCAGACACCGAGCACACCTGGGTGAGAAAGGGAAAACAGATCTAGAGCAGAAAGTAAACAGACTTCAGAGAGAAATAAACCCTGTGAAGAAAGATAAACCTGGGTGGCTGGAAATGATATTTAACCTTGGAGTTCAAGTCAAGAAGGAGCCAGCCCGATTTGGAGCGCCCCGAGATTTGGGGTGAGATGTTCCAGGTAGAGGGAACAGCACATCAAAGGCTCCGAAGCTGTTTGGGGCTTGGCTTGGGGCTTGTGAGTGGGGAGAAGACAGAGAGAGAGAGAGAGAGAGAGAGAGCCAGCGCCCCAGGTACAGACACGTGCTGGGAGGGGGAAACAGTGAGGGCGGGACTTGCGGCCTCCCAGGGGTGCTTTCGCTCACCGCCCACCACCCCCAAAGCCAAGCCAAGAGCCTGCTTCTCCCACTTTCCTTGAGAAGTTTCTGTTGGTAGTTTCGCACTCACTCTTGCAAGGATTGGAGTGTGGCCGTCTTCCCCGAGAGTGGGGTGCCCTTCACCGGCATGATTTTATTTCATCTCACCCCTCTGGGGGCTCCCAGAGGTGCCCCAGAGAAGGCTCAGCCCCACCCTACACCTCCATCCTGTTTCGCTTTCTTTGCATTTCACCCTCAAATCTCCAAAAGTGGGCGTCCAGCCCTGAGCCCCAAGTCCAACACAGGGCAGGCGCTCAAACCAGTTTAGGGACCAGCTTCCATGCCTCTCGTTTGCTTCCCCCCGAGCCGTGCCTCTGCGTCCAAACATGTCAAAAATCCGCAACTTGTCTTTCACTCCCCAGGGGAAAAAAAAAAAAAAAAGCCTCAACACCGGACCTTTCAGATGGGCTGAAAAGAGTCAAGGAAGGAAGATAAGAGGGAAAGATACGGGTAGCAGATTCTCAGCCTTCCAACTGGAATAAAGTTGCAGCGGGTGGTGGAGCTGGGGCATATTCAAATCACAAGAGAAGGGCATCTTTAAAACTATCTGCAAGGGAGGTTTTGTAAACCCGCGGTTATCTGGGCTTCCATCAGCGTGCATAATCAGCCCCTTTATCTGGTTTTACCGCTGTACCTGGGCCAGCAGGGTCCCTCCCCACCTCCACACCCCCAAACTCGCAGCCCAGAGCTGCTCTGACGATTTCAAACAAACTTTCCCCTCCCAAAGCGGAGGGAGGGAAAGGGCAGGGTGGGGCCGGGGATTTACCCTACAAACCGTCAAGAGAAGAGTTTGCACAGGGCTCAAAGCCCAAGGATGAGAGAAGGTCCAGACAACCCAACGGCCATGAATAAAGGCACAGCTTAACAATCGTTAAAAATCCATACGATGAGGAGTTTGCCAGTCATTCTGCGCGATGCTGAGGATTCTACGAGAACGTCAACCTGTGTTGTTAGGTGAGCAAGGCACAGGGCAAGTACGGCTCCAGTTTTGTAAAACAAGTGTATTGATGTAAACAGATTTAGAATGTTGAGCTAATAATGGTTTAACTTTGATTGATTACACCCTATTACAATAAGTAATTCATACACATGTATTATTTTTTATTTAAAGGTTATTTATTTATTTTGAGACACAGAGAGAGAGCATGAGCAGGTGAAAGGCAGAGAGAGAGAGAGAGAATCCCAAGCAGGCTCCATGCTGTCAGCACAGAGCCCGACTCAGGGCTCAAACTCATGCACCAGGAGATCGTGACCTGAGCTGAAATCAAGAGTCAGACGCTTAACCCACCGAGCCATCCAGAAGCCCCTGTGTTACTTTTTAAATCTCACTATAATGCTGTGAAGTTGAGGCTATTGTCACCTCCAGGGATGAGGAAATCAGGCTTTGCTCCAGCGAATATTTCTCCCAAGGTCACCAAAAAGGATCAGAGCTCTGATTTATGTGTTATCTAAAAAGTAAAAAAATCAATTTGCGCTTCCTACTATTTCAATTTAAAAAATCGCCAGGGGGTTGAGCCACATGAAATTGTAGATATTTGTCTGTGATGACCTACAAAAATGGCAGTTACATATAGTTCAGCCTAATACATGTACGTAATTTATGAATAATTTACAACTAAATGATACAACTATAAAGGAAAATACGTATTGCTAAGTTGTGCACATACACTGGGGCAAATCGTCAAAAATATCGTCCCGACGGAGTGCACAATAAAAGCTACTTTAGACACACTGTGTTGGCTCTCTGGAAGGGTGAGGTGAGCACAGCCATTGGTAGGTTGGGGGGGAAGTTCCTCTTACCAGCTCTATTTCTGAACCATTAAGATCCAGAATATTATGTAGACAGTTGGAATGGCTTGAAGAGTTAACAGGGCATTTGGGAGACTTTGGCTTTGGAAATCTAACTTTCTGTGGATGTCTAACATGATGACCATCATCATCATTACATAATCATAACTGCATCATCGTCGTTGTGGTTTGAGGGCCAACCACAAACCAGGAGCTGTCCTGAACGTATATAATCTTTGAATCTTGCCAATGACCCTGTGGGGAGGGTGGTCTTGTTATGCCCCCATTCTATAAATAAATGAGGAACAGGACCACCATATGGTAAATGGTGGAGTCAAGACTGGACCCAGCTCTGAGCTTAATCATTGCACATATTGCCTGCATACTGCCTCCTTCCTCCAGAATTGACCTTATGAAGAGATTGGCCTGGTGGGGAATGCCATCATCATCAATTCTGAACGTACCACGCAATTCAGCCCTAGACTCTCTGAAGCCAGTGCCATGCAATGTGCATTCAGCTCGGGCACCCGCCATTTTGAGGCAGCTTGGAAGCCATTTTGGCCCAGCCTAAAATGTACAACAATGTAGACAACAAATCCCTCACTCCATCAATGAGCCCCCCAGTAAAAACGAATCCACATCAAGCTTGGATGAACCCAGCGTCCAAAAGCCATGTAAAAGAGCCTTGCTTTATTACACAGGTAGGAAGTCACCCTCCTGATATCTAATCGCAGATATGTGACGATCTCCCTACAGGAACGTTATCATAAAACTTTTGCTCATATTAAATAGATGGAAACAACCAAAACATTGTTGAGGAAAACATGACTCATCCGTGCAACTTCTTTTTTTTTCCTTTAATTTTTTTTCTTTAATTTTTTTTTCTAATGTTTTGTTTATTTTTAAGAGAGGGAGAGAGACAGTGTGGGCAGGGGAGGCTCAAAGAGAGAGGGAGACACAGAATCCAAAGCAGGCTCCAGACTCCGAGCTAGCTGTCAGCACAGAGCCCGACGCGGGGCTCGAACCCACGAACCGTGAGATCATGACCTGAGCCGAAGCCTGATGCTCAACCGACTGAGCCACCGTGCAACTTCTTAAAAGAACTTTCTGTTCTTATCTGGCCCCTTCAACAAGAGATACTATGTAAATGTTCATTTATTTATTTTGAGAGACACAGAAAGAGAGAGCGAGAGAGAGAGCAGGGGAGGGGCAAAGAGAGAATCCCCAGCAGGCTCCGCGCTCTCAGTACTCACTCCATCACACCAACTGTGAGATCATGACGTGAGCCGAGATCAAGAGTCAGACGCTTAGCCAACTGAGCCCCCAGGCACCCCAACAAGATACAGGATGAAGCTTGTGTGTTGGGGCGAGCCCTGGGGACGGGCAGAGCGGAAGTGCACCGTCTAGGATTGAGAGGGGGGTGACCTTGGAGCCAGGACACCTGAGTCCGAGTTCCAGGGTGGCTGCTTCCTGTGACCTTGAGCACATGAACCTCTGTGATACGTGAAGGGATTCCAGGAAAGTCTAGCCGAGCCACCTCGGAGGGCTGCGCCTGTGCCGTCACTGCAGTGCCAGACCCCTCTGTGTGTTCGCTTACATTCTACCCTCCTGTGACGGTTCCCAATCATTTTTTAGAAAGTCAGGAACAGCAGCAACAGGAGAGCTGCGTGTGCCCTGGGCTGGTGTTTCACACGCAGGCAGTGAGGACAAGTGTGAGAAGAGCAAGGCCTGGAAGGCAGTGAGGCTCAGATCCGGTGTCTGGGACTCCTGGCTGTGTGTCCCGTGCTGCTCGGCCTCCCCGTGGAGCTGCGGCATCCTCGTTCCTAATATGTTGACAGTCGTGGTGTTGGTAACTCTCACGCCACATAAGCTCCGCGAGCTCTCAGCACGGCGCCGGGACGTTTCTGGTCTTAAAAATGCCAAGCACGGGGGCGCCTGGGTGGCTCAGTCGTCTATGTGTCCGACTTTGGTTCAGATCGAGATCTCACCGATTCGTGGGTTCGAGCCCCGCGTCGGGCTCTGTGCTGACCGCGCGGAGCCTGGAGCTGCTTCGGATTCGGTGTCTCCCTCTGCCTGACCACCCCCCCTCCCCTCCTGCACTCTGTCTCTTGCTCTGTCTCAAAAATAAATAAACATTTTAAAAATTAAAAGAAATAAACATTTTTTAAAATGCCAAGCGCTGCGTCTCACGTTCTCAACAATTTTGCAAGCCAGGTCAGTCAGCCTCTGTCAGGTTTCCTTTCCCTCATCCAGAGAATCATCTTTCCTCGAGACCTTTGGAACCCCAGCTCTGCCACTTAGAAGTTGTGTGACCTTGGACAAGTTACTAAACCCCTCTGAGCCTCAGTCTGCTTATCTATAAAATGGGGATAACGGTGGTACCTGTCCCTCGCAGGGATTAAGTACCCTTAAGTACCTGCCCAAGATAATGGGCGGGAGGTTAAGGGATGAATGTAAAATGCTGAGCAGAATATCTCAAATATAATACATGTCCCATAATCGGTGAGCATTATTACTATTTCTAACCTTCGTGAACACCACATAAGGGACCTATTATAATGGGCCGCATCACACAACCTGCGAAAGCTGAGATCAGAGAGGTTAATTGAACGCCTTAGATCACACACACAACAAGCAGGAAATGTCTCGTTAACCTCCAATTATTTCCCGTGTTTTCGCCATGTTTTCTCATCTATTATGTGGTTCCAAGGTGTCTTGTAAACTCTGGTGTTTGTAGCTGGTGGGTGTGAATTAGTGAGGTCCGCTCTGGCGGTGCCAAGCTGAAAATTCCCACCAGGCTGTAAGTTCCATGCCCTGGGCCTTGTCTGCCTTCTTCCGGGTTGGCTCCCCAGGAAGCCACCCAGGCTTGGATGTGCAACTGGTGAGTAAGAAAAGAACCAGGTGTGGTCAGCATGACTCTTGGAAATCCCATCAGTCACGCACAACACGCTGTAAACCGCGTTTGTGCACACAAGCATTGTAGGACAAGGTAATGGGAGGGAATGCAATGGATTCCCCTCGCGATGGACCAAGTGTGGAGCAGGAATTGGGACAGAGAGTACACACCCTGAAGAGGACAGACACATATGCACAACATGTACCCAGGGACTTCCTTCCTCTTCCGAGAGGGTATAGAAGTTGCTGCAGTTAAAGGCGCACCGACAGAATGTTCCTACAGCATTAACTGTTCGTACAGAAACGAGGCTAAGAGAGCAGAGGCAGTGACCCAAGCGTCACGATAGGGACCATTTTGTAAGTGCGTATTTCTAGAACTGCCTGAGGTTGATATGCCCTATGACACTTTGCCCGCAGCATCTCTCTCCTGAGAATCTCACATTTTCTCCGGCCCGCAAGTTCCACAAGGTTTTGCCTGGGTCTGGGCTGCAGGTCCGGTGCTGGGAGGAAAGCCCTCAGGGCCCTTCTCTGGGTGGAACAGAGTGGCTCTCAGCCGGAGGAACAGCAGCCCAAGGAGAGTGGCCAGGAGGGGCCGCGGCCCAGCATGGAGCAGACAGACCTCCGGAATGACTCAGCTGGACGACAGTGGTGACAAGAGTCCCCATCACCCACGACAGACCAGCCCCTGTGTCCTGCAGGAAGGCTGTCTCCTGCTTTCTGTAGAGAAGATGGAAATCCAGATAAAGGTCCTGAGTATGTCAACTAGTTACTGCGCTGACCGTTCTTGCAATATGCACAAATATTGAAGCAGTATGTTGTACACCTGAAACTAACGTAGTCGTATATGTCAATTATATCTCAATTTACAAAATTTTAATTCACCGAAATTGGAAAGTAAAGACCAAAATAATTGTTTTGATTGCTTTGCTTTATTTTTAATTTAAACCCAGGTTAGTTAACATGTAGTGTAATAATCATTTCAGGAGCAGAATTCAGTGATTCATCACTCACATACAGCACCCAGGGCTCATCCCAACAAGTGCCCTCCTCAATGCCCCTCAGCCCGTTAACACTTCCCCCTCACCCAACACCCCGCCGGCAACCCTCAGTTTGTTTTCTGTATTTAAGAGTCTCTGAAGAGGGTGCCTGGGTGGCTCAGTTGGTTAAGCGTCCGACTTCAGCTCAGGTCATGACCTCGCAGTTCATGAGTTTGAGCCCCGCGTCGGGATCTGTGCTGACAGCTCAGAGCCTGGAGCTGCTTCAGATTCTGTGTCTCCTTCTCTCTCTGCCCCTTCCCTGCTCACGCTCTGTCTCTCTGTCTCTCAAAAATAAATACACACTTAAAAAAAAAAAAGGAATCTCTTATGGTTTGCCTCCCTCTCTGTTTTTATATTATTTTTGCTTCCCTTCCCTTATGTTCATCTGTTTTGTTTCTTAAATTCCACATATGAGTGAAGTCATGATATTTGTCTTTCTCCGACTGACTAATTTCACTTAGCGTAATACACTCTAGTTCCATCCACGTTGTTGCAAATGGCGAGGTTTCATTCTTTTTGATCACCAACTAACATTCCATTGTATATAGACACCACATCTTCTTTATCCATTCATCCGTCGGTAGACATTTGGGCTCTTTGCATACTTTGGCTATTGTTGATAGCGCTGCTATAAACGTTGGGGTGCACGTGCCCCTTCAAAACAGCACACCTGTATCCTTTGGATAAATACCTAGTAGTGCAATTGCTGGCTTGTAGGGTAGTTCTTTTTTTAATTTTTTGAGGAACCGCCGTACCGTTTTCCAGAGCGGCTGCACCAGTTTGCATTCCCCCCAGCAGTGCAAAAGGGTTCCCCTTTCTCTGCATCCTCGCCAACACCTGTTGTTGCCTGAGTTGTTAATTTTAGCCACTCTGACAGATGTGAGGTGGCATCTCATTGTGGTTTTGATTTGTATTTCCCTGATGATGAGTGATGTTGAGCATGTCAAAAAAAAATTTTTTTAAAGAACTGTTCACTATATTCCAAGTCAATATAGCTGGTTAGCAAGAATATTCTAAGTCCATTTGAATGCAGCTCACAGACCTGGAGATTAGCTGAGAACCCAAAGGTCTGTCCAGCTGGAAGGAACACGGGAAGGAAATACTGGAAGGAAAAATACCAACAGGTTAACAGTATGTGGGAAAGCGGAATTATGGGGACGGCTGCCTGGTAACCTGTTCTGAACAGAACAAGATATTTGACTTTTCCTTCTAGAAATAAACTGAGAAAATGCCAGACATGGACCCAACTGGAATTTTCTAATTATATGCTCATTATGAAGTTAACATGTGGACCTTAGCTGTTTTCTCTGCACATGACACACATTCTTCTAAAAACCTGGCCCCCTGTCATGTCCCTCCCACTGGACCACGTGGTTCCCATGGGAGCCCATGGTTTTCAGATGGTCCAATCGCTTAGTCCAGGAGTGGTCACCTGACCCAAGCTGAGTCAATGTGAGTCTTCCCCAGCCTTTGGCCCGCATTGAGTCATTGACAAGGCAGAGCACTTTCTAAGCTATCCCTTGTCCAGCTGGGAAAGCTTGCCCATTTTCCTGACTCGAGAATACTGGGGACCCATCCATGATCGCGTTCCATTTCAGAGGCTCGAGGCATTGCACTCCACAGTCACGTGGCCTCTCCTTGGATATGGGCAACCAACGAATGATCATTTACTTAAGTCATTTTGAGCCGGGCTGCCATTACTTGTCAGCACTGCCTTTCGCCAAAAGAGTTCTGACATGGGCACAAGGTGGAGAATATTATCACGTGAAGCTATGACATGGCCACATGCATTCCGTCCACGTGCCAGCTGGCAGTACGTGCTGAGTTACCTGGGAGCTTTCTAGACACCCAGAGAAGGAAACGGGCTCATTAGCAGGGCACCAAATTCCTGCTACCAAAACCCACCACTCCAGGCTTATCCAGCTACCCCGCAATGCACAATGTTTCCCTTTCATAAACAACACCCTTCGAAACCGTGTTATCGTTCATCTACTTCTCCCTTCCTTGTACCTCAAAGTGCCTTTTTAAGGCAAGTAATGCTTGGCAGCTCTAGCAAAACAAAGAAAAAAAGGTTGGCTGCCATAAGGGAGGAATGTGCATTTTTTACTTAGTTCCAAAATTGCTTGAGAAAAAAAAAAAGGAAACAATAGTCAGGTTGTTAGGGGCACAGAGTTATGGGGATGTTTGCTTAAAATGTGAGTTCCATTTATATTGTAGGGAGGCTTAACTGGTAGGCAAAACTTATTTCTAAAGCATGCTTTATGTTCTGCCGAGAATTCAGGGTTCCCCCAGCATCTGGATCAGGTACAGGTAAGGGTTATGAGGGTGATCCAATGCGGCAACATTCTAGAGAGAGGTTAGAGGCATCTGAGTGTGACTCAGTGGAGGGTGTTGCTTTACACACTGTTCAGAAGACAGGAGTGAATGAGAAGCTAGCCACTTACAGGTCTAGGGAAGAAAGAGACACAAGTGCAAAGACCCCAAGACAAGAAAGAACCCAGTCTGGGTGAGAGACGGACGCAGAGCCAGGGGGCCTGGGGAGCAGTGAACAAGTCAGCAAACTGGAAGGAAGTGAGTTCAGATAGCACCATGAGCTGAACATGGAGGTCTTTGGGATCCAAGGTAAGATGCTCAGATTTTGTTCTAAGAGAAACGGGAAGCTTTGGAGGTTTTTAAACAAGGGGAGTGGTTGGATCTGACTGAATGGAGTGGGGAAGTTGGACTACGGCAAGGGAAAGGGTCAAGGGCACAAGACCAGTTAGGGCTGGCTGATAGACAGTCCAAGCAGGCGATGGTTGCAGCCAAAGCCAGTGGTTTATGGATAGGAGTGGGGAGAAATGGATGGATTTGGACATAATGCCGATAAGACTGAGTAAATGTCCAGAGGAAGGAAAGGGAAGAAGTCAAGGACTAAATCTTTGGCTTGAACTGGATGGATGGTGGCACTGTTGGCTGTTACGGGGCCGTTCGGCTGGAGGTGGGCGGCAAAGTAGGACCACTGCTGTGATCTGGCTGTGTTAGGTCTGACACATCTTTAGAGGTCCGGGTGGAAATGTCACATGGGCAGTTGGAGATACAAGTTCAAAGTTCAAAGCCATCAGAACTAGGGGAGATCCCCTAGCTAGTGGACACAGCAAGGGCAGATGGCTTAGGTTTGAGCTCTGGGGGTGGAGAAAGTGCCAGCAAAGGAGTCCAAGAAGGAATGGCCGGTAAGCTAGAAGGAAGGCAGGATGTGTGTAGAGACAGAAGAATCTAGAAAGTACTTCAAGGAGGGAGTGACAGCTCTGAGAGGTCAAGTTCAACGTGGATGGAGAATTGACTGGTGGCTTTAATGAGGTGTATCATGACTTAGGGCTGTTTCAGCACAGCGATGGGCACAAAATCCAAGGAGACAAGTGAAGGGAAAGAAGTGAAGTCACTAAGAATCAGCCCCTTTAGAGACGTTTTGCTGTGAAAGGGAACAGAAAAATGCCATGTGTATAGAGGTGACCCTGGGGTCCAGGACAGTGACTCCCTTCTAGAGTGTGGTGTCAAGGCGTGGCTGAAGGTCTGTGGTGGGTCCTCAGGTCTCTGGCACTTGAGTACTACAGGCAGCTCGTGGGTAGGGGCCAGATATTGCGCAACACCCTACACTGCACAGGACAGCCCCTCCCCCTGCAAAACGAGAAGTATCCAGTACCACGTGGTGGTAGCAGGAATGACACCACAGGTGGGTGGGGAGGCGCGAGGAAGCAAAATTGAAGATACAGAAAAGGAAGGAGGAAGCTTCAGGAGTCAAGTCCTCTGGAAAACGTGAGATGATGCAAATCAGGACACCAGTTGGGGTCTGTCTGAGTTAGGGACAAGCTACCGCTCCCCGTGTGGGCGGACGACAGCCTTGCACCTTCTTTCCCAAGAACTGGCTTCCATGTTCCTATCGGGAGGAAGGTTCTGTAGGGAATAGGGCAGGCCATGTGTCCTGGCTCATGGCCACAGCTGGTTGGACTTGGGGTGGACCCTCCCCCGAGCTGGCCCAATCGGATTCTCTCTCCTGGACACTGAAGGTAGAACACGGGCTTCCCGTGACCTCTGGGAGATTGCGGGACCTGCTTTTGGTGGCCATGTCCTGTAATGAACGTCGAAAAGGCCAGATCTCAGACACAGATGGGCGGCGGGGGAGGGGGGAATTGAAGTCAATGCCCAAAGACAGCCAGAGATCCTGGACAGAGAGAGAGAGGAACGTTGTGTTGCTTCTTAGTGGATTCCTGATTTCCCCTTCCCGCTCTCACTGTCTGCCCTTGATCCCACAAGCAATCCTTAAATCTTCGAAGAAGATGATTTTTATGCTTAAGCGAGTTTCGGTGGGAGTTCGTTGCTTGCAACCAGATTAACCCTAACTAAACCCATGTTCTCTGTTTAAAGTTTGGGAAGAACTGGAAACCATAAAGAGGGGAAAATGTTTTTAAATTTTTTCTTTAATGTTTTCTTATTTATTTTTGAGGGAAAGAGAGACAGAGCGTGAGCGGGGACAAGGCACAGAGAGAGGGACACAGAATCTGAAGGAGGCTCCAGGCTCTGAGCTGTCAGCCTGACGTGGGGCTCGAACTCACGGACCACGAGATCACGACCTGAGCCAAAGTTGGACGCTTAACCAAGTTACCCAGTGCCCCAAAAAGGAAAAAAATTGGTAATACAAGCAGTTGCATGGGCCTCTATCAGATGGGTAGAGACCAACTACAGTGTCACTTTTTTCTGTCCAAATGCTTCCAGTTTCTGCAGCTTCTAAAGCTGAAGTTGGTGGTGGGTGTTTCAGCCCCAGGAGGAAATCATCTGCCTCAGAATTAAGTGAGGAGAGGAAAGCAAAATTGAGGAAAAAAAAGGAATAATTGCTGATGGGATCTTTTAGCTCCTAGATCCAGCTGTGCCTGAAGCCACCAGCCTTTTCAACCATTTGAGCCAATAAATTCCCTCTTTTATCTGAGCCAGTTCACGTTGGGTTTTTGTTCACCTGGAATTAGAGGAGCTTCGGGGCACCTGGGGGCTCAGTGGGTTAAGCGTCTGACTTCAGCTCAGGTCATGATCATGCGGTTCGTGAGTTCGAGCCCCGTGTCCGGCTCTGGGCTGCCATCTCAGAGCTTGGAGCCTGCTTCAGATTCTATTACTCTCTCTCTCTCTCTTTCTCTCTCTCTCTCTCTCTCTCTCTGTCCCTCCCCTGTTCATGCTCTGTCTCTCAAGAAATGAATAACATTAAAAAAAATTAGATAAGCTTCAAGAAGCTTCTTGGTCAGGAAGCTATCATGAGGAACCATAAACCAGTGCTCCTTTTCAACCTGAAGCCAGGAAGAAAGAATATCAAGTGCTGGCTGGAAACTTCTGGCACCTGCCCCCTTTTATCCATTTATCTGGGGAGAAAAACACTCTCAGAGTTTTGCTCGCACTCCGAGGATTAAGAGAGGGGGCCAAGAGGCGTGATGAGGGGGAAACGGAAACCTCCCGTAAGAACAGGGACATTGTTGGCCCCAGAGGGCTGGGCCAGAAAGGAGGTCCTGGTTGACAGCGGCTTCACCACCGCCTGGTCCAGGGCTGGGCTGGGGAGGATGAGGAGGTGGGCGTGGGGCGGAGCCTGGAGTCCAACCTGCCTGCTCCCAACTCACTTTCTTCTGGCCTCCTGTCTGCAAAGGGAAGGAGGCGTTGTTGAAGAAAACCCCGCCTGCTCACTGGTCAGCGAGTGTTTTCTCTATTTTTTTTTTTTTTTTTTTTGCCGCATTCAGCGCAGATGAATCAGACACCAACGGATCCAATTTATTTTATACAAAACAGAGTTCTGTGATCATGGGAAGATCTTCACAAGGCCGGTGGGTCTTGCTCAGAGAGGAAGAATAAGTGAATCGTTCCAAGATGTTAGACGAAACTCGAACACACCCGACTTCTCCCGTGTAGACGGGGCGGGAGCTTCATCGGGGTGGGGAGGGGCACGCATCCACCGCATCTCCCCCAGGGACGTTTCCTCGCACCAAGGTCTTATCCTCAAGTCCCGTTTCGGGGGCTGGAAATGCCCCTCCCCCAGAAATTCTGTTTCCTGTTTTTCCCCCCTAACTCCCCTCACTCCGGGGGTGATTGGAACTCTTGCGAGGAAACGTATTCCTATTTCTAAAATTTCCAACCTGCTTTCCACAGCCAGTTTGGGGCCAGGTCAGTGGAAAACACCCAGCCTTCAAGCAATGGCCCCGTTTCAGCCTCCCTGTGAGACCTGCCGGAAGAAGCCACCCAAATCCTTTCTCAAGGTCCCAGTGCAGCCAGGGGGGTTCGGAATTCCCTCGGCATGTTTGTGGCCAACCGGCAAGGCCATGGGAAGAGGGGTGCTCTGTGAGAGAGCACCCCGGCTGAGCAGAGTTTAGGAGAGACCGTCTTGCCAGAGGCAGAGAAACAGGTGTGAAAGGCAAGAGGGATGCCCAGAGCTTGTGGGGGCAGCATCCTAGTGCGGTCATCCCTCTTGCCCGGTGGTTTTCAACAGGGGACCATTGTGCCCGCTGGGGATATTGGTTGTCACAACCTGAGGAGGGGACAGTCCTGGCAGGCAGCAGGTGGAGGCCAGGGATGCGGCTAAATATCCCACAGGGCATGGGACAGCCCCTGCAACAAGGGATTATCTAGCCCAATGCGCCACCATGGCCAAGGCTAAAAAAAAAAAAAACCGCTCTGGCCACACGGCTGGGTCTTACAGAGAAGGCGGCTCCAGATTAAAACCCAAAGAGCTATTTCTCTCAGCCCTGCAGTCTACCGAGAGCCAGGCAGCACTGCCCCGGGACCCACCAAGAAAGCATCGCATAAGGCATGGTGTTCTCACGTCTGGCTCATGGCCTTGCACGCTCAGTGACCGGGGTGAGAATGTGCAGGGGACACTGGTGTATGAACCGGGCTGTTCCCGGCTGCCGTTAAGAGAATGCACACCCAACAGCAGGCCGAAGGAGGAGGCCTTCATCCTCTCCCATCATGGGAACTTCCCAGGTAAGCCGGAGGGAGGGAGGGAGGGAGGGCGAAAACGCCAGGACGCCAGGCCTGCCCTGGATGGCCACCTCGGTTTTCTGAGCCCCTCTCGACTCTGAAGCAGGAGAGAAAGGGCGAGCCCTTCTCCTGGGCCCGAAGCGGTGACACGCCAAGCTGTGTGTTCTTCCGGTCCCTTTCTGGGACGTCTGGGACCTCCGTGACCGGAAGCCCGGGCTGGCGGGTGTTGGCTTGAGCCACTGAGTTTTGGGTGGTTTGTTACACAGCAAGAGCTACCTGATACATGGAATGACTCCTCCCCTCTCGGAGCCCATGTGGTGCAGCTGGGGCCCCAGCGCGTGACCTGATTGGCCAGTAAGAGTGGAAAACAGGATTTTGGCTGCAGCGGTCAAGAAGGAAGTGCTAGATTTGCTGAGGTCGTAGATGACAAGCCCGTGTTGCATAAGCACATGTTGGGGTGAGCACTGGGTGTTGTAGGTAAGCGATGAATCACGGGAATCTACCCCCCAAACCAAGAGCGTGCTGTGCACACTGGCTGCTAGCTAACTGGGCAATAAATTTTTTTTTTTAATTTTTTTGTCTTTATTTTATTTTGAGAGACAGAGACAGAGACAGAGAATGAGTGGGGGAGGGACAGAGAGAGAGGGAGACACAGAATCCGAAGCAGGCTCCAGTCTCTGAGCTGTCAGCACAGAGCCTGACGCGGGGCTCGAACTCACAAACTGTGAGATCATGACCTGAGCCAAAGTCGGACACTCAACCAACTGAGCCGCCCAGGCGCCCCAATAAATTATATTAAAAAAAAAAAAAGACTACAGAATCCTATGAAAGAGCCTCTCGGCGACGCAGCCACCACAGAGGAAGGCAGCGTTAAGAAACAAAGATTTCTGGTTTCATTTGAGCTCCTTGATCCAACAACGCACGACGCCCGGCTACCCTGGTCTCGTTAGTCATATAAACACATACATTCTGTTGGGTTTCTGTCGCTTGCAGCAGAAGATTCCTGAGACAGACGTGGACAAGTAATTTCAACCACCGGAGCCTCAGTTTCCTCCTCTGTAAACTAGGAATATAATACAACCTACGCCTCATAGGCTTGCCCTGGCAGTTAAATGAGATGCAACATGGGAAATGCCTAGGGTGTAGTAAGTGCTCAATAAACAGTTGCTATCATTACAAACCTTCATTATTATCGATCGTCATCTGAATGCAGAGACGCCCGGATCACAAAGCATTGCCTAAATTTCAGTGGAAGGACTTAACTCTGAGCTGTTGTTTGGGCCAGTCCTTGACAAAACCAGCCCCACACTCAGAGCAGAGGCGGGGACAGGTAGATCGGAGCCTCTTGCCCCTGATCCTGACACTCGGTTATCTTCCCAGTTTAGGCTGTAGGGGTGGGATTTCAAAAAATGCACGGTGTAAAAAGGGTGCTTGACCGTTGAGTGGGAGAGGGTATTTTCTCCAGCCGTACAATCTTCTGACAACACGCTGATCCATTAGCTCTCAAATGTTAAGACCTCAACAAAATTGGGTTTTTTTAAATGTTTACTTATTTATTTTGAGGGCGAGAGTGTGTGTGCAAGAGGGGCAGGGGCAGGGAGAGAGAGGGAGAGAGAATCCCAAGCAGGGTCCACGCTGACAGCGCCATGCCCAACGCAGGGCTCGATCCCACGAACCGTGAGATCATGACCTGAGCCGAAATCAAGGGTCAGATGCTCAACTCACTGAGCCCCCCAGGCGCCCCGAGACCTCAACAAAATTGTAACCCAGCACCCAAAAACTAAAAGTTTCACAAACCGTATTTCCCTTATTGTGAGCGAGGCACTCTGGTATTGATATTTACTCTTGTTTCCTTTCTTTTAATTGTTTGTCACAGTTAACTAACTAGAAATCATGAGTCCTGACCTTCAACTTGAAAACACTGCTCTCATCCACAGGGATCCCATCTGCAGCGATGGGCTGGGTACGGAACCCACAGGAAGGAGTGTCTTGAACTCTGTATTGAAAAATGGGGTCCTCTGATTATGCAACGTGCTTCTAATAACCAAGAACGTAATGTATTGGGTAGAAAATGTCAAGTACCAGCAGGAAAACCTTTCTCCGTCAGCCCAAGGTATGTCCTCGAATGTGGAAGAAAGCCTTCTGTTTTTAGGGCATGGAGAGTTAGCTGGGGCATAAAGACTAACGGTATTCTATGCAAAAGAGCTTTCTAGAACCCAAGGAGTAAATCAGGACTCAGTCTTTTCCCGGCAGACAGTGGGTATCCAGCAGATGCCAGTTCATGAACGGAGCCAGTGGAGAAGAGTGGGTGGCAAGCGTGGGCTTTGCAGACAGACGGGTCATGGACATTAATGCCTTCACACCCGGTGCTCCCTGTGTGGTTTGCGTCTGGTTCCGGAACCCCAGCAGCCTGACACGAGGAGAACAATCGTGCCCACCGCTGGTGAGAGGATTAAGGAAGGTAATAAAGAGTCTAAGTTCAAATGCCCAGCATATATCAGGCACTCGATAATTCAAACTACACACACACAGGGGCGCCTGGGGGGCTCAGTCGGTTGAGCGTCTTACTTCGGCTCAGGTCATGGTTTGTGGGTTCGAGCCCCGCATCGGGCTCTGTGCTGACAGCTCAGAGCCCGGAGGCTGCTTCCGATTCTGTGTCTCCCTCTCTCTCTGCTCCTCCCCCGCTTGTGCTCTGTCTCTCGCTCTCTCTCTCTCTCTCTCAAATATAAACATTAAGTTTTTAAAAAATTAAAAATAAAATAAAATACACAGACACAGACACACACACACACACACTGGATGGTTTCCTCTCTATAGTTTCTCTATTTAGAGATTCTATCATTTTGGAACAAGACAAAAGGTAAGTGAGTAAGTGCGCCTCTTCCTTGAGGTTGTGTCTACGAGCCAGCGATGATGCGACCAAGGACCGTAAGGCCACGTGACTCTGACTTCCTCCAGGATCCGCCCCGTCGTGTGTCTGATGCAGTGACTGAGGGGTTTGGCTTTCCTACCAGCAGGGAAACCCACTAAGGTCAGGATTCTGTTGCCTTCTAGCGATGCTAACGTGGAAAAACACGGTTTGCCGGAGAGAGGCAGTACCCGGCGGGCAAAAGCTGCCAGGCCAGGGCACCTCTCTCCCTGCGCGCTGTCCCCACCCGCTGAGCCCAACAGACTCCCCAGCAACCTCTGGGCCCCCACGACTGTCCCCTCACAGTCCATTTCCAGACAGCAGCCAGAGAGGTCTTCTAAACCCTAAATCAGATCATGGCAGTCCCAGTGCCCTTTCAATAAAATCCAGTGCCTTCCGGCGGACTGCCAGGCTCAACGGGTGGGGTCTGGTCCCTGCATCCCTCTCCAGGGTCCTGGCCCCGCTCTCCCCCTCGATCACCAGCCTTTGTGTAGCTCCCGCCCCCCAACAGGCCACGCTGTTCCTTCCTTGGGAGCTTTGCATCTGCTGTTCTAGCAGCCTGGAAGCATCGTCCCCTGGCTCCATCTGGCCACATGGATCTGAACTCAGATGTCACCTCCTCAGAGAAGCCTCCCCTGACCACGCCGTCTCGCCGCTCTCCCCACCCCTGTGCCTGCAACGCACTGCCCACGTTATTGTCCCGCAGCAGCTAGCAGGGTCCAAAAGCACCTTATTCATTCATGTGTTGCGCGTCTATCTCTGCGGTAAGACAGGAAATTCCAGGAGCGCCCGGGTGGCTCAGTCGGTTAAGCGTCTGACTCTTGATCTCAGCTCAGGTCATGATCTGATGGTTCATGGGATCAAGCCCCACATCGGGCTCTGGGCAATCAGCACACAGCCTGCTTGGGATTCTCTCTCTCCCTCTCTCTGCCCCTCCCCTGCTCACACCTGCTCTCCCTCTCTCTCTCTCTCTCTAAAAAATAAGTAAATAAACTTAAAAAAAATAAAAATTAATTTAAAAAAAAAGAATGGAGATTCCTCAAAAACAGGAACCTGGAATCCCAGGATACTCAGCAATGAACGATCTGAGCTTGGACCTGCCTTTTCCTAGACCTTAATGCCGGGATGGGCTGCATTGACAGTGGATACCCCAGGATTTCACAGACCTGCATATGGCCTTTGGAAAATTCTCCTAGAAGTTTAAAGTCTTGCTGTAGAAATTTTTTTAAGTAAATGTGGGTGTTTGGGCTAAAACAGCACAATGGAATAAGAATCTGTTATCTATCCCCAATGATTAGTTCACATTCCTCTCCTTAAAAATTAACAAGTCATGGGGGCACCTGGGTGGCTCAGTCGGTTGAGCATCTGACTCTGGCTCAGGTCATGATCTCATAGTTCATGGGTTCGAGCTCTGCATTGGTCTCTGTGCCATCAGCGCAGAGCCTGCTTCAGAGCGTAAACCCCTTTGTGGAAGTGAAATAAAAAATAAAAAATAAAAACACATTGTCAAATACAAGCCCAAATCTGCTTCAACAATCGCCGGGCTTTTATATTCAAAACTAAAAGGAAGGAAAAAAAAAAAAAAAGAACCTTGTGTCCTTCAATGTAACCATGAGGCGTCCCACCAGGCGTCCTGATCACTAAACCCAGGCGCGTCCTGACCTCCGCGGGGAGGAGGGAGTCCGTAGGACTGAGGGTGCGCCCTAACATCACTGGAGCATTTGCGTGAGATTCAGCCATTCTAGAAGATGTGAGTCTCTCTGTTTGCACTCAGGCCGTTCCCCATTTCACCTGGATGCCTGGAGCCTTGTCCATCCCACCGAGGTTCCCCGAGGCACGCATGCGGGAGGCCACAGGCCCAGGCAGGTGAACAGCCTGGCTCCGGCGTCGGAAAGAGGAAGGATTCTATGGAAGGAGGCCTGGCTTTGCCAAGCCCCGGCTGGTGCCCGTGTGCAGGGTTCTCCCGAGGAGAACAGGAGAGCAGGAGCCCCTGACCTGACCCCACCCATCACCAGCTGCACGACTTTGGCAGAGCCCGTGACAAAACAGCCTCAGTTTCCTCATCTGCATTTCAGTTTCCTTCTCTCCCCTGGCGCAGCCCGAGGATGAAAGGATGAAATGACGTATGTCAAACACAACACCCAACCCAGAAAAATGCCTTCTATTCGGAGACCACGGGCTGCCGTGCTTTAGAAGCAGCCCTTCTCGGGGCGCCTGGGGGGCTCAGTCAGTTAAGCGTCCAACTTCTGCTCAGGTCATGATCTCACGGTCTGTGGGTTCGAGCCTCGGGTCGGGTTCTGTGCTGACAGCTCAGATCCTGGAGCCTGTCTTCGGATTCTGTGTCTCTTTCTCTCCCTGACCCTCCCCTGCTCACACTGTCTCTCTCTGTCTCTCAAAAATAAATAAAAAACATATTAAAAAAAAAAAAACGAGCCCTTCTCAAGCTCTGACGCGACTGCAGATCACCTTCCGGCGGGGGCTGGTGAAAAGGCAGGCTGTGACTCCCTCTGTCTGCGCAGGGGCAGGACATTCTGCATCTCTGCCACTCTGCCCTCGACACAGCAGCTGTGAGTCTGAGGTCCTCGAGAAGAACACCGGAGATGCTGCGTATTCACACAGAGGTCCAAACCAACAGTAGAGGTTGTGCTAAAAGAATGCCCCAGTGGGGTCTCTGTGCAGTTCCACGGCTTCCTAACGGGCGCACGGCACAGGCTCCCAGCCAGGCCCCCCCAGGAGCTTAGTCACAGGCACCGCTGGGTGAGGAAATGTGCCTCGCCCGGTTCAGAACCATCCAAACAGCAAAACAAGCTGAGTGTCTACACCTTCCGAGCCACGTCATCCAACATAAGACGCGGCTCACGGTCCCTGAAAGCTCTCTCCCAAAGGGTCCCCTGGGCCCCCCTCCCACTCGCCGGTGCCCCGCTCCCTCTGCTCCCAGGGGAGGCGCGAATCAGGGATGTCAGTGACTTAGCAGACCAGTAACGAACCGCGGCCTCCCGGTGGGCCGGCTCGAACAGTCTGCAAGGCCCTGCTAGCAGCGCCTGCCCTCCGTCTCCCACACTGCGTCTTTGTGTCTCTGCTGGGCTTCCCCGGCCCTTTCCCCTCTGCACACGGTGAGCTGCTTCGATTGTCGCGCTGGTGAGTCCGGTCCAAACCACAGTGCTTGGCACCACCTCCAGGCCTCCCATGTGCCAAGCGCTGTTTATCAGATCCAAGGCGTGCTCTTAGGGGCTGATCGGCTGACAGGAGCCCTGTTTTCAGCCGAGAGGGAAGTCCAACTGTTATATAAGGCCGCTCGGAGCCCCATTCATCCCTCCGGCGCTAAAGGGCCTTTTGGAAACGGCAAGGTAATTGACAAGACGGGGATTGCCAACCGGCTCGCGGGCTCGAGGGAATGAGAGTCGTTTCCGTCGTGGCCGGTCCCAGCCTCCCTGCTTCCTGGTTCCAGTCCGAGGGTCCCAGTGGGCAGGAGAAGAGGGGAGGGGATCAGAGGGAATCTTTAGAAGAACGCTGACCAGACCTCAGGGCGGCCAGTGATCGCTTCAGAATGTCAATCTGACCAAGTCTGCTACGCCTGTTAGAGCGCATTGCTCGCCGTGGGGCACCCCTGAGACGAAATCCTTGAAAGGCCGTGGACACAGTTCCCAGTCCAGCCCTCCACCAGCTCATCTTCCGTCACCCCCGCTCTGGACCCATCACCACTGGCCTTGGACAAGCTCCTCCCCAGCGCACATCCCCTCCTGCTCTGTGCTTTTGCACACGCGGAGCCCTCTGCCTGGAACACCAGTCTCTCTCCTTGCACCTGGTCTAAGCCCCTCTACTCAGCAAAACCGTCCCTGGGCTCCCTGATTAGGCCGAGGCCCCCTTTTAAAAGCAGCCGAGGCACCTGTGACCCTCACCCCTTCCCAACAGCAGTTACAACTCATTCCTCGGTCTCCCCGTCAATGCCTGTCACCCATCTCCACAGTCTGGCCACGAACTGCACAAGAGACCAACCCTTCTGGGCTTCAGTGACTGGCACAGACGAAGCACTCGATACATATTTGAGCTCCCCTCAAAGTTTCCTGCACTGCAGACAAGTGCCCCACAAAAATCCGTTTTCAGGCAAAGAATCCCAAACAAAGGCATTTCTAGGCTGAGTCCCCCCCACCCCACCCCAGCCTCCCCAACAGCTCCCCGGGCCATCCTTCCCAGCACGCAGCCTGCAGTGTTAGTTTTCTGTCTGTCTTTCTTGCCCAAGTGCCAAGCGGGCAGACAGGGTGGGCTTCTAGACACAGACCTTGCGGCAAGAACTTGAACGCAGAGGATTGCGTTGGGAGGTGAGCCCCCACGGGACATGTGGTGGGGGCGGGAAGTGACAGAGGCTGCCACAGGGTGTGTTACCGGCTACCATCCATGTGACTTAGCTTAACGCTGCTGGTGAAGCCGGCAGCTGTGCCAGCGGAAGGGTGTCTGCACACTCTGTCATTGGCTGGGGACGGCCCCCAGGGGGCATCAATTCCCAGCACTCGGCCCGCCCCAAGAAGGACACATTTGATCCAGTTACCACAGAAAGTCCTTGGGCAGAGAAATGCCGGCCACGTGGCAGCCAGGCTAGTGAGCACTGGTGTGGGAGGGCGAGGGGATGTGGCAGAGCGCCCCTGGCAGATTTCCCCCCACCTATCCCGCTTCATTTCCAAGGTAGAAAAGGGTCACTGTCCCTCGGGCGTCACTGATGATGATTTCCTCCCTTGACCATTCTTGCCACATCCCTTTGGTCTCCATCCCTCACTTCCCCATGGTGCACTGCCTTCCCTGTCATAGACCAGTGGTTGCTGACAGGACACGTTTCCCTGGGCCACACCCTGCCTCTGGATGACCAGGAGGTGAAGGCTAAGGATCCTTCCCTGCTCAGTTGTGTGCTAATGGCCCCATCAAACACCCCCGGGTGACAACATGGCTGCCATTTTCCCATGTTGCTGCTTACTACATAACACCTCCTGCTGCCCCACCTTGGGCAGGCGAGAATTCTACCACTGTGCCACCCATGCACTGATAGACGACACCAGTTCTGAAAATGCAAGCAGACTTAGCTAATTAAGGTGAGTGAGTGATAGAACCATGAGCCATTTCTTTGTTTTCCCACTTATGCTATAATAAACATCGCAGGTGAATGGAAGGGAGGAAGGATGGATGAATGGCATCCACCATTATTAGTTTCTGACTCCAAGCCCAGTGGTTTTGCCATTGTTTGGAGAAACATGTTGGTAGAGATTGTCTTTTGGGGGTGACATCAGGTCTAGCCCCGTCAGGCCACTCAACCACACCCAAAAGAAGGCAGAAAGAAGGTAGAATCACCTTCCATGTTGGAAAAGACCGGAGCCCACCCACAAGCCCACCCCAGGACAATCTATGGGCTTACTCAAGTCAAACCTCCTTGTGCTGTCTCCACATGTGACTCCGGGTCGCCACATGTCCTTGCAAAGGCAGGAACATTCTCCCCACACCTCCCAGCCAGCTCTGGCCACCCCTGCTCTGGCCTGAGAGTTTTTGCAGGAAAGAACCAATACTGCCTACAAATGGCTTTGTCTTTTCTTCTCAAATTCCGGAATTTGGGGGCATTTGCCCTGGGTTATTCCGTAAGTGAAAGACCAATTAATAAGAGAATTCACACCAACTCACCCCATCCTGCCTTTTCTTGTTAGCACATTTCTTTAGAAATCAAAGCAAACATAAAGACGAGGGTGGAAATGTTTCTTCTTTCCTTTCTGTCCCAACCCAACTGGGTCTCATCTGAAGACTCCCGTGGCTCTTGGAGACACCATTGGCCTCACTCGTAAGTTGATGCCAATACAGAGAGCTGTGTCTTTCTACTCATTGAGGGTTTCTTACAGGCCTTGCTCTGTGCCACTTTATTGCCTTATCACGTTTAATCTACAATCATCTTGGGAAAAAGGGATGATCGTGATGTGCGTTTTCCCAGTGAGGACACGGATGCCTAGCACTTTGGTCCTAACTTGTCCCGGGTGTTGAGAAAGCTCAAAGCCAGTGCCCTCACCACCCACGGGCATGTGTGCATGCATGAGGGCTTGCACACACACACGGCTGCCACCGCAGAGTGCTCAGGTTCTAGAAAACGCACAACGATCATGGCCTGCCCTTGAGCGTTCACGTCCACCATGTGCCACTGAACTGCCTCAGATGCAAGGCTTCCCTGCTGCTGTCCCCCCCCCCCCCCGAGCTGCAGGGATGTGGTGAGACCTGCCCTGCCCTGCCAAGAGATCACAGGGACATCCTGACGCCGTCCAGGTGTCCGAACACCCAGATCTTCCCGTGTCGATTCAGAAAATAAGAGGAGGAATCAGGGGCACCTGGGCGGCTCTGTCAGTTGAGCGTCCAACTTCAGCTCAGGTCATGATCTCGCAGTTCATGAGTTCGGGCCCCACATCGGGCTCTGTGCTGCACAGAGCCCGGAGCCTGTTTCTGAGTCTGTGTCTCCTTCTCCCTCTGCTCGTGGTCACTCACTCTCTCTCTCTCTCTCTCTCTCTCAAAAATAAATAAACATTAAAAAAATTTTAAAAACAGAAAAGGAAGAATCAAAACAAGCGTCCAGATTCACAACAACAAGCAGCGGTCAAATAGTGAAAGACCCCAGCACTGGGGCCCGTGCAGACCCACGCCTGGGCTCAGTCTCTCTCTCCTGTGGGCCTCTCAGCCTCGTGCCACCTCATAGAATCACTGACTCCCTCCCTCACTCCTTCATCCCATGGACACTTTCCAAGTAACTTCCACGCACCGAGAGCTGAGCACTTGCCAAAGAGGAAGCAAAACCAAACATAGCCCAGGAGGCCTGGAAGCCCCTCACAGTAGGGCACCATCCATCTGGTACAAGTGTCTTCATTCATTCATTCATTCACTTATTCATTCATTCCACACCAAGCCGGGCCAAGCAAACAGGCGTGGTCTCTCCCCTCGTTTCACTGACAGAGCCACACAGCACAGAGACGAAGAGCGGAGGACAACAAACCAGTCGGGTGGCTCCGTTGGTTGAGTGTCAGACTCTTGATTTCAGTTCAGGTCATGATCCCAGGTTGTAGGATCGAGCCCCACATCGGGCTCCACGCGAAGTGTGGTGCCTGCTTCAAATTCTCCCTCTCCCTCTGCTCCTCTCCTCCACTCATGCTCTGTCTCTCTCTCAAATAAAATAAATTAATTAAAATAATTTTTAAAAAATGGAAGACCAGAAGCCCCCATGTTGGGCGCAGGTTGACCCCACATGCTGGGCCCTGGCTCCATCACAATGCTGCAGGGGGGAACCCTGCCTGACCTGACCCTTCTCACAGGCAGGGCCGCTTTTCAATCCCAAGGCTCCCCCACACTGTCCCTCCCGGGTGATTGGCTTGTTTTACTTCCGGAAGCTTCTCCCCCTTTTTGGAAGTTTAGTTATTTATTTTGAGAGACACACACAGAAAGAGAGAGAAAGAGAGAGAGCAAGCACAGTGGGGGAGGGACAAAGAGAGAGAGGAAGAGAAAGAATCCCAGGCAGGCTCCACACGGTCAGCGCAGAGACCGACGAGGGGCTCGAACTCAGGAACCTGTGAAATCATGATCGGAGCCGAAATCAAGAATCCGGTGCTTAACCAACTGAGCCACCCAGGCAACCCTCCCCCGTCTCTTTAACCCCACCCCACACACACACACAATTTCCCAGAAGCTTCTTTAGCACCTTTCTGAGTTTCAAACATCTGTGTATCTGATTACATGAGGCATCGGTGGTGATGAGCTCCGGTCGCCCGACAAAATCGCAGCCCGGGAGGGAGAGAGGCTCTGTCTGGACCCAACAAAGCTGATGCTCTTTGTGCGGAGCCTGGAGCCCCGCGGGGGTCCCTGAGAAAGGGCCGCACAGAGTCCGTGCTTAGTACATGCTGGGCAGGGGACTGGCCGAGTGCTGGACTTTCCCCCACCGTCCACCTGTCTGCCCGGCCCTCTGCGCACGCCGGTGCCTACACCAACTTCCTGGTCCCACGGACCCGGTAGAGCTGGGAGGACACCAGCTACTGTGAGCCTTTGTGGAGCTTGAAAACGGGGGGCCCAGGAGCACCCAGCTCATAAAAGTGTCGCTTCGGCCCAAGCTGTGGGTTTGCTGCTGTTGATGGCGTCGTAAATGTGCTGCCAACAACTTAATCTGGGAGGAGCTGTGTGTCGAGTTCGAATCACACGGCATCGCTATGTCTGTACGCCAAACACGGGCAACTATTGGCAACCTCATTTGGTTATGATCATGTGAATTGAGGTTTTTCCCTCCATCCTGAAAAACTAGAGACCGGGCGGCAGTGGGCTGGGGTGAGACAATGGGTGCCCCCCGCTTAAGGCGGGGCCGTGTCAGTTTACCCCAGACCCCACCAGCCCCTTTTGCTCACCAGGCTAGAGATTTGCCCCCTACCAGGTGCCATGCACCAGCCGGTTATTTCTCTCTCTCTCTCTTTTTTTTACGTTTATTTATTTTGAGAGCGAAGGGGAGGGAGAGAGAGAGAGAGAGAGAGAGAGAGCGCGCATGAGCCAGGGAAGCGGGGAGGGAATCTCAAGCAGGTCTGCACTGCCAACACAGGGCCTGACGCAGTGTGGGGCTCGAACCCACGAACTGTGAGAACATGACCTGAGCCGAAATCAAGAGTCAGACACCCAACCGAGTGAGCCACCCAGGCGCCCCTCAGCCGTGGTATTTCTTATGCTGGAGTAAGTCAGCTTTTCCCTTTTTGCCTTTCATTCACCCCTTTGTTTTGTCTTCCATTCATTCACTCATGCGTTTGTTCATTCATTCATTCACTCGTTCATTCAGCAGGACGCTCTGAGTGCTCCCCGCGAGTCAGGCGCTGTTTTCAGCACCGAGGATACAGCGTGGAACAAGACAGCAAAAATATGGGGGAAAACAGACAAGACATCTAAGTCCGTACCGTGTAGAGCCTACGGAGGGTGAGGGATGCTAATGGAAAGTCAAGCAGAGAACGTGGGCTAGGGGTCCGGGGCGGAAGTGCAAGCCGGGAAGGCCTCCCTGAGAAGGGGCCACCGGGGGAGTCCCGCGGAGGCGAGGGGTGAGCCAGAGGTCTCGGGGCAAGACATGCAGGTGGAGGCCCCGGCAGGAGCAGAGACCCCACGGCCAGAGCGTGTCTGGTTGGTGCCAGCGAAAAGGAAAGAGTATTTCCTACGCTTTCAAAAGACGGGGGGGAGGGGGGGTTCCCAGAGCGTAGAGCCCGCGTCCCGGGAGAAAGGAGAAGGCGTACTGTCCTTGCATCACCTTTGCCGTGGCCCATGTGGCCCCTCGGAGCCCGTGTTTGCGCGACCCCTGCACGATGCTGATCGTGTTTAAATGGGAAAAGGGCACCAAGAGGCTGGGAGGGCACGAGGGATAAAGGGGCCCCTCCTTCCCCTGTGTCCTCTGGGCAGAGCGGCCACATCATTTTTCATCAAACTTTCATCAAACCGCCTCCAGAGCCGGGACCCCCACCCCTCCCCCTTTGACCACAGGCCCCTCGCTGGTATTCTGGCTGCCTCTCTGCTCTCACCCCTTCCTATCGGTGCTTGTCAACCCCAGGCCTCAGAGGAGCCGAAGGGAACCGGAGCCTTCTCCTTAAGGAGGCGAGGGTGTAGGGACCCGAATAGTCTCCCACATCAGTTAGAGGGGTGAAAATTGGGGTGCTGCCTCCCCGGGGCAATGAGGCAAGGTGATTCTTAAACTATGCACGGCCCCACAGTCCAGTGCAAGGATCTGTCTTCAGAGATAAATCTTCACGGGCACCTGGGTGGCTCAGTCAGTTAAGGGTCCGACTTCGGCTCAGGTCATGATCTCACGGTTCAGGAGTTCGAGCCCCGCATCGGGCTCTGTGCTGACTGCTCAGAGCCTGGAACCTGCTTTGGATTCTATGTCTCCCTCTCTCTCTGTCCCTCCCCCACTCGTGCTTTGTCTCTCTCTCTCTCTCTCAAAAATAAATAAATATTAAAAAGAAAAAAAGAAATCTTAAGCTGAAAACATATTTGCCACAGCACAGTTCAGAAGAATTTTTAAATGGAAATCAGCAAGTAGCAGGAGGGGGCTTGTTAAATACATTACGATTTATCCACTTATTCAAATACAATCTTCACGTTGCAGGATGCAAATTACACGGAGAATAATCAAGGGCATTCTGCTGAGTGGGAAAAAAAACTCTTGAAAGTTATATACCGTATGATTCCATTTATACGATGTTCTTTTTTTTAATGTTTATTTATTTTTGGGAGAGAGAGAGACAGCATGAGCAGGGGAGGGGCAGAGAGAGAAGGAGACACAGAATCAGAAGCAGGCTCCAGGCTCCGAGCTGTCAGCACAGAGCCCGACGCGGGGCTCGAACCCACGAACCGCAAGACCATGACCTGAGCCAAAGCCGGATGCTCAACCGCCTGAGCCACCCACGTGCCCCTATACGACATTCTTGAAATGACAAAATTATAGAAATGGAGAACAGACTAGCACTCACTGGTGCGCGGGCACTGTCGCTATAAAAGGGTAGCGTGAGTGGAACTTGCTATGGGCTGAGAGAACCTAAAATTCCTGTTGTGGGGGCGCCTGGGCCACTCAGTCGGGTAAGCGTCCGACTCGATTTCAGCTCAGGTCACGATCTCATGGTTTGTGACGTTGAGCCCCACATCGGGCCCCACGCTGACAGCACGGAGCCTGCTTAGGATTCCCTCTCCCTCTGCCTTTCTTTCTGTCTCTCTCTCAAAATAAATAAACTTAAAAAAATTAAAAATTAAAAATTAAATTCATGTCGGAATCCTAACCATCAATGTGACAGCATTAGGAGGTGGGGTCCTTGAGAGGTGCTTAGGTCACAAGGGTGGCGACCCCGTGGATGGAATGAGAGCCCTTATAAAAGGTGCCCCAGCGTGTTCCCCTCGCCCCTCCCACCATGTGAGGACAGAGAGAAGGTTCCTCACGCTGGGAAGGGCTCGCAAGGGCGACGCAGATGCCAATAAATTGAACGCTTAGGTGGAGCGGTATGCTCTGTGCTTTTCTGTATATTCCAGATTTTCTCTCAGTAAACAAAGGGTTGTGCTGATGTTTAAAAATTCATTTCTGGGGCGCCTGGGTGGCTCCGTCGGTTGAGCATCTGCCTCTTGATCTCAGCTCGGGTTCTCACAGTTCTTGAGTTCACGCCCCACATGGAGCTCTTTGCTGACAGCTGGGAGCCTGCTTGGGATTCTCTCTCCCTCTCTCCCTCTTTGCCCCTCCCTGCCTGTGCACGTGTTCTCTCTCTCAAAATAAATAAATAAATTTTAAAAATGTATAAAAATAAAAATTCATCTCTTCCAAGAGAAAGAAAGCAACATACAGCTCTGATTGAAAGGAGGAAAGTTGATCTTGCCCAGACTTGAAACCCTCATCCATCCCCAGGGCAAGCCCACCCCTTCCTGATTCTCCAACACCTCCTGAATCCCACTATCCCAGAGCTCACCCCATTGTCTCTGTCTACACACACCCACCCCGCTTCATGACTCAGATCAAATCTGACCTTCTCAGAGGCGCCCGGGGGGCTCAGTCAGTTGAGTGTCCGACTCTGGCTCAGGTCATGATCTCGCGGTTTGTGAGTTCAAGCCCCACATTGGGCTCGCTGCTGTCAGCCCAGAATCCTCTGTCCCCAACCCCTCTCTCAGCCTCTCGCCCCCAAAAATAAACATTAAAAAAAATCCGACCTTCTCCAAGAAACCAGGGGCTGACCCCAAGTAGCCTCCCCATGTCTAACCCCTCCACAGGAGGACTTTCTCAGAGTGGGACCCATCTTTTTTATCCTAGTCTCCCTTATATTTATTGGCCCAGGGCCAGTCCCCTGCGGGGGCTCCATAAAGTACCTTGGAAGAGGAAGGAGCCCACTGACTCCCGACTCTGTCCCCCAGGGGCGGGACGGTGAGCCTTGTCCGCCCACAGCACCGGGGAAAGCAGGTAGGACCTTCACAGAGAGACCAGTCTCTCCCACAACGATAATTTTACAAAATAATTGCTGTACCATTTGGAAACAGGGACGTCAAGCGCCCAGTGCCGTGGCTTGCTTACTCATTCGTTATTTTTATTAATAATCAAGAATGACTAAAAAAGCAAGCCGCAGGTGTGGCGGATGCGGACGCACCACTCAGGGATCGCCAGCGCTCAGCCGGCCGGAGAGCTGGAGGCCACGGCCAAGGGCACCTGTGAGTCCAGGAACCTCAGAACGCAAACAGCAGCAGTGGGAGAGCGGGGAGGACAAGGCCGGGTGGGGAACAGGACGGGGAGGAGAGAGACATACTCACGGGGCGGGTTTCTGTGCCAGACCCTCTTCCCAATGCTCTTTCCCCTCAATCTCCGCGAGAACCTCTGAGGTGGCGGCCTCCATGCCCAAGTTCATCTCATGGCCCAAGATGGCTTCTCCAGTTCTCCAGCCACCACGTCCAACCCTCCAGCAGCCAAAGGAGGAAAGGGAAGGAGAAGGATGTGCCCAGAAAGTACACACACCAAGCTCTGCTGATACCCACTGGCTAGAACTTAGCTGCAGGGTCTCCTCAGACTACAGAATCGCCTGGGAAACTCAGTCTTTATTCACATGACCTTGCGGCCAGCTAAAGGTTGGAGGTCCTTTTATTAAAAGCAGAGTGTCTGCTGTTTACATAGGAGGAAACCAAGGCACAGAGAGGGAAGTCACTTGTCCATGCAAACTGTAAGTAAAGGAGTCCGTGGCAGGTGAAGAAAGGCCCCTCCAAAGACACAAGGTCCTAATCCCTGGAACCTGTAAGGGGGGGCCGTTTAGAGAAAATGGGTCTTTGCAGATGTGATTGAGTTAGGGCTCTTGGATGGAGAGATTATTCTGGATCATTTGATGGGACCTAAATGCAATCCCATACACCCTGTAAGAGGGAAGCAGGGGAACACTGGACACACTGTCCTTGAACTTTGGAGTGATGTGGCCACAGTCAAGGAGCACCAGCAGCCCCCGGAAGCTGGAAGAAGCAAGGAAGTGTCCTCCCCTAGAGCCTGGGGAGGGAGCACAGCCCTGCCGACACCTTGATTTCAGCCCAGTGACACTGACCTCAGACCTCTGCTTCCCGGATGAGAAGGTAAATGTCTGCTGTTTGAAGTTACCACCATGGTGTGTGTTAGTTTCTTACAGCCTCAGGAAACTCATCAAGACTCTTTTTTTTTTATTTTTTACATTTATTTATTTTTGAGGGAGAGAGAGAGAGAGAGAGAGAGAGAGAGAGAGAGAGAGAGAGAGCGCAAGCAGGGCAGGAGCAGGGAGACGGGGAGACACAGAATCTGAAGCAGGCTCCAGACTCCCAGCTGTCAGCACAGAGCCTGATGCAGGACTCAAACCCACAAGTGTGAGTTCATGACCTGAGCCGAAGTCGGATGCTTAACCGACTGAGCCCCCCAGGCACCCCCTCATCGAGACTCTTTAGGCGAACTTGAAGCCTGGCTGGAGGCCGTGGGGGAAGATGCTAGGAACCCTTCTCAGCACTTTTGATCGGACATCCAGACTCAACACCGACGCCTGCCCGAGGGGTCAGGGGGACACTGGGGGAGGGGGAGGGAGGCCAGCTCATCACCCAGGATCGCGAGGTCCCAGCCCCAAGGCCACGAGGCGCTGGCGCGTCCCCAACAATTTGCTGGCCCAGGGGAGGCATGAGCAAGAAGGAGGGACCTAATTGAAGGATGAGCTCACTGGGAGGAGCACTTATTCTACTGATTCTGTGTATTCTGGGTCCGAGTGGTGTCGCGTGCTGAGCCAGGAGGATTTTTTTTTTATGTTTTATTTATTTTTTTAGAGAGAGAGAGAGAGACTGTGAGAGCAGGGGAGGGACGGAGAGAGAGGGAGACACAGAATCCGAAGCAGCTCCAGGCTCTGAGCTGTCAGCACAGAACCCAACACAGGGCTCGAACCCACAAACTGTGAGATCGTGACCTGAGCCGAAGTCGAACGTTCAACCGACTGAGCCCCCCAGGCGCCCCCAGGAGGACTTGAAGCATCCCCGGAGGGCCCGCACAGCCCGAGTTTCCTTCTCTTTCTTGCAAAAGTTTTTTCCTATTTTCCCTCTTGCGTGTCTATTTCACCGCCCCCCCACCCGGCCTCAGCACGTGGGGGACACTGGTGACCAGGGCTGACAAGCCACCCAGAGCCTGGGGCGTGGCCTTCAAGCCTCCCTTTCTCTCTGCAGCGCATGGCGTCTGTCACCGGGTCCTGCTGATTCTGCTTCCGCGCCATCCCCGCGCCGCCCTCACCACCGTCCCTAAGGTCCCTCCGGCTTGTGCCCTCTCTCTCCTGACCCAGCTGCCTCCTGCCCGCACGCCGCCTCCCCCCATCCACGGCTCGTGCCCCTGGGGTCCTTCGCACCAAGTAAACACATCAGGCTGCCGTGGGGATTGATTAGTGTCCCCCCAAATTCATGTCCACTCAGAACTTCAAAAGTGACCTTACTGGAGGGCACCTGGGTGGCTCAGTCGTTAAGCGTCTGACTCTTGGTTTCAGCTAAGATCATGATCTCGCAGTCCATGGGCTCAAGCCCTGCATCAGGCTCTGTGCTGACAGCGCAGAGCCTGCTTGAGATTCTCTCTCTCCCTCTCTCTCCGACTCTCCCCTGCTTGTGCATACTCTGTCTTAAAAATAAATAAATAAACTTATTTATAACTTGTTTAAAAAACTTATTTATTTAAAAATAAAGACATAAACCAGAAACCCAGTGCCTGGTGCTTATAAGAAAAACAGAGGACACGCAGAGACACACACAGAGAAGGCCCTGGAAAGGCGAAGGCAGAGATCAGAGCCGGGCAGCTGTAAACTAGGAATGTCAAGCTGGAAGGGACAGGGAAGTGTCCTTTCTCAGAGCCGTCAGGGGGAGCGCTGCCCCGCGGACACCTGACTTCAGACCCCTGGCCTCCAGGAGTGGGAGAGAAAATGTCTCTCGAAGCACATCTCCCCAGCTCCCCAACTCCAAGGTCTGGCCTACCCTGTACCCCGTCAGCATGTCCCGCCCTGTCTCTCTTGGCTCCAGCCTTCTGCTTTTATTTCCCGTCGTGTCCGTGTCCTCTCCCCCGTCTTGTCACTTGCTGCTGTCTCTGCCTGGAACCTTCCCCTGAAAGGGGTCTCAGTGGCCGCGAGAGGAATGAGGCCTGGGGCCCGATTTCTGAGGCCTCAGTTTCCCCCCACTGTTGATACCACAGAGCATCCAGCCCGACTGAGAGTGAAAAACTGGAAGAGAACTCGGCTCCCCCCACTCACCGATGTTTCCAGAACCTTCTATGTGTTTTCCCTTTCTAAGTATCCAGCTCAGTGTCCTTCATTCCAAAAGATGTCCCTGAAATACTAGCCATATATGGATTTCTTCTTAAGAGCGTGTCTATTTTAGCTCCAAACTCTGAACATGACCTGCTGGGTGTTTTCCATCTGGCATCTCAACAACGAAATTCTGTGACTTCCAGGTCACCCCACATGTACACGTTTCGTTTTCTCGCTGTGAAAGGCCCTTTGTTGCTCCCAGGAAGTGTCATCATAACCAGGCACAATTAACTTCACTCCTCTCCCCGGGCTGGACTCAGGCCAGGAGGGAGGGCAGGCAGAGGCCCGTGGAGATAAGGGTCAGACACCCCCCCCCCCACAGAATGGAAGCCCGGTGAGGGCCGACGCCTGCCGTGCATGGCCCCCCAGAGTCGGCCCTGGGGTGTCGAGTGAAAGCTACATGGTGGGCATCTCTCGTTCCGCGCCCCGAGTCTGCTCAGCTCTCTCTGCGTCCTCGGCTCCCTTGATTTACTTTGTTCCTAACGTTTTCCTCACTCAGCGAGCGCCCAGGCCAGTTAGACCATTCTGTTCCGTGGATTCAGGGATAAGCACGCGACCCCGTAGAACCAATGACTCACGAGGAGGCTGTCACGGGGTCTGGGTGAAGCTCTGCACCCCTCGTTCTGGAATCAGGAAGCCCGTGTTGTGCCGGAAGAACCAATGAAGGGGAGAGAGAAGTCAGGCCTTTTTCTGTTCTCAGAGCCCCGGATCCAGGCTTCCCTAAAGCCAGACTTGATTTGCCACCTTGATTATTATTTTTTTTTAATTTTTTGAAATGTTTACTTATTTATTGAGAGAGAGAGTAGGGGAGATGCAGAAAGAGAGGGAGAGAGAGAACCCCAAGCAGGTTCCTAACTGTCAGCGCAGAGCCAGACAAGGGGCTCGAGCCCGCAAACCTAGAGGTGAAGACCTGAGCCGAGATCAAGAGTCAGACGCTTCACTGACTGAGCTGCTCAGGCCCCCCTGTTGTTGTTGTGGTGGTGGTGGTGGTGGTGGTGGTGGTTGTTACAGAAATCATTCATTCTGGTTTTTTCCCTTAAATTAGTTTGGATTGGGTTTTTGGATGCATGCAAACAAAATGGGCCTGCGCAATATATGAAGAAAGGAAAGAAGCAAGGAAGGAAGGAAGGAAGCAAGGAAGGAAGGAAGGAAGAAGGAAGGAAGGAAGGAAGAAGGAAGGAAGGAAGGAAGGAAGAAGGAAGGAAGCAAGGAAGGAAGGAAGCAAGGAAGGAAGGAAGGAAGGAAGAAGGAAGGAAGGAAGGAAGGAAGAAGGAAGGAAGCAAGGAAGAAGGAAGGAAGGAAGGAAGAAGGAAGGAAGGAAGGAAGAAGGAAGGAAGAAGGAAGGAAGGAAGGAAGGAAGGAAGGAGAAAAGAAGGAAGGAGGGAAGGAAGGAAGGAAGGAAGAAGGAAAGAAGGAAGGAAGAAGGAAGGAGGAAAGAAGGAAGGAAGGAAGAAGGAAGGAGGAAAGAAGGAAGGATGGAAGGAAGGAAGAAGAAAGGAAGAAAGGATGGAAGGAAGGAAGGAAGGAGGAAAGAAAGAAGGAAGGAATAAGTAAAGAAAGAAGGAAGGAAGAAGGAAGGAAGGAAGGATGGAAGGAAGGAAGGATGGAAGGAAGGAAGGAGGAAAGAAAGAAGGAAGGAAGAAGGAAGGAAGAAGGAAGGAAGGAAGGAGGAAAGAAGGAAGGAAGGAAAGAAGAAGGAAGGAAGGAGGAAAGAAGGAAGGAAGGAAGAAAGAAGGAAGGAAGGAGGAAAGAAAGAAGGAAGAAGTAAAGAAAGAAGGAAGGAAGAAGGAAGGAAGGAAGGAAGGATGGAAGGAAGGAGGAAAGAAGGAAGGAAGGAAGGAAGAAAGAAGGAAGGAAGGAAGGAAGGAGGAAAGATGAAGGAAGGAAGGAGGAAGGCAGGCAGGCAGGCAGGCAACTCCAGTTCAAGCCGATGGCCACACAACCAGATCACAGGGCTTTGCCCGAAGCTGGGGGAGGTCAGGACCCTGCCCTCAGACGTCAGAGTTCAGTGTGACCCGGATGTCCCCTGAGGCCTCCCAGCCTTTGAGACGGCCCCCAGCCTTCCACTCTGGCGACCGCCCTCCTCAAAACCTCTCCCATCCCAAAGCAGCTCCCCAAGATTCCTGTGAATTTCAGCTTGTCCGACCTTCTTGGGGTCCCTCAGACCCCGGGCTCCTCTTCCCTGAACGAACGCGGTGGCTGGCCCCCCGCCACCTCTCTTGCACACCACGAAAAGCCAGGTGGGAAAAGCGGCCCTTCCTCAACTTCCACATACCACCCCCTTCCCTGGTCGGGCTCCTGAGACATTCGCGGGGAACAGTGGGAAGGGAAGGCACGCGCTCAGGACACGGGCCTGCGACTCAGCACGCATCCTGGGTCTGCAAAGACCTTTGGCCGCACCGGCCACTGGGTTGTCACTGATCACACATGGCTCCCAGCACGAGGCGGGGGTGGGGGGGTGGGGGGGGCCATTCCCTGCCTTGTCCTTGCTGCGTGGGTCCCTGCTCCTGCCCCCTCCCCAAGCCACCCATGCCAACTCAGCAACTCAACCTACAGAGCCTCCCCCCTGCTGCAACGGAGGTTTCCTCCCGAACAGGATTCCTGGGGCCCCTCTGAAGGTTTTTAACTGTTTTCTGTGTCTTGCAAAGTTAAAATTGTTACCGTTTCCTTTGAGAGGGAACGCCCACTGGGTGCCAAACACTTTGCTGGGCTTACTTTGCTGTCAGCGAGATTGAGACTCAAAGAAATGAAACAAACTTGCCCAAGATCACGCAGCAGATGAATGCAGGAGCCCCAGTCCCGAAGCCCAGACTATTTTTCCAGGTAAAAAGTAAGTCCTCCCGAGGGGACGCCTGCCTTCAGGCCAGTGCGGCCCGGGGCTCTCTGTGACAGGAAACGCCCTCTGTCCGCACTGTCCCTCAGGCCTGCCGCTCGAAGCTCTCTAGCCTGGCAGGGCCGGTGTGACCAAGGACCTGCGCAGTTAAGACTTTATTTCAATTAATTTAAACTTAAGTCTAAATGGCCACCCATGGCTAGTGGCTACCAATATTGGACAACACCATTTTCTCTCTTTTTTAAGTTTATTTATTTATTTTGAGAGAGAGAGAGAGAGTGTGAGCAGGGGAGGGGCAGAGGGGGAGGGGAGAGAGAGAGAGATCTCCAAGCAGGCTCCGCGCTGACAGCACAGAGCCCGACGCGGGACTGGAACCCACGAACCGGGAGATCACGACCGGAGCTGAAATCAAGAGTCGGAGGCCCAACGGACCGAGCCCCCCAGGCTCCCCTGGAAAAGAGCGCATTCGAAGAATCTGTTGGTGGATCTGAATTTAGACCGAGCTTTGTCTAAGGAAGAAGGGAGCCCGTGATGTGTTTTGGTGGGAGAGAGGGGGGATCCCTTGGGGTCTTAAGGAAGGAGGACCACCGCCCAGTCTCACGCCTCCCTGCCGTGTGGGCCACAAGCCCATGCGCGGCTGTCTCATCCCAGGCTGCCCCTCCCCAAAGCCCATCTGTCCCCACCCCCCCCAGGACGCCACTCCGTTCCTGGATGGAGCCGCGCTGGCCTGGCTCGCCCAGCCTGCCCTCTGCCTCGAGGACTCTCCCCCTCTCTCCCCACCTGCCCTCTGACCTGGATAGACCGCCCTCACTGTCAAGGTCTCAGCTGACACGGTGTTCTTCCTGGGGGCCAGCCTTGCCCCCTGAGCCGGGCCCACACGCCACACCGCCTCTTCCTTTAGACACTCAGCACGGGAGCGCCCGGGCGGCTCAGTCGGTTAAGCGCAGCCGACTCTCCATTTTGGCTCAGCTCATGGTCTCCCAGTCCGTGAGATCGACCCCTGTGTAGGGCTCTGTGCCAACAGTGCGGAGCCTGCTTGGGATTCTCTCTCTGCCCCTCCCCACTTGTGCTCTGTCTCTCAAAATAAGTGAATAAACATGTTTAAAAAGATGAGAACTGCTCGTACCGTGGCTGTGTCCTCTGTGACCTTGAGGTCAAGCAACGTGTCTGCCTTATGCTGTCCTGTATCCCCAGCAGTCAGCTCAGAGCTCAGTGCACCGGAGATGCATTTGTCGAACAAATGAATCCGTCGATTGAGCTAGAGACTGAAAATGCCAAGCATTGCGCTCGCTACAGCTGCCTCTGGACCTAGACCATGAGTGGGCAGTTTTTCTTTAAAGGACCAGGTAGTGAAAACATTAAGGTTTGTGGTTTGTGGGCCATACAATCCCTCCTGCCACTATTCAACCCGCCACTGTGGAGAACGATTGCAGCAGCCATAAACAATATGTAAATTAATGGGCATGGCTGTGTTCCAATAAAACTTTATTCAGAAAACCAGGTCGGGGGCCAGATTTGGCCCCCAGGTGGTAATTGCCCATCTCTGCCCTGGACTTGAGTGGGGAACATCAGGTGGAAAACAGGGAGAGAACGGAAGCTCAGGGCCCCGAGGGAGGGTACCAGAGCATCTCCTTCAACTCCATCCCTCCACTGAAGGGGAGCGAAAGGAAACTTCCTCAGTGGGGCCCTTGGGCAAGATGGGCGGGATGCTTCCGAACGCCAGGGAAGGGAGTGGATGAGCCCAGGTCGCCGGTTTGAGACTCTGGCCAGGGCACAGGACCAGCTCCTGGAGCCGGGGAATTCGCGCCCACAATGGGACCCATTGACAGAGAACAAGAGCGGTGTTGAAAAGCTCGTGCGTTTCTTGTCATAGTTCGCCAAGGGGATGTGGTGAGCTGGGCTTTCTCCACATCCTGCTCTTGCTGCAAATCTGGCGCGGAGGGGCCTTCCTGTCCACGGGAGAGCCCCCCAGTCCTGCCCCTGCGTCAGGGAGTTCTGCCCTGGAGCACGTTCAGTTCTTTGCCCAAGGAGCCAGGAGTTGGTGCGCTCCACCTCGAGGTCATGCCGGCCAGTGCTCTGGCCTTTAGCTAGGCCTCGGGGGCCGTTCCCTCTGCCCTAGCCCCCCCCCACCCCCATGTGGCTGCCCGCGCGAGAGATGCAGGGTTTTCCATCTGCTTCCTTGGAATGGGTGTGCATTGCTGCTGTTTAACTGATGCCTTGGTTTGGTGTTGGGCGGAGGGACTTTCTCTTTCATAAAGGCAGCTTTGTTTAGCAGGTATTCCTAAGAGTAGCTTCCCCTGTGGCCCTGAATGCATCTGCCCCGAGGGAGGAGGGAGGAGGGGAGGAAGCATCCGAGCCCCCTGGGCACAGGGTCCCCTGCTCACTCCGGCCCGGCCTGCCGGGTGTGGGCCCATCCTCGCCGCTGAGATAACCTGCACGTAAGGCCCCCTCAGCTCTCCTGGGGCAACAAGGCAAGGTTCAAGTCCGGGAGCTCCCCAAGAGGGAGGCAGGCCAGGTGAGTCGCACCAAATGTAAGAAAAGCACTTTCCGGGGCACCTGGGTGGCTCGGTCATCGGTTAAGCATCTGACTCTCGATTTCAGCTTGGGTCATAGTCTCATGGTTGGTGGGACCGAGCTCTGCATTGGGCTCCCAGCGTGAAGTCCGCTTGAGATTCTCTCTCTCTCTCTCTCTCTCTCTCTCTCATCCTCTCCCTCTGTACCTCCCCTGTTCACTGTCTCTCTCTTAAAAAAAAAAAAAATGCATGGGGTACCTGGGTGGCTCAGTCAGTTAAGTGTCTGACTTTAGCTCGGGTCGTGATCTCATGGTTTGAGTTCAAGCCCCGCGTCGGGCTCTGTGCTGACAGCTCAGAGCCTGCAGCTGCTTCAGATTCTGTGTCTCCCTCTCTCTCTGCCCCTCCCCTGCTCACGCTCTGTCTCTGTCTCTCTCAAAAATAAATAAACATTTTTTTAAATGCAAAATAACCTTCACCTCTATAGCCTTTACCAAAAGTTGGTGAGCAAAGGGTCCTAGCCCACGAAATCCAGCAGTCCCAAGGCCCGGGGTCCGCAGGCTGACGCAGCATCGACCTGCCTGCTGCCGAGAGGCGGGTCCTCACGGCCAAGTCCAGACAAAGCCTCTGCTCCCCGTACCTGCGGCCACCGAGCGGGTATGGAGACTGACGGGAAGCCACACGTGTACCCGAGACCCAGTGATCCCCGAGTGGCTCCCATCAAAAGCAGCTTTCTCTCTGCTGGAACATCTGTCACTTTCACACCGTGCCTGTCACAGAAGCAATTGCTGAATCAGTTCCCCAGGGAGTGAGAACCTGACATCTCATTTGCATGCTCGGGTCTTTGGGGATTGGAAGTGCTGCCTGTCGCCATCCTGTCCCCGGGGTTGTCCACGTCTTTTAAGAGAAGTGTCGGGGATGACGCGAGATCAAATCTGTAAAACCCCCAGCACAGTGCCTGCCAGAGTGGGTGCGGTGCAAGGTAGGTGCTGGGCTCCTTCCCTCTGAAAAAGGCTGCACGGGATTGTCTTAAAATAAGAGACCGCTCAGGTTGCCGGAGGGTCTGGTTTCGGTCTCTCCAACAGAGAATCTTTTTATTTAAAAAAAAAAAAAAAACAAAAAAACACATTTTTTAATTTTTATTTATATTTGAGAGAGACAGACAGACAGACAGACAGACAGAGTGTGAGCAGGGGAAGGGCAGGGAGGGAGGGAGACGCAGAATCGGAAGCAGGCTCCAGGCTCTGAGCGGTCAGCACAGAGCCCGACGCGGGGCTCGAACCCATGAGGTGTGAGATCATGACCTGAGCCGAAGCCGGCCGCTTAACCAACCGAGTCACCCAGGCGCCCCAACAGAGAATCTTTTTAAGTAGAGACTTAATTAAAACCACGGGATACCAATCCATACCCACCAGAATGGCAGAACTCGAACCGAAGGACGACACCCGCGCCCGTGGGGGGAGGAGCCAGAACGCGCACGCGCAGCTGCGGGGCGGGGAACCTGAGCAGTCCACCGCGGGGATGCCCCCGGCCGGTGCTCACCAAGCGCACGCGCACGTCCTGCAACCCAGCAATTCTACAATTCCAGAAGCGAGCATTGTTTCCTCCAGACAGTAGGTACAAAAGCATCCGTGGCAGTTTTGGTCGTAACAGCCCCAAACTGGAAACAACCCAAATATCCACCAGCATTAAAAAAATGATAGTAATGGTAATACAGTAATAGAGCAGAGTACCCCGCAGGAGGGAGCAGAATGAACTGTGACTGAACCACAGGGAGGAATCTCGGCATTTGTTGAACAAAAGAAGCCACACCCAAAAGAGGAGCCGCCTGGGGCGCCTGGGGGGCTCGGTCGGTTGAGCATCTGACTCTTGATTTCTGCTCGGGTTGTGATCCCAGGGTTGCGGAATCGAGTCCCCCATCGGGCTCCATGCTGAGGGTAGAGTCTGCTCAGAAATCTCTCTCCTCCTCCCCCTGCACCTCTCCCCTGCTCACTCTCTCTCTCTCTGTCTCTAAAAAAATAAAATAAGGGGCGCCTGGGGGGCTCAGTCGGTTAAGTGTCCAGCTTCAGCTCAGGTCATGATCTCACGGTTCCTGGGTTCAAGCCCCGCATCAGACTCTGTGCTGACAGCTAGGTCAGAGCCTGGAGCCTGTCTTCAGATTCTGTGTCTCCCTCTCTCTCTGACCCTCCCCTGCTCATGTTGTCTTTGTCTCTCTCAAAAATAAAAACATTAAAAAAAATTTTTTAATAAAATAAAGATAATAATTTTTTAAAAAAGAGGACATATTATATGGTTCCATTCATACATCTGCGATGGTTAATTGTATGTGTCAACTTGGTTGAGTCCAAGTGCCCAGATATAGGGTCAAACATCATTCTGAATGTCTCCCTGTTTTTGGATTACATTAACATTTAAGTCATTGGATTTTGAGTAAAGCAGATTGCCTTTTATAATGTGGGTGGTCCTCATCTAATCAGTTGAAGGCCTGAATAGAACGAAAGATTGACCTCCCAGAACAAGAAAGAATTCTGCCAGCGGACGACCTTCAGACTTGAACCACAGCATCAGCTCTGCCCTGGGTCTGCAGCCTCACGGCCTCCCTAACTGCAATTCCTTAAAATAAATCTTCCTATATATATTTAAACATCCTAGGAGCACCTGGGTGGCTCAGTCAGTTAAGCGTCTGACTCTGGGTTTCAGCTCAGATCATGATCTCGCGGTGTGTAGGTTCAATCCCTGCATCAGGCTCTGCACTGAAAGCATAGACCCTGCTTAGGATTCTCTCTCCCTCTCTCTCTACCCCGCCCCCTCCCCTTCTCAAAATAAATAAACTTTTTAAAAAACCCGACTGATTCCGTTTCCCTAGAGAACTCCAGTAAAACTCCCATAACCAGCAGAGTTCATGTTGATCACAGAGATAAGATCAGCTGTCACCTTTGGCCGGATACTGGGTAGGAGGGAGATACTGGGGCGCTGGCAGCCGTCTGTAGTTTGACCTGACTGTTAGCTACACAAAGGGATTATCTTTGTAAAATTTCATCAGGCCGAATACGGAAGATCAGCGCATCTCATTTTAGGTCGATCGCATCCCAGTAAAAACTGTCACAACAGAACACGACAGAAACATCGTTTGCCATTCTCCAGGCTCCATCCAACCCAGGGATCTTTCTCCGCAGCGGGGGCCAGGGCATTGGCTGCTATGGCCACTCGCTAGCCCATGGGACGTAGCTGCATAGCTCAGAACTCACTCGTTCGTGGGGCGCCTGCGTGGCCCAGTTAAGCGTCTGACTTCGGCTCAGATCATGATTTCACAGTTCGTGAGTTCAAACCCCGCAGTGGGCTCTGTGCTGACAGCTCGGGGCCTGGAGCCTGCATCCGATTCTGTGTCTCCCAGTCTCTCTGCCCTTCCCCACTCATGCTCTGTCTCTCTCTCTCTCTCTCTTCAGAAATAAATAAACATTAAAAAAATTTTAAATAAAAGAAAGAAACTGACTTCTTTAAAAAAAAAGAAGAAGAGGAACTCACTCGTTCGTGCAAAAAACACTCAGGACTACTGGGCACTAACCCCTGAGACAGAATAGTCGTTCCGGCTCTCGGGGAGTTTACACTGTGGGGGTGGGGAGTCACATTTTAAATCAAGAATCACACACATTCGTATAGGATCAATCACAGCTGCAGGGAGAGCTGAGCTGGGAGGCGGGGGGAGGGGGTGGGACTCAGCCCATTTGTGCAGATCAGGAAGATCTCCCGAGAAAGCCGCATCCCAGCTGAGGCAGGAAGGATGCGCTGGGGGTGTAGAGGCAAGGGAGGCCGGGCCAGGCTCCTGTCTACGGAGGGAAAACAAGGTGCGGCGTTCCCCCCACCCCCCAGCAGAGAGACCAGAGCAGCTGAAGCCACGAGAAGGAGGGGAAGCCCAGCGCTGGGTGAGGCTGGGGCGGTGACAGTGCTCTGAGACTGGCTCAAGGCGGGGTTTCTCAGGGTAGGGAGGGTATGCGGAGGAGGTAATCCTTCCAGGAGCCCTTTGGCAATGCGTGCAAGCATTTCAGTTGTCCCAACCTGGCGGGGGCAGGCAGGGTGCTGCTGGCATCCGGTAGGCACAGGCCAGAAGCCAGACACCCTGCAGAGTGCCCAGGAACGCCCCCGCAATAGAGCGTTATCAGGCCCCGGGTCAGCAGTGGCAAGGTTGAGAGGCCGGGCTCTGAGAGAATAAAGGCCTTTGTGGTCATCGGCGGAGAGGACAGAGCACTTTGAAAATTTCCTATGACGACAGGAGAATGGACGGTCTAATAATAATAACAAATAACAGTAACAGCAAGAGCAGCTGCTACCTCTTTATTGAGCAGCTACCACGTGCTAGAGACCATGCCAAGCACTTTACGCACATCGCCTCACACGATGCCACCCAAGCCCCATTTTACAGATGAGTAAAACGGACGCCAGAGAGGGCAATACGTTCACCTAAGGTCACCCGGCTGGAAAGCGATGGACTTGGGCTCTGGAGCCCTGGGCCGCTCTCCGCCAGCAGGGCGGCCTTCCTTCTGGTTGGGCTGCGGCTCGGAGACCCTTGCTGCATCCTGCCTGTGGAGCCGGGGGGGCCGTTCCTGCGGAGCATCAGGCCTCCCAGCCACAAACGGTCTGGACGTCATACTCCTCGTCCCACAAATGACACGAGAGCGACGTGACGAATCGCGCCTGCCGCATGGAATTATTCTGGAGAGTAAACAGGTGCAGACCCACCCCTCGGTCAGTCAGGGCTGCCCTTTAATCCTGCCCTTGTCAAACACGCTGTATTAATGTGTATTAAGACCACATTTTTTGCAGGCACAAAAGAGGGAAACCACGTAATGGTGCCCAGAAAGGGCTTCTGGTTCCTCGAGGCAGGGCGGCTTCCGCCCCCCAAGGGACACCCCTCCCCAGCCTCCTTTGTTTCATTTCTGCACAGGGAAAGAGGGGCCCCAGCACCTCCCAATGCCCGGCGGCCCCTGGACCGCAGCTCCATGGGAAGAGCTTCTCTGGGGAGAGGTCAGACCCTGAGGACCAGGCGGCTGGGACCAGGAAGCCCTCCCTGGGAGGGTGTTAACCCAGAGATAGGGGTAGAATTGCTGGGGACGCCTACCGGGTGCCCCATCCTCCCCTCTCCTGGTAAGAGCACCCCAATTTTCCTCTGGGGAGCCACCTCCCCATCACTTTCAGTCCTCACGTCCTCTGTGGTCGATGCCCCACCCACTCCAGATCACATGACCCCACAGGGCCAATCAGCATGTTCCAGTCCACTCCAGGGACTCTCTGGGTAACTGGTTCCCCGCAGGTACCTGCCTAGTTGGCCTGCTGATGCTCAATCCTAGACACTCAGAATTTTTTTTTTTTTTGAATAAAGAAAATCTCTTTCTTAACTTGGAAGGTGTATGTCTGACCAGGGTCACCTCACGAAGACAGCCTGGCTGAAAGTCAAGCCAACAAAGAAGAAAGTAGTGGGGGCACCTGGCTGGTTCAGTTGGAAGAGCAAGTGACTCGTGATCTTGGGATCATGAGTTTGAGCCCCTCATTGGGTGTAGAGATGAAAAAGGATGGAAGGAAGGAAGGAAGGAATAAAGGAAGGAAGGAAGGAAGGAAGAGCAAAACAAAGACACAAAGAAAGAAGAGCCCAGAAAGGTAGAGACCACGTCCTGAGAAAGTCATGTGAACCCCTAGATCCATCTGTGCCTGAAGCTTGCATTTACTTGGACTTTTCACATACACAAGCCAATAAATTCTACTTTTTGCCTAAGCTGCTTCAAACTGAGATTTCTGACACTTGCAGCCAAGGAGCTACGACAGCGATCTCAACTCAGTTCCACAAGCATCTGCTGGGCCTGACCAGGCTCAGTCCATTCCAGCCGCTGTTGGTTCTTAAAGTGAAGCGGGTCTTTAGCCATGAAAAGATGACAGAAAAGAAAAACTTTTCTGTTACCTGTGTCTAGGCAATAAACAGAAACAAAAGAAGAAGGGTCATCTAGTCTCTTCCCATTGTGAAGCACAGAAATCTGATGGATATATGCTTCAAAAGCAAAATACTGGCTCTTACATCAATGATGTCAGCTTCAGGAATGGCTGAATTCAGGTGCTCAAAGATGCTTTTAGGAATCCTCCTACCTCTTAGACACACACCTGCTCTCACGTGGACTCTTACTCTCCTGCTCACACCTTCTTGCTGTATGTCTCTCCACCCATCCATCCACCACCCACCCACCCATCCATCCACCACCCACCCATCCATCCATCCACCACCCACCCACCCATCCATCCATCCACCCACCCACCCACCCATCCATCCATCCATCCACCCACCCATCCATCCACCTACCCATCCATCCATCCATCCATCCACTCATCCACCCACCCATCCACCCATCCACTCATCCACCCACCCATCCACCCATCCACTCATCCACCCACCCATCTATCCGCCCACCCACTCATCCACCCACCTATCCATCCGCCCACCCATCCATCCACCCATCCATCCACCCACCCATCCATCCATCCATCCACTCATCCACCCACCCATCCATCCACTCATCCATCCATCCATCTACCCACGCATCCATCCATCCACCCACCCACCCATCCATCCATCCATCCATCCATCCACTCATCCACCCACCCATCCATCCACTCACCCACTCATCCATCCATCCACCCACCCATCCATCCATCCACTTATCCACCCACCCCTCCATCCACCCACTCATCCATCCATCCACCCACCCATCCATCCATCCACCCACCCA
>CM053576.1:5896646-5961449 GCA_028646485.1 Cryptoprocta ferox
TCCACCCATCCATCCATCCACCCACCCATCCATCCATCCACCCACCCATCCATCCATCCATCCACCCTTCCACCCATCCACCCACCCATCCACCCATCCACATACACATTTTACTGATTCTCAGTTACCTATTTTTTCGCATCTTAATATCTCTGAAATCAGAATGTGACTTACATCCAGAAGTATGTCATAGTTTAATAGGTAGCCTTTGTTTTTCCTTCTTAGTTTTACATAAAATAATGAACTGTGTGTCTTACAATCAGAGAGATTTCTCTTCTATGGCTGCTTCTCTAGGTATCAGCCTCTTCCACTGAAGAGGGATTTCTCCCAGGTGGTCAGAGGGGAGGGAGCATGACCGAGACGGCTCTAACATCCCAGAGGAAGGGAGACCTGATCTCCTTGTGTCTGTGTGTGGAATGGCAAGGAAGGATTTTGACTGGCCTGGCACTGGTCACGTGACAGCCGCCGTGGACCTGGACACAGGGAGCTGAGATTCGCCAGGCCCGCGCACACCCCACCCTCCACCCGATCTGAGCCTCCACCAGACCCACAGGAGCTCAGGGGACAAACGAGGGGTGGAGGGCAAGGAAGGGATGCTAGAGAAATCATCAACAAACGTCTTCAAAAGACGCCATTCACGATCCTAAATCTTACTCAAAGCTGAGGCATGCTGACTGTAGAAAATCAAGTGAAAACAAAGAGATGACAATAGAAATCACCCTCAATGCCACCCATCAGGACTAAACACCGTTCACTCTTTGGTGCATCTCAGAGTTCTCTGCGATCGCTCACTACGTGGAAAGCCAAGCTGGGTCTCCTCGCTCAGTCATTCACTTGCAGACCAGCCCTGCTTCCAAAGGAGCCCGCTGACACAGCTTTGAGCCGCTCAGGCCTGCACGTGGCCTTTGTGCCGCCGGGCAGCCTGCGACAAGAAGCAGACAGAGCTCACACCCGCGGCCAGCCTGACCTCCACGCGCTGAGTCCCCAGCCTGAGCTGCTTCCTGCCGACCCTGTTCCTCCACAACGGCGTCTCCGGCTGGGACAGGAGCGGGGCCTCGATGACTCCACTCTTGGTCTCTGTCCCGCTCTGGCGTGAGTGTGTGAGTGGGCACAACCACCAGGAGAGCTGCTCGTTCGAGGAGGTGTATGCCAAAGTGTGCACTTGTGAGTGCATTTGCACACATTTGCATGCACCTGTATGTGCTTATGGGGAGCGTGTGTCCGTGCGAATGCCTGTGCAAGAAAGTATGTACGTGTGCGAGTGTGCACGTGGGTGCAGGGCTGCGTCAGGGCCGGGACAAGGGTACCGGCTCACCTGGGGCCCCGAGGCCACCTGCTGCCACGCCCACCCCTCCATGGAGACTGACGACTTTTTTCCCTTTCAGAGCTCTTCACCTCCAGCTTCGCAACCTCCGTTCTCTCCCCAATGCCCAGAGCAGGCTGCATGGGTGCTCTCGATGCTACCTGCAGGATAAAAACGAGCTGACGAGGCAGCCACCTCTGGTCACCCACCAGTTAGCAGAAGGAGAGACCATTGCCTCTGACTTACATGAACTTTCCACTCTCAGACTCGTGCAGATAACAAAGCAACACGTTCACCCACCCTTTCAACTACACCGGCATTTCTCAGGTGCCTCCTAGAGTCCGGGACTGGGGCCAGGATACGTCTCAGTCCTCCCAACAGCCCGTTGACTCCATTTTGTACACGGAGGCTCAAAGGGGTTAGGCAACGTGCTCAAGGTCACACAGCTGCTGTAGTCGAGGCTCCAGGACCAAGGCTGGGAGCGGGGACAAGGCAGCCTAGGGCTGAGCTCCTCCCTGCTGATTGCCCTTGGCCTCAGAGAACTGCCTCATGTGAGCCGATGGCCCCTTCCCTGGGCGGCAGCTTGCATCCAGTGACTGGTAGATACGGTCTTTCCCTTGACCGGGGACATCTCGGAAGGGCCCCCCCAGCTCAGAGCTCTCCCAGGGCACGTGCTGCCCAGACCCCCTCTGCCCAGTCCAGCTGTCCACCCGCCCTCACAGGTGTGGCTCCTGAGAACACACCCCATCAACTTCCTGAGCACAAATTTCTGGTTCAAAGTGTGTTCCCTGAGGCCCAACTGAAGGCAGGTAGTGAGCGCCCGGCTGGGGACCTGAACCCGAGGCTGATGGGGCCCAACTGCCACTCTGTCGTCCGACCCCAAATGCCCACGTGGGCCTCACCTGTCACCTGCAGCACCCCGGCGAGGGGCCGGTTCCTGCCTCCCCCACCAGGGATGGGAACACCCTGGCCATTAGGGAAGCAGCGGGCTGTCTTGGAACACGGAGCTGCTGAAGATTCTGGAAGGAGGAGCCATTTGTTTTCCTGGAATCCTGGAATCCTCACAGTCCAGTTGAGACTCCTGGGGTCACACAGGACCTACCTCCCTACCCTCTCACTGCAGCTTCGTCCTGGACCCTCCCTGAGCTCTCCATGCTCGGGCAGCCCCGTGTGGTCTGCTCTTCCGCCTGGAATTCTCTTCCTCGCCCTCCAGACAGGCTGCCTCTCCCCCCGTGCCTCCGCTGGGTCTCCCTGCCCTTCCCCGGGTGCGGGCTGCCCAGCAGAGTCTTCTAAGGCACTTTTAACCCTCCTCGTGCTTGGGCTTCACCCCTGGGCAACTACCACTTGGGAAAGGGGCATTCAGATGTAAGGTCCCCGTGCCAGGGGTCAGCGAACGTTTTCTATAAAGGGCCAGATACTCATTACTGTACGTGTTCAGCCATATGTCAGCTCTGCCCAAGCAGCACAGAAGCAGCCATAGACAACACAGGTGTGCTGAGTTCCAATAAAACTTTATTTACAAAAACAGGTGGTGCAGGTGAGAACTACCATTGTAAAGCAAGCTGAAGACCAACCACAAACGGGATGCCTGGGTAGCTCAGTCGGTTAAGTGTCCGACTTCGGCTCAGGGCATGATCTCACGGCTCATGAGTTCAAGCCCCGCGACGGGCTCTGTGCTGACAGCTCGGAGCCTGGAGCCTTCTTCCTATTCTGTGTCTCCCTCTTTTTCTCTCTCTTCCCCTGCCCCTCCCCCCAGCTCACGCTTGCTCTCTCTCTAAAATAAAAATAAAAAATCCAAAAATAAGTGAGCAAGTCATGTATCAATAGGAACAGTCCCTATTTACACCTGCTGTCCCAGCATTATTAGTGGAAGTGCTGGTTCCACTCTCAAAAAAGCCCCGGTGTCAACGACAAAGGTCAACAGGGTGATGATTAATTGGCCACTCAACCTCCCAACCTTTATTTCAAATGTTTGGGTTACCAAAATGACCTCCTTTTTGATCAGTTAATGAAGTTATCAATATTAGCAACTGGAACCTAGAACCCACATTTATGCTAATTGCAAAAAGAAAGCAAAGGACTAAATCCCTCAGGCAGAGAACGGACTCGTGAATCTGGGGCAACCGAATTGCATGACTGCTCACGACTGCTTTTCAGATATTTAAAGACTGTCCTATCCAGTCGAAGGTGGTCACGTTAATCAAAACCACTGCCCCTCCCTGAGCTCCTGGACACAGGAGGAAAGGCGAAGACGCACATGGGGAGGACCCCTGCCTGGTTCAGCCAAGTCCCGGGGGGAGGGCTTTGGTGAAGAGCCTCATGGCTCCCACTTCAGACCAGAGCCAACTGGCTCCATCTCCTGCCAGCCAAAAGGGCAGTTGGGATGCAGGCCAGCCTCAGACAGAGACTTGGACATGGCCCTGACCCCTGGGGGCATGGGGGAGGGCCGCAGCTGCCAGGATCACTTGGTAGAGACCCCGGGTCAACTCCTGTCCCAGGAGAAGCTCTTCCTCCAAGCCGTCTGGGGTCAGCGGAACAGAAAATTCCTCTGGCCAGATGGGAAGGAAACACGTTCACAGCAGCGTAAGTCCCCGGGGGAGCTTTGGCGCAGAGAGAAGCATCTCGGAAACCAGGGATGGGAGGGGCAGGGACTCCATAGGAACCCAAGACTCAGAGGCCAGCAAGAGTCACCGTGGGGACTGCTCCCCATCAGGGCTAAGGTCTCTGGACCCAGCCTTCGGAGGAAAGCTCTAGTCTTTTTCTGGGATGGGAAGGGGTAGATGCTAAGATGCACAAAGTGGTAGAAAAGATGCCCCTTGTAAAGTCTTTCAACCAATCTGCCTGTTTTCCCTCTCACCCCAGGGAATCCCCGAGACCTCTCACTTCCCACCATTTCTGGGGCTCTCTGGGATAAGTAGGCTCACTCTCCCCACCCCCACAGACAGCACTTCACAGAATTCTCTGGAATGATAAGCCAGTTACCATTCCTCCCCTGGCTCTCCTGCTTTGACCTCTCTCCTCTCCTGCTCTCTGTCCTGTGAACGCAGGCTTCTTCCCTCCTTTGCTGCCTTGTTAGCGAGCTCTGGGCAGGGAGTGGCAATAACCGGGTGGGTGTTCAGTCTGCCTTGCTGAGCCGCCGTCCCTGCTTCTCTCTGGCCAGAAACGTCACCTTCCCCTCTCTGAGAGTCGGCTTCTTCTGCTACGGTCATAGTGGCCCACACACGGTGTCCAGGAGCCCACCAGACAAGTCAGCTGTGCCCTCGTTCAAATGCCGAATTCCAGGGAAAGAGGCTCTGATAGGTGTCCTCTGGGTCAGGTGTCTGGAGCCGATCCAGGCAACCACGGAGACGCAGGGTCACCTGGCTGTAAGAGCCTAGCCCTGTAGAGAGGAGAGCAGGTCTCAGAGAAGGGGGTGGGCTGGACAGACACCCCAGATGATGTCTAGTCCAGGCTTTGGAACACCCGGCTGTGGATAGAACCTTAGAATGTCCTCTGCCCAGGTCTCCACGTCTGCGTCCTATTCTCACCTCCTCCCTTCCCCACTGGCGTCCTATTCTCACCTCCTCCCTTCCCCACTGGCATCGCCTCTTCTGAGCCCGCGTTGCGCACAGAGGAACTGTAGCCGAATCACTATTTGCAACCATCGCCAGCTCCAGTGCTACCTCCAACACACAAATTTCCGAGCGTGTCCACATCTCCCTGCCCTGGTCAGTACCCTAGCCCGGCCCGCTCTCACCTCTTCCAGATTCTCCAATAGCCTCCTAACTGGTTTTCCTTCTCGAACCTCGTTCTCCTGCGATCCCGGCTCCAGAGCAGCCCGAACGGTGTTCTTAAAACACAAAGCCGATCACTGGCTTCAAACCCCTTCTGCGACTCCTGCTGCCCGGAGGAGGGTGTGCCTTCTCCAGCGTCATCTGCCACCAGCACACACGCTTCCTGCCTCAACACCTGCTTGTGGAAGTCACTCTACCTCTTCCTTCATCTCATCACGAAGGCTCACCTCCATGTCACTTCCCCGCAAAGGTCTCTCCTGACTTAAGCAAACTCACCGCCATCAGGGGGCCTGTGGCTCTGCCCCCAGGTCATTCTGGACTTATCTCTGTCACTACACTTAGACCTCCTGGGGCAGACTTGTGTAATCCAAAGTGGTATCACTGACAAAGCACTCTTCTCTTTAATACATAATGTATATAAATGTTTAATATTTAATAATAATCAACATTTACCTATTTAATTACAAATCAATATTAAGAAGACAACTGAACTTCTGTTCAGTTCTGTTCTTTTCTAAGAAGAGCAAAGAACATGAACAGGAAGCTCATATAAAAATCAAAAAAAATGTGAAAAAAATCCTCAACCTCATAAGAAATGTCAGTAGAAACGAGGAGATGTCATTTTTATCTATCACATTTATAAATATCAAAACGTTTGTTTTAAGGACATGGGGGAGAGAATCATGAGGTCTGTGACAGTAACAATTGATACAATCTCAGGGCGCCTGGGTGGTTCAGTCATTGGACTTGACTTTGGCTCAGGTCATGGTCTCCCGGTTTGAGAGATCGAGCCCCGCGTGGGGCTCTGTGCTGACAGCTCAGAGCCTGCTTGGGATTCTCTCTCCCTCTCTCTCTCCCCCTCCTCCATTCATGCTTTTTTTCTCTCTCTCAGAATAAATAAAAACTAAAATTAAAAATAAAGTAAAAGGGACACCTGGGGGGCTCCGTCAGTTAAGCGTCCGACTTCAGCTCAGGTCATGATCTCACGGTTCGTGGGTTTGAGCCCCGCATTGGGCTCTGTTCCGACAGCTTGGAGCCTGGAGCTGCTTCCGATTCTGTGTCTCACTCTCTCTCTGTCCCTCATCCACTCACACTCTGTCTCTCTCAAAAAATAAAAATAAACATTAAAAAATTTTAATTAAGTAAAACAAAAAAGTTTTTTTAAAAAATTGATACACTCTCTTAGGAGGGTAATTTGGCAATAATTATAATAGTTCTATTTGGGGGTTTTTTTTTAGTTTTTTCGGTTGTTTTTTTGGGGGGTTTTGGTTTTTTGTTGTTGTTTTCTTTTTTTTTTTTTTTTTTTAGGAGAGATTACACACACGCGAGCAGAGAAGAGGGGCAAAGGGAAAGAGAGAAAGAATCCCAAGCAGGCTCCATGCTCAGCAAGGAACCCCATTCAGGGCTTGATCCCACAACCCTGGGATCATGACCTGAGCCGAAATCGGACACTCAACTGACTGAGCCACCCAGGCGCCCCGTAACTATAATAGCTTTAAATGATCATGCCCTTTATTCCAGAAATTCTACTTCTATATAATATGTATGAATATATAACACAACGTTCACACGTTCAGAAAGATGAGTATTCAGGTAAGGGCGCCTAGGTGGCTCAGTCCGTTGAGCTTCCGACTCTTGATTTCAGCTCAGGTCATGATCCCGGGGTCGTGAGATCGAGGCCCGCATCGGGGTCTGTGCTAACCTAAGCGTAGAGCCTGCTTGGGCTTCTCTCTCTCTCTCTCTCTCTCTCTCTCTCTCTTCCCCCCCTTACCCCTCTACCCCGCTCACACTTTCTCTCTCTCTCCTTCTCTCACTCTCAAATTAAAAATAAAAAGTACTGGGCCCTGGGTGGCTCAGTTGGTTAAGCATCTGACGTGCCAGTGGCCCAAGCCCCCGGGTCTCACCAACTCCTCAGAGGAAGGAGCCCCGGGTGAGCTGCATGTGAGTCCTCCCTCCCTCCCTCAGGCCTCTCTCTCCTATCCTCCCCCATCAGGAGGTGTGTGCCATCCAGTAGTCCCTAACGGCAAGGCCAACTGTGCTCATGGGCAAGGTGACGTCTCCACTGTGAAGTTACTCCTGCCCTGATGAGGAGGTACTTTGAGGTGCTGCACCTGCTCTCCTGTTACTCCTACAAACTTCCCCCCTGCTCCATTAGCTCCCGGGGCTGCCCAAACTCCCACACGCTGGGTGGATGACACAACTGCTTTCTCTGACAGCACTGGAAGCTAGACCTCGGAAATCAAGGTGTGGGCAGGGCCGTGCGCGCTCTGAAGGCTCTGGGGGAGGATCCCTTCTGCCTCTTCCGGCTCTGGGGCTCCAGGCGTTCTTGGCTTGCGGCTACATCACCCTGATCTCTGTCTCCGCAGCCACATGGCCTCCTCCTCTTCACAGGTCTGCATCTTCTCTTCCGTCGCTTGTAAGGACGCTTGTCCTTGGACTTCGAGCCCCTCTGGTTATGAGGATGAGCTCATCTAGAGATCCCTAGCTTAGCTGCATCTACTAAAGGCTCTTTTTTCCAAAGAAGGTCAGTCATGGGATCTGGGTATTAGGACGTGGACATTCCATCTGGGGGCCACCATTCAGCTCGCTGCAGCCACCGCCACCACCAGCCCCACCCTTGCTCCTCTCACTGAACCACCAGAGGGGCTCCTCCCTGGTCCCCCATCCCCTTCCCGTCCATCTTCTGCCCAAGATGATCTGAAACATAACCCCTGAACCCTCCAGACGCATCCTGCTGCTCCCAGACTGAAGCCCAAGCCCCACACCTCAGCCTGCAAGGCACTACCTGACCAAGCCCCGCCCTCTGTCCAGCGTGGTCCCCGCCGCTGGCTTTCCTGTGCTGCCAGCCAAGCCACCCTGGTCTATGCCACCTTCTCCCACAGGCCGGGTCTGCGCCCCCCTCAGCACTTCTGCACTTGCTCTTCCCACACCCCTCCCATGGCAGATCTTTGCCATCCTTCAAGCGCCAACTCAAATGGCACCTCTTCCAGACAGCACAGACCCACACACACATCTACACGGCCCACCGCTGCCCCAACCATTATGGAACTCGAGATGAGCTGTGCTTTTGTTGTATTTGACCATACATTTTCTGGTTTATTGTGTGTGGGTTCCTAGGTCATAGGGCTTTGTCTAGTGTAATGCCTGATCCATGATAGCAACCAAAAGTCTACTGGATGAATGAATGAATGAATGAATGAAGTGCTAAGCATCTAATGGTACCTAGCACTCAGTAGCTGCTTTGCACATATGCTAGGCCCAGCGGGACCAAGATAAGCAGCCCATTTTCCACCCACCTGCTGGTCCATTCTCCATCTGTCTTCCTCTGAGCTGTGGGTGAGGGAACGAACGCCATTGTAAACCAATGCCACAGAGGGATCAGGAGAAATCACATCTCGCGTGAGATCGCTGCAGAGGCTCGACTCCAGGGCCCCCGCTGCTCTCCCCAAAAGGCAAAGCCGGCCGTAAGCACAGACTTCCAGGACCCACCGGGTGGAGGCTGGATCATCTCTCACACCCACGGGCAGCCCTGAGCAGTGGAGGCTTGTGGCTCCTGCCCACGGGCTTTCTCTGCAGTCTCTGGGGAGAAAAGCACCTTCATGAAGTCATTTGGGAGGAAAATTCTTTTCATTTAACGCCCCCCCCCAATCATGCCCTTTATGCCATTTCGTTGAGACACAGATACGGCCAACCCAGATTCATTCTTCCCTCCATGTACCGAACAAATGGTCACTATATGTTAGTCGTCATCCTGACAGCAAGCCGTTACTGAGTGCTCCTCGCCCGGCCCTCTTCCCTTCTTGTCTTCCTCCGTCGCGTTCATTCTTATCTCACATCTATCTCTTTCGCTTCTTTATCGCTTTATTCACTGCCCAGCGAGAACAGGAGGTCCGGGAGCGCAGGGATCTGGGGTACGGATGGCGTGGACTGAACATGCTCTGAGTGACTCCTAGGTGGAAATAGATGCCTACTGTGTGCCAGGCACGGTAAAAGGTGCCTGACCTATGTGATCCTTATGGCTTCTTAAAATAGGCCTCTAATTTGGGGACTCATTACTACTATCCCCATTGAGGAAATGGAAGCAGAGAGGTTAAGCAACTTGCCCAAGGACACACAGCTGGTAAGTGGTGGAGCCCGGACCCAAACCCAGGCAGTCTGACCTTGAACGCTATTACTCAGTCATTCCGCCTCCTGGGCACTGGGCTGGACTTGGGGGGGCGGGAACAAACATGGATAAAATGTGGCTTCTGATCCCCTGTACTTCACCGTCCCATCACCAAAATGAGCGTGCAGTCAATCCATTACAGCGTCCTGCTGTCCCTGCTCTTTCAGCCAGGGCGAAGGAAGGACAGGTCAAGTGCACCTGGAAGGGTCGAAGCAGTCTTCTCCAAGGAGGGCAAGGCTGGACCCACCCCAAGAGGCTGCACATTCTCCACTGACCTCAAACCCTGAGTCTGGACCTCTCCGGGTACAGGCAGCCGTACTGTCACCAAGAGGCACACACAGGAAACACCACCCACAGACGCTCCCACGTGGGGCCACCCGCCGTCCCACGTGGGGCCACCCGCCGGCCTTGCCTTGAAGTAAAACCTATGCACTAAGTGTCCGACTCTTGGTTTCGGTTCAGGTCGTGATCTCACAGTTCATGGGTTCAAGCCCCGCCTGGGACTCTGCACTGACAGTACAGAGCTGGCTTGGGATTCTCTCTCTCTGCCCCTCCCGCCCCTAAATAAATAAACTTAAAAACATAGAAAAAACATGCCCGCACACAGCACCCTGCTCACAGCAGTGGATGTGCATGACCTCAGGAGCCCTCAGCCACTCTGCATGGGACCCGCAGAGAAACTGAGGCTCACAAAGTTTCATTTATTGACCCAGAGTCACACGGCTATGAGGCAACAGAAGCCAGAATCGAATCCAGGTGGACCTGACTCCAGACCTCCCTGCCCCAGACCCTTTCTTGTTTGTTAAAAAGAAAAAAAAAAAAAAGCCTGTTTGTTCAATGTAAACTTTTAGAAGCTTACCTTTACCATCATTTTTCTTACCTTTTTTTTTTTTTTTAACATTGCTGAGGGAAAGTTCATAGAAATCAAGGGAAACTGGGTGGGGGGTTGAGGCACTAATACTAGAAAGTGGAGGCACCCAGTTTGGGAACTGTCAAGCCCTGGGCGGGGCAGGACTCAAATTGGATTCTCATTTCTTATGCAAATGCGTTTGTCCCAATGCTGAAAGACAGGAAGTCCACGCAGCTCCACGAGATGCCTCTTGCAGGGACAGCATTCCAGGAAGCTGACGCCGGGCGGGGCTCACCCACCAATGGTTTGACGACTTGATGATCCCATCTGTGACCTGGGAAGAAGACCGCACCTCCGTTGGAGTGAAGTCACTTGTGAGCAGCCCGTGGGGCAAAGGGACATGCAGCAGTAACTGGTGACAGTCCTCATCCTCATGGCCAGACTGTCGCCTCTGGGGCGGTCCCCAGGCCCATCTGGCTCCTCACTGGAGGCTATAAATAAGCTGGCACTTAGTAGGTGCCCAGTGATTACCTTATAAAGGAGGGAATAATAATGTGGGGTCCACAGAGACTTACTAAAAGGACTTCAAAATCCCAGGGTCAGCAAAGGGATACAGGGGTGCTGATGCATAGGGGCACATGCACCCCAATGTTCATAGCGGCACTTTCAACAATAGCCAAATCAACAATAGCCAACCTAAATGTCCATCAACTGATGAATGGATCAAGAAGATGTAGTTTATATACACAATGGAACACTACAGGGCCATGAGAAAGAATGAAATCTGGCCATTCGTGGCAAAGTGGATGGACCTCAAGGGTGTCATGCTAAGCGAAATAAGTCAGGCGGAGAAGGACAGATACCATATGTTTTCACTCCTATGTGGAACAGAAGAAACTTAACAGAGGACCGTGGGGAAGGGGAAGGGGGGGAAAATAGTTGGGGAGAGGGAGGGAGGCAAACCATGAGAGACTCTTGAATACTGAGAACAAACTGAGGGCTGATGGGGGAGGGGAAGAGGGGAAGGGGGGTCATGGGCATGGAGGAAGGCACTTGTGGGGATGAGCACTGGGTGTTACATGGAAACCAACTTGACAATAAACTATAAAAAAACAAAACAAAAAACCCAGGGTCAGTCAGGATGGCCTGTGAGCACTTTGCCATCAGTGGGGCAGGTGAGGACACTCAGCCACCTTAGCCCCCCAGGCACCCCTGGGACGTCTTTTTCTTATGTCACTTTAAATTTTTTAATGTTTATTTAATTTTGAAAGAGAGAGAGAGAGAGCGAGCAAGAGCGTGAGTGGGGGAGGGATGGAGGGAGAGGGACAGAGGATCCAAAGCGGGCTCCGCACTGACAGCAGCGAGGAAGTCCGACGCGGGGCTCCAACTCACAAACCACCAGGTCATGACCTGAGTCGACGTCGGACGCCCAACCGACGGAGCCACCCCGGTATCCCCATCACAGGAATTTTTTTAAGGAAAGGCAGCCCTGGACACAGCAGAGAGTCTCTACCGTAAATTCTGGAACGCCTGGCTCCTTGTACATTTTCCAGAGGCTCAAAGGGAGGGAGCAGCCAAGCCTGCTGAGACGCTCTTGCATCCGCGAACTTGGGACCTCGCTCTAACTGGCAAGCAGACCCGTAATTAAGGTCTCCTTTCCTCTCTTCAGGGACCATTTCCTGAAAGGCTCAATTAATGTAATTGTCTTTCCTCAGAAACCGCCACCAAGCAGCGCCAACCACAAATCACAGGGCGAAGAGCTGCCGTGGTGGCTCTGGCCGGTGGGGACCGTGCCCTTTGCGGGGTGGGCGTCTGATCTGCTCACCTGCGGGCGGAAGCCCCCACCCCCTGAACCGTGAATTCGTCCACCTGCAGGAGAAAACCCAGAAGCCTCTCTCCAGCCCACCGATGCCGCGCGGGCGGGCCACCCGCTCTGGCCGCAGAAAGCCAGGAGGGAAGTTGGCAGGGGCAGAGGAGGCCTGCTCTGCGGTCCCAGGGCAGGGGTGCTGGCTCTTTCGCCCTTGGCCTTACTCTTAAACAGCTTTATTACGGGATAACTTACATACCCTCAAATTCACCCACTGCCGGTGCGAAGCTTCTGGAGATGCGCAATCAGGACCACTACTCAGGTCTAGAACATCCCCATCGCCCTAAGATCGTCCCCGCGTGGGGAATTTTTCTGAGCTGTTTGCTGTTAGCTTGTGACTCCCAGAGGTTAAACCTTAAACCTTGAAAATCGGGGCGCCTGGGGGGCTCAGTCGGTGAAGCGTCCGACTTCGGCTCAGGTCATAATCTTCTAGTTCGTGGGTTCGAGCCCCGCATCGGGGTCTGTGCTGACAGCTCAGAGCCTGGAGCCTGCTTCAGATTCTGTGTCTCCCTCTCTCTCTGCCCCTCCCCTACTCATGCTCTGTCTCTCTCTATCTCAAAAATAAACATTAAAAATATTTTTTAAGAAAAAACCTTGAGAATCAAAAGAACAAGATGAGGTTCCATCTAAAAGAGGCATCACTCACTGCAAAGCTGACACAAATGGTTAGGTTTTTTGTTTTTGTTTTTTTTTTAATGTTTATTTAAACACCACAAAGCTGTTTTTTGAGATCTTTTTTCTGAACTCTGATGTGTCAACCAAAGCCGGTGTTTCTCAGGCTATCAGGCCCTGGGCCCCGGAGATGTCCTCAGCGCTTAGGGGATGGGGGAGGGATTGAGTGATGTCCTCAAATCCATCCGGGCAACCTGGATTAAACAAACATTCCCTTACCGCAGGGCTTATCAGAGCCTCTGGTGAGCTAACAAGGACCATGAATCTCCCAAGGGAGTTGCTGGACCCCAGAAGCCGTTGTTCAAGGAAGAGGGAGCTGGTGTCCATAAAACGCCCCACACTCCTCTGGCCATTGAACACGACTGTACAAGAAATGGTAGCAGACGATATTGTGTGTGGGGCGCCGGCTTCAAAATATTGTGCTTGGGGCTTTGTTTGGTTTTCTCTTTGGCTGACAACACCCCGTCGCAGAGGGTGCCAAAGCTGAAACTGCAGCCCTGCCCCCCTGGCACCCACTGACCTCCCTTGTGAAGTTACTCCTCAGGCACAGCCACCCAAACAACACTTGAAACATAACTGCCGTGGGGCGCCTGGGTGGCTCAGTGAGTTGAGCATGTGACTTCAGCTCGGGTCATGATCTTGCGGTTCATGGGTTTGAGCCCCGCGTCGGGCTCTGTGCTGACAGTTCGGAGCCTGGAGCCTGCTTCCGATTCTGTGTCTCCCTCTCTCTCAGCTCCTCCCCAGCTCATGCTCTCTCTCTCTCTCTCTTTCTCTGTCTCTCTCTCTCTCAAAAATAAACCCTAAAATTTTTTTTAAAAAAGGAAAAAAAAAAAGAAACATAACTGCTGTGAAAAAATAATAATAACACACCACAGTGAGGAGTTCTATTCATCTGATCATTTGAAAACACGCCCAATTCTGGTTAAATGAATGGTCCATCCACACAATGGAATACTATACAGCTACAAACAAGGAAGCATTTCTTTATGTATCGTCGTGGAAAGTTCTCCAAGAAATATCCTTGGGGCGCCTGGGGGGCTCAGTTAAGTATCCGACTTCGGCTCAGGTCATGTTCTCATGGTTTGTGAGTTCGAGCCTCACATCAGGCTCTGTGCTGACAGCTCAGGGCCTGGCGCCTGCTTAGGATTCTGTGTCTCCTTCTCTCTCTGCCCCTCCCTCACTCACACTCTGTCTCTGTCTCTGTCTCTTTCAAAAATAAACATTAAAAAAACTAAGAAAAGAACATAATACTCCAATTTGACAAACAACTGAGAGTTGGCCCTTAGATCATGCTGGTGGCAATGTTTCTTGGGTCATTTTCTCTGGGGCCAATATGGCAGCTAGAATCATCAAAGCCTAGAGACAGTCAACAGAAGGGTGAAACAGCCCTGGAAGTTCCAGTTGCATCTCCAGGAGTCAGGGACGGGCAGCTGGGCCCCCATCTCAGCCAGGGGACTTTGGGCCGCCACCCTCAGTCTCAGTGACTGCACAGATAATGATAGTATCTCCCTGGATGGTTAGTGCCAGATTGAAATAAAATAATGTAACATACATGCCAACTATACTCATTTTTAAAACAATTTTTTATTTTTATTTATTTTTGAGAGAGAGCGTGGGGGAGGGGCAGAGAGAGAGAGGGAGCCAGAGGATACAGAGCGGGTTCTGTGCTGTCAGCAGACAGCCCAATGCTGGGTTCAAACTCACAAACCAAGAGATCATGGCCTGAGCCAAAGTCAGACGCTTGAATGACTGAGTCACCCAGGTGCTCCTTACTCAACTTTTTTTTTAATTGGAAGAAAAGGAGTGCCTGAGTGGCTCAGTTGATTAAAAGTCTGACTCTTGACTTCAGCTCAGGTCATGATCTCATGGCCATGAGATCTGAGCCATGTGTTGGGCTCTGTGCTGGGTGTGGAAGTTGCTTAAGATTCTCTCTCCCTTTCTCTCTGCCCCTCCCCTGCTCATGCTCTCTCCTTCTCTCTCTCAAATAAATACATAAATAGGAAGAAAAAAAGAAATAATGAATGTAAAACATCTGGCCTAGACCTTGGTGCATAATCAGTGGAGGTAAACCATATTGTTATTCTAATTCTTTTAAATCACTATTGAAAGCGTAAAAATCATTTACCATTCAAACAATTTCTTTTTTCCAAATCAGTGGTTTTAACCAGTGACCTCTAAGGTTCCTTCCAGTATTGACAGTCAATAAAGTTCTAATGAGCCCTGCCCTTGGGCTCGCCCTACCCCACCTCTGCTAGTCACATAAACACGAGGAATCTTTAATTCCAAGAGCTAGACAACATCAGCCCAGCCCAGTGGGTGGGCTGATGCCTCTGATCTCTTGTCCTAGTGTGTGCGTCCAGGTATCTGGAGGGATCAGTTTCAGAACCAATATGGAGCCCATTCTGGTGGCATCAGAGTGGCTGGGACAACAGCTTTGGTGCGCCAACACTGGCCACTTCCCGGGACGGACCAGCCGCAAGCGCCCTGCTTTAATGACTTGGGTCCCTGCTAAAAGAAGCTGAGGACAGCCTCCAGGGGGTTTTCCTTCCCTGTGAGTGAACTCATGGGTCTTACTTGCACAAAGCTGGTATACGGAGTCTGCCCCAACTTGGTAAATTTCGCTGAAGCCCAACCCTGCAAGTTCCACACGATCCCTCCCAACTCTTCCCCCCACACCCAGTCTCCTCCATCTCAGAGCAAGTTCCGTCAGCTCTACCTTCAAAATACCCCAGCTCTCTGTCCTGGCTCCCACTAGCTGACGAGCCACCACCAACTCTTGCCTCGGTGCCTGTGTGGTCTCCTAGCTTCATTCCTACCCATTGTGCTTCATTCTCCACATACACTGATTTTATTATTTTTTTATTTATTTTTTTTTTAATGTTTATTTATTATTTTGAGAGAGACAGAGACAGAGTGTGAGTCGGGGAGGGGCAGGAGAGGGAGACACAGCATCTGAAGCAGGCTCCAGGCTCCGAGCTGTCAGCACAGAGACCGACACGGGGCTCGAACCCACGAACCGTGAGATCGTGACCTGAGCCGAAGTCGGACGCTTAACTGACTGAGCCACCCAGGGGCCCCTTTATTTTTATTTTTAGTGTGAATCCAATCACATCCCTTCCTGCTCAGGATCCTCAAATGGCTTCCCAGGTAGAATCCCAGTGCCTTTCCAAGCCTGTAAGACCCACCGATCTGGCTCTGGTTCTCTCTCCAGCCTCATCTCCTGCAGCCACACTGGTCCTTCTGGCAGGAAAGTCCTGTTTCTGGCTTTGCACAACTGGCTTTTTCTCACCCATCTACCCAAATATCACCTCAGTGGGACTCCCGAACATCCCAAATAATGCCTTGCCCCACTGCCTCCCAACAGACCAGTTCACATAGACGGCCGGGGTGTGGAAGGGAAGGTCATGAGGAGGGCAGCATGGTAGAATCTACAAAAACTGAAGAGGCAATTCCATGACCAGGAATCCATCCATCCAGAAAGAGCCGTGGGAAATGACCTGTGAGCAAGCTCACTCACTGTCGCCTGCTTGTACCAGCAGGGATTGGAAACATCCAGACCCCACCAGGAAAGGATGGATAATCTGTACATCACACCCAAAAGGACACCTTGCAAAAAAGGCAGCTCTGTACAAACTGGTAAGGAGCCATCAACGTGATAAATCAAGTGAAAAGGGTGAGGTGCCAGACTGTGTGTACAAAATGTGGGTTAAAAAAGAAATACATGCAATTGTGTATACATGCCTGAAATAGCTCTGTGTGCACACCTAATTGGTAATGAGATTTGTCTCTGCCCTGGGAACTGGGTGGCTGGGAGTCAGGGGTGGGAGGAACACACCCTCATCTCTATCTACCACCCATGCCATTTGTATTTCTTCCCCTGGGCCCCAGCTTACACAAAATAATAATAATAATAATAATAATAATAATAATAATAGATGCCCACCACCCTGACATGATCTTGATGGTTTATTTGCAGGGCTTCTTCTTCCAGCGTCTTCTGAGAGCAGGGAGCTTGTCTCTGAAGGACATAACTTTAAGCTGAGTAGTCCCAATTTCATGGATGGCAGAAACACTGCCCTGGGCCCAAAATAAAAATTTAAAAAATGTCTCCCCAGCTGCTGCAGAATGCAGGGAATTTCACCCTGTAAAGCTTTTCTATTTCAGAAACTACTGGGGTAGCAACAGTTCTACTGGGTCCCAACAGCACACCAAGTTGGTAGTTATATGTGTATGCAATTGATAGACTGATGTCTGGCTCCCCTAACAGACTGTGGGCTCCACAAATCAGGGCCCAGGCAGCTTTGGCTTATTGCTATATATCCAAGGATTAGCACGGTAGATGGATGGAAGAAAGGAAGGATGGGTGGATGGATGGATAGGTGGATAGGCGGGTGGGTGGGTGGGTGGATGGATGGATGGATGGATAAATGGATGGGTGGATGGGTGGAAGGGTGGATGGGTGGATGGATGGATGGATGGATGGATGGATAAATGGATGGATGGATGGATGGAAGGGTGGATGGGTGGATGGATGGATGGATGGATGGATAAATGGATGGATGGATGGATGGATAAATGGATGGATGGGTGGATGGATGGATAAATGGATGGATGGATGGATGGATGGATGGATGGATAAATGGATGGATGGATAAAGGGAAGGATGGATGGATGGATAAATGGATGGATGGGTGGATGGATGGATAAAGGGATGGATGGGTGGATGGATGGATGGATGGATGGATGGAAGGAAGGATGGATGGGTGGATGGATGGATAAATGGATGGATGGATGGATGGATGGACGGATGGATGGATGGGAGAACGCATTAATAGTCTTGATATTCACCACTTCAGCAAATCCTGACCTTCTGGTATAAATGAATTTATTCATTCAGCCTATGGATATTGAACATCTACTAAAAGCCAGATTGCCAGCTGCATACTGGGGTTCAGCTATGAACAGACCACAGTGACTTCCCAATGGCAGGATCTGGGAGGTGATACAACACTATACAGCTGGTTACCACGCCATGTGACAAGAAGTGTGATGGAAGCCGAGGGGACGCCTAAGTCAGCAGAAGCTTGGGAAGGTTCCAAGAGGAGGTGCTGCCCAAGGTGAGACTGGGGCTGAGAAGGCAGTAAGCCAGTGAGGCGGCAGGAGGTAGAGGGAAAGCTGAGCGTTGGGAAAGGCAACAGTGATGGCAAAAGGAGCCCTGAAGGGTGAGTCAGCACCAGGCTGGAAACCCGGCAGAGCCCCTGACCGTGCTGGCAAGAGCCCCACACTCCCACCGCTCTGCAGAGGAGGAAGGGGTTTCCTTTCCTCTCTTCCCTGTCCCCTCTCTGCAGTTCCTTTCCTGCTCACCTCCCCTCTCCTCTCTCTCTCCCTTCTTTTGTTTTCTCTTTGACCAGAGGTTGTAGCATTCAAAAAAGCTGATACTTGGGGTCCCTGGGTGGCTCAGTGGGTTAAGCGTCCAACTCTTGATTCAGCTCAGGTCATGAGCTCACAGTTTGTGAGTTCGAGCCCTGCATCGGGCTCTGCACTGGCAGGGAGGAGGCTGCTTGGGATTCTCTTTCTCCCTCTCTTTCTGCCCCTCCCCTGCTTGTGCATGTTCTCTCTTGCTCCCTCTCTCTCTCTCTCTCTCTCTCTCAAAATAAATAAACATTAAAAAAAAAGCTGACACTTTAATTAAACACTTACATGTGCCAGGCACGGGGTCAAGCACTTTGCACGAGGTAGAGCATTTATCACTCAGAATATTTCTATCTTGTTTCTAGCCCTTCCCTGAAAGACAAGACACAGACAGTCCCTCCCAGGACACACTCAAGCTGGGGCTCTAGGCTGGGCTATCCCACTCACCGAGTCTGGGCTATCCCACTCACCAAGCAAGAGACCGTGAGCAGGCAGCTTATGGCTCTGTGCCTCCGTTTCCCCATCTGAAGAAGGCGTGTTCTACCCACCTCCCACAGTTGTTGGCAAGAGTAAATTAATTTAATATGAAAAGCGTCTAAAACAGTGCCCGGCACATAACGTGCTCAATAATATAAAGTTACCATCGGGGGCACGACAGGGTCCGGTTACATTCACAGCCCCCAGAGGCAGCCAGACCGGCTCTGAGACTTCCTTGCTGGGGGAGTTGCACCAACTGCTTGCCTGGGTCTGAGCCTCTCTGTAAAATGGGCTAAAATAGGTTTACCGGGGAAGTGAATAAATAACCGAAGGCAAGGGCGATTTCTCTTCTTCTGTCGGTGCTTCGTTTCACAGAAGCATTTTTCAGTTTTCCGGTGTTCTTATGAAACCTAGTGTTTTCCTGAATTCAAGAACCCATTTCACCTGGGTTTTTTGGGTGGTTGTTCTGTTTTTTTCTTTTTTCTGTTTTTTCTTTCTTTTTTCAGTTTTTTCTTTCTTTCTGTTTTTTTTCAAGCGCGGGGCTTGAACTCATGACCCTGAGATCAAGATCTGAGCTGAGATCAAGAGTCAGACGCGTAACCGACTAAGCCACCCAGATGCCCCACAAAACACTCCACCTGGACAAAATGACAGAGTGGAAGACCCGTGTCCCTGCCACCCAGCCCCTGCCCAGAGGAACCCCGCAGCAGGCTGCCCCCCTCATCCCACCAAAGACATTCCAAGTGTGTGGGGGCAATAGCAGTAACGTGCGTTACTTTTGTCCACAACACGAAAGAAATGGTTTGTGACACTTCAATTCATTCTGTTGTCAGCTTGAACTGCTTTGCAACAATGGGCAGAGCAAACAACAATTAAAAGGAAACAGTTGAGAAAATTCTTTCTGAAGATTTTTTTCTTAAATGGCTGGTGCCTTCGGCCACTGCCTTTTTTCTACCTTGTGGGAAAAGGATATTAACAGATGTCAGAGGTGAAACAATGTCTCTGCTCACAGAGAACCAGTATTTCCTGCCAAAGAGAAAAAGAAAGAGGAGAGAAGGGAGCCCCCCACCTCTGCGGTGGGGGAGGGGAGGGGGGGCAGCCTCCTCTCTTCCCTCGCCTGTCCCAGGTGAGTAACCACAGCCCCAAATCCAAAGTTAGGAAACAGTTACAAAGATGCACATCTTTCTCCCTCTCGGGATCTTTGCTTCCTTTGTTCACTGATTTAAACATTGACCTATGGGGCACCTGGGTGGCTCTTGATTTCAGCTCAGGTCACGATCTCACACTTTGTGAGATCGAACCCCTCATGGGGCTCTGCGCAGCCAGCATGGAGCCTGCTTGGGATTCTCTCTCTCCCTCTGTCCCTACCTTGGTGGCTCATACTCTAAATAAATAAACTTCAAAAAAAAAAAAAACTAGAATAAACATCCACTTACTCATTCACTCAACATGTATTCATTTATGTAAACATTATGTCAGTTTTTCTATTTATGAAAGGACTACTTGTTTTTTAAAAATTTAAGACTATATAGAATCACATCAGACAAAAAGTAATCCACTGTGCAGAAGCGAATTCTGCTAATGGTTTAAGTAATGCGTCTAGACTTTTCCCTACGTTTAGAGCAGTATTTCCCAACGTTTGCACTTCCGACATTTCGGGTCAGATCATTCCGTGTTGCCGGGAAGCAGTCTTGTGCGCTGTTTGGTGTTTAGCATCGACCAGCTCTTGATGCACTAGAACAATTTTCCCTTCCCTGGTTGTGACGACCAAAAATGTCTCCAGACATTGCAGATGTCTGTCTCGGGGAAAGTCTCACCTTCTTTCCAAACCCTCAGGTCCAAACACGATTCCCTCCTGGTTCATGAAAAGTTTTGATGAAATGGAGCCCCCAGTCTGGGCCATCACCCCACACCTCCTGGGGTAGAAGAGAAAAGGGCAAGTGTTGGGGGGGCGGGTCGTGGGGACCAGAACGACACGGTAGCTTGGGGCTCTATCCGTCCTCACCCGTTCCTCCTGCCAAGGAAGCCGGAGGGGCCATTCCCCTGACATAAAGCCTCAGACCCTTCCTCCCTCATGCCCAGGATCCAGGAGAACTGCCTAATTCCAGAAGACTTTGTGTTTACAGTTGCTTGAAAAGTGCTGAAGGTGCCCCTCGTGCAACCTGGCACCAAGTCCCGTCGGCTCCACCAGTAAAACACATCGGCACCCGAGCTCCTTCGCTCCCCTCCACCAGCCAGCCTGCCCACTCCATGTCCTTTAACGTCCCAGCCTCCTGACTGGCCTCCTGCCTCCAGGCAGCCCCACCTGCTGCTGGGGGAGCAGGAATATCTATTTTAACCCAGACCGGGTGAAAGTGGATTCTCCTCAACCCTAGCTTGGCTGGGAGAGAGAGCAGAAGAGACGGGTTCCCAGAGTTCCCAGCAGGGAGAGCAGAGGACGAATCCCTTCTTGCTGGGGGGTGGGGGTTGGGTGGAGGGGGGTCTGGATACCCACATGGCCCAGAGCAATGAAGAGGCTCCAGATCCGCCCCCAGGACTCAGTACAGGTGCTTAACTGAGTAGATGCCCAGTCGTGGGCACTGAGCTACCCAGTGTGTGGGGAGACCGACACGGTCCTTGGGGGGCAGGACCGACATGGTCCCCGCACTCATGGACAGAGTCCACTGGAGAAGCCAGATCATGAACCATATACAGTGTCCCAAGTGCTTCGCGGTCACTGGGTGCACCAGGAGCCCAAGAGCAGGAGCATGTCACCTGGAGAAGACACTGGGGACACAGAGCAAGTCCCAGCCCCTCTGCAGAACGTATGTGACTCCATAAAACTTTAGAGCTAGAAGGTGCTAGACAGCAGTGATTCCTAAACTCAGCTCGCCATCAAGATCACTGAGAGGAGTTTGTGTTTAATAAAAATGATCCCTGGATCCTAGACGCAGCAGTCAAAGGCAGCAGAAGGGCGTCAGTCATCCTTCCAGGACCCCCCGGGGACCTGCCAGGTTTAACAACCACTGGTGTCAGGGGACCATGCTGGGATACCCAGAGGTGCCCAGTTACCTGAAACAAGTAGAAAGGAAAAGTGAAATGGGCCTCCGGGAGTTTAGGATTTGCTTTGGACAGAGATGCTGGGGTGACTTCTGCCCGAGAGGCTGAAGGAGCCGGCCAATGCCATTGCCACCAGGAAGCAGTTCCATTCATCCACATAAATGTGGAGAACAAGCAGGAAAATCGTACTTCATTTAACACTGAAGACCTCCATGCTCTTAGATGCCCCTGACCCAGTGGTAGGGAAGACCACAGAGGTGGCCGGCTGATACTCCAGGCAGAGACGACACGCCACGTGTGGAAAGGAACCCACAAATTGGGGCGCCTGGGGGGGCTCACTTGGTGAAGCGTCTGACTTCGGCTCAGGTCATGATCTCACGGTTCATGAGCTCAAGCCCCACGTTGGGCTCTGGGCTCTCAGCACAGAGCCTGCTTCTGATCCTCTCTGCCCCCCTCTCTCTCCCTGTCCCTCCCCCACTTGCTCTATCTCTGTCTCAAAAATAAACGTTAAAAAAATAATTTAAAAAAAAAGGAACCCACAGAAAGATCAATGCGGGGAGAACAAAGGAAAGACTTCCCCACTGGGTCAGTTTCCTAGGGTTACAAACTGGGCAGTTTATGGGCTCACAATTCTGGATGCTGGAAGTCCAAAATCAAGGTGTTAGCAGGGTCATGCTCCTTCTGAAATCTGTAGGGCAGATTTGTTTTGCCTCTTCTGGTTGCTGCTGGTGGCGATCCTTGGCTCCTTGGCTCGGAGCTATATCTCTCTGGTCTCCACCTCCATCGGCACCGCGCTTCCCTTTCTTCGTCTGCATCGCCTCTTCTCAGGAAGACACGAGCCATATTGGATGAAGGGCCACTCCGCTCCAATAGGACCTCATCTTTTTTTTTCTTTTGCTTTTTAGGACCTCATCTTAATTTAATTACCAACAAAGGCTCTATTTCCAAATAAGGTCACATTCTGAAGTCCGGGGGTTGGGACACGGCCATGCTTTTTGGGGAAGCACAGTCTCAACCCAGAACACCCACGAAGTCCCAAAAGCCTTCCAGTCTCAGCAAGTGCCAGATGCCAGGATGCCTTCCACTCATCCAACTCCGACACTCACCTATGAGGGTCTCTCAAGCCCAGTATCCTCCCTCGGACAACATCGAGACACAAGGAATGTTCCATGAGTTGTGAGAAACAAACGCTTAGATCTGACCTTGGACACACCCCTCACCAAGTTGTTCCTTTGAACAGGTCCCTGGAATTAAGACTCTACTCAGTTTCCATGCTTTTCTTCCACCCGTCTCCCCCAGCAAGATGTTATCCCAAAGAGGCAGGGAAATTAGTGTCTATGACGGTGCCAAAAACAACCAAGCATTCCATGAAACTATGGACTCCAGTACAACAATAATTTTTAAAAATCCTGAGGTCAAGTCTGTTCCTCAGAAGACTGTTCCATGTCACTAGCAGACCAAGACGTTCGAGGCTGTGATGCACCTTGCATCAGCAGACCTTGGGCATGATGCCAGCCTGGGTCAGCAGAACCAGGAGGGGGATCAGATCATGCTATGGCTCGAGGTGTCACCAAGCCTCCCTCCGTGGTGACCTGTGGACTTCAGAGAAACAAATGAAGACTGTCAAATGGGAAGAGAAACCCAGAGTAACCAGAATCTTCAAAAGGGAAGTCAACGGGTATCGCATCATCGAGGAACAGCGGCTACCCCCGGGAAAAGCACACCTGAGCACTGCGGCACCGAAATTTCAAAAGCAAACCTTATCTTCCAACTGAGGAGAAAACCCTCACCGCCCACTGAGCTCAGGTGGCTAGTGAAGACGTTAGCTAAGAACCACGGCCATGCCAGGGATGAGAGAGCTCCCTCCCCTGAACACACACGTAAAGGACCCTTACACTGTTCTTCCTTCCCCTGGTGACCGACGGTAACTGGACTTCCCAGGTTCTCCACCTGCTTGTCAAGGAAGACAAATTCAATGGCCACCTCCCCACCCTGCGCCCCCCAGCCAAAGGAAAAGACTGGAGAAATGCTTAGCCATCCTCAAAAAGTAAGAGAACCTCTACAGGAATTCACAACGGCTGGTCAACGGACGTTCCCCCCGGGACAACTAGGCTGCGGGGGGGGCCCCAGTATCCCCACCACTGCCAAGCCTTGAGCAGTCTGCCTCTCACCCATCCGTGACCCTAGCTTGTTTGGCTTTTTAACATTGAAATGCAGGAACTTCAGGTCTCCAACGTTACCCTGACACTAGACCCCCCCCACCCCTGCCGCCAACACACACAGAAAATAATGATGGCCATTGTGATGGAATCGTTTCAAAATGAGAAACAGACTAATTCGTCCCCTTCCGAACCCACAACTTAAATTGTGCGCACATGGAAGATAAGACAACCGTGAAGTACTATTGAAAACACCCGCTCTCTGACCTTCCACAGAACTTGTAAATGAGCTTGTCTGCAAGGCAGGAGGGCAGCAGGGTGCCATACACCTGGATGGGCAAGTCTCCAGTCAACAGACGCACAGCCCTGCTGAGACGTCTGTTGTAGGCGGAACGCTCGGACAGCGTGCCTTCAGACAATGATGGCTTTTCCTTTGGGGCAGCTGTGGGAGAGGGAAAAAAAGCATCTTCGTTTCTCCTCCCAGAGGGCAGACTTCACAGCACCATGTGCCTTCCTAAGAGCAAGCTCAGTGTGTCAGCCAGTGTGCGACAACCACAGGGAGAAGGGAACGGGAGAAAGAAAGGCCATCCTCATGGTTAAAACCCCCTAAGGAGAACGGTCTACCACTGGATCTGAAGTCCAAGGGCAGGGCACCCTTCTTAGGTGTCCTGGACCCAGTGGCCATCCGTGGGCTCCGGTGGGAACCAGGATAAAGAACGATTGAGCAGTGAGCCAGACACAAGCCTGCTTATGATTCACTTCAATCCTTGGTTGACTTTGGGGCGTTTCCAGAACATTGTCTGCATTGCGATTGGGCACGGCTCCTAAAAGCCAGACTCTAGTCCAAAAGCAAGTTAAGACGTTGATAAGAAAATAGTCCCTTCCCCTTCAGCCCTTTGCCCCTGTAACTTCCTTTTTAACACCTAAGATCTCACGTCTTGATTGAGAAAAATAACTGCCAACCTAAAATCTCTTTTTACTCCTCTGAAGCAAAGCAATTGTGAACTTGACATATCAACCAGATAAATCCAACTTAATGGGAACGTTCAGTGGCCAAGGACAAGCTGCCAAGAGCAAAGTATTAGGTTGGCAGAGCTTAAATGACTTAACATCCAATGCCAACACTAAGTCAGGAATTGCTGAGCATTTGGTAGGGAGTTATAAATCAAGGATTATGAAGCAGGAGTTGAAGAAACAGCCTAATCCAACGTGGAAAATCCTTTCGCTCCCAACTTCCCTTTGAAGCCCAGGCTCTCGCGCCAAATTATAAACATATCACTTCCTGGAGGATAGGCCAGGCCACTTCAACTTGAAATCAAGGACTGGTGGAGTACACTCAAGATCCTCACAAACATCCAGCAAGTACACAAGCTGGGCCAGCCTCTTCTGCTCCCCAAGTAGAGTGTGGAGACCCAACCTCCGACATACCAGGCAGACAAAAAGACTAGGCTGCTTTGGATAGATGCACATGGTCCTGTTGCCAAAGATGGAGAATTTCAACGAACCGAAAACAGAAAGCCTACAACTTTCATTGCTGGAGTTTGATTGAACGCAAAAATCCTCCCAGCGAAGGATCCGCACAAAGATGACCTACCATCATTTCGTTTCCATCTCCAAATTTTGGGGTGGCAACTTGACCACAGTGTTTCTCAACAGGGTAGCCTTACGCAAGAGCTGTTGTTCCAGTACTGTTGACTCTCGCACGGCCCGGCCACCCTAGTGGCAGGAGGGATGTGCTACCCAAAGTTGTGGGCGGCCCATGAATCTAAGACCTAGTGCTGCGGCTGAGCAGTCTCACAAGGGACAGAAAATGAAACTTCAGCCTTCTCTTGGCACACAACTCCCTTGCTCCGTCCCATGAACTAAGCCGCGAGCCGCCGCCAAACCATAAATTAGCTCGGCCACTATTCCACTCATCCTAGAGACTTAAAAAATAAAAACCAAGTTGTAACCCGACTTTCACGGCTTCTATCGAGAATATTTTTTATTATACAGGCATCGTATACACAATAATTATTTGGGGTACGTTTACAGGCGTGGAGTTCAATTTCAAACCTCCATTTCACCCACACACACGGTACCGCACACCCATCTTCCGGTTCAGCTCGATGGGAACAGATACTCAAAGTTATTGCTTTGTGAACAGAGTTTTAATTAAAAGAATCTTCCGCATCAAGAACAGAGCCCAGGATCCTCTTAAATCTTAATATCCTGTGTACATACGCATAAAACCTAAATTAGTTTTAGATTACCCCATCACCTTTCAGAGTTAATATTAAAATCGAATCCCCTTTGTCAAAAATCTTAAGAAGTGCACCCATATTTACAGACCCCATTAAATTATGCATAAATAACATCTGTACAGTCAACGCACGGTTTTCTCAAAATACAGAGCCTCCTATGGGACATGGGGGTGGCGGGCAGCCAAAACAAAAACGAAAACAAAAAAAACAAAAAAACAAAAAAACCGCTTCATGCCTACCCTTTTCAAGTTTACTCGAGAAACACCAAGATGTGAAATAAATATGCAAATAAAGCTTCAGTACCTTAAAGGAGCATGTCATTTCAAAGTCTCCCGTTTGAAGAGTGAACTCTCAGAGTTTAAAAAAAAAAAAGGCAGAAAAAGAAAACAGAATTATCAGCAGGCTTCATTTCTACAAGTTTCGTAAAACCCAAAGAGCCCCTTTTAATAAGGGGTTTATGTGTGTCAAATGCCACCTATTAAGCTAGTTGCTGAGCAGAGACTCTTTGCTTCCCACTGTATGCAGGATTTGACATCTGAAGAAGCTAGATAAATACTTTTTTTAGATAAATATTTAGTGGATGCAAGAAGCCAACCGTTACCGTAACACTGCAAGTTACCGTTGATCTGAATGACATCAACAGGACATTTCAACAGCTACGTGTGTGGGTTTTCTTGTGAGCCCAGGGAATGGGTTGAAAAGGTTCTAAAAATTTGTAGCACCACTTTCAGAGAAAACAATGGGGTTCAAAAGAATAAAATAAGCTTAACGAATAAAAAACCAGTACTTGTCACCTTCCAATCACTTGTCCAGAGAGTTAAGGAGACACACTTCAGAGCTAGAGAAATAATACTAAGAAATCCAGGAGGGCACGTAAAGATCCAGAAATCAATGGAGGCCTTTTTTAATGGGAAGGTGGGTAACACACTGTCCCCAGGCAAGAGGGGATGGTTTCCCAGTCTGTCGGGGGTCGAGAACGACTTTGGAGTCCTTTTTCCTTCCAGACTCTTCGGCCCCGTGGCTCACTCCCCGTCTTATTTCCTGTGCTTCTCCATTTTCTCCAGGGTTTTGCTAGAATCGGCTGGACTCTGGTCTCCAGGATTCAGATAGGATTTGTCTATGACTATCAGGGCTTCTTTTATGTAGTTCTGCACAGCAGACACGGCGGCACAGATCGCCTGGCTGCCAAACCCGTGGGTGATCAGGCTGAAATGAGACAGGCAGTTCTGTATGTTCGACTCCAGGACCGGGGTGGGCCGGTTGTTCCCGTTGGGCGTTCGGTCTTGATTGAGAAGGTCTGTGAATTCTTTACACACTTGCCTGTGAAGACAGTCAACACATACCTGTGAGCTCAATCCAGCTCTTGACAGGTAGAGGGGACAGAGCCAAATCACCCTGAGGATGACACCCCCGGGGGGCAATCAGCACTCAGAATTGCACCCACAATGCAAAAAACAGCCTTGGTACGGAACAGTCGCGCTAAATTGCACTTAGCCCCAATTTCGTGCTAGGCCCTCAGCTAAACTTGATCACACACTATCTTCTTTAATCCTCACTGCAATTAGGAAAGGTAACAGGATTAACCCCACTCCAATGGCCAAGGTCACCAGGACTACTGAAAGAGCTGGAGTCCGGATGTCCGGCCCAGAGGTAGGAAGATAGCGTTTATTTCGGTTCAGCTTGGTACCAAGAAACCACTTTCTTCAAGAACACGCAGAATCACACATTTCCCCAAAACTCACTCTTTACATACACTGGTTCACTATGCTCTCTTTTGCCCCATTTCCTGACTGCACGCACTACTTCTGCTTCATTTCCTGTCATTTTAAAATCCGTTCACGGTCAGCTTCTAGGAGAAATCCTGCAGCTGCGTGTCGTAGGGTGGGAGACATAGTTTGTCCACACATCTCCTCCAAATCCAACTGGATCGTGACATTTAAAAACAGAAGGGGTGGCTGGGGGGCTCAGTCGGTTGAGCGTCCGACTTTAGCTCAGGTCATGATCTCAGTCCGTGAGTTCGAGCCCTGCGTCGGGCTCTGTGCTGACAGCTCTGAGCCTGGAACCTGCTTCGGATTCTGTGTCTCCCCCTCTCTCTGCCCCTCCCCTGCTCATGCTCTGCCTGTCTGTCAAAAATAAGTAAACATTAAAAAAAATTTTTTTAAACATAAAGTCTTCCCAGGAGGCAGAAGGCAACCAACCTTTACTGGATGTGACAAAACAAAATTGTTTTCAACACATTTTTGTAAGATACGGAGACACCATAATGAAAGAGTGGTTTAACTACTTTGAGCTGAGTAACTGAAGAGCTCCAAAAAACACTCATTACTAAGCATACATTCATTTTACTTCTTCCGAATCCTACCAAAGAGTTAACCAATCTGCCTTGTCGTCCCGAGAAAGCCCTCTTGCCAGGTCCTCTTGCTCCACACCTTTCCTTAAGTAAGGGTTTCTTTCCTAAGCCCCAGGGACTACCCTGCCCCCCGCCCAACTTCAAGATCAGAGCCTCCGGCCGTCAAATTCAAGTCTGGATACTCACTGTGCTGCCAGCAGCATGTTCTTCCTAGCAGCCATCTCATTCCGCCCTCCAAGGTGAGGTCTGGTTAGATACTCAGCCACTGGCTTACTAGGAAATTCGGCTTCGCAGACATAGGCAAAGTCCCGAGCCAAATGAACAGCCTCACCTAAAATGATAGGCAATGGCCAAAGACTTAGGAGGTCTGTGGTCACCTCCCTTGCGTCTTTTTGTAACCCAGATGGTCCCCCAAGTCGCTCTGCATTGTCAAATGAAATCACAGACAAGGAAAACAACTCCGAGAGCAAGCAGAACTTCCTGGGTACTTTCAGTGGGTTCACTCCCCTGGGAATCGAGGAGGAAATCCTACCATGGGGGGAGGGAGGGAAAGGCCCTGAATTTTTTTAAGGTCCTCGAACGACGCTAAGACGCTAACCAGTCTTCCGACCCAACTCGGATTCTTGAGACACACCCTTGCTTTCTCTTGATTATAAAAGCTATCATTGTGGAGATGAAGGGAAACGTGAAAGACAAGCATCTTTGACAAAAGCCAACCGAGGCACGTCTCTTTATGAACTTGATGAGGTCTTTGACGTAGAGCCTTCCTTTTAATCTAGGGAGCCCCACACAACTGAAGGAGGCAAGTCTCTAGAATGTTTGAGAAAGAAAGGCATGTGTTTCCATCGGAAAAGTTAAGAGCCCCCAACTACCAATTTGGACAACTCACGCCCTTTTGTCCAGGTCATTGGACGAACAGACGGAGAGGAACACCACGGGGGCTCATCTCTGACCAGAGATGCCAGGTCCTGGCTCCAATGTGCACGGCTGGCAAGAGCTTTTCAGAAACCCAGATAGCTCGGCACCTGCCTCCCCAGACTTCCTAAATCAGAATCTGAGAAGCACTGTCCTGGCACACACTTTCTCATTCAAGCAAGCACCCCCGCCCGGGGGGTCAGAAAACCTAGCGGAGCCACATTTATGCGCCGCGCACGCAGAACCCACCATTCTCCATGCGGGACAGCTGTTACTCCAACAAGCAGCTAACAGGCAGCTCCTTTCTCCTGGCCCTGACCCCCAAAGACACTCGTGAAAAGGTAGATCGGGGCTCTGCCAAGTCGCTTTCAGCACCACAGTCACACCATTAGACCGGGGACAGAGAGCGTTCCAAAGATTGCCTGGCTGCCAGGGAGACCCCTCCTCATTGGCTCCCCCCAGCCCTTAGCCAGAGCCCAGCGCCCTGCTGATTGGGCAAGGGCGAGAGGCCGCTCCAGGCTTGGGGAGAAGCCTCCCCACGTTTCACTGGATTTTCCCGAGCACCGCAACAATGAGCTGGTTTTTCTAAAAAAAATTTTTTTCACTTTTCTCTTGCCCCCCTCCCCTTATTTTTAAAGGCTGTAATTGCATTCTTGGCTCCCTTCCAGATCGGGGGGACTGGCCCATTCAATAAACTAAAATGTTACATCCTACTATTTGAGGACTGGGGAGAGGGGCCCCACTAATTTTTTTTTCCATGGGGGAAATGAACAAAGGACTTGTGAATTGCGTTAGCCCCCTGTATGCAAAGGCTTTTCTCTTCACTGACCACAATCCTGATATTCCACAGCCACCAAAGCTGGAAATGGGGCTTCTTCCCACCAATACGTAACCAGCTTTTTAAAGGTGGACCCGTTGATACAGTGCATCTTTCAAAAATTGGTCCACTTCTAGGAAATGTCCTAAGACCCTACGGTGTGGCGTTCTTAGGTCAGGGAAACCGATTTATATTTAATTATGATTTTCTGCAGAACCGAGAACAGGATAACTCAGCAGGCAGGTATTTAAATGTTAACTTATTTGATAAAATTGCTGTGATTCATTGCCATGAACTGCTGACAAATCACTCTCATCTCTCTCGACTTGTGACAAGGCTGTTTTCAAGCTTTTCTTCAGAGTAGCATAAATGACACAAACAACCCAGCACATACTAAAAACATCACCAAACAGAAGCAAAACCCCACTGACCTTCTACTAAGGACGTCAGGAGGGTGACGTGGGCAGCTTTCCGTCTCCCGGCCGGAAGATTCAACCCAATCTTGTCCAACTTCTCCCGCAAGGACCGGCCTCCATTCTTAGATTTGGCTCTGAGTAAAAAAGAAAGTAACTGTGGCTATCCTCAAGAAACCGCACTTTAAGATTCTAAATCCTTAAAATGCTACCAAAACGGAAATCTGTCAAAGAGTGGCTACATTATGTGAGTCGCAATCAAGTGAAACAGGGAGTCCTCATTTAATTAATACCTGTAAAATTCAAACAGCTTTCTTAACATCACCAACATTTTTCCCACACACACAGAGCATTGCAAAGGGTACTGGAGCAGATCAATGTTCACTCCTAAAAACTGTAGCAGCCCCCCAAGTCCCCTGGGGTAGCAGAACCCATGGAGCTCCTCTCTCCCTACGAGGGACGCCACCACTTCATAACAGAATCAAATTCTAACTAAATGATAATTTGTTGGTGCTGTTTTAGCACTTCTTTCTACATCTGGCACTTTCTAAAAGAGAAGGAATGTACTAAAACTCTGAGCCGATTAGAATTCAGCGTTAGGTATAAAAGTTACATAAATGTTAAAAATACCTCCTTGGTTCTTATAGGTTGTTTGCCTCCAACCACCCAACCCCACCGTGCCCAGAAAGTGCCCCCACGTACCTTCTGAGAACACCTCCCAGTAACGAGGCATTTAAGCACTCAGGCGGGGACAATCGCCTCTGAACCTCAGCGACCGTCACTTTGTATTTAGACGTGGAGCTGAGGAGGGACAATCTTCCAGGGACCGAGCAGAAGACCTCGCTGGGGTTCATCACAGCCCCGACCAGCTCCTTCTGACAAGGGACACTCAGCGGATTCTTGGTCATTGAAATAGGACCTGTGGATGAAGATCAGAAGTGGCAGTTCCCTAGAGCTGCATGTATGGAAAAGGGACCTTTTCAAACCTCTAACCAAAGCTGAAAGGGCTCTTTAAGCAAAACAGCGTTGCTGCCGTGTTAGACTATATAAACTGCAAGCAGATTTTTTTTAAGTCCAATTCTTCAAAGATAATCGAATCTGAAATTCACAAGTTAACACCTTGCAAAGCTAATTAGTCATGACCCCAAGCATGGACGGTTTTCATTTTCTAGCCACTGTTAAAATCTGTTTAATTAGAACACTGGTTTTCAGAAGACTGACTGCTTCAATTCCTAAATACATAGGGGTTTTTTTCTTCCTCTCTCAAAGAACAACCAAAATCACCTGGGCACACTCGGATCCTTTGCTGAAACCTTTCAGTGCAACCGATCACGGTAAATTTAAAAATACAAACAAACCTGTTCTGTTACCAGCTTACTGGGAAATTCAGTTTGTTTTCTGAGTTTTTCTTCACAAACCATTTCCCAATTGATTTTCAAGTTGTTTAACTTCAAGCACAGACCACTGAGGGCTGCTCCATCTCCAAAACGGCCAGACTGGTAATCCTGTCAGTATGTAACTTAATTTCCTGAGACACTCCTCAAGTGATCCAATTTTCCAAATCCCCTCCCCCACCATCTTGCATAAACCCAGAGTCCCGGCAAATCTTCCCACCCCCGAGCTTTTGAAGGCTGTCTATCTGGTAGGCCAAACTGTTTCAAAACCTCGGCTTGTGGGTCAGAATTAAGGATCCTTACCACATGTGTTTTTGAAATGGGAAATTGAACCACATCCACTCAACAACTCCCACGGGATCAACCACCAAACGAAGCCGTGTGGTGGGATTTTTTTTCCAAATTAAATCAGTGTTAAAACTCACCCCGGAAGACTAACACTGTAAAAACGCTGTGAAATTCAAGGGGTCATATTCCCCAAGAGAACACTATGGAGTAACAAATCCGAAGAGTTTTACCACCATCCCTTTTCCTTTAGTTCAGAAGGAGGAGATGCCCTCTTCTTTCTCCTAAAAGCCTGCGTTCCTCCAGCCCCCCACCTCCCGCCCCGGGGGCCCCCGTCCCTACCACAACTGCCCCAAAGTGGGCCCCACATGCCCCCGGCCTTGCCAGGTTAGGTGCGGCCCGGGGAGGGGAAAAAAAGTTTGCTCTCTCTACCCACCTTTGCGAATAACAGTCTGGTCATGCAGGAGCAGGTGCTGGTCGTCGACATTCTGCGGAAGAAACAACAGTTTCCCTTAAGTTCCCGGGAGCCTGGGCCCGGGGAGGGGGACAGGAGAGGCTGGGGGGCCGGACAGGTCCGGGCAGGAGGGGCAGGAGCCGAGGCGCCGCTCACCTGCACCTCCTCCATCTGGTGCGCCATGTCGTGGAGCCCCAAGTTCTCGGCCAGGCCCGCGGCGTCCAGGGCGTGCGCGTGCGGCAGCAGCAGGTCCGAGCGACGGTAGGCATCCCTGCGGGCGCTCATGGCGCTGCCCTCCAGCCCGGAGAGATGGGGCAGCAGGCCGGCCGGGCGCCCGTGGTGCGAGGGCAGGCCGGCCCCCTCCTGGCTCTGGCGACCCGGCCAGGCCTGCTGCTGGCTGCCGGTGGGCGCCGGCTGGTGCAGCGGATTGATGGCCGCGGCGTAAGCTTCTCCCAGATGCGAGTAGGGGTCGGCCGACTGCGAGTAAGCCAACTGCTGGTAGGGCGGTGGAAAGTAAGGGGGCGGCTGGTATTCGGCGACTCCAGTATGCGAGAGGGGCGGCGCGGGGCTGTAGAGGTGCTGCCCGGCGGAGGAGAGGTGGGGGAGGCGCGGGTTCCCATTGCTGCTCGCGTCGTGGCGATCCTGGGGGAGAGAGAAGCGGAGACCCCGCTAGTACGAAACCCCGCTACTGCGAAGTGGCTGGAGCCGCGGCGCTGAGCCGTGCGCCCCCGGGGACCCATCGCCCCAGCCCAGCCCCGACCCGTGGGACCTGCCCTCCTCCCGGAGGCACTGTGCGCCGGAGGATTCGTTGCAAAACCGCCAGTCCGCGGAGGGAAGAGAGGGAGACTTCGAAACACCTGGGGGAACTCGCCCTCAAAGCCCGGCGCCGAAGGCCGCAGAGCTCCGATGCCCGAGGCGCCGTGAAGAGCCGGGTCCGAATCCCAGGCCTTGGGCCAGGAGTAGCCGGGGCCGGGGCCGGGGCCGGGAGAGGAGGTCGGCGTGCCGTAGGCACCGTGCGGCCTGCGCTCGCCCACTAGCCCGCACATGTCAGCGGCGCCAGACGAAAGAACGTGGGGAAGCTGCAAACGCGGATAAAGCGCACGAAGCGGGAAGTGCGCATCTTCCCCGCCCCGGGGACCCTCCCTTCCACGCCCTCAGGACAAAGACCTCCGGACAAGCGACGCTCCCCGGCAGGCCGGCCACCCTGCGCCGCCCCGAGGAACTCGGGGAGGAAGGCGCCGCAGCCGGGGCTGCCCCCCACCCCGCCCCGCCGCGCCCCAGCTAGCTGGGTCCGCACCGAGTGGGGGACAGCCAGTGAGGCCGGGCACGGTCAGGATCCCCCCCCCCCCAGATCGGGGCGGGGAGGGGAGTTAGGGACCCCTAATATTGGGCAACCTTGCCTGCGCACGCCCCTCGCCTCAAGGCAGTCCGACTTAATTCTCAAAGGACTGGTCTCCCTGGGTTCGCGGGGTCACCGGGGAAGCGGGGAACGAGGAGCTACATGGCACTGTCGCCCCCTAGCGGAAGTGCCGGGGCCTGCCGACGGGGGCAGCCCCGAGAGGTCCCGCGGGCGCGCGGCCCCCCGCCCCCGTCGCCCCCCAGCCCAGGCTCCCCGCTGCCAGCGCCCTGGCGCACACCTCCCGCCGCCCGCGTCTTCCTCTTCCCGCTCGCCGCCTGCCTCCCTCCCACTCTCCGCGACTCTAGCTCAACCTGTCGGACTGGCTGGAGCACTCCCGGGCGCTTACGGCCCCATCTGGCCTCGGGGCCCCCCCACCAGCGCTCCCCAGCCCCCACTTCTCTTGAAAGCCAAACTTCTGTTGTTTTCTTGTTTCCCCGAGGAGTTAGCGGGGCAGGTGACAAGCCCGCCGCCGAGGGGACTCTGCAAAGGTGTCGCCGGCAGGTCGCCTCGTCTGACCCCTTTGCACGGAGAGATGGCGCGTAACAGCCACGTCTAAGGGTTGTAGACTGGACGCTCTTCCGAGAAAAGGGGAAGAAGGGCTGATCTGCCTCGCACGGAACCGACCGGTAAGCTCTGGGGGTGGGATCAGCCGTTCGCGTCCCAGGCCGTCCCGGAGGCCGGTTTAGGAAAAGGCCCGAGTCAGGAAGAGGGCCCGGGAGAAACGGACTAAGGGGCGTCCGCAAAAGTGGACCCCGGCCCGTGGAGGGGCGGAGGCTGGTGCCTGCTCGCTGCTCCCGCGCCCTCGCCCCGACCTGGGCCCAGGGGCCCCCGCCTCCCGGGCCGTGCTCGGGCGGGGCCGGGCTGCGCCCCTGCACCCGGCTCACCTCGCAGTCTTCTTCATACTTGACATTATCGGTTATTTTCCACAACATGGCGTCCGGCGCCCCCCAAAACAGTCGCCAGTTAAATCCGGGCTCCCCCCACCCCCCGAGCGGTAAATCCAAAATGGGGGTCACGGTGGCTGGGCGTCTGCCGCCGCCCCCGCCACGCGAGGGCCTCGCTGTCCGGGTCACTGGACGCGCATCGGCGGCTCTGCGAGCGTAGATGCGGCCGCCGCGCGTGTCGAAGCCGCTGCCGGGGACCCGGGAAGCCGCGCCCGCAGTGTGTGTCCCGGCAATAGCCGGGGGACCCGGGCGCCTTAATGAGAAGGAAATTATCATAACTCCTCCCCGGGGGCCGGCACGAAGGCCCCGGCGCCGGGCGGGGCGGCCCCCAGCCAGTCCCAGCCTAGCTCCGCCCTGCACCCCGGCGGGGCGCCGCGCCAAGACCCGCGCGGCGGGGGGCGAGCAGGGGGGAGGCGAGGGGGCGGCACCTCTCTGACAGCCGCCGCCCTGCTAGGCCGGGGTCCGCCGCCGCGCCTTCCGTCGGTCACCCCCACCAAAGCACACACCTGAGGCCGGGGCCCCGGATCCAAATACCCAAGAGCCCCCCTATTTCTCCTTAAGCGCCTTCCCGCATCCTCCAAAAGACGTCGTCACCAGCAGCTAAGAGAGCTCGCAGCTGGGGTCCCCCTGAGCGCCTAAAATGCCTCCCCCCACCCACTCACGGAGACACCAGGTTTGGGCTGCGATCTTGCAGCCGGAGCCCCAGTCCCTCCGAGAGACGCTTCCCCTTCCCTCCCTCTCCGCAGTCACACGCCGGCCCATTCCTCCGAGGGACTGGAGGAGGGACGGCCTGGGGAGTGCGCCCCGAGCGCCACGGGGCGGGCGGGCCTCCACCAGCCGCAACGTCTGGGACAACGGCGTGCGGCTGCCATCGCCCGAAGCTGCATCTCCGCCGCTGACTGCGGCCGGGGGTCACCCGCGCTCCCGTGCCCGGCCCTGCCCGGCCCTGCCCGGCCCTGCCCGGCGCCGGCTCCGCAGCTGCCTCCGAAGAGCCAGGCACTCAGGAGCCTCAACTCACCCGGGGAAAGAGGTTCGGGGCCGACGACGACCCAAGCGCCACGCGCGGTGGGGGGAAGGGAGGAGGTGGGAGAAGAGAGAGGGGCCGGAGGGGGACCCCGCCGGAGGGGTGCGTACCCCCGTTCCGCAGACGCAGGATGAAAACGAAACTTGAGTATAAACGCTGCCTCTCGCCCCACTATTTATTTGCCAACCCGAACTCGAATGCTAAGCGCAATTGTTTACAAATTGTAAAGAAACGAAATCCATTGGCCCAATTACAGTAAATGGGCTTTTTCTTTGCAAGGGGAAAGTCCCACATTTTCAAGGGCGAACTTTGCTGGGACGTCCCAGCTGGCTCCTGGATCGGAATTTAAACATTCCGAGAGAACCGCGGAGAGGGGGACTTTTTTGATCTGATTCCGAATCCGATTCTGCAGTAATTAATTCCTATCAGTACAGCGCCCCGGGCCTGGAGTGGACGCTACTCCCCATTTACAGAAGGACTGCACACCACCTCCCTGCTCCTTCTCGGGTTTGTCTTGAGCTTCGGCATTTCTTTAGAACCAGATGGGCCTAAAATAAAATTAAGAACTGAAATAAAAATAGGCGTCCTCCCAGTGAAACGTCCTCCTTGCCTTAGAGTAGGTGGAGCCAAGGTGATACTCCTGCCAAATGTGAGAACAAAACCTGGGGGGCTTGTCAGGGCTTTGCACTAAGAAGTACAAAGGGCAGTGCACACACTACCCTTGACACCTTGCTTCCAAAACACCTGGATCTAGGGCTCAAAAGAACAAGGAAGCAGTGCACCTGGCTTGGGGGGGGGGTGGAGAATGGGGAGGGGGACACCTGTCCAAGGCAGTAACGGGACACGCAGCACAGCAGGACGTGGAAGGTTAGCGTCCCAGGCGCAGGCATGCGCGCGCACACACGCATACACACACACACACCCAGAGGGAGGCTGTGGCACTTCCTTCGGGCGTTCCAGACTCCTAGGGCGGTGAGGAGGAGACTCTCCTCCACGCTGGGCCCTCTAGACCCGGGTTTGACTCAAAGACCCCGCCTGGAGTGCAGCTTGAAAAAGTTGTTTCCTTGACGCTGGCAACTTTACCCGCAGGCAGGTTTGGAACCCGGGCTGGGCAGGCACGGGCCAATCCCGCACCCCAGGCCCTGGCTGTCCTTCCTTCCTGCAGCAGAGCTGTGGCCGAAGCACCCCGAAGGGACAGAGATTCCTCTCAGTCCGGGGACAGAGGCAAAAGGGAGCCGATGGGCCCTATGGGTCTGCGCGCCTCCGTCCTGGGAGCCCCAGGGGCCTAGATGTTTCCGAACCGCCGGGCAAGGGCCGTTCATTCCCAAGGCAGCTCCCGGGACACCGGCGTGCTGCCCCCTCTCCCGGGGACACGCGTTCAAGCTAGAGCGCGACTTCCACGCCCTGGATGGCAGGCGGCTAGAACAGCCAGGGAGAGCCGGCCCAAGTACGCACACCCTCGGCTTCGGGGCCGGAACCCAGGCGCGCTGCGCGCCCCAGTCGGCGTGCTGGAAGCCTCAGCCCTTCCTTGAGCTCGACTTTTCGTCTCTCTGCAGAAAGCAGGGAGCGGATGGCTCCTGCACCCAGGACAGACCTCCCTCCAAAGCCCCGACCCCTGGCCGCACGGAGCCCGGAATCTGGAGGCCGCGCCCCTGGACAGCCACCGCTCGGGAAAGGGTGTCCCCTCAGGACCCTCCGAGGCTTCGCAGCCGCCTGTGAACAGCCGAGAGGCTCCTGGGGGCAAGCTTCACTGCACGCCACGCAAAATCCGGGATAGGGGGGTTGAGGGATGCGAGCGGCTCCCCTCTGTCGCCCCCTAGAGAGCCTGCGCTCACTCACACACTTAAAGCCTGGACCCAGGCCCCCGTCCCGCTCCGATGGCCCAAGAAACCGGAGGCGAGGAGGCGTCTGCGTAGAGGCCTCCAACTTCCCACCCCCGCAAACCAGGGAAGGCGCGGGGGCAGGTAGAGCTGGAATGAGGTTGGCCTGCGACTTCTTTTCCCGCCCCGGGGAGGGGGCGCAGAAGCGGCAGGTGGAGGCCCCCGAGCGCGGGAGCGAACGGCCGCGCCGCGCGCAAGGTGTCTGTCCCGCCCCCTGGGAACCGCGTGAGCGCCGGCAGAGACCGCGGTTAAGTGGCCGGCCGGGTTCAGCAGAGCCGAAAAGCCGGGGCCTGCAGCCATCGAGGAAGGTGTCCCCTTCACGCCTCTACCCCGAAATCTCCCGTCGCGGCATCGTCACCCCAAGGGACAGACACTTGGCACCAATGAGTACTCCACAGCTAAGCCCACGAAGGTGCACGCCCCGGGGCGCCACTGCATCATTTCACAGCCACTCCGAAATAACAGCAATAATATAAAAATAGCAGGTGGCTTTGATGGTGTGCGAAGCGGCAGCCGCACACACACATGGATGCTTCTGGTCTTACTTAACCCAGGTCCAACCCAACTCCGTTTACCGCCGGCTCCAGGCCGGGGGCTTGAAGGGAGGGGCTTCGCGGCCTGCGTAGCTCTGCCTCGAAAAACCTGCTTTTTACAAATGGACAGAGAGACGCGGAGCTGAGGGAGCCTGTAGGGCCCAGGCTGGGGGCCTGGGGCGCTGGGGGCTTGGGGGGGGGGCCGGGTCCGTCTCCCTCCCGAGTCTAGTCCGCGCGCTCATTCGAAGGGCGCCCGCCCAGCGCAGAGGTCGTGGGTACAGTCTCTAACCTGACAACCTCGGCCCCATTTCTCAGCAGGCGAGGGCGAATTTTTGGTCGTCCAACTACCTCAAAGCCGCCACCGTGCCTGCAATTCGCGGCGACCTCGCTCGCGGCTCTTGGAGAGCAGTTAGGGACAAGCTTGGCGCCCGCCTCCCCTGCCCCGGGGGACCCCCCACCCCCCGCCCTCCGGAGGCCGCGCTGGGCCGCAGAGTGCCTGTCACTTCTCCACTGTCTCCAGGGCCCATCCGTGCGCAGCCTAACCGCTCCGAGCGCAGGCGGGAGGCCCAAGGCTCCGGCCCGGTGTCCCCGGGGGCCTTCTCGGCCTGGCGCCCAGGAACACCATACACCTCCAGGCCAACCAAGCCCGGCGGCCTCAACGCGTTTCTCCGGTCGCCTCCAGGCGACCAGGAGGCCCACTGTGGCCAGGCGCCCGGCGACGCGGGCTCGGCGGCCGGCGCCAGAAGTGGGCAGCGCCCCGGCTGCGCCCGCCCCGCCCCGCGGGCATCCTCCCGCGAGCCTCTCCTCCCCGCCGGCCTGCCCTCCGCCCAACACCTCCTTCCTCACCCTCAGGAGCTGGAAATTCATGTCGCCAGCCCTTCAGCCTCGGTGACTTGAGGACTTTCGGATCGGGAGCCACGCTGGAAGAGCTCCCCAGGGGCCGAGTCGTGTGCCGTAAAGTGCTCGGAGGTTTATTTAATTAACGGGAGGGGGAAGTAGGGAGGGGGTTTCAATTCACAGCCAAAACCGGCTATCGCGATTGGAAGACACACCTGAAAGGTCGTCCTTACTCCTCCCCTGCCCTCCTCCCCTCGGAAACTGTAAACTCGCCAATTGAAAAGGGTCTTCCTTGGCGTTTTGGACGAGCTTTACCGCGTGTGTGACAGGCAGTACCGAAGAGAGCTGCTTCCGTCACGAAATTGTCTCTAACGGAGCCTACGGCTTGCTGGCAGAGGACACTTTAAATCTATTTAAGTCTCCAAATCCAGATCTATTAACATTTCCGTGAATTCTCAGCCGTCAATTTCTAGCTTTGATCTGACTTCAGGCACCTCACAGGCTTCCAGGTCCAGCTAAAACTGAGCGGCAGAGGGGTGGGGGGAGAGGAGGTGGCTGGATTGGGGCGACGTGTCTTCCTCTGGTGCCTGAAAGGTTTGCTTGCACCTTGGCCATCCATGCCCTTAACCTTAAGAACACAGCTTCAAGTGCTGTGGTTACAAAACAAACAAAAACAAAAGAAAACAAAAAAAGCATAAACAACAACAACAACAACAAACAACAGAGAGCCCAGTACAATACAGTTTTCTTAAGGAACACTATCTACCCAAAAGTAAACGCCATGTGTGGGCTGTGTCTTCACTTTGAACATCATGGGGGCCACTGAGAGCCCCAGGACCAGCCGGAGGAGAAATCAGAATTGCAGAGAGCCAGTTGTCCCTCCTTACTTGGGTCCTTGATGGTTTGCACACAGACCCTGCCCAGACAACCCCAAAAGTTTCCCCCCCCACAGGGAGGTGAGTTGAAAACTTATCCAAGATTCTTCTATGTGTGCCTTTAGAAGAAAGTGGGGGGGGGGGCGGGGAGAAGAGGCTGAAAAACTGCAGGTTTCAACCCCACCTACGGGTGAACTCTTCCAGTTTCTCTGTTTCCCAGTTGTTTCAAAGGCACAGTTCTTTAAATGCACCAACAGATTTTCAATGCTAGAACCATCCATGGAGATTTTTTACACTTCTCGAAACAAAAACTGATGAGAGCACAGCACGGTTTCAATGAAACTCTTCTCTGCTACCGCTTAGAATACAAAACTACAGGGAAACTGAGCTCGGTTAAGATGTAAGTAGGACTTTGGTTGTTAATATTCTTCTCTTCTAAGATCAACACATGCTGTGCTTTTTTGGTCCTGTTATAGGAATAGCTATAAGGGGACAGGCCACAGTTTTGGGGTAGCCACACCCAGGCAACAGGATGCGGTTGGGGGAGGGGTGTGGAGAGAAAACTGACTTCCCTTCCTTATGGTTGGGGTTTTGTTTTCCTTTGGGAGGGTGCAATTAATGTGTCTTGTGTTTATTTTTTTTTTTAATTTTTTTATTTAAGTGATCTCTACACCCAACATGGGTCTCAAACTCATGACCCCGGGATCAAGAGTCTCTGGTGCCTGGACTGAGCCAGCCAGGCGCCCCTTAATTATGTTTTTAAATGAACACACTAATCACTGTTAACATCCTGAGTTGATTTCCAATCTTAATCCAGGTATGCTTTTGTTTTCATTATGTTTCTGGTCTTCCGTGTTGCTGCTGTGACTGTGTCTTAGCTTTATAATTAAAAGAAAAGAAAGAAAAGAAAAGAGAAGAGAGAAGGAAAGGAAAGGAAAGGAGAAAAGAAAAAAGAAAAGAAAAGAAAAAAGAAAGGGGCGCCTGGGTGCCTCAGTCAGTTAAGCGTCTGACTTCAGCTCAGGTCAGGATCTCGGGGTTCTTGAGTTCAAGCCCCAAGTTGGGCTCTTTGCTGACAGCTCAGAGCCTGGAGCCTGCTTCAGATTCTGTGTCAACCTCTCTCTCTCTCTGCTCCTCCCCTGCACGTGCGCGCGCTCTCTCTCTCTCTCTCTCTCTCTCAAAAATAAATAAACATTGAAAATTTTAAAAAAAGAAAAAAAGGCAGCTCAGTCAGTTAAGCAGCCGACTTTGGATCAGGTCATGATCTCTCTGTTCGTGAGTTCGAGCTCCACACTGGGCTCTGTGCTGACAGCATGGAGCCTTCTTGGGATTCTCTCTTTCTCCCTCTCTCTCTGTCCTCCTCCCAAAATAAATAAATAAACTTAAAACAAAAACCAAAAAAGCAAAAATAAGGTTCGAGGCCCATGTGGGGCTCAGTGCTGACTGCTCAGGGCCTGGAGCCTGCTTTGGATTCTGCGTCTCCCTCTCTGTCTGCCCCTCCCCCGCTCACACTCTGTCTCTCTCAAAAATAAATAAACATTAAAAAAAAAAAGAATAAACATTTTTTAAAAAAATTTTTAAAGAAAGAAACTATAGCCACTGTTATTGTCCAAATGGATTATTTGACTCCAGAAACCGGAGCCCCCTTGCACTGTCACAATACATAATTATGAAAACTTGGCGCCAGGGCAAGGTTTCTACCTCCCCAAGATCTTTCCTCCAGTGGGGAGCTGCAGTAGGACCCCTCTGGGGAAACGCTCAGGTCCCGGCAGCCCAGTGTGTCCTGTTTCCTCCGCCCACTCTTCCCCCGTCCTACGAGCCTGGCTGCAGTATCTTCACGGTACTTCCTCACGTGGCTCACAAACGTTGACTTCCTTGGACCCGCTCCCAAGCCCCGGAGTTCTGCGTGTAAGAACTCATTTCAGTGGGGCCTTTGGACCAACAACAACAACAACATTTAAAAAGCCAAAATGGCACTATGGCAACCCAGGGATCCAGAGGGAAACCCTAGCCAGCGAAAATCAGCACCGAATTAAAACCAGAACCTAAAAAGAAAGACATGAAAGATACGATTCTTTAGATCCACTCTATAATATAAAACAAATAGCAATTTCCAGCCCTTTTGAGTATCAGGCACACCAACCAAAAAATTTTAAAGACGAGTGCGTGTATATCTGTGTGTATATATATATCTTCTCACCTGAACGAAATCTTCAGCCTCCGAAACTAATAGTTAGAAATGTCTTGGGGCGCCTGAGTGGCTCAGTCGGTGAAGCATCCGACGTCAGCTCAGGTCATGATCTCACCCACCGTCCGTGAGTTCGAGCCCTGTGTCGGGCTCTGTGCTGACAGCTCAGAACCTGGAGCTGCTTCGGATTCTGTGTGTCTCCTTCTCTCTCTGCCCCTCCCCCACTCACATTCTGTCTGTCTCTCAAAAATGAATAAATGTGAAAAATAAATAAATAAAGATTCTCTCTCTCTCTCTCTCTCTCTCTCTCTGCTCCTCCCCCCTCTCTAGGAAAAAAAAATGCCTTGTATCAACATTTCCTTTTTATAAGAAGCTTAGGTATGCTCAAAGAAGATTCAGAACACGACCCTGCCCTAGTTTATCCTATTAGGCAATAATTAGTGTTTATTTTGCAAGAAGATGTTCTGCCGCTGCATAAACAGACCAGTACAACCACCTCCAATTGCATTTATTTGTCAGTTGCAAAGTTGTTATGCATTAGAATCTTGGACAAAGCATGAAGCAGTGATTCCCAAGGTGAAGTTCAAGACCAGGAGCCTCGGCCCTGGCATCCCCTGTGCTAAAACCCCCAGTTCTCAGGGGCCACCCCAGCCAGGCTCACTCTATCCGGAGCTCCATGGGTGGAGTCAGCAACCTGGGCTCCTGGGTCCTTCTGGTACGTGCTGAAGTCTGAGACCCACTGGCATGGATGATTCCTGTGAAAACAAATGTGAAGTTATTTCTTCCCTCGTTCACATGGGAGACTCCGAAACTATGTACAATGAATCTTAATCTGCATGTTCCAAAACCATAACTGTGTAAACTGGATTCTTCTATCCCTCCTCAGGGGCTAAGTCACATAAACTCTCTATGTTTATGTGATGTTCTTCAGTCTTATGGCAAATGTGTCCTTTTTTTGTTATTTAAATTCAAGTTAGTTAATATACAGTGTAGTCTTGGACAAATTTGTCTTTTTTTGAAGTTTATTTATTTAGGGGCGCCTGGGTGGCTCAGTTGGTTAAGTGTCCGACTTCGGCTCAGGTCATGATCTCACAGTTCATGGGTTCGAGCCCCGCGTCGGGCTCTGTGCTGACAGCTCGAAGCCTGGAGCTGCTTCAGATTCTGTGTCTCCCTCTCTCTCTGCCCCTCCCCCACTCATGCTCTTTCTCTCTCTCTCAAAAATAAATAAATAAGCATTTAAAAGTTTTTTAAAGTTCCTCAGGAAAAAAAAAACTGATTGCTTCCTATCTATTCCCTTCCCCCACCCAAAAGATTCATTTATGAATCCAAGTTTCAATTATACTCAGGAAAATACTGAAGCCCTGAAAGAAGTGATTACGAGAAACCATGTCTTCCACAGCCCCATTTCATCCAAATAAGCACATCATCCATTTCTTCTTCTGGACCCCCATCCTTCAGACAAGACAGCAAACAGAGTTGGTCCCCTCTCTTGGACCAACTGCCTGCCCCTACGAATCTCGATGACCCCCCAGAGAAGGACAAGTCAGTTACTTGAAAGGTCAGTAACAGGAGGGTAAGGACCAGGGCTGGAACCAAGGTGAGGGAGCAAAATTTAAGACACCAAAAAACAAACAAACAAACAAACAAAAACCCTCAGTGATCAAGACAATGTTGTAATGAAAGATTAAAAATGTTTTTAAATATTTCTTTATTTTTGTGAGAGAGAGATACATAAAGTGTGAATGGGAAAGGCAGACACACACACACACACACACACACAGAATCCGAAGCAGTTTCAGGTTCCAAGCTGTCAGCACAGAGCCCGACTCGGGGCTCAAACTCACAAACCCCGAGATCATGACCTGAGCCGAAGGCGGACGCTCAACCCACTGAGCCCCCCAGGCGCCCCTTTAATGCAAGATTTCTACAAAATCAAAGGAACCAAATAAGTCCTCGATGACAAGATATCCAAATTGTGGATGAAGACAGGCCGCTTGTTTCATGGCCCTGTGTTATCGTGCAGTGGGGATAGTTATTTCCAAGCAGCCCCCAGTCCCGAGCCTCTGTGTCCCCAGCCCGGTGTCTGCTGAGAGATGATGGCCGGCAAGCAAACTGGATGGACAGAGGCTTTGCACTAGGCCCTGCTTTTGACCGTAGAGCTTTTCTTAATTTTTGTCCAACTGGGAGGATAGTTTACATCCTACATACGTAGGCGCACCTGTTTTTCCTTGGCCTCGGGCTCCAAGCATTCGGCTGCTTAGGCTGGCAGGGCAGTAGGAGAGGCCAAGGCCCCACCATCCTAAACACAAGAAAACAAGGGGCCCGAATGGCTTAAACACCCCATTGTATTTAGGCTCCCCGTGAGGCTGGAAGGCTGCTGGGGTCTGCCCTTCCTGGAACGCACCACGCCTTCCTCTCTTACTCTGTGGTTAAGACTGCAGGCTCGGGAGCCCACGGTCCTCCAATTCCCAACTCCGCTTCCCGTGAGCCAAGTACAGTACTTCAACTCACCGCGCCTCAGTGTTCACATCTGCAGAATGGAGAGGATAACCCTATCTCACAGGGTCGGCGACTGACAAGTAAATGAGATGACGCATGAAAGTATCCAAAACAGCTGGAGTGGGGCGCCTGGGTGGCTCAGTCAGTAGAGCGTCCGACTTCGGCTCAGGTCGTGATTTCGCGGCTCGTGGGTTTGAGCCCCGAGTTGGGCTCTGCGCTGATAGCTCAGAGCCTGGAGCCTGTCTTTGGATTCTGTGTCTCCCTCTCTCTCTGCCCCTCCCCTGTTCACGCTGTCTCTCTTTCTCTCTCTCCCAAAAATAAATTAAAAAAAAAACATTAAAAAATTCAAAACAGCTGGAGCGCCTGGGTGGCTCAGTCGATTAGGCGTCCAACTCTTGATCTCAGCTCAGCCTTTGATCTCAGGGTTGTGAGTTCGAGCCCGTGTTGGGCTTAAAAATAAATAAATAAAAATAAGTAATCCCTGACATATAGAAGTCTAATGCCTGTAATAGCTTCTACATTAGGCTTTTTTTTTTTCTCTTTTATTTGGGTTTTTCCATATGCCTACTAGCTAACGTGTATTGACACCACGTGGGCCTTAACTGTTCTAAGCCCTCTTGCCTGTATTCTCTCATCGAATCCTCGTAGGAACTCCTTGGGGTCGGAACTATTACTATTTCCATTTTGAGCTTGCAGGAACTCAGGAACACGGAGGCTGAGTAACGCACGCTCGGGGCCAGGCAGGTGGCAGAGGCGGGGAAATGAGACACTAGGTGCTAACCTGCTGGGGACTAAACACACACCCTAACACGTTGAGTCTGGTTGTCTTTTGAAACAGCCTGTGGCACAGTTAGCACATGGCCACAGGCTGTTTAGAGCCTGGGGGCCCCAGGGTGAGGTCCGGAGACTCTCTGGGGCCTGCAGAAAGGCAGATCTACCCTTTCCCGGGTGTGGTGTTTCCCAGTGGAGCCGGGCCGACTGGAGCCGGGGCAGCCGGCAGCACTATCTACCGTCTCCCTATACTCCTGTCCGCAGGATAGAAAAAGTGCCGATTTCCTCCCAGTCACCGCCTGGGGAGAGGTAACCTCACCGATCCTTCATTTGGGCCAATCAGGTGGACGAAAAGAAAATGGCACCTTTGCTCTGCATCTTTTCAAATGTTTGTTGGTCATTTGTTTTACTTCTTCTGTAACCCATTAGTGTTACTTGCCCATTTCTCTATCTAGGAATCTTTTCTCTAATATTTTTTTCATTTTTTTCTTTAAATTGTTGCTATTTATTTATTTTTATTAAAAAAATTTTTTTTACATTTATTTATTTTTGAGAGACAGAGAGAGATCATGAGGAGGGGAGGGCCAGAGAGAGAGGGACACACAGAATCGGAAGCAGGCTCCAGACTCAGAGCTGTCAGCACAGAGCCCGACGCGGGGCTCGAACCCACGAACTGAACTGTGAGATCATGACCTGAGCCGAAGTCGGACGCTCAATCAACTGAGCCACCCGGGTGCCCTTATTTATTTATTTTTAAGGAAACTCTACCCCCGACGTGGGGCTCAAACTCAAGACCCCCAGACCCAAAGTCACACGCTCTACAGACTGAGCCAGCTGGGCGCCCTCTCTGATATTTTTTCAACTGCTTTCATAAATCAGGATTAATGTTTAGATCTTTAATGCAGCTAGTGTGACAGGGGACAGGTGCATGGGAGGGGGCACACTCTGATGGTCTAAGGGAGACAGATCTAATTTTTAAAAAAAAAAAATTAAGTTTATTTATTTATTTTTGGGAGAGAGACAGAGAGAGCGATCGGGGGAGGGGTAGAGAGAGAGGGAGAGAGAGAATCCCAAGCAGGCTCTGCACTGTCAGCACCGAGCCCGATGTGGGGCTCGAAATCACAAACCGTGAAATCATGACCTGAGCCAAAACCAAGAGTCAGATGCTTAACCGACTGATCCACCAGGTGCCCCTAATTTTTATTCTTTCTAAAGGAGAGGTGATAGCCAATTGCCTTCACGGTGCAGGTGGGGCCGACTGAAGCACCACGTTTTGTTTTTTAATGTTTATTTATTTTTGAGAGAGAGAGAGAGAGAGAGAGCACAAGCAGGGGAGGGGCAGAGAGAGAGGGAGACACAGAATCCGAAGCAGGCTCCAGGCTCTGAGCTGTCAGCACAGAGCCCAACGCGGGGCTCGAACTCACGAACTACGAGATCGTGACCTGAGCCGAAGTCGGACACTCAACCGACTGAGCCCCCAAGGCGCCCCTGAAGCACCATTTTTAATCCAGAAGAGCTGACCTCTATGTACATGTGGATGTTTCTGCCTCCTGATCCGTTTCCTTTAATAGTCTGTTCCTATGCCCACGCCACTTGGTTTTGATTATTGTACTTTTGCACTCATTTCCATATCTATCTTGTCTCCCTGATTCACGTCTTCCAGAATAGTCTTAGAGTCAATGTGTCACATTCTTCCCCACCTCATCTCTCTCTCTCTCTCTCTCTCTCTCACACACACACACACACACAAACACACGTGCGTGCACGCTTTGAGTGGAATTACTCCGAATGTATAAAGATGTAGCATCTTTATACAACAAGGCTGAGATTAGGTCTCTTTTAGGTCTAGAAGAAAAAGGAGACCCCCAGACCTGAGGCAAAGCTCCCAATTAAAGCAGTGGCTCTCAGCAGGGCGATTTTGTCCCCTAGGGGACATTTGGCGATGTCTGGAGAGATCTCTGGTTTTCTCAGCCCGGGAGGATGTGCCCCTGGCATCTCGTGGGCAGACATCAGGGAGGGTGCTGACCATCAGATGTGATGTGCACAAGGCAGCCCCCCAAGGACAGGGGTACCTGGTCCAAAATGTCAACAGCACTGAGAAACAGCGTTGAGAAACGCTGAGTTATTTGGATTTGTTCATCAGAATCCACATGGGTGAACCCGGATAGAGGAGCACCACAGTGCTCAGTGACTCACCTGCAGCTCTGGCCCAGGGCTTCTCTGGCATCCTCGGGCGGTGGCCCAGGATGGGGACGGGGCAGCACCAAGGCTCCCAGCCGGATGTGAAGCTGAAGCGGCACCCGGGGACAGGGGCACGTTGCCTGAACTATCCTTTCCTCTTAGGTTCACTTCCTAAGGGTGGGAATCAGAATGGCTTGTATAAAATTAGCTCTTGCCATATATTTTTTTTTCTTTCCTTTCTTCAAGTCTTTAAGTTTATTTATTTATTGGGGGGGGGGAGGGGCAGAGAGAGAGGGAGAGAGAGAAACCCAAGCAGGATCCACATTGTCAGTGCAGAGACCAAACACGGGGCTCAAACTCACTAACCATAAGATCATGACCTGAGCTGAGATCGAGAATGGGACGCTCACTGGAGCCTGCTTCGGATTCTGTGTCTCCCTCTCTCGCTGCCCCTCCCCAGCTTGTGCTCTCTCTCTCTCTCTCTCTCTCTCAATAATAAATAAAAAAAAATTCTTTAAAAAAAAAAAAAAAAGAATGGGATGCTCAGGGCGCCTGGGTGGCTCAGTTGGTTGAGTGTCCCAACTTCAGCTCAGGTCATGATCTCAGGGTTCAAGAGTCTGAGCCCCGCATAGGGCTCACTGCTGTCAGGGCAAAGCCTGCTTCGGATCCTCTGTCCCCCTCTCTCTCTGCCCCTGCCCCATTCACATTCTCTCTCTCTCTCTCTCTCTCTCTCTCTTTCTCTATCTCTCTCAAAAATAAATATTTTTTAAAAACTTCAAAAAAAAAAACAAAACACCAGTAGGATGCTCAACCGACTAAGCCACCGAGACGCCCTTCCTTTCTTAAAGCTTTAAATCAACTTTATTGAGGTCTAATTGCATATCATAAAATGCACTGATTAAATGCATACTTTGATGAGTTTTGAAAATCAGGATATGGAATATTTCCATCACCCCGAACAGTCCCCTCTGCCCCTTGGCAGTCAGTGTCCCCCCATCTCCAGTTCCAGGCGACCGTCAATCTGCTTCCTTCATTATAAATGATTTTAAACTGTTCTCAAGTGTCATAGCAATAAAACGTATAGAAGTAAAATGTGCATTTTTACATCTGGCTTCTTCCCTCGGCATATTTCTGGCATTCGTCTATGCTGTCTGTGTGCCAGTGTTCCTTTCCTTTGTAACGCTGAGTAATAGTTTGTTGTGTGTACTCCACAATCTGTTTATTCATTCACCTGTTAGTTCACTGACATTTGGGTTATTTTCCAGTTTGGGACTCATCTTAGCTCTGGCTGCTGTTACAAAATGCCATAACCGAGGTGGTTTATAGAAGATACACACAGATTTCTCACAGCTCTGGAGGCTGAGAAGTCCAAGACTGAACCGCTGCAAGTTCAGTATCCATTGAGGGTCTGGTTCCTGGGTGCGAGGTGGCCATTTTCTCACCGCGTTGTCACAAGGCGGAAGGAGACAGGGAGCTTTCTGGGGCCTCTTTGATAAGGATCCCAGACCTGGTCATGAGGGTGAAATCTCCCTAAGACCCCACCTCCTACTACAGCACATGGAGGATTAGGTTTCCATGTGTGAATTTTGGGGGGGACACAAACACCCGGTCCATTGTAGGACTATCACAAATAAAACCGCTTTGTACATTCACCTACAAGTCTTGGTGTGGACGTATAGATTCATTTCCCATCTTAAATACCTAGGGCTGGGATACTGGGTTATATATTTATGTCCATAGTTATGTAGACAGTTATATATATAGTTACACGTGTAGTTTTACATAGTGACACATATGGTTATATCTAGTTTGATATATACTTATATATTAATAGGATTTATATAAAGACACATATATGTTATATATATATACACATACATACCTGTATGTATGTGCATATATGTGTGTATATTATATGTGTATTTTATATGTTATATATAATATATGTATTATATATGTAATATGCATATTATAGAATACATAATGTGCATATTATATGTATTATATAAGATATATGTATTTTTTTAGTAAACTCTACACTCAGTGCGGGGCTCAAACTCATAACGCCCTGAAATCAAGAGTCGCATGCACTTCCGACTGAGCAAGCCAGGTGCCCCAGGAGATACACACATTTTTTAAGGAGAATTAGCGCGTGATATTATGGAAGCTGACCAGCCCCAAGAGCTGCAGGCAGCAAGCAGGAGACCCAGGAGAACCAGAGGTCTGCGTTCCAGCCCGAAGCCAGCAGGCTCAAGACCCAAGAAGAACCCTGTTGGGGTTCTAGTCCAAAGGCTGAAAAAGACCAGTGTGCAGTCAAGCTCAGCTCAAGCTGTAGGAATTTCCCCCTACTCAGCCTCTTTGTTTCACTGAGGTCTTCGGTTGATTGCTTGAAGGCCTCCCTATTACGGAGAGCCATCTCCTTTACTTAGTCTACCCATTCAAATGCTAATCTCACCCAGAAACACCCTCACACACCCATCCAGAATGATGTCTGACCAAATATCTGGGCACAGGGTGGCCAGGTCAAGTTGACACATACAATTAATTATCAGGACATCCAAGCAAAGACTCCTGGGCGTGGGGGTCCTTGAGATTTTTAGGTTCTCGGGGGTTGCTCCTTTCTCTCCAGTGCTTCACACTGTACCCAACTCACACTCCCTGACCCTCATCTCTGCCTCCCTGGACCGTCTACAGAATTTCCCAGGTCTGGTGCAACATGAAAATCCAGGCCTTATTCAACAGTTAAGATTTTCCAGATAGTAATAGCAGGGTATCAACCCAAGCACGAGGCCCTTCTAAGCTTGGGACCCTAGGCAGCTGCACGTGTCACACACTAGTTTTGGGTGCAGAAGAGGCACGGGCTTGCTTCCTCTCCAGCTCCTCAGAATGCCCTGCTCTGCTTTGCCCACCCTGTGCTGCAAGCCAGAGGGCACCTTGGGGCAGAAAGCGGGCTGGTCATGGAGTGCAGATGGCTCCCTCCCCGTTCAGGGACCACAGTCCAAGAGGCTGAATGTCCACTGTCTGAAAAGAGTTGGTTCATATATTTTGTCCAGTTTCCAGCTGTTGACAGCAGGCAGGTAACTTCCGTGGTGAGTTTCTTCATTGGTCCTGCAAGTAGAAGTTATTCCTCACGTAGGCCTGACCGCGCTGTGAGCAAGGTGCTGTGTTAGGCAATTGAATTATTTTTTAAAATTTTATTTCACAGTAATACATGAGTATATTTGTCTCTTTTTATTTTTCTAACATTTATTCATTTTTGAGAGACAGAGCATGAGCAGGGGAGGGGCAGAGAGAGAACAAGACACAGGATCGGAAGCAGGCTCCAGGCTCTGAGCTGTCAGCACAGAGCTGGGTGTGGGGCTCGAACCCAAGAACCAAGAGATCATAACCTGAGCTGAAGTCAGACACTTAACCGACTGAGCCACCCAGGGGCCCTGAGTATATTTGTCTTCTAAAAAATGTGAGAGACTACAGGTAAGTCTCTAGTCCCATTGGATCACCACTGCCAGTTTTGGGTCTCTTGCTACTGTTGTCCCTGCTGCTCAAGAGGTACCTAATGATCAGCGTGAGAGGAGCCTTGGTCTCAGCATCTACCTGTACGTCTGAGAGCCCACGAGAAACACAATGTCAGGGGAACTGGCGGACTCAGTCCGTGGACTGTGCGACTCTTGATCTTGGGGTTGTGAATTCGAGCCCCACGTTGGGTGTAGAGATTACTTAAAAATGAAATTAAAACAAAAAAAACTATCAGGGACGCCTGGGTGGCTGAGTCGGTTGAGTGACCCAGGGTCATGGGATCAAGCCCCCATCACGCTCTGCACTGAGCATGGAGACTGCTTAAGATTCTCTCTCTCTTTTCCCTTCTGCCTTAATCCCTCACTCGTGCTCATTCTCTCTCTCAAATAATCAATCAATCAATCAATCAATCAAATGTCTTAAAAAAACTATCTAAGTGGTGCCTGGGTGGCTCAGTCAGTTAAACATCCTACTTCAACTCAGGTCATGATCTCCTGAGTCGGTGAGTTCGAGCCCCGCATCAGGCTGTGTACTGACACCTAGGAGCCTGGAGCCTGCTTTGGATTCTGTGCCTCCCTATCTCTCTGCCCCTCCCCCTCTCTCTCTCTCTCTCTCTCTCTCTCTCTCTCTCTCTCTCTCAAAAATAAATAAATATTAAAAAAAATTTTTAACTATTTAAAAAAAAAAGAACGAATCCCACACCTGGGCATTTGCTGAAGAGAAATGAAAACATACATCCATCAAAAAAGACACAAGAATGCTCTGAGCAGCTTTGTTTATAATAACCTCAAACTGAAAATAATCCAAATGTCTGTTAACAGTAGGATGAATAAATATATTGAGGTATACGGATACAATCGCTTGCGGCACCTCAGGGAAGAAGCATGTGACCTACCCCTGGGTGCGAGAGCCTGCCCACATCTCACAGACAGGGCATTACAGTAACAGAAGCTGGACACAGAAGGATATCCTGTGGGGGGTGAAGTTCAAGAACAGGGGAACTAATCCAATGGTGGTAGAAGTCAGAATAGCGGGGACGGTGACCGCGTTCGTGTGGGGTGAATGGACAGGGAAGGCAGGAGGGGACCTTGAGGGGTAATGGAATGTTCTAGGTCCTCATCTGGGTATTGGTTACAAGAGCATATTTACTCTGTGAATATTGACTGAGCTGTACACTAAAGATGTCGTGGTTTGTTGAATTTCACTCAATTTTTAAATTTTTTTTTAATGTTTATTCATTTTTGAGAGAGAGAGAGACAGAGTGTGAGCAGGAAGAGGGTCAGAGAGCGAGAGAGACACAGAATCTGAAGCAGGCTTCAGGCTCTGAGATGTCAGCACAGAGTTTGATGCGGGGCTCAAACTCACAAACCGTGAGATCAGACCTGAGCCGAGGTCGGACGCTTAACCGACTGAGCCACCCAGGCGCCCTGAGTTTCACTCAATTTTTAAAAAGTGAAAACAATAATGTAACTGACCCCTAGGGAGGAAATAATTAAAGCAGCCATGAAAATCACAAGGAAGTGAATTGGCCCCTATGTGACAGATGCTTGAGGAAAGATTTAATTGTATGCATCGTGACGACTTTTATAATAATATATTTTAAATAATATACTATGTAAGTCTCTTTTAAACTTTTCTTTTTTTAAATTTTATTTTAAGTAAGCTCTACATCCATGGTGGGGCTTGAACTCACGACCCCCGACCTGGAGATCAAGAGTTGCCTGTGTGGAGCCAGCCGGGCGCCCCTAGTCTATCTTAAATTACTTGAGGTCTTTAATTGTATTTGGGCTTTTTGTTGTTGTTGTTGTTTTCTTTGCATTACTATTTTTGAAAGAGAAAGATCAAGCGTGCACACGTGAGTGGGGGAGCAGCAGAGAGAGGGGGAGGCAGAGGATCTGAAGCAGGCTCTGTGCTGTCAGCAGACAGCCCAATGCGAGGCTCAAACCCACAAACCACAAGACCGTGACCTGAGCCAAAGTTGGGCGCTTAACCCACTGAGCCACCCCGGTGCCCCTTCAGGTCTTTAATTATAGTTGTAATTGATGTTTAGATACACAAGATAAAAACACCTTTTTGCTTTAAATTATGTAAGGAAAATTAGATTTGTAACTAACATCTAAAATTTAGATATTTAAGAGAAAAAGTATGTGTGTTTAACTGCTTGTGTTGGGTTCATATATTCCTATTCACATATTATCATTCTGCGACTTGCTTTTTCCACTTAGAAATATATCTTGGGGGGGCGCCTGGGAAATCAGTCAGTAGAGCACGCAACTCTTGATCTCTGGGTCCTGAGTTCGAGCCCCACATTGGGTGAAGAGATTACGAACAAAAATAAAATAAAATAAACTTTTTAAAAAAGAAAGAAATATATCTTGAATTTCTAACCGTGTTCTAATGTCTCGTTTTTAGACTCACTTTAGACATAGAATTTCTTAATGTGAATTCTGGTGTTTTCCATATGTTACCCAGCGTCAGGCATATAGGAGGTGCTTAATGAGTATCTGTTTCGTGATTGTCTCTAAAATGTAAAATCCGGGGCGCCTGGGCGGCTCACTCAGTTGAGCGTCCGACTTCGGCTCAGCTCATGATCTCACGGTTTGTGGGTTCGAGCCCCGCGTCGGGCTCTGTGCAGACAGCTCAGAGCCTGTAGCTGCTTCCGATTCTGTGTCTCCCTCTCTCTCTGCCCCTCCCCTGCTCATTCTCTGTCTCTCAAAAATAAATAAACATTAAAAAAAATTTTTTTAAATGTAAAATCCTTGAGGGCCCAAGAATTTGTCTGTGCATTCGCCGCAGGTAGGGGGAAGCCACATCATACATATTAGTGTACTCTTACTATAAAATCTCTCTGCCTCTACCGTGTCCCCATGAGTCTGGTGTCAGTTCCCTCGCCACTAAGAGGGGGTAGGTCGAGGCTCAGAGAGGCTGCATAACTTGCCCAGGGCCACACACCAAGTGAAAACCGGAGACACAGGCTTCGGACTCTGAAAAGCCTGAGTTTAGCTGAGACACTGAGCCTCCAGGGAAGGCTATATAGTCGGGCAGATGAACGGGAAGAGGAGGTTTGGGGAGGAAGATGAGGAGGGAAGAAATGAAGCAGAGGCTGAGAAGAAGGCCACCGGGTCCCTGAGGCTGGTCGGTGACCCCCAGCCCCACCTGACCCTGCTGCCCCGCCCCAAACCAGCCTGCAAGCTCCCTGGAACTTGTCCCCTTAGCACACGAGTCCTTCTAGGAGGGTCATGAAGTCACAACTATTTCATCACAGGTCATTTGCCTCTCTCACTCTGTGCGGTGGAATTTTCCAGAGGCTATCTGATGTGTGATATGACCACAGAGTGAGGAGAAACAGACACGAGAAGGGAGTTGCAGAAAGCAAAACACAATACCAGCGTTCTCGTGAAAAAAAACTTTTTCTGTAGTTTTAGAAAATTTGGTTATTTTTTCTGTAAACTGTTTTTAGGTTAACATGTAATGGGTTTATTGTTACTTCAAATAAATATATTTTTAAAAGTCTCAGTAACTCCTGATACAGTAAATATTGATAACCCACATCAGCAAAAGCTTTTTGAGAATTTCAATAAATTTTTAAGTTTATTTATTTGAGAAAGAGAGAGAGAGAGAGAGCACGCATGAGCACACATGAGCAGGGAAGGGGCAGAGAGAAAATCCCAAGCAGGTGTTGGACACGGGGCTTGAACTCATGACCCATGAGATTATGACCTGAGCCAAAATCAAAAGTCGGACGCTTAACCTACTGAGGCACCCCAAGAAGTGCAATAATTTTTAAAAAATGTAAAGAAGTCTTTAGACCAAAACTTTGGGAATCTCTGCCCTTTGGTGTCCTTGGCCTGCGGGCTCCAAGCAGGTGCTCATTTACAGCCAGATGAAGCGGATGCATGAAGGGGTAAGTGAGTAGGTAAAGGAATCAGGAGTTATGGTTTTGGATACATTTGAGGATAGAGGATCTACTGCCCTAAACACCCGCAGAAGGAAGAAAAGCAGAGAAGGAGGAGAACATTCTCCTTGATAGTTTCCTCCTCTGCAGATGGACAGAAATTGGCCTCCCATCCAACGTTCTGTTTGGATTCTTTACTAAGAAGAAAACCACTGGAGAAGGAGACCGAGAGGAACCCTCTGGGTCGTCTGCTGACTTGCACCTGCTGTGGGTAGGTCTCCAGTGGATGTTTGCGGCCCACGTTCTCCCGTCCTCTCCCCCCTCCCCACCCCCCACTTCCAGATTTGAGGATCTCCCAGATGATTGAAAGGGAAGACATAGGTCAGGAACCGTCGAAAGGAACCCCGGCAAGTTCTGGGGGGAACAAGGGGTTGGCCTCTTGTTACCCGCAGACAACGGGAAGGAGGGAGCAGGCAGGGGGAAGTCGGGTCTGGTCTCCAGTGCCCGGCTGATAGCTGTGGCCAGTGTCCTGGGGTTACTACCCAACCCCCGCAGACTTTTCCCTGTGGATGGAGGCTAGGGAGGAGGGTAGGACGCTTCCTCACTTCTAAGTTCTGGGACTTGATGGTGCCTGTGACACTGGGGAGCTTTGGGGTCAAATTCCACCAGGAAGTCCCTGGTGGGAGAGTGGAGAGAGCAGAGTGTCCCGTGGCAGCAATGAGACCTGAGACCTTCACTGCGCAAGAGGGGCCAGGCGTTCCCAACCTCTTGGGATCTGGGGGAAGGAGAGGTGAAAAGCAGTGTCTGCAAAGCCCTTGGGGAGCGTCCGAAGGGAGAGCTTGGAGTTTGAGAGGGTCACTGTGCGGTGTGTGCAGCGTCCAAGCATCTCTGTGGCAAGGTCTGGCTCTCACTGGACCATGTGGCAGTCATACACATCCCACCTTCTCAAACTGGCCTTTCCCAGCCACCCGAGTCCCCAAGGTCCCCTCCACCCTGTGATCCCTTATCTCTGCCCAGAGTTGTCTCTTTCGCAGTCCTTCATTCCACAAATATTTATCGATCGCCTGCAAAGTGCCAGGCTCCGTGCTGGGGAGCTCACGGTCAACCCACCTGAGGCCCACATCTCTGTCTTTGGGGTCCTCCTGCCGCCCGTGGGAGGCAAACCTTGGCAAACGGTTACACAACCAACTCAAGCATTTACAGAGGCGGTGCCCGGAAGAAACGGGCATCCTGCAGGTCAGGCAGCCTGGGCAGGTCCAGGGATGGGACAGATCTCCACAGGAGGCAACAGGAGGGTCTCGAAGGGCAGACAGATCTTTAAAGGAAGCAGAGGGAGGAAAGGGAGCACAAGGCCCTGAATTGGAAGCTAAGGTGGGGTCAGGAGCTCAGTTATTCTGTCCACAAACACGCCTCCTATTATCTACAGCGCTCAACAAAGACAAAGCATAGACCTGCAATGGATGTTTGGTAAATAAGATGCTCTTCTTAAAGTGCATGGGGGGGGGTGGGCGAGGTAGTCCTTCAAGTGTGCCCGGATGCTCTCGGAGTGCCTGCTCCCCGGCGTGGGGGCGGGGGGCCAGGTCTGGCTAGGGGACGGGCGGGGGACAACCGAGCATCCACAAACCTGAGACCTCAGACAGGTCAGGCACGGGATAGGACGTGAAGGGGTGTGGTGTTTCAGGGGTGACTCCCCGCCGCTCGCTTGAGGGATCCCAGGCACACAGAGGTTTAAGACTTGCTCTTCAGGGCCAGGCCGGCAGCTCAAGTGTGAGAAGCTGACACCTGGTGCCAAACTACTTGTTTTAAGACGAAACCATTAATTACTCTGCGTGATTGAGTCACCTTTTCATACAGTCAATGGCCCAAGCAAAAGCCACCCACGGGCTGTTTAAGTCCTGGGTGGCACCGGGATCTGGGAGACTCTGTACCATGGAATTTAATGGATCGCCTCCCCTCCCCCCTGCTCCCCTCCCCCATAGAATCTATGGGACTTGCAGCGCAGGTACGTTTGCAGCGCAAATGCAAGAAGTCAAGGTGTGTGTCAAAGAGTCGGTAGCCATGGGCTTCAACTAGTTCCCAAAACGCTGCACCCAGCTTAATTAAACACCCCAACGGTGCAGAGAGGCCCCAAGGCCTCGCAAGCTCACCTACCATGCACGCGGACGTGGGGCATCATGACGAGCAGCAATTTCCTAGCTTCTCCCCAGAAGCAAGCCCGATGAAGAGGCTGGGTGAGTGTCTTCTGAGGCCTTTTCGTATCTATTTAAGTCCATATTTCTGCACACAGCTTTTGTAAAGATCTTATTCCTTGCTATTGTTCATGGATTTACCACGTAGCAATAGTCTCTGCTATTTTTCTGCACGAGTGTCCGTGTACCCGTCTCTCTCTCTCTCTCTCTCTCTCTCTCTCTCTCTCTCTCTCTCCGCATCGGCACAGTCCGATGGTGCAGATGATATGATGATTAGCAACATTTCTCATGCTTAGTGACCCCTTGCACTTCTTCTGTGAGCCGCCTGGCCATGCTACCTGCCCACGTTTCTATCGCGCCAGCCTCTTACCTGTTCTGAGCATTGTCTCAGAACCTGTTGAACCCACCTGGGATGGTGCATGTTTGAGGTTTGAGGGGGAGACTCATGTGACAGTGTCCGAATGCACAGAATCCAGCCAATTGCCCCAGTAGAGTTTGTTTAATTTTAATTTTTTTTTTTAATTTTAGGGAGAAAGAGTACAAGCAGGGATGAGGGGAGAGGCAGAGAGAGAGAGAGAGAGAGACAGAGAGAGAGAAGGAGAGTACTAAGCAGGCTCCACGCTCAGCAGGGAGCCCAACATGGGACTTGATCCCATGACCCTGGGATCATGACCTGAGCTGAATTCGAGTTGGATGCTCAACTCACTCTACCACTCAGGCACCCCAGTAGCATTTATTTTAGAACCCCTCCCATTTGAGGGGCACCTGGGGGGCTCAGTGGGTTAAGCGTCTGACTTCGGCTCGGGTCATGATCTCAAGGTTTGCAGGTTCGAGCCCCGCATCAGGCTCCGTGCTGACAATGCAGAGCCCAGAGTCTGCTTCGGATTCTGTGTCTCTGTCTCTCTCTGCCCCTCCCCTGCTGGCACTCTGTCTCTCTCCCTCTCTCTCTCTCTCTCTCTCTCTCTCTCAAAAATAAATAAGTATTAAGAAATATGTTTTAAAAAAATCCCTTCCATTTGAAACTCTGCCTTTATCATCTCTCAGGCTCCCTCCCAGGCATCCATGGCTGTTGTCTCTCCTGCCCTGTTGGCCAAACAGCATCCTCCTGCATCAGCACCAAGGTGGATCACGAGCGTTCGCAGCCTCCTTTCCTCGGCTGCCTCCTCTTGCTGCCTTCATCCTTCACAAGAGCTGCAGGGTCTCTTTGTTCTTCTCCAGCCCCCACCCCCACTCTATTCCCCTCCTCTCAAAAAAATCTTGCCTTAATTTTGAGTGGAATTACGGCGAATGCATAGACACATTTGACAATGCCAGGGATCATTATACTAATGAGACTGAGATTAGGTCACTTTTCCATCTAGAAGAGACAGTTAAGAAAAAAAAACAAAACAAAACAGAACCAGCTTCTTGATGCAGAGCCCTCAGGTTATAAACATAAAAATCCAGACGGGTGACCTGCAGTTTGGCCACAAGGGCATAGAGTCCTCAGAGACTCACCTGCAGCTCTGGCTTTTTCAACCCTGACACTGCTCGGGGGCAGGGGTGTGGCAGCACTGAGGCCCACAGCCCTGAAGGGTGGCGCCCACTCCAAGGTCAGGTGCAATTTCTTTTCAGTTCGGTAGTTGTTTGTATCAGCCCCTGTCCTCACAGGAACTGTTCCTATAAGTGGTATCAAGTAGATTTAAAAAAAGAAGAAGAAAGCTAATTCACATATTGATTACTATTAGGTATTTTCTTTTTCTTTTTTATATTTGTTAACGTTTATTTATTTTTGAGAGAAGAGAGAGAGAGAGAGAGAGAGAGCACGAGCGGGGGATGGGCAGAGAGAGAGGGAGACACAGAATCTGAAGCAGGCTCCAGGCTCTGAGCTGTCAGCACAGAGCCCGATGCGGGGCTTGAACCCCCCATGGACTGCGAGATCATGACCTGAGCCAAAGTCGGACGCTTAACCGACTGAACCAGGTGTCCCACTATTAGGTATTTTCATTGTTCAAAACGTTTTAGTAGACTTTCATTGAGCAAATATTTATCCTCTACTTCACATCCTAGCCAGGGAGATAAGCCATAAGCAAATAAACAGGCCACAGCCAAGTCCAACATTTGGAGATGAGGTCCACGGAACAAGGGAAGTGAGAGGAGGCAGGCAGGGTGCTGGGGTGGTGGAGACAGGACCTTCGAGCTGATGCGGTCAAAATCGGTTGTCAAAGGGAGGTCTCTCACCCAGCCGATACATGAGCGAGCACAGCTTGAATTAGTTTATTTATCTGCGAACTTACTGTTTGTCTCTTCCACTGGAGTGAGAGGCTCAGACCAGCTGGGACCTCATCTGTCCCCAGCAGCCTGGTCGATGCCTGTTACACGGTGGGCTCTCCCTGTTGGAAAGACTGGAAGGAGTAGCAGGATCCACATCTCAGGGGAAAAGTGGATTAATCCTGAATGGGCTGGCTATCTATGCAGTCTAGATAGATAGCCTCAAACTTGACTCACCCTTGGTTTTCCTTAAACTGCCACTGTGGTGTCAGTGGGTCCCGGGCAGGGATTTTGCACTTCTAACGAGCTCCGGTGGCGACGTGGTGGCCTTAATCCGTGGCCGTGCTTGGCATTAAATGACAATGGCATGTGCCAATTTTTCAAAGCTTTTCAGGTTTTCCTTGGAAGATTTAGGAAGATTTAAAAACCACTCCATTGAAACGGTTCTGGTTATCAGATGAGAGGAAATTATTAAATTCTTTTGGAAGTGACAATCCTGTGGGGGTTAGAATAACCCCAAAAAAGTATCTGTTAGGGGCGCCTGGGTGGCTCAGTCGGTTGAACGTCTGACTCTTGATTTCGGCTCATGTCATGATCTCACGGTTTGTGAGTTCAAGCCCCGAGTCAAGTTCCACACTGACAGTGCAGAGCCTGCTTGGGATTCCCTCTCTCCCTCTCTCTGTGCCCCTCCCCCACTGGGGCTCTCTCTCGCACGCGCACTCTCTCGCTCTCTCTTAAAATAAATAAAATAAACTTTAAAAAATGAAGCATGTGTTAGAGACACACACTGAAGTATTTCTGGGTGAAATGATATGAAGTTTGGGGTTTGTTTTAGAACATTGGGGGTGGGGGGGCATCTGGGTGGCTCAGTGGGTTAAGTGTCCAACTTCCACTCAAGGTCATGATCTCTCAGTTCGTGGGTTTGAGCCCCACATCGGGCTCTGTGCTGACAGCTCAGAGCCTGGAGCCTCCTTGGGATCTGTGTCTCCCTCTCTCTCTGCCCTTCCCCAGCTCACACTCTGTCTCTCCGTCCTTCAAATGTAAATCAACATTTAAAAACAAACAAACAAACAAAAGAAAACATGGGGGCAGGAGTTGAGAGAGACGGATGAAGCCTGGAGCAGTGGGAAGAGGTGGTTGAAACAGCGGAGGGTCCAGGGCGAAGGGTGGGTCACTGGACAATTCTCTCTCCATAAGGATGTGTTTGAAACATTCTGTAATAATAATAATAATAACAAAACAACAAATAAAATGGAAATAAGATGTGAGCCGGATTCTCAAGGGCAGCAAGGCTGTTAGGCAGTGGAAGCCTGGCCAAGCACACAATAGCTGCTAGTATTATTCTAATGAACAGCATTATTATTTAAAAAACTGCTGGTCAGCAGTCGTGTAAGAGCTCCGTGCTGGGGAGGAGGAGGGGGAGCAGATTTTGAAAGAGGTGTTCGCTTCATGGTTCTGATCCTTTCTTCTTTTCTCTCTTTTTCTTTTCTTTCCTTTTTTTCTTCCCTCCCACCCCACGTATTCTCTCTCTCTCTCTCTCTCTCTCTCTCTCTCTTTGTAGGTGGTGTGATTTAATTCCCTTCTCCTCCTGTGGCCAGACCCCAGTGCAGGATCTACCAACTTTACTGCAGAAAACTATTAACATTTTCTCTTAACACAAACATTCGCTTACAAAGGAGCAGTTACAGATCTAAGGAACCACACAGTTTCAGGTGCGAGGGAGGAGGGCAGGGGAATGGGTGAAGGACAGGGATTTGTGTTTTTCCCACTTCATAACTTTGTTGGCTTTCTAGTTTAATGTATTTTTTAAATGACGCAGAAGTGCGTGAATATATTTTAGCTATAAAATATTCTTGAAATGTGTACAAATGTACAGCTACAGAATATAGAAATGTCTGTCCCTCTCCCTAGCTTTTTCCCCGGAAGCAAGCACCATTCTTGACGGGAACCAGCTCTTTCTCTCAGACTCTTTGCTTTTCAGTGCTTTCCCTGTGGTTATGTTTAGTAATTCCCTATTTTCTCCACAGAAGCAATCACGATTCAGAAGATGCTTGGAGTCCTTTTTCTCTGTATCTGAGATATCTCTGCAAATAGCTTTATACGTATCTTATTCTCTGCTATTTTACACAAATATCCCACCCAGCGATATTTTAGGCCATTCTTCTACATCATTATCTATAGCTATATCTCATTTTTAAATGTCTGTAGAATAGTGTTTAATCAGGGGTGCCTGGGTGGCTCAGTCGGTTAAGTGTCCGACTTTGGCTCAGGCCACCATCTCGCGGTCCATGAGTTTGAGCCTCGCATCTGGCTCTGTGCTGACAGCTCAGAGCCTGGAACCTGCTTCAGATTCTGTGTCTCCCTCTCTCTCTCTGCCCCTCCCCCGTTCATGCTCTGTCTCTGTCTCTCAAAAATAAATAAACGTTAAAAAATTAAAAAAAAAAGAATAGTATTTAATCAATAAATACAAACAGTAATTTTCTCCTGGGGGTTAGAGGAGCCCAGAAAGATGACTACGACTTGAAGGTTTTGTTCTTGGAGTAACTGGGAAGATATTCCAGAAGAATCTAGAACTTTTCTCGGATGGTGGTGAATCTATGAGACAGTCTCCACCCTGTATGTGTGGTGATTAAAGGAAAGCCCAGCCAGGAGATGAAGCAACAGAACAATGGATATGAACCGTGTCTGGGGGAGCCCAGCGGTGTGGACATGACTTCCCCCCACTTCCGGGTCTAGCTGACTGTGATTTGTTACAAAGTTTAGCCACAGTGATGAATGTTCTGTTACTCACTAGCTCTGTGTTACTTACTCATAGAAACAGGATGGTGGCACCTAAACAGATGGGAAAAGTCTTGTCTGTTACTGAAAGGCACACCATGAAGCTGTAATTTTGAACACCCTTAGGAGGAGGCTGTGCTAGCTACTTGGAGAAGGCCTGCTCGTAGAAACTCTCTCAAATGTAATTATTAGCATGACTTAAGCCTTTCCTGGGCACCAGGCAGTAGGCTAACGGTTACCCTGTCGATCCCCCCGCCCCAAATTCCATTGACCAGTTACTAGGCACCGCCCATGGTTATAGGCATGGGGCATAGACCAGTGACCAAAACAGATCTATCTTCCCCCACAAGGTTTCGGGTCTACGGGGACACACAGCCTCCATCAAATATCCAGAGCTGCAAGGTGGCAAAGTGATGGAGCAAGGAAGATGCTCCAGGCAAAAGACATAGCAAGTGCCCTGCTGTGCAACCCAGCTTGAAGAAAGTCACCCCCGGACCAGCAGGATGACTCTGGACAAGACAATTAACTACTTAGAACTTCTTTTGGTCATCTGTGAGATAACAGCAGTCGCAGCTCATGTGAGCGCAAGCTCCAAAGGTACACCATTGTCAGCTCAAGCATGGGGATCTCTGAGAAGCTTGAAGTGACTGAGCCCCCCGCCCCCCACTGCTGGTCAAAGGTCTGGGCACGGCTGCCTTTGAATTGCGGGCACGCCGGCTGGGCTCTCTCGTCCCTAATCCTGCTGCGAACCCTAACCTAGACCTTTATCTCTGGGAGACGGAACCGGTGGTGGTGGGGAGTGACACTCCACGTGCTGTTCCAAAGACCTTACCATAAGCGTGCTCCTGTGACAATAACAGCAACTTAATTTTCTATGAAATCATCTGGTATTGGCACAACTGCAATCAAAACGCTTCACGGGCTTGAGTAAGACATTTAATGCCCTATCCACGCATGTGTGAAGGTTCAGTAAAGGGTAAAAGTTTTCCATTCATGTCAGTGGAGAGAGACCAGGTAATTCATGAGTGACATTAAAAGGAAACATTTGGGGGCACCTGGGTGGCTCAGGCAGTTAAGCTTCTGACTTCACCTCAGGTCATGGTCTCACAGTCCGTGAGTTCGAGCCCCGTGTCGGGCTCTGTGCTGACAGCTCAGAGCCTGGAGCCTGCTTCCAATTCTGTGTCTCCCTCTCTCTCTGTTCCTCCCCTGCTCACACTCTGTCTCTCTTTCTCTCTCTCTCTCAAAAATAAATAAACATTAAACATTTTAATTAAGAAATGAAGCATTTTGCCGCAAAACCTTCAGTCTTTATTCCAAAAAACGAGTACAGTGGAAAGCAAAGAATTAAAAGTATAAAATGAGAAAGGAATAAACCAGTATAGTAATGGACATGACCTTAACACCAAGACCTGAAGAATAATATTGACAAGATCTACTACATAAAAACCTCAAATATGAGATATTTCAGATATTAAAAAGTGGAAGGAATAAATGCATAAACACCTGCGTGCTTCCCCCACCCCAGTTGGAAATAACACCAGACGGCAAGCTGGCACCCTAAGCAAATAGAAGTTGGAGTATTTCCTTCTGTGCGTGTGTCTGTTCCTGTATTTCCCACGTAGGGTCCATGAGTCACGCACGGGCACAAAACTCGATATAAACGCGGGCACACTGTGTCCTTAGGCAACCTGTGGTTTTCCTCTCAATGATGCGTCCTGGGGACGGGGCTGTGTCGCTGCGTGCAGCTGTCCCACAGGAGGACGCGCAGCTGCGGCCGCGGCTGAGCCGATGCTGGTTGACTGGTGGGTGCCCAGCCCTGTGCTAAATGCCCTACGTCATTACCCTGAATTCTTGCCTCAGCCCGGACCTCGCTGGGAGTTCGTTTCACTTCCCGTTTAACAGATGTGGGACCTGAGGCCCAGAGAAGCCACCGGTGTGTCTGGGCCTTGGGACCCAAGGAAGGAACAACAGAACAGACTCCGGCCAGGACCCTCCCCTGAGCGGGGTGGGCTCCCCAGCAGACCCCCTGTGGGGATAACAGTGGGCAGCGGCCTGTGCCTCCAGACAGGTCCCCCCCCTTCCTGCTGGGACTGAGCCCATTTTCCCCAACTGGCCCTCTTCCTGGACTCTAGAGCAGGCTTCTCCAAGCAGGGTTCCCACAGGCAGCGTCCGCATCACCCGAGAAAACATGAGAAATGCGGGTTATTGGGCCCCACCCTAGACCTCCTGAATCGGACACCGGCCTGGGGTCCCATGAGGCCTGGAGATGCTGATGCAGGGTCAAGTTCACAGCCCTCGGCTCCGTCTGGAAGGGAAGCTCTGCGGGCTTCTTCCCTTCCGGGCAGTGCTCAGCGGTGAGCGGCCGTCACGGGCTCTTATGAAGCTAGTCATCCTGAGACGAACCAGCGGCAGGTGCTGAATGAATAGTGCTGATGAGGGGCGCCTGGGGGGCTCGGTCG
>CM053576.1:5961949-5998210 GCA_028646485.1 Cryptoprocta ferox
CTGGAGATGCTGATGCAGGGTCAAGTTCACAGCCCTCGGCTCCGTCTGGAAGGGAAGCTCTGCGGGCTTCTTCCCTTCCGGGCAGTGCTCAGCGGTGAGCGGCCGTCACGGGCTCTTATGAAGCTAGTCATCCTGAGACGAACCAGCGGCAGGTGCTGAATGAATAGTGCTGATGAGGGGCGCCTGGGGGGCTCGGTCGGTTGAGTGTCTGACTCTCGATCTCAGCTCAGGTCATGATCCCAGGGTCATGGGATCGAGCTGCACGTCGGGCTCCGCGATGAGTGTAGAGCCTGCTTCAGATTCTCTTCCTCTCTCCCTGCCGCCCCCCGGCTCTCACTCTCCCTCATAAATAAATCGATTGATCAATCGATCGATCGATTGATAGATAAGGTAAAAAATAAAATGGCCTTCCTGGGGAGCTTGCAATAGAGATAAGCTCTAGGGGTTTGTTTCAGTTAAAACAAATGTAAGATCTATGGCCCTAAGCCCACACCATATCTCCTCATGTCTTCTGGGTTCTTCCCTTTAATTAACACTGATCCCAGTCACTGACCAATGCAAGAAGCTTCTTGGGACCCCCCGCCATGAGTGCCCAACCCGCCATTTCTTCCCCCCACAGTCCAGTGCCAGGAACGCGGTCGCTGCCTCTCCCTGTCCCTTTCTGGGCACACAGCTTTGTTTTCCTCTGTGTACCTCGGTCTTTCAGAGCTTAATGTCACTGAGACGGATCCACCGATTCACGGAGAGGCAGCGAAGGGGGTATCTGCCCAAGACCAAATGAGGGAAGGAGCACATGGAGGGTTCTGGTGAATTTAAAAAACATTCACTGGGCTGGGGCACCTCGGTGGCTCAGTCGGTTAAGCATCCAACTCTTGGTTTCAGCTCGGGTCACGATCTCAAAGATGGTGAGTTCGAGCCCCCCATCAGGCTCTGCATTGGCAGCACAAAGCCTGCTTGGGATTCTCTCTCTCTCTCTCTCTCTCTCTCTGCCCTTCCTCTGCTCACGCTGTCTCTGTGTCTCTCAAAATAAATAAACTTCTAATAAATAAATAAATAACATCCATTGGGCAGAGGTACCTTGCCAGGCACTATTGCTGGACTTTGGGGTGCGAAGGGGCCATCATGTCACAAGGTCCTCCCTTGACCTTCCTTTCTCGAATAGCTTCTTCACAGACAGTCCCACCCACCACCCTGTTTCCAAGTCTTAACAGCACAAGCATGACTGATAATTATCTTATTAATTTATTTGTATCCGTTTACACTCCTGGTAAGAATTCCGACTTCCCCATGTCCTGAGCAGCAGTAGAGGTTTTCAGACTCACTGGTTTGTGCCAATCTGATGAGTAAGTGAAATAGATTCGAGTTTTAATTTGTATTTCCCTGACCATCAGTGAGATTGAACACTTTTAAAGCTTTACAGGACATTTGGGTTTTCTTTTCTGTGAATTTCCTATTCATGTCTTTCACTTATTCTTTTTCTACTTTCTCTTGTTCTATTGCTTGCCTTTTTTCTTGTCAATTTCTAGAATTTATAGACTGTGTTCTGAAGCATTGCACATACCTGATCTTCATCTATGGATGGTCTTTTCACTTAGAGTATCTCATGTTTTGCCCTAAGGAACTTTTCTTTAATGCAGTTAAATGCATCAAGATTTTCTTTCATGATTTTGTTATTTTATCTTGATTAGGAGTCCTTCCCTTCCCTGATATCGTGATGATATTTCCTGTTTTCTTCTAAAAGTTTTCAGTACTGCATCTTCACACTTACTTCTTTTTTTTTTTTTTTAATGTTTTAATGTTTATTTTTGAGAGAGAGAGAGAGAGACAGAGTGTGGGCGGGGGAGGGGGCAGAGAGACAGGGAGACACAGAATCCGAAGCAGGCTCCAGGCTCTGAGCTGTCAGCACAGAGCCTGACAGCGGGGCTCGAACACATGAAGTGTGAGATCATGACCTGAGCCGAAGTCGGACGCTTAACCGACTAAGCCACCCAGGTGCCCCAGCATTTACTTCTTTAATCCATCTGAAATTTATTTTGTGAATGATCTAATAATTAGGATTTAACTTAATTTCTTGTGATAGCCAGTTTCCCAGAGCCACTTGTTGACTGGCCCATTTCTTCCCCACCAGGTGGTCAGCCTACCCCTGACGCTCGCGTTCCCACAGGACAGTGGTCTTCTCCGAGCCCTCTCCTAGACTTCGGTCTGATACCACCCTGTTTTGCTTGTCGCCGCTTTAGAGGAACGGTTAAAACCTTTTACGGTATGTCCTCTTTCATCTGATTTTGCAAAACTGTCTTGGCTTTCCCTGATTTTTTACAAAGAGACGAACTTCAAAGTCCAAAATCCAGACTCCAAAATCTGAAATCCACAGAGAGCGTATGGGTTTTAAAATCATCCTTGCCAGGTTTATTGGCCAATCCGTTATTTTTTTTATTAGTTTCCATTGAGTTTGAAAATTAACTTGAGAAAAATTGACCTTTGTGTAAAAACCTTATGGTTTTTTAGTAAACTGCTGTAAATTTATCCAAAAAATTGTACACAGATTAGATTTGTTCCTTAACATTTTTTGGTTCTCATATATCTTTATTTTAACTATATCTTCAGTTCTTATTTCCTTGTGTGTAGAAGCTTCATTGCTTTTTTTAAAACATTTATTTATTTTCGAGAGACAGAGAGAGACCTAGTATGAGTGGGGGAGGGGCAGAGAGAGAGAGGGAGACACAGAATCGGAAGCAGGCTCCAGGCTCTGAGCTGTCAGCACAGAGCCCACCTCGGGGCTCGAACCCTCGAACCAGGCGCCCCAGAAGCTCCACTGCTTTTTAAATATGAATCTTTTCTCCAGTAATCTTACTGGATACTTTTATTCGTTGTAATGGTTTGTTGAATCTGCTGGATTTTTGATTTAGTCATCATATAATTAATGAATAATGAAATTTTTGTTTCTTTCCCTTTTATCCTTACATTCTCTCTCATTTTCTTTTTCTTCCCCATCCCCCTCCCCCCCAGCAGGGGTGAGCTTATCTTGGAAACGGGGCGTGGGGGGAACTGAGACTTGTGCTAAAGGCCATTTCTGTTGGGCTTAAATGCCTTTGATTGTGTGTCTGGTCTTATTTTTTATTAAATAATTGGTTTTTAATTACAGAAATAAGACACCCCAGTGATCCAAATAAATCTATGTGTCAGAGCACAAAGTGACAGTCAGTGCTCACTGGCCAGGGCCTGCAGCCTAGGACTGCACGAGTAATAACCGGGGATTTTGTCCTATTCCTAACTTTAGTGGAACCATGTCACCAACAATAATCTTTCTATGCAATTGTGGTAGATACTCTTTATCAAGCTCTGCTGCTCTTAGAGGAAGAGATTGTTGACTGGTTTAAGCTTGGCTGTATATGAAATTTTATGAAATGTCTTTTCTGCATCCACCAGTATACTCAAGGAGCCCAAAGTATTTGCTGAACGAATTCTGTTTTCATCTTCAGAACCGCGCACGGAGTCAGGTCTCGGTTCTGTCATCTGTCAGATGGCAGGTGAGGCTCAGGAGGTTGGTGAGCCTTCCCCAGGGCACCCTGCCAGGAGACTCATGTCAGACCTTTCTGCTAACCCTCTACGCGGGCTCCGTGAAAGTCACCAGAAACCTGGACCTTGGTGGGGGGGGGCAGGTTCCCGGTGGCTGTCTCCTTGGAGACAGAGATCATCTTTGTGCATTTCCAGGACCTAAGGTGACGGACTCCAAAGTTGAGAGACATGGATGTCCCCGTTGTAACCCAGTGGTCACATGCCCCGTCAGTAACTGATACAGGGAGGCCCTATAAAGCACACACCATCTCTACGATTTTAGCAGGGTTGATGGATAAAATATAGGATGCCCCATTAAATTTGAATTTCAGATAAATGATAAATGTTTTTTTTTCCTTTTTTTAACAAATACATTTTTAGTAGAAGTAGGTTATACAAATATAATTGCATAGGGCATAACTTAGACTAAAAAAATATTCGTTGTTTATCTGAAATTCAAATTTAGGCCATCCTATATTTTTATCTATTTATGTATATCAATCCTATCTATGAAGAATTCTTTTCTTTATTTAAAAATTTTTTTTAAATATTTATTTATTTTTGAGAGAGAGACAGACAGACTGTGAGTGGGGGATGGGCAGAAAGAGAGGGAAATACAAAATCTGAAGCAGACTCCAGGCTCAGAGCTGTCAGCGCAGAGCCCTACACGGGGCTAGAACCCACGAACCGTGAGATCATGACCTGAGCCGAAGTCGGACATTTAACCGACTGAGCCACCCAGGTGCCCCAAAGAATTCACAAAAAGGTTTAACTTGAATCTAATTAAGCCGGCAAACTCAACTTCCAGTTTACAGGAAATAGAGGGAATTAATTATTAAAAAAATTATTTTAAGATTTATCTATTTTTGAAAGACAGAGACAGAGAATGAGCAGGGGAGGGGCAGAGAGAGAGGGAGACACAGAATCAGAAGCAGCTCCAGGCTCCCAGCTGTCAGCACAGAGCCCGACATGGGGCTTGAACTCACGACCCGTGTGATGGTGACCTGAGCCGAAGTCAGATGCTTAACCGACTGAGACACCCAGGTGCTCCAAGGGAATGAATTAAAGACACCACCAGGGAACAAGACAAACACAGTGTGGCACATTGTGAGTGTCCCTGCCCAGGTGTGGGGGGCATGGGATGGGAGACCATTCTAGATTAGCAACTCAGGACACATAACCAACAAATACAATGCATGAATTCTGATTTGATGCGGGACGATGTGTATATGTGTAGGGGGCAAGGGCCAGACACATTTCTGATGTACTTCCTAGAGTCTTGATGGAGATTTGAACACAGCTTTCTAAAGGAGGCCCCCAGGCTTGGAGATAAAGATGGTGTACAGCCACCCATGTGCAGATTAGCTGCAAATAACATACTTGAAAATTTACAAAATCACAGGAAATCAAATCAGGGGGTGAATGACATAGGACAGAAGAACTTACCTTTTGTTTTCGACCTTTGTGTGTCCTTGGATTTGTTTTACTTGAATCATGGGCATATCTTGCTTTTATATCTGAAAAACAATTATTGCATTAAAACTAAGACTAGGGGCACCTGGGGGGCTCAGTCAGTTAAGCGTCTGATTCTCGGTTTCGGCTCAGCTCATGATCTCACGGTTCCTGAGTTCAAGCCCCGAGTTGAGCTCTGTGCTGACAGTGCCGAAGGTACTTGAGCTTCTCTGTCTCCTTTCTCTCTGCCCCTCCCCCTTCTCGCTCTCTCAAAATAAATTAACTTTAAAAAATAAACAAATAAAATAAAACTAAGACTAAAGAGACCAACCACAAGGGCATAGAGCCCATCAAAAATGGCCTTAGCACATAGACTCAGATTCAGGCACGCTCCCACCTTTGGGGGGTGGGGGTGTCAGGAAGATGCTCCTTTGTGCTTCTGGGTCTCCCCCTTAGATCCCAGCTTCCCTGAGCACAGAGCCGGTCTCTTCTTCCTGGATTTACGTCGTGCCAGACCCTGTGCTTAAAGGGACCTGGGCTTGTCCTGTCGAGGTATGACTGGAGAGTACTGGGTAAATGTCCGCACAGACTGGGTCCTCAGTTCAGGTAAATGGGCTAATTCCCAGCCGCAGGGCTCAGATCTAGCTCTTTCCTGGCTGACCCCGCCCACTGCTGGTGCCCTCACTCCCCGGGGAGGAGCACATCCTGCTGAGGACAGCATCTGTTTTCCCCAAATCTCTGAGATTAAAAAAAAAAAAAGATAAAACATTAACCTCTACACAACTTAAAAGAAAGTCTTTAGCTTTGATGCAGCTTTTAGGAGAAAAATGATTATTAATGAGTGAGGGGCCAAGGCTGCCTCTTCAAACGGAGTTTCCAGTTGGCACCTTGGCCTCACGCACTGCGGCTGTCAGACGGGGAGCGTGAAGACACCAGGGTCACCGAGTCGGGGTGAGCAGTAAAAGTGAAACGATCTACGTGGGAGCTGGGCACAGCCCTGGCGGGTGCTTGTCCCATCACCATCAGCCCCTACTGAGGCTGGAGGCGACGAGAAAACTTCCCTCGTCATTTGAGGGTCTCAGACTGAGCTTGAGAATTATACTGACCTAAGGCGGATGATCAGGAGACAAACACCAGAGTCCCAGTACATTGTTCCTGTACCTGGGGGGCGGGGGGGGTATCTTCATACAGGAATGAAGCCCCTGAGAAGGGACCAGAGCAGGGAGCTTTGACACCTTTGCAATAAACAGTCGAGTCAGGAACAGGTAACAAGACAAAGAGGTTGGAGCTGCGGGAAGTGGCCAGGAGACACACGGCATGGCCAGCAGAAGATAAGCCGATGTCAGCAGGCCTGTTTGGACAGATCCAGCTCAGCACTGATTCCCAGCCTCCGGAATGTTCTCTTCCTAGCACAGGGAGGGCACCTTCCTTATGGGAAATTTTGTGGGCTGTTTTTAGGCAGAAAGGAGGAGGTCAGGGAGCCCTGCTGCATCTGCTGATTCTCCAGTGCCGTCGGCTCAAAGTAATCGATACGCCAAAGCAGCACATTTTGGGGCGGCGCGTTCCGAACGCTATCAAGACATCGCGTTCTGTGGCAAAGCCACACGTATGAGCACAGACACTGGTAAGGAAAGTCGTTGCCAAGAAAAAAAGTTTCAACAACTTTTCACGTCCTCCCCGGACGGCGAGGACGGGAGACTTTGAACCCACCCCTCGTGCGGTGCTGGTGGGAATGCGTAACGGTACAGCCACCGCAGAAAAGTTTTGAGCCTCCTCGGAAAGCCAAACGTGGAACCAACACAGGACGCAGCAATTCCACTTTTACGTACAAAACAGGCACTCAGGGGCGCCTGGGGGGCTCAGTGGGTTGAGCGCCCGACTTCAGCTCAGGTCATGATCTCACGGTTTGTGGGTTCGAGCCCCGCGTGGGGCTCTGTGCTGACAGCTCGGAGTCTGGAGCCTGCTTCGGATTCTGTGTCTCCCTCTCTCTCTGCCCCTCCCCTGCTTGTGCTCTGTCTCTCGCTCTCAAAAGAAATAAACATTTAAATAAATAAATATATAAAGACAGGCATTCAAACAAAACGTGTACATGAAATTTCATAGCAGCACTACACACAACAGCCAAAGGTGGAAACGACCCAAATGACCATCAGCGGAGGGATAAACAAAAACAATCCATCCAATGAAACCAAGTATGAAGACCGGCTACAGTATGGAGGGACTGCAACAACTTCACAGTGAGCGCCAGAAGCCAGTCACAAAAGAGCACTTATGCTATCATCCCATTTATAGGAAATATCCAGAATAGGCAGATCCACAGGGTGACTGCTCAGTGGGTCCAGCGTTCCGTTTCAGGGTGATGGAATGTTCTGGAACTAGTCAGAGGTGACAGTTGCACCACGTTGTGAATGTATTACACGCCACAGAATCATGGTGGAGTAACATGGTGGATTTTATGTTATATATGCTATTTATGTTACATGCATTTTACTTCAACGTAAAAAAAAGATATCAATATGATAGCATTTATATCAATTTTATTTTTTGAAGTTTATTTATTTTGAGAGAGAGAGAGAGAGGGAGAGAGGAAGAAGCAGAGAGGGAGAGGGAGAGAGAGAGAGAACTCCAAGCAGGCTCCACACTGCTAGACTCAGGGATCGAACCCACGGATGGTGAGATCATGACCTGAGCTGAGACCAAGAGCCGGCCCCTTAACCAAATGAGCCACCCAGGCGCCCCTATAGCAATTTAATTAAAAAAAATTTTTTTAACGTTTATTCATTTTTTTGAGAGACAGAGACAGAGGGTGAGTGGGGGAGGGGCAGAGAGAGAGAGGGAGACACAGAATCAGACGGGAGCAGGCTCCAGGCTCTGAGCTGTCAGCACAGAGCCCGACGCGGGGCTCGAACCCCCAAACTGTGAGCTCATGACCTGAGCTGAGCCACCCAGGTGCCCCACCTCTATAGCAATTTAAAAACCTGCAGAAGAGGCATCAGTACCTCTGCAGGAAACCCAGAAATAAAAACGTGCAGGGGAAGAACACTCCAAATTCGGACAGTTTGCAGCGGGAAGGCTGGGCGGGTGGTGTCAGGTGTGACGCTCTCGGGGTTTCCCGTGGTGGCCTCTGTCGTGAGCTGGGAGCTGAGCACGCGGCAAGTCACGCTGCGCATCGTTCTCTCCTCTTGCTTCACGCCTGAAATATTTCACATGTGAAATCCTTCTGGAGTGAAACGGGTCCGTCTTTTTCCTTCCTCGTGTGATCGATTCTCTTTCCTTCCTACTACTTTCCTGGGGAGATTTTACGTCACGCATTTACAAACCTGTCAAATCTATCTTTTCTTCGGGACTAATGAATAAAGTGTGTTTTCTTTTTTTTTTTTTTTATGTCTTTCAATATTACTCTTTCAAATAATCAATTCTCCACTGGTGTGAAATGATACCTTTTACCATTTATCAAACCCCCCCATAGCGTTGTCTGCTTTTCCTTTTACGAGTAACCACATTGTAGTCCTTTCGTTCAAGCATTGGAATAATCAGTATTATTCCGGAAAGGACGTATGTTTGTAGTAAACACAGTTGAAACAACACATCAAGGGCTCAGTGTGAGCCCATCCCCCGGAGCTCTGGGTCAGGGTTTAGGGCAGGATTAGGGAGCAAGAGTTTTGGCTGGGGCGCCAGCCTGTAATTTCGTGGAGTTTCTAGGTGGTTCTGACTCCTTCACTGGAGAAGAGGGCCTCTCGGACAGCTGTGCCCCCCCCCAATCTGAAGGCCGCACCTCTTCCTCCCTTCACCCAGTCCACTCGGACTCCGGCACGCAGGCTAGGGGACTTGGTCCGGGTCAGAGCAGCGAAACCAACCCAGGGAATTGACCCCCACGCTGCCCAGAGCTGATCATGTGGGCAGGGATCCAAACCCCATTTTCAGCCCTCCCTAGCAAGTTACTTACTCGCTCCATGCCTCAGTTTCCCCACATATAGAGAGGAAATGACATTCTCAAGCTCTTGGAGTTTGGGGGAGGGAGGTGTGAAAAGCAATTCTGCGAAGCCCTTGGGGAGCATCCAAAGGGGAAGAAGCCGTGACTTTAAAGAGGGACTCAGTTTGTGGGGAGCTCAGAGCCCACCTTTCTGGGGCACCGGCCCTGCAGAAAGCCTGACTAACTCTCAGGGTGGTCTGAGACCTCTGTCACCCTCTCAACCTGGCCCTCCCCAGCCACCGAGTCCACGAGGTCTCTCACCCCGTGATTCCCTATCTCCCCGCCCCCCGCCCCGAGTTGTCCCTTCTGCATGCATTCATTCAGCAAATATTTATGGAGCACGTAGTATGTGCCCAGTGCTGTTCCAGGCACTGGGGACTCAGCAGTGAACAGAACAGACTAAAACTCCTGTCCTGTGGAGGCTCCATTCCACTGTCAGGACCTAGTAAGTAAAGTCAGATACATAGTGTCAGAACCTGCTGAGAACCCAGGAGAAGGGCAGGCAGGGGAGGGGGGCAGGGACAGCCCTGGGCAGGCATTTCAACAGGAGGGTTGTGAGGGCCTCCCAGGGGGCATTTGAGTGGTTACAGTTTGCAGTATTTCCTTTATTTGTCACTGTTGTTATTTATCAGTGTCACCGCCCACCCCCACTGGCATCCACGGCAGCGTCAGAGCCCCCGGGGCTGGCAGCTCTGTTCAGTGGGTCACTGCTGTGTCCCTGGGGATTGCTGAAGTCCCTGGATCAGTCAGGCACTCACTGCTTATTCACGCAAAGGCAAGGGAAAACCACCCTTCCAGCAATGGTCAGATCTTGAAAAACAATTATGTTAAAGTGGAAAAATCCAGAACTGGCTGATAGCCCCAGGGGAGAATTTCATTCAAATGCCTTCCAGGACTTTGCCCACTGCCCACAGCTTCCCAGTTTTAGTTTGGCCTTAAGGAAAAGCTGGGAAATACAAGTGGACCATGGAAAGGAGAATGCTGGGTGCCCAGATTACGGCAAAGGTGGCAATTTAGCTACAAATGCATGTGATGCAGGCTCACGGCGTTAGTTACCACTGGTGTTAATATCTTCATCACCCAAGAGACGGGGTTGCCTAATGTCAGGATGATGAGGTCACAAGAAAAATAGGTACATTCTTCTAGGGGCAAGGGTCAGTGCCGGGGCGCTCATACGATTTATCAGGGTGTTTTGGAGAGGGGGGTGAAGCTAATAGTTGCCCTCGCTCATGAGATGCCAACCAGGGGATCCCTAGGAAACTTGTCCAGTGGGGGTGGTGGTGGGGGGGAGATTTTTGGCCCCAGAGGACATTTGTGGTTGTCACACCTGCGGGGGTGGGGGTGTTACAGGCAATTAGTGGGGAGAGTCCAGGGACACTGCCAAACATCCTACGTGCAGCCCCGAATGTCAGCCGTGCCCAGGTTCGGAAACCCTGACCTGGTCTGACCTTTCATTTGGTTCAGAATGGGATTGGAGTTCACTTTTCATGCTTTTTTTGGGGACAGGTCTGGGTGAAAGTTTATTAAAAAAATTTTTAACGTTTATTTATTTTTGAGAAACAGAGAGAGACAGAGTATGAGCAGGGGAGGGGCAGAGAGAGAGGGAGACACAGAATCCGAAGCAGCTCCAGGCTCTGAGCTGTCAGCACAGAGTCCAACGTGGGGCTCGAACCCACGAACCGTGAGATCATGACCTGAGCCGCAGTCTGATGCTTAACCTACTGAGCCACCCAGGCGCCCCTGGGTAAAATTTTAAAAGTAATTTTAATTTCCTTCTGCTGCTGCCTAGCCTTGGAAAAACAACAAACAAACAAACAAACAAACAAACCAAAAAACCATCTAACTTGACCCGGGAAACTCCTGAGTTGGTTACACCAGCATCCACCCAGGATGCAACCGTGCAGGGCTAAGCCCTCCCCCGCCAACCCCCCCCCCCATTGACGGTTGCCACCTTCTTGTGTGTTTCAATGCTGTGTGTTTTTAAAGTGACCGAGTCCTACCTGAATACAATCTTTTTTGTTACAGCTGAAGAGGTGACAGATTCAACGAATTTGCATTGGCCACAGTTACATGAATCTCAATGCGCCGACGCTTGCTTTGTTCTCTGCTCTCAGCGCTCAGCCCGGGATGTCGGCTACCCTGGGCCTCCTTATTTTTAGCCCCGGGGAGGCCCTCCATTGTGTGCATATACCCTGATGTTGGGTCATTAGCCCCTTCCCCCTTAATGGACCTTAGGTTATTCCAGTTTTTCCTGTTATTACAAAGGGAGATAAAAGGCGCACACCTGTTGGTCCAGAGGTTTCTGCAGAGGACGGACGGAAACTGCCGAGTCACGGGGTCTGCTCAGATTGTAGACCGCGTTTAAAAACTCTCCACAGCGGTTGAAGTTTGAATTCCAGAGCCGTATATCATCTTAGTCTAAATAAATGTCATACATACGTGGGTTAGTTTCCTCCTGGGAGTAAAAGGAAGACCAGGCATTAGGCATTCCTTGTCTGTCACTGTTAAGAGACACTGTTTTATCAGAGCTGAAACCTCCCATCTGATTGGATGGCGATAAGTTCGTGAGGGCCAAGCCTAAGGTATGGTAATTACAGGAAAAAATCCTGTTTGCTGGGGACACTGGGGTCAGGGCCCCCGCCCGGCACATAAACCGTGTACCTGAGAGAGCCCAGTGTGGGGGCACTTTCTCCTGTTCCCTGTGGAGGGTGGACGGTTATCAGAGCCCGGTCAGGTGGAGGGATGGAGACAGCGATCCAATCCTGTCTCCCTGGTGGGCGTTAGTCGCCAATTCCTGGGTGCTCACTGGTGGGGGTGGGGCAACCCTGGTGGGCTTTGGAGTGGTGGCCCCTCCCCGAACTTTGGGGCGGCACCTCTGAGGCTGGTCTCTTCCTGAGGGGAGAGCTGCCCTGGGTACAAGTTCCACCCTTTTTTTTGAACACTTACCAGGCAGCAGGTTAAACATTTGCATGTAAATGACAAGTGTCCGGAGGACGTGAGCTGTCCTGGGCGGCTCTGTACTGTCAGGATGAAACGGATCTGGTTTGCACTCCCGTGGGGCTCCTGATCTAACAGGAAAGATGGATTTAATATAAACATCACACAAGTACGCAGTCACAAAGTGTGGGGTGGGGGACCACTCGCTGCCAGCTGGAAGAATAGCACTTGGCCTACAACGCACCTTGAACTGGGCACATTCTGCCCCCTCGGACCTGTCAGCAGGTCGCCAAACCTCTCTGCACCTTCTCCTTTTCACCTACAGAGTAGAAATAAGACCCATAGCCTCACCGTACTGAGCTGTGCACACATAATCTCTCGTCTACAGAAGAACACCTTTGAGAATCATAAAAAGCCACTATTGATAATGAAGCCAGAAGGGTAGGCATGAACCAGGTCTAGTGCAGGCAAATGGGGTACGTGGCCCCCCATTCATGTGGACACACGGTGTGCACCCAGCCAAAGCCACTGGATACACGCCTTCATGCTCGGAGCAGGCAGCATTGTCCTGATTTTACAGATGCTGAAATGGAGCGTCACCCAGCGAATTCACCTGCCCATATTCCCCCTGGAAAGTGGGCAGAGGAGCCAAGATTTTGATGCAGGACCTTTTGACTCCCGGGATCCAAGAAGGGAATTATTATACCTTACTGACATTAGGTTGAAGTAACTTGCCTTTAGGGCTGTTTAATTGCTGAAAGGTAAATCAGCAGTCCGGCCTGTAGGAGGCGCTTCAAAAAATGAGAACAATTATTAGTGTAAATAGTGAGAAGCACAACCACAGAAATCGTTTTGTTAAGCAATTCTGGGATCAGGGAGAAGTCAACATACTGTGTGTTCCGGGAAATGCCTGCTTCTGGGAGATAGGATTATGTATCAGCTCTCACTTCAAAACCCCACCTCCCTGGCCCACCATTCCAATGCTCTTAGGTCAGAAACGTTGCCAGGTCCCCGCCTGCTCCTTGCTTTGCAAGACCCACTTGAAAATCCCCCAGCCAGGGCCCTAAAACCCTATAAATACCATCCCTAATTTCCCTAATTTGAGACTCTGTGGAAGTGGTGTTGTCCTTTACTGCAGGAGGTCTAATAAACCCAGTTTTGCTTGATCAACAGGTTTTTCTGGTGGAATTGAAGTCTAGGAAAGCATTTAAAAATGTTTTTTGTTATTTCACTAAATATAAATCACAAGATGTGGTAGACATGATAATGGTCCCCCCAAAAGACATTCACATCCAAATCCCTGGAACCTTGAATAAAGATACTTTGCAGATGTGATTAAGGGTTTTGAGATGGGGAGATCATCCCGGATTATCCATCCAGGTGTGTCTGGTGTCATCACAAGGATCCTTACAGGAGGAGATCAGAGTCAGTCATTGATGGTGTGATGGAGGCAGAGGCCGGTGACTTTAAAAAAAATTTTTTTTTTTAACATTTATTTATTTTTGAGAGACAGAGAGAGACAGATCATGAGCAGGGGAGGGGCAGAGAGAGAGACACACAGAATCGTAAGCAGGCTCCAGGCTCTGAGCTGCCAGCACAGCTGGGGCTCGAACCCATGAAATGTGAGATCATGACCTGAGCCGAAGTCAAACTGTGAGATTATGACCTGAGCCAAAGTTGGACGCTCAACTGACTGAGTCACCCAGGTGCCCCGAGGCCAGTGACTTTAAAGGTGGAGACAGGGACCCTGCGCCAAGGATGCAGGCAGCAGCTAGAAGCTGGAAAGGGCACAGAAAGGGATCTTCCCCCAAAGCGTCTAGAAGGAGCCCTGCCAACTCATTTTATTTTATTTTATTATTATTTTTTTTAAATTTTTTATTTGTTTTTAAAATTTTTTTAAACGTTTATTTTTGAGAGAGACATAGAGACAGAGCATGAGCAAGGGAGGGGGAGGGGCAGAGAGAGAGGGAGACCCAGAATCCGAAGCAGGCTCCAGGCTCCGAGCTGTCAGCACATGGCCCGACACGGGGCTCAAACCCGTAAGCTCTGAGATCATGACCTGAGCTGAAGTCAGATGCCCAACCGACTGAGCCACCCAGGCGCCCCCCCACCCCCTGCCTCAGAAATTCTATTTCATTCTATACGTCTTCATCTGTTTCTACCAGTGTTTGTTTTGAAGCCGAAGCCTTGAGTGCCTCCCTCCTTTGTAGCGTGAAAAGTCGTTCCAGGACCGTCTTGTTCCTGTCCTGGGACCATCCAAGTCTCGATGGAGTCCTGGTTCCTCTTAGCGCAGAACAAAATTTAGAAACCAAGATCCAGTTGCTAGCTGTGCTCATGACTACAGGGGCATTGCTGCGCTGAGGCCTTCTCAGTGGACAAAGGCAGGAAATGCTTGTGTGTGCGTGAACATTTACGTCTGTATTTATTTCTGCATCCATATTCAAAGCCACGCACTCATATCAATTCTTTTACACTTCTTTTTTTTTTTTTAATATTTATTTATTTATTTTTGAGAGAGAAGGAGAGGAGAAAGGGCAGAGAGAGAGGGAGAGAGAGAATCCCAAGCAGGCTCCATGCTGTCAGCAAAGAGCCTGACGCAGGGCCCGGACCTACGAACCGTGAGATCATGACCTGAGCCCATATCAAGAGCCAGACGCTCAACTGACTGAGCCCCCAAGCGCCCCCCATCCTTTCCCAGTTCTAAGTCAGTTCCCAGGAGTCTTTGTGGCAATTCCCTTCCTCCATATTTGAGCCTCTTTTCCTTAATAGTAAGAAACATGGATCCTGTGATTCTCAGTGAATTTACTTATTTTCCCAGTCCCCTGTGGGCAGTGAGTCTCCTGAACGACTGGCCCCTGGCTCTCAGGCCCCCTCCTTAGGTGGACACCACCCCCTGCAGGGCTGCCTCCCCATCCTGCTCCAAGGCTTCGCAGCAGAGCTCCATCCATCCTCACGTGTGTTCTACGTCTTTAGTTCCATTGGGTGTGATGACACTTTATGTAGGATATTTGACTCTGTGTTCATCAGTGACATTGGGCGTGGGTTTTATTTCTTACAGTTTCTTCTCTGGTATCGTATCCAGGGAAATCTAGCCTCAGCAAATGAGATGGGCAGTTTTCGTTCTTTTTTTTTATCCTCTGGAGCCATACAGGGATTATCTAGGTTTTGGTAGGACTTTCTTGGGAAATCGTCGGGGTCCTGAGGAGTCTCCACTGGCTGGATGTTAAGCAACGGGCACAGTGGCTACAGTCACGGATAAGGTGATAGACGGGGATGTAATGGACACAGGTCTATTGTAGTCCTCGGAGGTGATGTTGGAAGGTTCTATTCTCCCAGAAAATTGTCCGTTTCCTCTAAATTTTCACACGTGTAGGTATAAGTCTGTCTCACAGTGTTCTCTTAGTTTTTAACCTCTGTAGCATCTGTACTGCTCCTCTTTTCATTCCTGAAATTTCTATTTTCTTTTTAAACAAGACTCAGTATCATTGAGGTTTTATCTATTTGTGTGTTTTTTTTTTTAAGTTTATTTATTTTGAGAGAAAGAAAGAGAGAGGGAGCTGGGGAGAGGGACATAGAAAGAGAGAGAGAGAGAGAGAATCTCATTTTTTTAATGTTTATTTATTTTTGAGAGAGAGGGAGACAGAGTGTGAATGGGGGAGGGGCAGAAAGAGAGGGAGACACAGAATCCGAAGCAGCTCCAGGCTCTGAGCTGTCAGCACAGAGCCCGACGTAGGGCTTGAACTCATGGACCGTGAGATCATGATCTGAGCTGAAGTCAGACGTTCAACTGACTGAGCCACCCAGGCGCCCCAAGAGAGAGAATCTTAAGCAGCCTCCATGCTCAGTGCAGAGCCCTCCATGCTCAGCTCGATCCCATGACCCTAGGATCAGGACCTGAGCTGACATCAAGAGTTGGACACTTAACCAACTGAGCCACTCAAGTGTCCCTATCTGTGTTTATTTTTGAAGAGTCAACTTTTGGTGTGTTGATACTCTGAATTGATTCTAATTAATTTTTATTATTTTTTCATTCTCTTCCTCCCATTGGTTTACTCTGATGTTCTTTCTCTAATTTGTTGAATAGACATACTCCCTTAGCTGCACCCACCAGGATAACGAGGTGGGTTTTCATCGTCATTCAGGTGTAATACTTTCTCATCGACATTGCGATTTCCTTTTTAACTCATGAATTATTTAGAGGTTTGTCTTCAATATTTCCAAACATACAGGAGGTTTGGCTTTTTTTTTTAATATAGTGTTACATATAAACGTAATAAAATTTGAAAGCCAAGGACAAAGTGAACAATATGTTCCTAGCAAAACTCAGGTATACATTTCTTTTCTCATTTACACCAAGGAAAATGTTGGAAACGTGGGCAGCATGTGCATTTCAATATAACCTTTAGCCTGGGGTGTTTGTAACTGAAGCATCAATGCCTGGGCCCTACGGAGACCTTCAACTGGCCCACAGAGATCGGCATGGTCTAAGGCGGACATGAGGTGCTGTGGGGACAGAAAAGATGCCTCCTGGTTCCAAGGAACCTGGAGACGACGGGCACCAGAAAGAAAGCATGCAAGCTCATCATCCGTCATGTATTCATCCATTGAAAACCTTTCATCCACATCCAGTCTGCTCTCTGCGAAAGGAGTCCTGCGGTTACTGCTCCCCAGGCTTAGTCAGAAATACTTCTGAGGACACACAGAAACAATGGCAGAGTCAAACAGGGACTTTCCCGTCCACGGGGTTGAGGATGACGTTAGGCATAGGCTGTGACGCGGGGCAGCCCAGCAGCCGAATGCTTGGGGAGGTCAGTGGGTGGTTTGGGACCTGCCTCTGTTGGGGGGTCCAGCCCAAGGAGCCTCAGATAGCACCTGCCCCTTAACTGCCCCCCTCCGCCCCATCCCCAGGCTCTCCCAGGATTCCTGGGGCAGATTCGAGCTCTCGATTAAATGATGGGGGCGCCATCATCCCTTAGGGAACTGGGGTATTTCCAGCAAGGTTGCCGCTATTCCTTTTCCCCCCCGGGTGTACTGCTTCGGGGGTAGGAAGCATTCACGCTTCATCCCTTCTTAACTTTGGAGGCTTCCTTCATGTGGTTCCTAAAGCAGGTGGGGGCTGGGTGGAAGAGCGGAGGAGATGCCTTTATTTGGGCACTGAGTTTGCATAAAGGCACTGAGGCAGGATCATCATGCCCACCATTTTGTAAGTTCATTTTTCAAGAATGACTGAGTGAAGGTAATTGATTCCCTCCATCCCAGAGGAGATCTCAGCAAACTGAGACAACACGTCCATCCTCATCAGCTCTTTAGACCCACCCCCGAAGGGCTCAAAGCTTCTTCTTCGCTGTACACATTAGTGAACACGAACCCAGTTTCTAGAGTTGAACAGAGACGGGTTCCTTTCTGGACCCCACCACTCACTAGTCTTGGGCACATCGCGACATTTCCCTGAGCCTCCGCTTCCTCATCAGTAAAATGGGAATAACCCTATTTGCAAGGCTGCTGGGAAGATTTAACAGAATAATAAGGTTATAAGGTGCCTTGTTAGGGGCGCCTGGGTGGCCCAGTTTGTTGAGTGGCTGACTTCGCCTCTGGTCATGATCTCATGGTTCGTGGGTTCGAGCCCCGCGTCGGGCTCTGTGCGGACAGCTCGGAGCCTGGAGGCTGCTTTGGATTCTGTGTCTCCCTGTCTCTCTGCCCTTCTCCTGCTCATACTCTGTCTCTCTCTCTCTCAAAAATAAAAATAAACATTTAACAAATTTTTATAAAGTGACTTGTGCCATGAGCCCTCTAAGAAAATGGATCAGAATTAGACAGAGGGTCGGTCACAATTCCAGCCACACAGTTTGCTGGGAGGGGGCAGCCACTAAAACCACGGAGTGCCCTGGGTTACCCCTCCCCCCGCTGCATCTCACTTTCCTTGGCTAAGGTGACGTAAAGTGACAGGCGTGGGGCAGGAACTTCACTAAATGCCAGAAATTCTGCCCAGCTGGGAGCCCGGGGCCCCACTATGGGTTTTCTGGATTCCTCTTCCACAGCACAGAGGACTTGGCTTCCAAAGGGCCATGATCTCCATGATGTCTGTCCTCACTGGCCTGGTTCCCCAGCCCCACCCCGGGCGCCCCCCTGGGACCTTCTATCCCGGCCCCAGCGAACTTGCCTGAAGCAGGGGGAGCGGCAAACCCGCATCCTGCAGGGGCAGCCTCCAAGAGCCTTGGCTTCTACTTCCCTCTCTCCTTGAGCCTGTTTCTTCGTCTCTAAAATAAGGTCACCCTAATGACCCCCAAATCCCTTCCCGTGCACAACACCCAAACCACCGAGGCATCTTGTTTTCTTGTCTGAAGGCAACAGTGAAGAAAGACGTTGGAATTTCACCCTCAGGAAGATCACATCCAGCTACCACAACCAGGAGAGTTCACAAAAGCCTGTGATAACAACACTCTTATTTCTCACTGGGTCTTTACAGGGAGACAAGAAAATGTGGCAGTTCCCGCAATTCAGATAAGAAACCTGAGGGGCACCTGGGCGGCTCAGCCGGTTAAGCCCAGGTCATGACCTTACAGTTTGTGAGTTCAAGCCCCGCATCGGGCTCTGTGCTGACAGCTCAGAGCCTGGAGCCTGTCTTCGGATTCTGTGTCTCCCTCTCTCTCTGCCCCTCCCCTGCTCGTACTCGATCTCTATCAGAAATAAATAAACATTAAAAAACTTAAAAAAGAAAGAAACCTGAGGGTACCTGGGTGGTCACCGACTCTTGATTTCGGCTCAGGTCATGATCTCACAGTTTGTGATTTGAGCCCCGTGTCAGGCTCAGCGCTGATAAGCATGGAGCCTGCTTGAGATTCACTCTTCCTCTCTCTGTCTCTCTGCTCCCCTCCCCCAATTAAACATGAAAAAATAAAAAAAAAGAGGAACCTGAATCCTTTCCGGTCGTACGGCTGGGAGTGGTAAAACCAGACCTGAACATAGACCGTTAGACCCCAGACTCTGGTGGGGCCACAGACTGGGGTCCAAATCCTGGTTCCACCACTGCAGGGGCCCTGGAGTGTCGGATGGGAAGCGTGTGGTCCCTAGGTTTGACCACAAGATGGCAAGCTGACTCAAGGCATTGCCATTAACGGGGAGCGGGGGGGTGGGTCGTCCGGTATCACAAATGTGTGTGGACACTCCCGGCTAATCGTTTACTTTCTCTCTCCAGTCCTGGATCTGGCTTTCCCGGGACTTGCAACAAACAAAAACAGAAGAGGAAATCAGATCAGGTGGTCTGTTTGATTTCCAAGAGGCTTCTCGCCATACTGAGAATAAAATTCATGAGGTCAGGTAAGCCCTGGCCCCCTGCTCCCTCCTCTGATGCTTTCTGAGTCAGCTCAACTGATACCTTCGGAGAAGGGCCCGTGGTGCTCCAGGAACCCTTCCTTCCTGTCACCCGATGGCCCCATGATTCGGAGAGTGGACGCCACACCTGGTGTGTGTGTGCTGCTGAAATTAACCCCTGGAGGCCGATAACATAACACCTGCAACTCTCGTTTGAGAGCCATTTGATTGATTGATTGAGTCATTCATTCATTCATCCCATTGTTCATTAATTCATCAGTATTGATCCAGCCCCTACTAAGTGCCAAACACTTGCAATACGCATCGGAAACATGCGACAGTCAGCCTCCTATTGCATCAGAGACCTCGAGGCATCCCAAATGTCAATAATGGTAATAATAATGTAAAGGGAAGAGAATTAGCCAAGGATATGTTTAAAATTCCAGAAGTTGGCATTACTGTGATTTCACGTGTGAGAGGCAGAAACCAATTCTGTAACACGTCACTGGAACAAAAGACCACCCAACGGGGAAAAAGGAAAAACCTGGTTTCTATAAAACCCTGGTTAAGTATCTTTTTATGTGAGCAAAGTATAGTCTCATTAATCAAGTCTCTGCTTTGATTATTTCATTTATTGTTGATCTGCTCTAATCAGCTGATCACATTAGCCACATAGGGAGATGTCTGTGTGTTTCTAGTGCTATGTAATTATTTATATTTAGATACGATCCTTACCCCGTTTTCACTGAGCTGTAACAAAGAAGTCAAGTAAAAATGTAAAAATGGTGTGTTTCTTTACGCAAACCTGGTTTTCCTGATCTCTCCTCAGGGAAGAGAGGAGATTATGACCTAGTTTTTTCGGTCTGATTGGATTTTGTTTTGTTTTTGGAGGGTGAGTCAGAGAAGGCTTCCTGGAGGAAATGACATCTAAGCCAAGACAAGGACAGAGGGATAAGTAGGAGCTAACCAGAAGTAGGGAGTAGGGCAGGATAAGGAAGCGTACCCAAGGAAGGGGCACCAAGTACGAAGGCCAGGAAGGGAAGGAACCTTCTGGGACCTGAGCATCTGTGCCTGGATCTGGGACTTGGAGACGCCCTGGCCGGGAAGGGGGGCAGCCCTGAAGGTGAGAGAGGCAGGGAGGGGCCAGTGTAAAGTCTTAAGGAGGTCAGACTTCACCTTAGGAACAGTAAGGAGCTTGAAATGGTTTTAAGCAAAGGACTGATCTAATTCAATTTTCATTCTAGAAAGATCTCAGTGGCAGCAGTGTGAGAAGCCAGGGTTGCCAATCACATAGGACGTGGCTACAGGTGGGAGCTACTGGTGGCCTGGCGTCAGGGTGTGAAGAAGTGGGACCTCAGGGGCATCTGCAGAGCAGGATGGCAGTGGGAGGTGGACTAGGAGGGTTTCGGGACGGGGCACCAGGGATGCAGCCCCAGCCTCCTGGCTGAAGGCCGGGGGGTCCAGTCCTGCCGGGGAGGAAACCTGGGCAGTGGAAGACAGCGGGAAGCTTCGTTCTGGACAGTGAAGTGTGGAACGCCTAAGAGACGTTCCCTGGAGGGTGTCCGGCAGGCAGTCGGTTGTGAGGGGACAGCGAGACTGGAGCCCCCAGCCCCTAGGTCCCGGGGGGAGCCACAAGAGGCCAGCCCCGCAGCACCCAACATTGAGAGGATGGGCAGGGGAGGAGGCAGTGGTGAAGGCAGGGGAGGACTCGGGAAAGCAAGGAAGGAGTTTCTGGAAGGAGATCGTGGTCAGCTGGGTCAAGGGCGTCTAAGAAGCCCCATGACAGAGAACTTGAAGGCATTCGTGAGCACTGGTGGCCCAGACAAGAGTTATTTCGGGGGGTGGGGAACTAAGCGGGCAGGAGGAGGGTGGGAGTTGAGGGTGCAGACAAGCTCGCTTCTGAAGGGAGGCAGAGACGGGAGGAGGGACGCTGGCCGGGCGCACGGAGGTCGGAGGGTTTCTGCCCTTGTTGATTTGGGAGCAGCTCTGTAGCTGATGAGGAGGGAGGAGGGAGGGATGAGTCAGGAGGCGGAGAGAAAATGAAAGACTTGAAGTCCTAGAGCAGGTCGGAAGGGGCGGGGCGCGGGGCCCAGCAGACCGCCTTATGTAAGAGCGGCTCGCATGTTTCCTCCATAAACCAGGAGAGACCAGGGAAGGGAGCACACAGGGAGGGGCAGGCGGGATGACCACAGAACCGCACCCCTGGGCGCTGGAATCAGGGTGCGAGTCTCTGGGCATGATGTGGCTTGTCTCCGAGGTCTGAGGCAACCGGCCCAAGAGGGGAGTTGACTTGGCCCTCGAGTGCAGACCCAACCCAATGCAATGCAAATGCCCTGGCCCCCCCACACTGACGTTGGCAGCCATGGGCTCCCTCCCCTGCGGAAGCCTGAAGCCTGCATGCAGGGGGAGCTCCGCCCAGCCGGAGGCGATCCAAACAGGGCTCGGAGAAAGTTGTTACCAAGGGAATTCTTTAGCAATACTTCAGGTCCTGTCTCTACAGAGAGGAGATGAGTAACTGACAAAGGGCCCTAATCTTCTCTTAATCCTGGGCAGTGCCAAATCCCTCACACTGCCCATCCTGCTTCCCTACGTGCTCAGGCACCCTCTGACTTAGGGTAGTTAAAGGAAAAAGAAAGGGAGGGAAGTGGGGAGGCGGGAAGGAAGAAACAGAAGAAACAGAGGAAGATTCCTTAAGGGCAAGGAGCTTTTTTTTTTTTTTTAAGTTTATTGATTTTGAGAGGGAGGGTGCATGCAGGGGAGGGGCAGAGGGCGAGGGAGAGGGAGAATCCCAAGCAGGCTCTGCGCTGATAGCAGAGATCGAACCCACCAACTGTGAGGATCATGACCTGAGCCGAAATCAAGAGGGGGACGCTTAACCGACTGAGCCCCCCAGGCCCCCCGTCAGGTCAAGGAGCTTTAAGGGGAGAAGTCGCCGAGTGGTTCTCGTCCAATCAGCTACAGCCGAGCTCTGAGCTCTGGCCGCTGTTCTCTGGTACCAAGGACCCTCGTCCCCAACGGGGCTCAGTTGAAGAGGCGGCGCTAGAGGAGTCCCGGCACAAAGCTTCCGTAAGTTCACAGCTGCTGTGTGGGGGGCACCGAAGTCAGCTGCTCTGCGTGCATCCCCGCCGCTCTAGAACAGCCCTGATTCTGCAGGTGGGGAACCAAGGCTCAAAGGGGGTACACGCCCAGGCTTGCCCGCAGCCGCAGACCCGGAATCTGCGTGTCTCCCAAGGCGAGGGGGCGGGATGGCATTGCGGTTGCAGGAGCCCCACTCGCTGTGTTATCTGAGACAGGTCTCGAGGACCTACATGTACGTGCTGTATTTTGTTGGGCCATTGCAATTGGGGGGTCATCTCCCCACCTCCCCGTCTCCATCAGCACCCCAATATCAAGGCAGTCCACATCAGCATATGACCTGAATGAAAAGGGGGGAGCTTCCTTAGATGCTGCTTCAAGACAGATTTCTTCCACGTCAAGTGGATTTCCAGCCCTAACCCTCCTTCTCTTTCCTGCAGAATTTCACGAGCTATTGCTCTGTTTTCTTTCTTTTTGGTTTTTATGGTTATTTTTAAACTTAATTTAATTTAATTTAATTTTACTTTATCTTATTTTATCTTCATCGGGCTCTGGGCTGACAGCTCAGAGCCTGGAGCCTGCTTCGGATTCTGTGTCTCCCTCTCTCTCTGCCCCTCCCCAGCTCATGGTCTGTTTCTCTCTCTCTCAAACATAAGTAAACATTTAAAAATTTTATTTTATTTTATCTTAAGTAGGCCCCACACCCAACATGGGGCTTGAACTCGTGACCCTGAGATCAAGAGTCGCATGCTTTACCGACTGAGCCAGCCAGGCGTCCCTGTTGTGGTTATTTTAATTAAAATCATTTTGGATCAAAGCAAGAGCTATATGAAGATGCTCTTTGAACAAATCTTAACTTCCTAAACAAGAAAAAGAATTAATAAAAGGTATTTGCCTCATTTCTGGGTCACCACTCGGGCAATTTCACTGAACAACCAAAACCGTCTTTTTAGCTGCACATGAATAAAATGAGGACCAAAGATGAGTGAAGTTTGCCTCAACCAGTATAATTTCATTCTCTTTGCTCTGCCGGCTTTCACCCCTGCTGCCATCCTTACCGCAAAAACCTTTGAAAGATTTTGTTCTTCTATTAACCTAAAGACTTTAATACATTTACAGGAGGAGAAAAGAAGAGCATCCAAAATGAAAGAAATAAAAAGTAAAAACATGTTTTTTTCCTACAACTACACTCGACTTACAGCAGACAGATGGAAGTGTGGGGGTTCCCACACCAACCAGTTCTCCAACCCCTGGACATCAGTGGGGTACTCCACAATCCGATTCAATTATGACGCTCATTCCCAGAGTTAGTGCAGACCCCACGGGTTAAAGGCTCAGCCCTGTAAGTCTGCCCCCCGCTTCAGATGCTGGGAGTGTCTCTGACCAAGCACTTATAAACTGGGGTCCCATGACCCACTCTTTGGCTTCCGTAATTTGCCAGAAGGCTCAAGGAACTCAGAAAACTAATGCAGTTACTAGATTACTAGTTTATTATGAAGGATACAACTCTTTTTTTTTTAATTTTTTAATGTTTATTTATTTTTTTGAGAGACAGAGAGACAGAGCGTGAGCAGGGGAGGGGCCGATAGAGAGGGAGACACAGAATTGAAACAGGCTCTAGGCTCTGAGCTGTCAGCACAGAGCCCGACGCGGGGCTCAAACTCACAGACTTCGAGATCATAACCTGAGCCGAAGTCGGCCGCTTAACCGACTGAGCCCCCCAGGCGCCCCAAGAAGGATATACCTCTGAAACAGCCAGATAGCAAAGCTGTCTAGGGCAGAGTATGGGGGAAAGGGCACAGACTTCGGCCACACTGCCTGCACTGTCCACCTGTTCACCTGCCTGGAAGCTCCCAGAAGCCTGCTGTTCAGGGCTTTTTCTAGAGGCTCCATTACATGGACAAGACTGAGTAAATCACTGGCCAGTAGTGATTAACTCAGCTTCCAGCCCCTCTCTGCTCCCTAAGGGTCCATGGGTGGGGCTGAAAACTCCCCCCCCCCAAAGCGTGAGGTTCGTTCCCTTGGGAACCAGCATCCCTCTGAGGCTACCCAGGAGCCCCAGCCTCCAGTCATCTCATTAGCATACAAAAAGACACATCCCTTTGGACATTCCAAGGATTTCCAGAGCTCTGAGTCTGGAAATAAGGGCAGAGACCAAATACATATTTATTATGTCACAGCGTTTCAAAATGAGTGAGGACGTATTTGGAAGTGCTGTTTATGTACCTGGAACTCTGGGCGGGAGGACAGACAGGGGTCCTCTCTGTCTGTCAGCCCCACACGACCCAAGCTGAGCCCAGCAGAGCCCTTTGCTGGGACTTTTCAACTTGGAATCTTGTAGTTCCTCCTTCCTGTCCTTCAGGGAGGAAGACATGAATCGGATTGGGTCAAATTCTAAGACAACCAAGTATGATTTACTGAAGGGCCGGCCAGGTCACTGTCTCTCAGAATGGCAGCTCTGACCATGGGAGTCCCAGCCTTCAAGTTCTCATCCTGGCTGAGTCATCTCTTGGCATGATTCTGCCCTGATGGCCAGGTGAAAGTTGACTGGCAGTTGGCAAGAGATCCCTCCATCTTCACCTCTAAGCCAAGAGCTGCAGCTCCATTTATTAACAGTCTGCTTTCCAGTTTTGCCCGGTGAATACTAAGGAAGCTGACTTTTAATTTGCCTTTGCCTCTCCACCTAAGATGAGACTCAGTCATTCCTGGAATGGCACGCCCAGCATGGCCCCTACCACGTCCCACAAGGAATCACTTCTGCCTGAATCCATCATGCAGTTCAGCATAGTTGTCAATCACACCTTCCCACCTCAGTATCTCTGATCTGGGGGAAGAGCACATGACCCAGATCTGGCCAATCGTAGTGCCCCATTTCACCAGCCACAGTCAATGGCCCAGGATTGGGACACGTGAGCCAAGTGAAGCCAGTCGGATTCCTTGAAATTGGAGGAAAAGGAGATTTGACTTTGAGGTACAGACACGGAAAGAATGAGAGACAGACTCTTGACACTCCTTATGGACCCGTCCCCTGTCCTGGTTATGCGTGAGAATCACCTCATTAGCTTGTTAGAAAACACAGGTTCCCAGGTGAGAGTAACTGAGTCAGAGTCTCAGGCGAGGAAGGAAGTGGGAATCCAGATGTTTTCATCAGCGACATGAAACCAAAATGATTTTTGGGTAGCCTGCCTGGGTTGACTTCGGAATTTGGAATCACGAATTTACGATACAAAGAAGCCTAGATATAAAGGTGAAGAATTCCATCAGCTGCCGGAATAGTTTTCTTATAAGGTATTAAGTATCCGTACATCCCAGAATGGGCTGAGTCTCCTCCTTGGTCTCGTTTTATTGAATAATAATTTCAAAACGTTTGCATGCGGGTTGATTTACGCGTGTATTTCTCAAGTACACTTTGCACTGACAAGACATAGTATATCAGCTGTTTTGAATTACTCTTAGGAGACTCTGTGTCTCTGAACATCACACTGGGGCGCCTGGTGGCTCAGCCGGTTAAGCATCCGACTTCAGCTCAGGGCATGATCTCAGTTCGTGAGTTTGAGCCCTGCGTCGGGCTCTGTGCTGAGGGTGTGCAGCTGCTTGCGATCCTGTCTCTCCCTCTCTCTGCCCCTCCCCAGGTTGTGCTTTCTTTCTCTCTCTCAAAATTAATAAATAAACTAAAAATAAACCTACGAAGAAGTCTGGCATTCTACTCCATGATATACTGATAGTTGATATTTGTCTTAATTTGTCTTAAAAGGGCTTCTAGGGGCGCCTGGGGGGCTCAGTCGGTTGAGCGTTCAACTTCAGCACAGGTCATGATCTCTCGGTTTGTGGGTTTGAGCCCCGCATCGGGCTCTGTGCTGACAGCTCAAGAGCCTGGAGGCTGCTTCAGAATCTGTGTCTCCCTCTCTCTCTCTCTCTCTGGCCCTCCCTTGCTCACACTCTGTCTCTCTCAAAAATAAATAAACATTGAAAAAAAATTTTTAATGTCACATCGCATGGAGAATGGATGATACAGGGCCCAACCTTCTATTGAGGTTTGCTGTTTTGTTTTGTTTTTGTTTTTTTTAAGAGAGAGAGAGTGAGCAGGGGAGAAGGGCAGAGGGAGAGAGAGACTGAGAGAGAACCTCCAAGCTCAGCACAGAGCCGATGCAGGGCTCGATCCCACAACCCCAGGATCATGACCTGAGCCAAAATCAGAGTCGGACGCTCGGCCAACCGAGCCATTGAGGTGCCCCTGTTCAGGTTTTATATCTCTACTGCTCTCATAGCCAGGGAAAGTGAAATGGCCCTCGCTGGCCACCAGACACCACGTTTCCAGTGGAACATGAACAGCGCTCGGAGCAGGTCTCAGACGAGGCCACACGGCCACCACAAAGACAATGAAACAGCCCTCTCTTCTCTGGCGAGTGACTGCTAACTCATCAGTGTCGGTTCCAACCCTGCTTCACTCCAATCTCGTCCTGCCTCACTTGTTAAGACAGTTGCCAAATTGCCCAGCGTTTTGGCAGTGTCCGGTCCAGAACTAGCCCGTTTCTCCAAATCCCTCCTTAGAACCTTCCAGTACAAGTTCCACGCCCCCCAATCCCCCTTTCCTAGAATCTCCCAAAGGCTTCTCTGAGTCCATGCAGCAGCAGTTACAGAAGCCCATCTTTACTGCACTGCAGGAATGTTCCTCTTAGGATCTGGTCGGTACGTTCTACCACATAACACGCACACGCGTGTGCGTACACACGAGCTACTCAGTTCGTACACAGTAATAGAATCACAGCTCGACCCGGCTTAAAATTTGGGAGTGTCTTCTGCAGATGCACAGCAGACACGAGGCCCTGGGGGCGCCTGCTCTACTTCCAGCTCCATGGGCTCCCTGGTCTTCCCCACATGTGCTTCCTTCTCAGGCTGAGGACAAGTCGGCCATCGTGGATTCAGGTGTCCTCTCTAGGCACGAGGAAGAACAGCAGAAGGGCATTTTCTTTGGTGCGTCTCACTTAGGAGGAAGGAAACTGTCTCCAGGAGCAGCCCCTCAGCAGACGGCTGCCTTCTTACCTCATTGTCCATAATCGGCATCCCTTCCCCGGGCCCAAGCCACCTGCTGGGAGGGAAATGGCCACATGACAAATTAATCTCAAATTGACTACCCCCCTCAAAACACTTGTTCTGAGAGGCGCCTGGGTGGCTCTGTTGGTTAAGCATCTGACTTCGGCTCAGGTCATGATCTCCTGGTTCTTGATATTAGGCCTGAATCCGACTCTGCACTGACAATACAGAGTCTGCTTGGGATCTCCTCTCTCCCCCTCTCTCTGCCCCGGCCCTACTTGTGCGCGCGCTCTCTCTCTGTCTCAAAATAAATAAATAAACTTAAAAAAAAAAAAATTTGTCCAGAGGATGCAAGAACAAAATCAGGGGTCTCTTAGGGAGGGTGAAGAGAATGGATGTTGATTGGACACCTGCAGAGCTGGGTTGGGGTGAGGGCTGGAAGGGTCTGTCCCGTAGTGAGTTGTTTGTATGAACCCCCTTGAACGTGGGCTGCCGGCTAAGACAAGATGGCGCGTCTGTCCAGGCTAAGATTTCTCAGCTCTCTAATGGCCATGGATCATTTCTTAATAACAAAAAAATAGATTTCAAATAAACTTCAAAGTCCAGAATTTTTTTTTTAAAGCAATCCTATCAATTTGAAAAATGAGCAGAATGATTTCCTCTTCTTTCTTTCTGGCTTTCCCAATTCCTCTAAAAGCTGGTTGGGAGGTGACGTGTGCATTTGGAGTGTTGAACATAATAAACCCAGGGGTATAACCAGGCTTGAGATGGTTGGCTTTTCAAACTCCACCGTTGGTGCATGAAACACCCTCCAGGCTCAGGCTCGTATCGATCAAGTGAAAAAAATACTACCAAGAAAACTCGGCAGAAGTCCAAGGTCAGAGGGAGCAAAGACTCTAACTCCTCTTTTATAAAGAAGGAAGAGCCTAAGAGGCAATGCTTTTTCAAACAATTGACTTCTTCAGGGGCTCCTGAGGGACCCGGGGTGACAAAGAGCCCCATGTCACTTGCAAATCCAGGTAGGGTTTCTGCCTGGGAAAGTAAACCCAGAGAAGGATCTGGAGAGTGCCTTGGAACAGAGAAACTGGCTCCAGTCTCCGTCTCGAATCCTCTCCGTCCATCCAGCAAAGAGCCCCAGCCCATCTTGATGTACAGCGTCACCCAGCAGGTGAGGAATCCTTCGCTCCCAGTGAGACCCAGCTTAAGCTGTAGTTAAGTGGGGGAGGAGAAAGATTTCAAGGAGCTCCTTGTAAACTGCCGGAAAATAGCTCAGTGGGAATGGGACCGAGGGACCGTCCTAGACCATAGGGCAGGGTCAGTGGGTCTTCCTCAGCAGGGGGCTTAGCTTATGGGTTTGCAAAGCTGCAGAACGAGCCAGAGGACATCCGATTGGTGGGTCATGAGAAGTGACTCAAAAATGCCCCCTTTCGGCCTGTCAGAGCTTAGAGACTGGGGCTAGGCTGGGAGAGAAGTCAGACGGGGCTTTGAGGACGCTACCCATCGCTTCTCGAACTCGGAGGGTATCTTCCCACGGCAAACTCGGTTCCCAGGACATTTGCCAGGCAAATGAATGTCTTCAGTAGAGCAGCAGCTTTCGAAACGTTGGTGGAAGGGAAGCAAAATGCAGTCATTAAAAAATGCAGTAAGGAAAGGTATTTATTGATGTGAAAGATATTCATAGTATAGGACGAGGTTGGCAAACTCTGTAATGCGCCAGATAGAAATTTTAGGCGTTGGGGTCCATATGGTCTCAAAAGCAGCCACGGGCACTATGTAAATAATATGGCGGCTGTCAATGCAACGGAAGAGTTGTGACAGAGAACATATGCCCGCAGAGCCCCAAATATTTACTATATCTGGCCAATTAAAGGAACAGTGTGTGGACCTCTAAGTATATTGAGTGGATTAAGAGCTGGTTGAAGGAAGGAACTCAGGACAAGTGACCTCCTTGAAGAATCCCTACTCTTGTCATCGTCGAAACGAGGGAAGGGGGCGCCTGGGGGGCTCAGTCGGTTAAGCGTCCAGCTCTTCAGTTGGGCTCAGATCATGATCTCACAATTTGTGGGTTTGAGCTCCATGTCGGGCTCTGCACTGACAGCACAGAGCCTGCTTGGGATTCTCTCTCCCTCTCTCTCTGCTCCTCCCATAAATAAATACACTTAAAAAAAAATGAGAGAATGGACTCAAAGACAGAAATCATCAGCCGCCCAGCCGCCGGAGCTAGGGAGTTCTGGCAGGTGTCCCTTCAGGGGAAGAAGCATAGGTCTGGGGCCAGGCGGTCTTGGACGTGACTTACTCCCTCCGGAATGCTGACTCATATTCCCCAGATGCACCTAAGCAGCAAGCCTGTCTCCCTCTGGGTCCTCTGGGATCTGGTCCCACCCACCTGACCCTGAACCCCACCCATTCAAGCTTTCACTTCACATTCCCATAAAGACGGCGTTTGGTGTTTTCCTCGTCCAATTTCCATTCATTCTTCCTCTGAAGACGAGCGTCCCCCAGTTCTCTCCCCAGTCCCCAACAGGTGGCTCCCCAGTTTACCCACCCAGAGGAAGGTGGGGCATGGGGCCTCAGCTCAGCCTTCAGCAGTCTGCAGCCCCTTAGCCGCAGTGATGGGTCGGGGATGGGCAGATGATCTCGAAAGAGCCAAGGAGAGGTCAGGAGACATTTGATGAGAAGTCAAAGGAAAGTCCAGGGCTGTGGCCCCCGGGGCTCCTGGCAGCCGGCTTGGGCGCCCGGGGACACCTGTCTGAGAATGGAGTCAAGGAAGTGAAGCCAGCAACAGAGAAAGAAAGACACCCTGGGGACAGCATTTGATAACTGGGGTCCTTAGCACCATGTCTACCCCCCATTTGAACTTCTTCGTCTTTTGAACCAATTAAATTTCCATTCTGTTCAGCCCTATTGGGGTCGCAGCTCAGAGTCTTACCTGGTAGGCTCTGCCTCCAGTTCTCGCACATCCCATGCGATCCTTTTTGTCCACAATCCCCTTCCCAGCATTCCTCAGCTGGCTTCCCCCCTCGGACTCTCTAGGGTTCCGCTCAGAACCTCCCTCCTCCTCCAGGAAGCTTTCCTGAAACCCCTCACACCGTCCCAGGCTTGCCTGGCCTCCCGCCTTGGTGTTTGCAGAGAGCCCTCCGGGTACTGATTTACAGAACAGCGTTTCTGTGTAGCGATGCCTCACACATGTCTTTGTGTCCTCTTACTGGGCTGGAGCAAGACACAGCCGGCGGCCGTGGACTTAGGAGCCAGGCAGACACGGGTTCCAATCCCAGTGCCGCTCTCACCAGCAGCTGGACTCCAGGCAAAGCAGCCCCAGCTTCCCCGTCTGTAAAACACGGCAGCTGATAATGACCACACATCACATGGGCATTGTGTAGTTGTGCAAAGTGCTCAAGGCAGTGGAAGAATTTTAGTTTTTAGTTTAAACACACACACACACACCCAGGACTGTTTGTAAGCAGAAACCGTCTCTGGTTAATTATTTTTAAAGTTCCTTTAAAAAAATTTTTTAATGTTTTATTTATTTTTGAGAGAGAGAGAGAGAGAGAGAGAGACAGCATGAGCAGGGGAGGGGCAGAGAGAGAGGGAGACACAGAATCCGAAGACAGGCTCCAGGCTCTGAGCTGTCAGCACAGAGCCTGACGCGGGGCTCGAACCCACGAACTGCAAGATCATGACCTGAGCCGAAGCTGGACGCTCAACCGACTGAGCCCTCCAGGCGCCCTGGTCTCTGGTTAATTTAGGGCCAGAAAGGAATGTATTTGGAAGGCTACAAGTATCAAAGGAAAACTTCACTAACTGGCCTTAGGCAGGACGTTGGCCAAGGCGTCTCTGGGGTACAGGCCATGCCTTCTGGGGGCTCAGGGTTCCGTGAGCGGCAAACATGTTCGGCCCTTGACTCGAGAGTCAGAGTTGGAGGGGGCCCCAGCCTGGCCGCCCGGGCACTGGGCTACCGTTTCCAGGGCAGGGCAGAGTGTGCGAATAGGGCGTCCCCCGGAGATGGTGCCTGTGCAGGTGTGGGGAGGAGGCAGGGAGGGGCAGGGAGGGGCCGGCTGCGGCTCCCCAAGGGAGAAGGGGGCTCTCCTATGAAACAGACACGGATGCCCGCCCGGACACCACGGTTTGCTCCCACCAGGAGCCAGAGGTCCTCACGGGCACCCTCCAGGGCACGGGCCGCGTCTCTGCATCAGGGCCTGGTCCAAAGCCACACCATCCAAGTCTGACCTCCTTGCTTGTTTGGGGCTAGTTTTTTACCTTAAATACATGTGATTGCATCTGTGGATCATACGTCAGCGAGCCTCCTCGACGTGGCCTCTTCTCTGCAGGTTTGCCGTTCCATGAATCTTCCGAGCGTTTTCCCAGGTATTTACACTGATGGGGGTGTCGATCTGGTTGCCTCCGTGGGAGGAGGTGCGCTTAGGGCCCCCCCATCTCCTGTGAACTCCTCTGCTTTTGTGTTAACTTAAAGAATTAAGTTTCTCTGAACATACACAGCAAACAGACATGTAAATATATACATTTTTACGCGTGCGCTTGCATAAACGTGCTGTGTCGTAACGGGTTTGGATTTGGGGGAGTCTTTTTTCTTTCTTTGCTTGAATGCCTTCAGCCCTTCTCCTCTCTTGCCTCCATGTTAGCCCCCGACCCTGGAAGTAGCCCTGCCAGAAATCTAACATTCTGTCCCTCCCTGTGACCACAGAATCATACATAGCTCACATGTGCCGTTACACACACTCGCTGCCTTCGTCCTAGTTGTTTTTCACAACTGAGGTTCTATTACTCATTCGTACATCTTATTCTCCTCACTTAACACTACCATGTGGAGGGGCGCCTGGTGGCTCAGTCGGTTGAGCATCGACTCTTGGGATCAGCTCAGGTCATGATCTCAGAGTTCATGGGTGCAGGCCCTGCATCAGGCTCTGTGCTGACAGAGCAGAGCCTGCTTGGGATTCTCTCTGCCCCTTCCCTGATGCTCCTCTCTCTCTCTCTCTCTCTCTCTCTCAAAATAAATAAACACTTAAAAACAAGAGAGAGAGAGATTTTGGTTAGGTGGCTGGGCACAAGATAAATACATAAAAACAAGACATTCCACAAAACAGGAACAAAGAAGGAGACGTGCCATGTGTCTGAGTAAGAACAGGTAAAAATTATGATATAAATTGAATATAATTCCAATTAAAATTCCAATAATATTTACTTTTTAAAAATTTTTTTAAATGTTTATTTTTGAGAGAGAGAGAGACAGAGAGTGAGCAGGAAGGAGCAGAGAGAGAGGGAGACACAGAATCTGAGGCAGGCTCCAGGCTGTGAGCTGTCAGCACAGAGCCCGATGCGGGGCTCAAACTCACGAACCATGAGATTGTGACCTGAGCCAAAGTCAGACACCTAACTGACTGAGCCACCCAGGCGCCCCCTAATAAGATTTACTTTTTCTCAGAGAAAGTATGCTGTGAGTTGAATTCGGTCTCCCAGGAAGGTATGTTGCGGTCCTAGTTCCCAGGACTTGTGAACCTGACCTTGAGAACAGAGTCTGATGTGAGTGAAGGTGACGTCATAGCAGGGCAGGGTGGGCCCTTAATTCCATCTGACTGGTGTCCTTACAAAACAAGGACTAGAGGGGCGCCTGGTGGCTGAGTTGGTTAAGCACCCACTCTTGATTTCGGTTCAGATCATGATCTCATGGTTCATGAGTTCAAACCCCACATCGGGCTCTGCGCTGACAGCATGGAGCCTTCTTGGGATTTTTTCTTCCTCTCTCTCTGTCCTCCTCCTCAAAATAAATAAATAAACCAAAAAAAAAAAAAAAAACAACAACAACAAGGGAAAGAGACCCAGTGAGGAGACCACCACGTGAGGACGGGAGAGAGAACTGGAGTGCGTGTCTACAAGCCAGGGGGTTTCCCACAATCACCAGAAACAGGGCACAGATTCTCCTGGGGAGTCTGCAGACAGAGCACGGCCCTGCTGACTCCTTGGGTTTGGACCTCTGGCCTGCAGGACCATGAGAGAAATAAATGTTGAATGAATGAAGTTTAGGGTCATGACTCAGAGGGGCAGATAGAAATTTCCTTGGCCAAGAAAGGGTGTACCTGGGAAATTCCCCCAAACTGCAAAAAATAAGATAAGATAAGATAAGATAAGATAAGATGATAAGATAAGATAAGAAGCTGGGCAGAGGGGATTGGGCAGGGAATCAGTTAAGAGGGGGCACCTGGCTGGCTCAGTCTATAGAGCATGTGACTCTTGATCTTGAGGTCATGAGTTCAAGCCCCATGTTGGGTGTAGAAATGATTTAAATAGAGATGTTTTAAAAGTTTATTTATGTATTTTAAGACATAGAGAGAGAGAGCACGAGCAGGGGAGGGGCAGAGAGAGAGAGAATCCCATCTGCACTGTCAGCACAGAGCCCGACATGGGGCTCGATCCCACGACCCATGAGATCATGACCTGAGCCAAAATCAAGGGTCGGATGTTTAACCGACTGAGCCGCCCAGGCGCCCAATAAATAAATAGTATTTTTTTTTAAAGATGGGAAGCTATCTTCACAGGTAGCCGCTCTTAGACCTGACGCAGAATCTGCATCTGGCCGGAACCACAGAGTTTCAGGAATGGGCTCCGAGAGGCTGGGGGCTCCTCGCCCCCAGCTGCCCTGCCTTCCCTAATACATCCACTTCTGGAAAGATTCAGAGGTGGGTAGAGAGCTGCGGTCAAGAGGGATGCAGCCTTCCGGGTTACACTTAAGGGTTTTTCCTGCCCGGAAAGTGTGAGAACCTTCCCCATTGCTCATGATGCCCCGATTTCCCAGAGGCCTGGATCGGCGGGAAGAGGCCCATTTCCTATCACTCTTTCCTCGGCGGGGGGCCGGGCCTGCGGCAGTAGGTTGCCAGATGACAATACAAAATGCCCAGATGAATCAGAATTTCAGATGAATACGGAATACATTTTTAGTACGTCTCAAAGGCCGCATGGGATACACGTATACTAAGAATTACTCATCGAGCATCTGAAATTCACACTCAAGTGGGCCTCCCGGATTTTTATTTGCTGATTCTGGCACCCCTGAGCGGAAGGCTGTTGGAGTCTAGAATCTGCTCCTGATTCACACACGCTCCAGATGTGTGACCTTAGACTTGCTAATCACCCTCCATCCCGGTGACTGAGGGGATCACACGCCTGGGGCGACGGGAGTTTTACCCCCCAGCAAGTCAGAAACAGCCGCGTGCTGTTGGTGCGGCCACTTCACGCCCCGTCCTTGTTTCTACAAGGACTGGCTGCTGGCTGTCCTCCTGCTGACGGCCTTGCACGCATCTCAAGGAACCAGCAGCCTGGGACAGCGAGCTTGGGAGCAAACGGGTGACGCTGGGCTGCTGAATGAAGAGGAGTGTTCGTGGGGCGCCTGGGGGGGCTCAGGCGGTTGAGCGTCCGACTTCGGCTCAGGTCACGATCTCGCGGTTCGTGAGTTCGAGCCCCGCGTCGGGCTCTGTGCTGACAGCTCGGAGCCTGGAGCTGCTTCAGATTCTGTGTCTCCCTCTCTCTCTGCCCCTCCCCTGCTCACGCTCTGTCTGTCTCAAAAAAAAATAAATGTAAAAAAAAAAAAAAAAGATCGGAAGATGAGTGTTTGATTTCCAACTACAGGCAGGCTTTGGGCTCTGAGGGAATTGTACGGTACGCAATCACCCCGCGTCAGGAAAAGAAGGTAAAAGACGTTCGGTCTAGTCTGTCCGAAGGCGGGGAAGCACGTAACACAAAGCTCATAAAACTGAAAATTTTTAATCTTTTATTTAAGGGACTTTGTTTCCTCGGGCATCCAAAGCACATTTTTCGGGTATAATAGAGCATTATCAAGAAGCATCTAGTGTGTGCTGCGCGTCACATGGAGGATTTCGGGGGGATATTTTACTGAGTCTCGGCAGTGATCCTGTTGCAATCAACTCATCGCAAACCTCATTTTGCAAAGGCGATTCAGAGAGGTCAGGGAACCTGCTTAAGGGAACACAGCTGGCAGGAGACAGCGCTGGCTTCAGGAAGCAGGACTTCCAGATTCAGGGGCAGTGATGACTCTGTAGAACGAACAGCTTCTGGAGAATAAGATGAGAGAAGCCTGTGGGGCCTTCCTGTTCCCTCAGGAGCACTCACCCCCCTTCGCGCGCTCACCCCCTTGTGCGTACTCACCACCCTGTGAAGCTGCCAGGCTCGGCGGTGGCCCCCGGATGCTGCTGGAGGGGGTGCTGAGCTGACCTCCAGGACACTTCAGCAAAATCCCAGCCGCACTTCCTGGGCTGCTCCCCAGAACTTCCCTTGTGAAGGTGTCCCCTCTCCCAAACCAAGAGGAGTGATGCTCATCCCCAGAGACAGAGCTGGCACAGAGGTGAGTCTGTACGAAGCTCACTAACCTAACCTTCACCTTCCATCAGTTTCCCCCATAAATCCCCTGGTCACATCCCCATTTGAGCATCGCTCAGAGCTCAAACCTTCTGTGCTTTGTTAAAATGGCATATAACCCTCAAGTCTATCCCCATCTTTGACTTTCACTTTTTTTCTGTGAACTCCAGTGCATGCAAATATTAATAAAAATCGCATTCATTTTGTCTTGTTGCGTGATCTTTTGTTAGTTTAATTCACAGGCCCTCATGATGAGAACCTAAGAGGATAGAGGAGAAATTTTCCCTTCAAATAGGGATCATATAACAGGGGTCTTTTGCATCTGGCTTCTTCCACTTAGCATAAGGTTTGCAAGGTCCATCCTTTCTGCAGCTTGGGTCAGTCTGCATTCCTTCTTATGGCTGAATAATGTCCCATCGCCTGGATAGACCACATTTTATTAATCTGTGTCTCAGTTGTAATGGGCATTTGAGTTGTTTCTGCTTTTGGGTTATTATGAATAACAGTCCCGTGAGCATTCATGTACACGTTTAAAAAAA
>CM053576.1:5998710-6133019 GCA_028646485.1 Cryptoprocta ferox
GAGCCGGGCTGCCCCCGGAGCCTGGGCACATGACCCTCCCACGGGCTACAGGTCCTGTGTCACTTGCTCTCGGTGCGTGCCTGACCTTGGCAGGCTTCTACCTGACCCCAGGGACTCGGGCGAGTGGTCTAGCCCTTGAGGGCAAGTGAAGCCAGAGTAGGAAGGAGATCTCCATCCACCCTGTCTGTAGCTCTTCTCCGGGGACTGAAGGGCTGAGGGAGGGTCACTTTCGAAAGGGAGGGGAGTTGCAAACACACAGCTGGCCCAAAGGGACTGACCCTCTCTCTGCTTATAAAGTAACACATACTATAAAAAGTATGCATATCTTCCTGCAAATGCATTTTTTTAAATTTTTTAAATTTTTTTTTGAGAGAGAGCGAGACAGAGCACAAGCTGGGGAGGGCAGAGAGAGAGAGAGGGAGACACAGGATCCGAAGCAGGCTCCAGGCTCTGAGCTGTCAGCACAGAGCCTGATGTGGGGCTTGAACTCATGAACCGTGAGATCGTGACCTGAGCTGAAGTCGGATGCTTAACTAACTGAGCCACCCAGGCGCCCCTGCAAATGCATTTTTCTAGGTGTACAGCTATTGCACAGCTGAAATCATGTATTTTATTTTTTTAAGTTTATTTAAGAGAGAAAGAGAGGGAGCAGAAGAGGGCCAGAGGGGGGGGAGAGAGAGAATCTCAAGCAGACTCTGCATTGTCAGCGCAGAGCCCGATATGGGGCTCGAACTCACAAACCATGGGATCATGACCTGAGTGGAAATCAAGAGCGGGACGCTTAACCGACTGAGCCACCCAGGCGCCCCAATCATGTATTTATCTTAAATTTGCTTCCTTTTGTCACTTATAACTTAGGTGTCCAAAAAAATGGGGGGAAATGGTTCAAGAAACCATAATGCATTCTTAGAAAGGAAGAGCAGATAGCTAGTTTCTGGCACTGCAGCAAGTGCTTTATGCTACAAGAAAAAGACTACAAATGGTATAACCAGACGACCTCTGGATATTCAATTTTTTTTACAGCACTGGAAACAGAAGGCCCCTAGGAAAGCGCCGAGGGAACGGATCCCAGGCTTACCCCTCTAGCTGCACGTTTAGATCACGAACAAACGGAAGACCAGTTTGTCAATCGCTGGTCTTCAAACAGCGTCCGCACCCAACAGCGGTGGCGGGCATGTGGGCCGCGAAGTCCCACTTGAGGGACTCGCTTGGCCTCCACCACAGAAGACTGTTCCCTGCGCGGGAGCGCCTCAGGGTGCGCGATAAATGAGCCCGCATGTGCACGCCGACTCTTAAATACTCATGTCTGACTGACTGTCAAGCTCAAGTGTCGGGATATGTGCGAGAGGAGAAGGAGCTACGGTGCACGATCCGTATCTCGGTGTCACTATTTGTTTTTTAATGTTTCTTTTTCATAGAGCGCAAGCTGGTGCGGGGGGGGGGCAGAGGATCTGAAGCGGGGTCTGTGCTGACAGCAGAGAGATCGATGCGGGGCTGGAACTCACGAGCTTCGAGACCATGACCTGAACCGAAGGCGGACGCTTAAATTGAGCCACCCAGGTGCCTTGGCTTCACTATTCGTGATAGATCTGTCTGTGGTTAGCCTAAAGGGAGGAGAGAGAGGAGAGGGGAGGGGAGGGGAGGGGAGAGGTGCAGCAGAGAAAACAGAGAGGTGTCACTGCCGGGGGAGCAGTGGAACAGCCCTGCCCCTGGAGGAGCCCAGGGGACAGCACGGGCACAGGCTCACCTGTGTCCCTGAACTCAGGCCCCCTGGAGAGCAGGGCTGAAACACCTGGTTTGTTTCCAATGCTATTCAGGAAGCAAACAGGATTTTTATTTATTTTTTTAATACAAAATATGCCTTATTTATTTAAAGCTTCCTTTGATTTTCAGCAAAGATTTCTTCTTGTAGGTTTTTTTCATATGTATACCACATTTCTCTTTAAGTTTATTTCTAGGTATTTTGCCTTTTAATAGAAATTATGAGTGAGATCTTTTCTTCTTTATTTTTCTGGTTATTTTATACTTTGACTCTTCTTTATATTTTTCAGTTACCACATCGTTATACCTAGTTTACAAAGGAGGATGCATGAGGGCTTTATTCCACAATCTCTTGCATGTTTGAAAAAGCCTCTTTGCCTGCCTTTCCCCTCGAAATAAATTTGGGTCACTCATTACTTTCTAATAGTTATTGGATATTGAGGACCCACTGCTTTTCCCATGCAGGACGATTTTCTTGGGGGAGGTAAGGCATGCTAGATTTTATTATTTTTTTTAACTTTATAGTTTATTGTCAGGTTGGTTTCCATATAGCACCCAGTGCTCTTGCCCACAAGTGACCGCCACCAAGACCATCACCCCCCATTACCTTTCCCCCTTCCCCTTCCCCCCTCAGTTTGTTTTCAGTGTTCAAGAGTCTCTCGTGTTTTGTCTCCCTCCCTCTCTTTTTCCTCCTTCCCCTCCCCCATGGTCCTCTGTTGGGTTTCTCCTGTTAGACCTGTGAATGAAAACATATGGTATCTGTCCTTCTCCGCCTGACTCATTTCGCTTAGCATGACACCCTCGAGGTCCATCCACGTTGCTATGAATGGCCAGATTTCATTCTTTCTCATGGCCATATAGTATTCCATTGTATAGATGAACCACATCTTTCTAGTACATTCATCAGTTGATGGACATTTAGGCTCTTTCCATGATTTGGCTATTGTGGAAAGTGCCGCTATGAACACTGGGGTACAAGTGCCCCTATGCATCAGCACTTCTGTATCCCTTGGGTAAATCCCCAGCAGTGCTATTGCTGGGTCATAGGGGAGTTTTATTGATAGTTTTTTGAGGAACCTCCACGCTGTTTTCCAGAGTGGCTGTACCCGTTTACATTCCCACCAACAGTGTAGGAGGGTACCCGGCAAACAGGGTTTTTAAATGAGTTTCATTTATCCCCTTAATGCAAAAGGATCAGTTAACCAAATCTGGTCTCCTGTTTTTAAAAGCCTTTATGGCATCTGACCCACGATGGCCAGGGCTCCATCTGGCTCTCAGACACCAGCCTCCCTGCTCCCCTTCTTGGGGACCAGGCGGTGACAGCTGCTGTCTCGTGCTTTGTGAGGCCGCGATCCAGTCCTGAAGAAACACTCAGAGAAGCAAAAGCGACTTCTCCAATCTCCAGCTCAGAACCAACAAGAATAAAACCCTCGAGGGACGAAAGGCTAATAAAACCTGCCAGCAACTCTGTTCATGTGATCTAAGTGGGAGCCACGGGAAGAGAAGCAACCGATGGAAGAGAAAATCCCGGCCGGGCACAGACCCCGGCAGCATCTGCGCCCCTTGGTTTATGAGAGCAGCTTCTGGGAAACGCTTCTTTAACTCCGCACGGGTCACGGGCGACAGACGCTGAGCAGGTACAGTTATTAAAACGTTTTTCTTTGCCTCCTTTATGGTTTTAAAACGGAAATATTGGAACATCAGTAACATTTTTAGGGGCACCTGGCTGGCTCAGTCGTTAGAGCATTTGACTCTTGATCTCAGGGCCATGAGTTCAAGCCCCATGCTGGGTGTGGAACTTACTTTAAAAAAAAAAAAAAAGGAGTATCAGTAATATTTTTATTTTTATTTATTGAGAGTGTGTGCACACAAGTGAGCGGGGGAGGGGGCAGAGGGAGGGAGGGGGAGGGAGGGAAGGAGAGAGAGAGAGAGAGAGAGAGAGAGAGAGAGAGAGAGAGAATCCCAAGCAGGCTCTACTCTCACAGTGTGGAGCCTGACACAGGGCTCGATCTCACAACTGTGAGATCATGGCCTGAGCCAAAATCAAGACTTGGATGCTCACCTGACGGAGCCACCCGGGCGCCCCTCAGTCATATTTTTAAATGCAGATGTAGCAGGCATCTTTTTCTCTCAAACAGTCCTTACACTTTGGTTCAGCCAAAGACAGTAACAGTGGAATATTTTCAAGAATGAGATTAGATTTTTAAATTTAAAATGCCATCATCTGCTCTTTCCTCACACAGGAGATAAGAGAACTAGGGAAGCCTCAAGGCCAAGTTTAAATAGTCAGGCTTGATTTTGTATCCAAACACACTAATGTTATTTCTGTTGTGGTTCTGAGCAGGGCACCCTAGGATAGGGTTTTCCTCTTTGTATCAAAGCAACTGCAAAGTGTGTGCGTGTGTGACTCAGACATCTACGTTACCGGCCGGTGGGACAGCGTTCGAATTCAAAGTCAGTCTAGTATCATGAGCTGGAACCGTTTAAGAAAACCAAATGTTCTAACTTGGGCGTTGGGCATCATTCTGAGCCCAGGGACAACCAAAATAACAGACACCACATTCTCACTGCTGTGACTAGAGTGACTTTTTAAAGACAAACCTGCAGGAAATGGAGGGCGCTGGCGTGCATGGTCTTGGGGCTCAACGCTAAGCACCCCATTCCTGCTCAGGCAGAGCACCTCCCCCAGCCGGGCTCAGTGGGGAACTCAGTCCATCTGCGCCCGACCCCCCATCCCGGGGTAGGGACCGCATCGTGAGTTCAGCAAATGGAGACCAAATCATTTAATCTGCGTACACTAATGTTAGTGCTCTAAAACAGTAATATTCTAGAATATACAGCAAAATATTTTAAGTTCATCTTTAAACACGCCCATTCGTTATCTGTTTACTCACAGAAATGACCTCTGTAAAAAAAAAAAAAAAAAAAGCATAAAATAGTTTATACAGGATGTCAACTCCCCTGAGAAGTCTTTATTATTATTTTTAATGTGTATTTATTTTTGAGAGAGAGAGAGAGAGAGAGAGAGAGACAGAGCATGAGCAGGGGAGGGGCAGAGAGAGCAGGAGACACAGAATCCGAAGCAGGCTCCAGGCTCCGAGCTGTCAGCACAGAGCCCGACGCGGGGATTGAACCCACAAAATGTGAGATCCTGACCTGAGCTGAAGTTGGATGGTTAATCAACTGAGCCACCGAGGTGCCCCCAAATAAATAAATATCTTAAATATAATTTTTTTTTTTTTAGTTTTTTTTTTTTGTTTTGTTTATGTTTGAGACAGAGAGAAACAGAGCATGAGTGGAGGAGGGGCAGAGAGAGAGAGGGAGACACGGAATCCGAAGTAGGCTCCAGGCTCCGAGCTGTCAGCACAGAGCCCGACGCGGGGCTTGAACCCACAAACTGTGAGATCATGACCTGAGCCAAAGTCGGACGCTTAACCAACTGAGCCACCCAGGCGCCCCTCTTAAATATAATTTTGTATAGAGGAAAAAACTGGTTCAGAAATCAGTAAGACCACACTTTTTAAGGAGCTGCACATTGCCCACACTTGAAAAACACCACTTACGTGTCTTGGAAATTAGTTCAGTGGGAGAAAAGTCACGTGTTAACAATTACATTTTCATTATGGCAACAGAAGTGGACTTCACATTAGAGACAAAACCGCCACAAGTCACCAAGAATCAAGGCCGGGAAATGTTTGCCAAACTGACAACGGGGCACGCCCCCACTTAAAGAGGACACGCCGGAACCGCCCCCCCCCCCATGAAGGGCTGACGGGGATTTCCAGGGTCCCCCCCACTGCCACACCGGGGGCTGTGTTTGAGCCATGGCAGTGGGGGCTCCCCGGCCTTCACCTGGGAGGCTGGCCTGACTGCCTTAAAGAGCTTGTGCTGAACTGGTGACAACACAGCTCATCTGCTGGGGACCCTGATCCCTGCTGCACGTGGCACCTCGGGCACAGCGATTTCTCAGGCCCGGAGGGAAGGCGAGCGGGAAGGCAGATCTAACCCAGTCCCCGTGAGCATGGAACTAACACGGGAGGCAGGAGAGGTGGCAGACGAACACAGCCGGCTCCCGTCCCTGGCTCTGCAGAGGGGACGTAAACGGCTTACTCCAGGTGTCGCCCAAAGGACAAGGGATTCCATGCGGGACCTGTCCTCGTTCAATTATTGTAAACTATTGAAAATATCTAATTCCCTGTGGCAGAGCCACGGTCTACACGGGGTGTAATCTGTCAGTGGAGTAAGGCTAACAACACTTCTATGATGAAACCAGAATGTTTGACTTTAACCACAAGCCTAGAAACAAAACCAAAGACGACAAGCCAAAACCCCCCCAAACCTCCTCTCCACACTAAATGTAATAAACTGTGGCACATGGTTTCCCTTTAACCAAAAAAAAGGCCGGGGTGGGGGGAAGGAGAGAGAGAGAGAGAGAGAGAGAAAGAGACCGAGAGACAGAGAATCTCAAACAGGCTCTGTGCTCAGTGAGGAGCCTGACACGGGGCTCAATCTCACGATACTGGGATCATGACCTGAGCTGCAATCAAGAGTTGGATGCTGACCCAGGCGCCCCAACCACAATTACTAAAAGTAGTTAAAAGCTTTAATTTCATTTCAAGAAGGTATTTCCTCCCTAGTGAATTTCTACTTCCATGATATAGGTTTATTTATCTTAGAGACTAGATATGAAATGTGTCCATTACAGTGAATACAAAAAGTATTATGTAATTTATAAAAATGTCTTTAATATTATGCCGTAACATTTCATGTTGGGGCAATCAACAAACATTTACCAAACCAGCACAAAAAACTTGGCATACTTGGCCAGTGGCTGCTTTTTATTTTTGAAGCAGGGTGGGTGAAAAAGAAACTCTAAAAGGAAAATAAGTACATTCTTTAAATTCATAATCCATTTACAATTTTAGCTCAAAGTTTAAGAGAAGGATAGCTCAAAATGCCGCCTAGTCAGTGCTTTATCCAAACGGCATCTGAAGTAATGATGTGGCAGGGCAAGGGACTAGGGTCGAATCCGAAATAAAACACGGCTCAAAATTAAATGGGCTTTTTAAAAACAGATAGCAACAGGCAGAGATATGACTTTTTATAGAACTGAGGAGCCAGGATTTGTAAACAAGAAAAAAAGTTACTGATAATGTAGACATTTTACCTGATTAGTCTTCTTTCTAAATTCTAAAGGATGATTCCTGTATGCGTTAATAATTAATAAAAATAATAATCAAAACGCCTTGGGTCACCTTTGCTCCTATTAAACTTATTCATGCATTTCTACAGGACTCCAGAAAGGCAACTAAATTATTACCAAATAATTTTATCAGGTAAGACATCTTGTCTTTAATCACTGAAACCTTCTCTAAAAAATTCATAAACTCGTTTCAACAAATCAAATTTTGTGATGAACAAAATTTCTCTTGATTTATTGCTTCCTTTACTGGAAAGAGTTATAGTATGATACAGGATAACAGCATACAATGAACTCTGCATAATGTAGAGCAAGACAGTATTCACGTCCAAAGTAAGTATTCGAGATTTTTTTTTTTTTTAACCTGCCAAGGTAAGGGCAGTAACACATGAAGACATGCTCACCATCTGCAGACACCAGGGAAATGCAAAGTGGAGCCGCAGTGACTCAGCCCTACGCACCCATATGAACGGCTAGAATGAATAAACCTGACCGCGCCGAGCACCGGTGAGGATGTGAGGTCCCTGGAGCCCCCCCACTGCTGTGGGAAGTAAAACGGCACAAGCGCTTTGGGAAACGGTTGGCAGTTCCACTCGTAGGTATTTACCCCCAGAGACCAAAAACGGAGGTCCTGTTAACATCACCCTGAGAGCCCGCTGATGTAACATTCCAGAAGTTTTTACTAAGGGCTATTTTTGTAAAACTTCCACTGCTCCTCACTGAGAGCTGCGTTTGAAAGGAAGAGGATACACCTCCACTCTTCGCCCCTACTGTGCCAAAACAAAGTCTTTAGCAAGCAGCTTCATAATTACGAGGTTGCTGAAGCAGTGATGGGGATTTTCTGTGAAGTCCGTGAATATGAAAAGGTCGGCAGCCGTGTACGTACCACACACGGCTGCTCGGCGAGCGCAGCGTGTGGCCCGAGCCCCTCCGGGGTGGCAGCACTCGGTTCTGACATCATGTGATGGGTGAGTATGTGCTGGCCAACGAACCACAGTAGATCTTAACGCTTTTGTAAACCATGTTTTGTGGATACCTTTTCAGTTTTCCCAAAGGCTGATATATTTCGATAACCTGCATGCCCTGGTGTTAATTCTGCATGGGCCCAGGTCACCTAACCAACTCCCATCACGTTTCGGCACTGAGGACCATCCCCTCAGTGGAGCTATCGAAACACAGACACGAGGTCCACACAAAGACCCGCGCACGAAAGCTGGTCACACCCAGCACTGGGGGCAAGTTCAGGGTCTGTCCACAGAGGACCAGTTGCATGCACTGTGGCCTGCCCACGGCATGGCGTGCTGCGTGGCAATGAGGAAACAATGATCACAAATCTAAAGAGGTGCATGAAATCTCAAAATGACCATCTGAAGTGAAAAAAGCGAGGCAAAAAGTACACAGCGTGCGACTCCGTTTATATCGTTCTAGACCACGCAGCTAACGTACAGCGACACAGGGAGTACCAGAGACAGGGTGCAAAGCGGGTGGACTGAAAGTGGCACAAGAAATCTCTTGGGGGGAGGGGAGGAGGACGGCTGTCCCGACAACAGCGGTGGTGGTTTTGCGGGCACATATGTCCACAGAGCTGAGCACACTGGACACTTTTGACACATGCGCTTCGGCGAAGCTGCAGGCTGGGGAGCGTGACGCCACCCTGAACTCTATCTGCTGTTCTCCTAGGGCGCCTGGAGGGAAAGAAGTTCAAACCGTGGTGATCAGGTGGCCCCGGGAGCTGAAGGCATGAGCCAGCTGCGGGCCACGAAGCCCGGACTCCTCGTGTGCACAGCCGTGTGCGTGTGCGTTTTCCTTTATTTAAGGGATCCAGCTCCGGAGGAACCGATGGAGCCCGCCTACCCAGCAGCGGTGGAATGCGGCTTTTATCCGGATGAACTGTGTTCGGCTTTATTTGAAGGGAAAGAGGCCGCCCCCCAAATTGCAAAATTTTGTAAAGACCCTCGTGGTTCCCAAATACTCGCCCACTTGCACACGCCAGGAAACTGCTCTAGGGTCTCCCAGAAGGTGCGTTTCATAACCAGACCCCTGTCTGCAGAAGAGGCCAATTTCTCTTTGGCGTATATTGTAACTACTCACAAGGACCTGGCTATGTTTGTGCGGCTGCTCAGAGCTATTTATATGCCTCAAAACGTTTACTGCATTCATGTTGACAAAAAGGCCCCAAAGAAGTATAAGAGTGCTGTGCAAACTCTGGTGAACTGTTTTGAAAATATTTTTATTTCATCCAAGGGAGGAGGAGTGGCCCACACTGGCTTTACAAGACTGCAGGCAGATGTCACTTGCATGAAAGATCTGGTCCGGTCCAAATTTCAGTGGAACTATGTCATCAACCTTTGTGGGGACGACTTTCCAATCAAAACCAACAAAGAAATCATACGCTACATCAGGAGCAAATGGGCTGACAAAAACATCACTCCTGGGGTAATCCACCCACCAAACGTTACATCCAAGACAAGGGGACGTCATCCTGAATTGACCCCTGAAGGAAGCAGCCACAGATCTCCACACGGAAGATTCAAAGATGAACCCCCCCATAACTTAACAATCTATTCTGGAAGCACTTACTACGCACTAACGAGGAAGTTTGTGGAATTTGTGCTGACGGACATCCGCGCAAGGGACCTCCTCCAGTGGTGCAGAGACACCCAGAGCCCAGAACGGCATTACTGGGTGACTCTGAGCCGCCTGAGAGGTAAGAACACCCAACAATACGGTGTCTGTTCAGATCAGAGGGGACAAGAGAAGTTTATTCTTAAGTGAAAATTGTATCTCACTATTTACCATGGCTTGGTGAAGAGCTCTACGTTTTGCAAGACCTTCTTCCACTTTGGGGAGCACGGCAGGGTCTTCAGGGAGCACAAGAGGGTCTTCAGGGGAGCACAGGAGGGACTGCAGGGAGCACAGAGGGACTGCAGGGAGCACAGGAGGGACTTCAGGGGAGCAGAAGAGAGTCTTCAGGGAGCACAGAAGGGACTGCAGGGAGCACAGGAGGGTCTTCAGGGAGCACAGGAGGGACTGCAGGGAGAACAGAAGCGTCTTCAGGGAGCACAGGAGGGTCTTCAGGGAGCATAGGAGAGACTGCAAGGAGCACAGGAGGGTCTTCAGGGAGCACAGGAGGGACTGCAGGGGAGCACAAGAGGGTCTTCAGGGAGCACGGCAAGGACTTCAGGGGTCAAGCTTGCTGAGAGAGGGCCATGTGCCCAATCCAGTCCGGCTGCTTTTGTTCCCTCTCCAGAAAGAAGTATGACCAACAGCTGAGCACAAATCTTCAGAAACTTCATTTCTTCATTCACTTATTAAATACTATTACTGGGTACCTATGAGGGCCAGACTTTGTGCTAGTAAGAATGGAAACCATCAGGGGCGCCTGGGTGGCTCAGTCGGTTGAGTATTTGACTTCGGCTCAGGTCATGATCTTGCAGTTCATGAGTCTGAACCCCACATCGGGGCTCTCTGCTCTTAGCACAGAGCCCGCTTCGGATCCTGTCCCCCTTTCTCTGCCCCTCCCTACTTGCCCTCTCTTTAATGTTTAATAAACATTAAAAAGAATGGAAAACATTAAAAGTAGTAATTTTGGGGTGCTGCTCTTAGCACAGAGCCCGCTTCGGATCCTGTCCCCCTTTCTCTGCCCCTCCCTACTTGCCCTCTCTTTAATGTTTAATAAACATTAAAAAGAATGGAAAACATTAAAAGTAGTAATTTTGGGGTGCTCAGGTAAGTTTTCTGAGAGGTGGAGGGAAATCTGACGTCCTCCTTTAAGTGCACTTACTTTGTCTTTGCATAAAGCTTATCAGCTCCTCTAAGGGATGAGGGTTCAAGTCTGAATGGCTATCATCAGTCCAGATGACGGGGCGAACACTGAATCCAGCAGAAATCAATTAGGATTTTATTATAATCTCTCATATCCACTGAAAATTCTATTTTCAAATCCCCTCGAGGGCTGGCTGTTACGGAGAAACCACAATCCAAAGAAACCCAACACCATCGTGCCAACGGCATGCTATGCGCGCTCAGTGCGTTACTAGGGATGGAGACAGGGACGAAAATGAAAGCCGGACCCTAAGACCTTGGCCAACCCCACTGCCGCTGCCGGTGTAGCGCACACCGCCCGCCCCCAAAGCGTAGCCTTCCATCAGCTGACAAGCACTTGATGCGAGGCTGGACTTCCCCTCCACCTTTCTCCCGACTACGGCCTCTGGGGGGGTGGGGAGGGGAGCACGGCGCCGAAGAGCTGGTGCCCAAGGGCTGAGCAGCTGCCTGTCCGCTGCGATGCTCGTTCTGTTTCCCCCTTAGATGCCCCGGGAGCCACGCCAGACGCCAGCTGGGAAGGAGACATTCGAGCCATTAAATGGAGAAGCGAGGAGGGAAGTGTTCACGATGGATGTAAAGGTAAAAATCGAACCAAACCAAAAGCAAACCTCCCAATTTTATGAAAACTACCCAACTGCTGCCTGGATAACATTGGGAGATGATCGTTAGCAGAAGTAGTGATGGGATTCATGAGGTTCCAACTACATGGAGTCAATTTAAAAAAAAAAACAAAAAAACTTGCTAGCGGGTTTCTTCCACCTGCTCCTAGAATTCAAACTCAAACATTTATTTGAAAAAAGCTCCGGGTCTCCCTGGGTCTCTACCAGAGCAGGAGTGAGGAACGCAGGCGTACATTCCAGACCTTGGGCGGCACTAGGTTCTTGCTGAAGGGAAGGTCTTTCCACTTTGACCTCAGGAGACTCTCTCTGGGAGCTGTGAATTCTTTTGCCCCTTTGTCTGGTGTCCCAGGGGTTTTAGTTACCAGAACAATACAGAAAAGACCTGGGTTGGGGAGGTTGGTGTCCTTCTTTGGTGAAAAGGCTGGAAAAGCAGCAGTCTCAGGCACAGCCTCGGGTGGGCGGGGGGCAGGGGGAATGCCTAGACAGCAGGGGACCCGGAACCAGACTCCTGTCCCACGCCGTTCACGCCCAGTGTCGGGGCACCACTCTCCCCACCCACCCGAGGCCCAGGGTGAGACAGCTGCTGCCTGCGAGGGGCAGAGGTGACGGGGAGAGCAGCCACAGCGCCATGTGGACAGGTCCAGTAGGGAGAAGGGTGAACGCTCTGGGAGCCCACAAGGAAAGAAAAACGAGGTGTCTGACCTTTTTGGGGCCACCAACTGTTGGACAGAGACGGCAGGAAGAGCAGGGGGCACGGCATCCTCTCTCCTAGGGCGCCTGGCCCGGCCTTTCTGTGTACACACAGCGTCCCAACCACCACACAAACTACCGCACAAACACAGCCACCGACTTTAATAGTGCATTTGGGTGTGGCCCTCGGGCTTGAGTTATGGTAGATCAGATACGCAAAATAACCAGGTTCTCCCAGTTCCCAGCTGTTTAAAACACTGACCTAAAAGAAACAGGTTGTAGACAAATTAAAAAATATAAACCCCAATACCAGAGAATAATTCAAAGACCAGCAATTCCTGGGGCCACGTGCACAGCCGCTCCCCTAACAGATACCGTGTCGGAAGGGCTGGAATACTTCTCTAGTGTGTTCAATAAATATTTGAGCCATGATTCAATTAGGGAGCTCTTTGCACGATAAGAAGGTGACAGTAAAACAGGCGAAGAAGCAACCCCAGCCTTTCTTTAGAAAGCAGGAGCCCACTGTCATCACACGCTGGGACGACAAGACTGGTAAGTAAACGCTCAGGAAAGGCCGTGGGCAGGGCGGGGGCTCAGACTCCTCCCAAAAACATGACTCACAGAGTAAGAAGTCACGAAGGGTTGCTGCTATCCATAATAAAGGCATGATTCAGAATTCTTATAATGACAACCTGAATATTTCAGTATTTGCCACAAAAGCCTAATTACTGTAAATCTTAATAAAAATCATCATTGCCCCATAGTAAACACTTCAGCAAGTTCTTGCCATTGCTCACTTGAGACTGCAAACCGTCTACTAGGAAAGCAGCGAGACAAGCGAGACAAGCGAGACAAGTGGCCACCGACGGCCAGCACTGAGTCAGCCCCCACCTCAGGCCGACCACTGGCAGTGACTGGTAGACCCTTCCGGAGTCCCGCTCTGGGCCCACAGTCAATCCTCACAGTGACTCTCAGGTACTCATACTTTATACATGAGGAACCCCAGGCTCAGAGACGTGAGGTTACTCCCAGTGTCACAGGAAGCGGCACAGGAAGTGGCAGAGCTGGGTCCCCAAGCAGGTGCAGCTGTCTGCTGTCCCTCCAGTGGACGGGCGTCCAAGGAGTGACAGTCACCCTGCTGTTACCAGCAACCAAGAGTTTTGTTTACTTGTAAACACCTGAACGCCATTAACCCAACTCTGAGGACTTGCCACATGCCTGCGTCCCCTTCCTGGCTCAAGTTCACGTGTGTACACAGTAGGGATTATTCAGTTACCGTCACGGTGCAGCCGATTCTCTCTCCACTACGTCCTACGTTGTTCATGCAGCTTGTCTTCATGTTCATACTTTCCAACTGGTTCAGTGTAATTCTACTGAGAATCTACGACACTGCACCAAGAGCGTCCATCAGTTAGAAAGATGTCAGTTGTGACAAGAGCCGCCGCTTACGGAGCACTTGCCCTGTGCCGGCTGCTTGGCCCTTTCCTAGATGAACGCCTGCTCACCGGCAGAAGGTTCTTTCCACCTTGGTCCAGTCTTACAAACACTGGACGGTTCTACGTGTGCAGTTCGGCCCCTTTTCTGTATTTCCCTGAGAGACGTCTTTAGAAGTAGGACCAATGGGCTGGTGTGGAGAGAGCAGCAGAGCAGAGCTAGGCACAGAGCAAGGTCTTCAGTGGATCGACCTGTCCCTTATGCGCAGACTGAGCGCTCGCTCTTCTGTGAACCGGGGGTGGGAATGGGAAGCCCCTTGCAGCACTGGCTGGAGGGTTAGCAGAGGGAGAAGGAAGAGCCAAGCGCAGCGCCAGACACGTGACGTGCGCTACTGAACTCATCGTGAAGGAACCTGGCCCTGGATTCTAACTACCGTTTCAAGGTGAGTTACTTTTATCCGTATCAAATGCTGACTCCGCAAGAGCAAGAAAGGGCTGGAGCAATGCTGTATTAACACCGATGCAATTCTTGCAAACTTCCCACAACCAAGGAAGACAAGTGTTCGTGGAGCCCAGTTCAGAATTTAGAGTTGGCTGGAAAAATGTATGCCTAGACACCTCCCCTGTGCTCGTGACTAACGAACATTCCACAGTGTCCCCTGAAAGTAGCCGTTAGGCAGGTCAGAGACCAAGAACAGAAAGAATGAAAGCGTCCCTGCAAACACAGATTCAAAACCCAACACAGAAGGCCCTGTCAGAGCCATCGCGGAGGCCGTGTTTGGTCTGACCTCCCGTGAGGCAGGGGCCTTCCCGGTGACCTTGGAAGAGCATCACTTTTCGGGTGTGAACGTGAACTCATGAGACAAAGGCACTAGGTGTTTGTGCTTCCTCCTACAGGGCGCTACGTCCACGAGAGCTGCGTGTACGGACCAGGAGACCTGTCGTGGATCGTTCGGTCGCCTTCGCTGTTCGCCAGCAAAGTGGACTCAACAGACCCTCTGGTGGCCACATGCCTGGAGAGGCGGCACAGGCTGCAGGCGCTGCGGCAGGCCGAGGTTCCTGCGGAGCCTCACTGGCGCTTTCAACAGGAGAGTCATTTTAACACGAACCGGAGCCGCTGAGCTGGGCGTGTGGGAGCGTCTGCGCTCTTACGGGGATCACTGTTTCCCTGACTTGTGACAAGAGAACATTTAACCGAAGAAGAAAGAATGAGAACAGAGTCCTCGATACGAGCTAGCGCTAGAGTGAATTTAGAAGTATGCTAGTGACAAGACCTCCCTACTAATCACAGGCCACTCTTAGAGCTTCGAGGAGGAAATCCTGAGAGGAAAGGTACTGCTCAGGGTACCGCGGGGGCACACGGATCAACCAAGTGGGGCCTGACCGCCTCGCTGAACAGCTGCTGCAAATCCAAGCCGCAAGTTAGAATAAGAACAGCTCTTGTTTTGAAGATACTACTGTGTGTATGAGATTCTAATAAAAAGCAAACTCCCACTGAAAACGAAACCTTGCTTACCCAAAACGGTGCTCTTTGGCTGGGAACCATGTAACTTTGTTCCGGTAACCCTAGAAAAACACAGAAGAGTCTACTTCTTAGGGGTGAAACAAAATGGATCCAGAGCTGAAGCACACCTGCTTAAAAAGGTTGCCGTCAGCTTCTGTAGGCGTTAATCCTACCTTCTGCCCTGATGGCTACATGCTACGTCTGGTCTGTCCGACACCAACTGCCACCACAGGGGGCTCTGGGGCATTTGGAATATGGACAGTGAGCCTGATTTAAGTGACTTTTAACCTTCATTTAATTTAAAAAGTTGTCATGAGCTGAAATTTTAATCGTCCCATGTGGCTGGTGGTTACCACACTGAACGGCATAGGTCAAAGGCAGGAATGATCTTAGTTCTCCCTGCTCAATGGACTCGGGTCTCTAAAGAGTCCATGACTTTGTCATTGGTCTGTTGAGGACTTTCTGTATATTCTCTTTCTCTAAAAGAGTTCACGGAATTGTACAAGACTGAAAATGTACAACCCGTAGTGGCGCCTTAAATAAAGAAACACGTGTGCGACTCAAAGGCAAAGTCGGAAGCCTCGGGAAGCTGCAGCTCTGCAATGAAATGAAATCAAATCTGCTTAGTCAACGAACATAGCCCTTGGAGAGCACAATGCCAGACAGAAGAAAAAGAGCCTTCAAAAGTACAAATCAAACGTAACTGCCCACAGAACATGAACATCACCGTTGCAACAAACATTTCTTCCACCTCGACCCCTAATTCCAAGCACACGCTGAACGTGTTAAGACCAGTCAAAGACAATGCAGGAGCCCGACAGCACAGCTCTGCTCCCCTGCACGTTTTTACAGGCAAACACAGTGCTCACAGAGGGTACCAATGGGCTACGTTCTGACTGGCTGCTCGGAAAGCTCAAATTCACGACTGTGTCCCTGTATTTTATAACAACTCCCTAGCAAGTTAAGTGCAAAAACCCATTTTTGAAAAAGCTGCTACCTTTTCAAGTTAGCTGAAATGCAAGCCTGCCTTCGTTGCGTTTCAATGTCCAGTCACAGCACGGTCATGTGGGTAGAAGACGGTGCGATACAGGCGTCTACCTTAACAGATTTGCTCTGAGGATGAAGCACTTAGAATTCTCATGTCTGACACGTCTCTCAGATGAAGATACAGAGGCACAGGGCATCAATGGGACTTTCCGGGAGCACACGGCCAAGCAAGCGGAGCTGGGATCTGGACCCGAGCCAGCAGTCCGGCCCCAGAGCCCAAGCCTCACCATACAAAGGAACAAGAACTCAAACAGAGCCGCCCTCAAAGGATCAGGCAGCATAGAAGCAACCTCAACAACTTACTTGAGTAACAGATAAAGTAGGAACAACAAAAGTCACTCAAAGTCATGGTGGAACGCAGCAGCAGGAGGCCCAGGGAAGGACGGGCTGGGTTTTAGTGGCAAGAGGAAGCACTGGAAGCGAGTGGAGGCTGACAGACAGGCAGCCACCAAGGCTGGGTCAGGCCGGCCAGGCCAACAGAGGGCAGCGGCCTCCGCCAGCGTTAGAACCAATCAGAAACTGCTGTTCGCTCAGAGTCAGACTCTTACTGTATTCACTTGTAAGAACAAAATTAAATCACAAGCAAAAAATGTCTGAAACATTTTGCTGCTGCTACAGACTCTAACTTAAAGGTGATGTATTAATAGGGATCTTGAGATAATTTCTCTTTCGGGGAGTAGAATCTTCTCGCTAATATGTAGACTCTACGTTTTTCTAATAGATTTTTCTTACGCATGAACAAGTTTAAGGTGGCCTGTGATGTCTATCATGGGGCTCCCTGAGGTTTAATACTTCTGAAGACCATGAAGATGGTGCAGAGCTAAGATAACTTTAAGGAGGCCAGAGCCTGAAAAAAAAAAAACAAAAAAAATTTGCAGACCGCTTTTGAAGATTTCCCTTCCCTAACATTTTCTCCCCTTTCCATTCCATCTTACCACGGAAGGACAGCAAAAGAGGGGCTCCAGGCTGGCTCGGGCGGTGGAACATGAGACTCTTGATCTCAGGGTCTTGAGTTCAAGCCCCACATTGAGCGTAAAGCTTACTTAAAAAATAATAATTAAAAAAAAAAAAAAGAAGCAGCAGCCTAAGTTTTTGTTCCATTTCTGGCTTTAAAAAATATCCACGGCGCCCCACTCACCTACCACAAAGCCTAAATAAATGAAGGTAGAAAGTGACATGCTGCCGATCACACTTCTAACATCTAAACTAGGGATTCTTACACTTCATTGTGCACGCAGATCCCCAGGGCATCTTGTTAAAATGTGGATTTTGATTCCACAGGTCTGGGGAGGGATCCGGGAGCCTGCATATCTTAAAAAGAGAAAAACAAAAAACCTCCCAGGCTCCCAGGTGATGTCAATGTTGCAGGACCATGGATCATGCTGAGTAACGAGCATGGGGTTTATTTTACAAACTGTAATTGCTCCAATGTGTTTTCCTTATTACAAGAAGGGAAGAACACAGTGGGGAATACGACTAGGTTTTTGGCTACTGACTTGTTTACAGTGAAAACAAACAAAAAAAAACCTAGCAACTGCACCTCTCTGGACCCTGCTGGCTGAAATCAAGCGTGCGCACCATGCATCTGAGAGCGCAGAACCAGAGCGGTCTGAAACCGTCGGGTCTCCCCTAGCAGATCGAAAAACCAAATGTGAATGAAACTACAGACTGAAGAGTAGAGAAAACGTGTACCCCTAAGCCCCCTGAGGTTCCTGACTCACGACACCGGTTTCTCTCAATCTCGTGACGTTATTTTAAAAAGGGGAAATATCTGTTTCAGACTTGGACGCTGTCGCTTTATCTCCCTTCGCTGGCGTGTCCACGATGTCCTGTGGCTGGAAGTCCTCCATCGTTCTTCCTGCTGGCGCTCTGGCAGAAACGGCTGGGGTTCGTGTCTCCCCGGGCATCCAGCTGCGCCCCCTTCCCAGGCTTCCTGCCGCTGTCAGGTGTGGTCCCGGGAGGCAGAAGTCTGAGTACCGCTTCCGGGCCTGGGCCGTGAACAGCTCCGACGCTGCGCGCCCCCCGCCACTGCTCCCGTCGACGCGACGCAGAACACCCCCAAACCCAGAGGAGGTCGGAGCTGTAAGACGGCAGGAGCCTGAGTCCTTGACTTTGCCCTGGAAGAAAGCTGCCCGGCCAGAAACTTGCGCTGTATTAGGAACTTGAGGGCTGTCTGTCTTAGCAGTCAGCCAGCCTTGACTGACATACTTAGTATTACTGAACTTTGGAGACTTTAAATTACAAGTATGAGTTTGATTTTTAGAAACGGTATACAAATTTGGCATTCAATTTATTTTTTTTTAATTTTTTTAATGTTTATTCATTTTTGAGAGAGAGAGGCAGAGAGCAAGCGAGGGAGGGGCAGAGAGAGAGAGAGAGGGAGACACAGAATCCGAAGCAGGCTCCAGGCTCCGAGCTGTCAGCACAGAGCCTGATGCGGGGCTCGAACCCACAGACTGCAAGGTCACGACCTGAGCTGAAGTCGGACACCTAACTGATCAAGCCACCCGGGCGCCCCTCAATTTATTATTTTAAAACGTTATTGTCTGAAATCTCCGTCTAAGAGGAGAGCATCTAAGAATGTACTACAATCCATCCCTTCACGTGCTAGAATCTGAAGCCCAGAGGCTGAAGCGATGCTCCCGAGCCAGCGCCGGTGTGTGACCTAAAGCTGACGCGCATCAGGCTCTCGCCGTTCACTTAGTGGACGAATGGCTCCCACTCACGTGTGCCACTGAATGTCCACGCTCATGCGTTTTCTAAATGGCAGTGTTACACGCTGAATGTGTCCCCCACAAAAACTTGAAGTCCTAGCCCTCAGGACATCGAATACGACCGTCTGTGGAAATCAGGTCACTGTCGATGTAATTAGTTAACGTGCAGTCACTAGGGTGGGCTCTACTCCAACACGACTGGCGTCCCTATAGAAAGCAGAAATGTCATCACAGAGATGACTCCATAGAGAGAGCACGGTGTGGAGACTCGCAGGGAGAAGGTGGCATCTCCCGGCACTTAGAAGGAACCAGCCCTGCCCATACTGTGATCTCGGGCTTTGCGGCCTCAAGCACTGTAATTTCTGCTGAGTTGCCCAGGTTGTGGGACCTTGTTAAGGCGGCCCCGGGGAACTGATACGTCGACTATTCAACCTCGCTACGTAGGGGCGGTCTTCACATGAGTCCTGGAAGTTAAAAGGGCTCACCGTCTCGCTCTTCTGGCAACAGATTTCTTTTTTGGGATGCCTGGGTGGCTCAGTTGGTTAATCGTCCGACTTCGGCTCAGGTCATGATCTCGCGGTTCGTGGGTTCAAGCCCCGCCTTGGGCTCTGTGCTGACAGCTCAGAACCTGGAGCCTCCTTCTCCAGGTTCTCTCTCAAAAATAAACATTAAAAAAATTAAAAGGAAAAAAAGAGAATCCTCTCCCTGAGGTATTCCTGAACGATAGCCAGCATCCCGTCTTGACGGCCGGAGGTTCTGACAGCCGTGGGGGCCACCCTCACGAGACGGGAAGAGCCAGCAGTCCCGGTTCTGACCCGCCCTCTGCTCCCCTGGTGCAGCCCTGCCGCCCTCGGTTCCCCTTTCCTCCTGCTTCCTTCCCTTCCCCCGAAGTGCGCAAGGTATGACGGCTGACGGTTTACTAGCATCCAGGGGCGCCCGGGCGGCTCAGTCGGTTAAGCATCCGACTCTTGATTTCGGCTCGGCTCAAGCTCTCCCGGTTTGTGAGTTCAAGCCCCATGTTTGGCTCTGCGCTGACAGCATGGAGCCTGCTTGGGATTCTCTCTCTCCCTTTCTCTCTGTCCCTTCCCCAACTTGTGTTTTCGCTCTCAAAATAAATAAACAAACTTAAAAAAATTTAAAAGTTTACTAGCATCCAAACTTTCCAAGCACCAAAAAAATGTTTCCGAGTTCCCTTGCAATGTTCTATTTCCACAACATAAAATCAACTTCTCTGCAAAGCTCCACGCAGACAGTCCTGTTCTGCCGCAGGTTTGTCAACGTGGTCACCATCGTGGACGTGCGAGGTGAGCCTGTGCAAAGGACAACTTCACACCATCTAAGGGATGGTTCCCATTATGGGTAGAAGAAACTAGAGTCTGGCTGCTTAATCCCCCAAACCTGGTTGCGCACTGGAATCGTTCTGGAAACTCTTGAATAAAAGCAGAAATCCACGGTGCTCTTTCCCAACTGTAAAGATTCTGGCTCAAGTGGGTCTGACATGGGCCATGGGAACTCACACCACCGGGTGACTCTACCAGGCAGCCTGGTCTGGGAGCCGCGGATTTAGGGCTTCTGGCTTCTGCAAGAGATTTCAGCTTCATTTCCCACCTTCTCGTATCTCTATGCTTTTAAGCCGACTTCCTGAGTGCACCTGCGAATGCGTCTAACACAGAAACGCCTTCCACACTCAAGGGAAACATGCACCTGCACAAGGCGTCTAGAGATCCCCTCGTGGCCGAAGGAGGCCCAGGCCAGCGAGTGCCGGGTCCCATGGTGCTTCTCCGACGGGCGCCGCCCACACCTGATGCCACATCCGGACTCTTGTCCCGCCGTCGCTCTCTGTGCCTCCTGCACGGGTCTACACGTTCACACTCCCATGGGCGTCAGTGGCTTCTGGCCATAGGCCCACCCAGACCTCCCCCTGGTCTGGCCCTTAAACTTCCCGCCATCCAGTGGGACTCACGCCCCCGGCCTCTCCCCTTGTTCCCACACCCCGCCCTGCCTCGAACCTCCGTCTCCACAGGCTGCCTGGGCGGCCTCCTCCCTCCGACGCGGTGGCTGCTCCTCTCCCTCCTCCCTCCGATGCGGTAGCGTCCGGCTCTTCCATCACCCACACCCACACGCACACGCTACGCCACCTACACCCTGTCCCGTAGCTTCGGACCCCCCCACCCCACCGATGCACTGTCACCATCCTGACGTAGTTCTGTGAACATGCCTCTTGTTTCTAATTTTACGTAGATTTACTTTAAATGTTATTGGTGCATTTTTGCCGTAAGTATAAAAACAGCACGCTGCCACACACACAAAGCAGGCATAAACACGCAGGACACAAAACAAGCCTTGCCAGGCCCGCCAGCCAGAGCTCTGGGTGCACCATCCCCCCTTCCTGCCCCCCTGCAGGGGCCCTGCAGGGCTCAGAGAGCCAATGAACACCTACTCGGAGCCCTTCCCCTCAAGGCAAGCAAGAAGTCTGAAGGAGCCGAAATGGGAGTCCCGGGGTCGCTATCTGACGTCTGGCAGACATGTCTGGGGTCCGCTCTGTGCACTGCCCCCATGGACCCTAGTACCACTGGTGGTCACGTCCCGACCTCTGGGAAAGTCTGACTGAGAACGATGCTCTGCCTTCGAGGCTTAGAACAGATGTCTCCTCTTTCATAAGCCACTGCTCACCGGCACAGTCAAAAGAAAGTTCTCTGGCCCCTGACCGATAATGAAATCTTTACCATCCACTTGGTAGCTGCCTTCAAAAAAAACAATAGGGGGCGCCTGGGTGCCCAGTCGGTTTTGTGTCCAACTTCCACTCAGGTGCTGGTCTCATGATTCAGGAGTTTGAGCCCCGAGTCAGGCTCTCTGCTGTCAGTGCGGAGCCTGCCTCGGCTCCCCTGTCCCCACCTCTCTCTGCCCCTCTCCCGGGCGCGCACGCACTCTCTCTCTAAAAAATAAACATTTAAGAAAGAAGAGGATTCTTCATCTAACTTATGATTCCTGCAGGACCGCCGTCTCCTGGAGGGCAGACCTTGTCTTCTCTTCCCTCAGAGCGCCTGTCACCTCCTTTCACACAAGATGTACTAAGCGCATGTGAGGAAATGACATAAATCAATTTCCGAAAGCACGCCGTGACCTTCTGTGCTTCTGTAAAAGCTTAACGGGACAGATTGCAAATTCTGTGCTGGCGTTAGTCACAGTCGCCCCAACCTGGAAACAACTCCATGCCCCTCGGTGACTTCTTCACCAGCAACTACCCTCTGCCCGTCTTTGAGTCCCAAGCACATGGAATCGCCCAGGGTGTCCTCCGCGCCTGGCTTCTCTCGCAGAGGGACCGCTGTGAAACTGCAGGACCCGCGGCCCAGTTTACAGCTGCCCCTGGCTTCCCACAGCACTTAATAAGATCCGTAACCCTAGGGTGGGCGGCTGCGCCCCATATGAAGGGACCCCTACCTGTAAGTCTCTCCCACTTCTCCTCTCCGCCCCCCGCCCCCGCTTCTGTTCTCACACTGGCCACATCGTGTCACTTCTCAGCTTTCCCTCCAACTCTGCTTGGCTGGCTCCTCTGTGCCCTTCGGGTCAGCTCAAACCTCCAGAGGTGCCTCTGTCAGCCACCACCGCGCCAGCTGCCTCTGGGACGTCACTCTGTGTTTCCTTCCCGGCATCTGTTACAGTCACTACTGCCTTGCGCCTCCCTCCCTGTTACCAGAGTGCCTCTCCAACTGGGATGTGGGGTCCACGAAGGCAGGGACGGGGGCGATCTCACCCACCAGGCTCTCCCACCATACAGTGCCCGGCACACAGGCTGGCCCCTGCCGGGTGCTCAGTGAAAGCTGTTCCATGAAAGAGTAATTCACTACAGGGAGGAGCAGAATGAGGGGCCTAATGAAGTCCAAGCAGAGCTAACACGGGTGAAAGGACAATCAGGAGCTGTTGGCATCCACGACGTTAAAGCAAATGGCAAGTTTTCTGTGGGGGGTGGACAGAACACGAGATGCAAACGACTGGGGGCCGCAGCAGCCAACGCTGTGAAAGCAGGATCAGCGGCATTTGTTACGTGACCTGAGCAGGCGTGCTCCTACGTCACTTGTCTGCCCTCGTGTGTGCGCACTACTGCGGACGCACCACGTGCCCTGCGGAGGTGCAGCTCCGGGGTGAGGAGCAGCACAGGCCTCGCTCCTGCTCTCGAACACTCACAGGAGGAGCGCAGAGGAGTCTCACGGCAGCGGAAACACGGTGTGTGCTGCTATAAATAATGGTGGGCACGCGTCAGCATACATTTGTCCACACCCACGGGCCGTGCAGGTGAAGCTTCACTGTAAACTGGAGATTCCGCGTGACGGTGTGGGAAGGCAGGGTCATCAGTTGTAACAAACATACCCCCTGGTGGGGATGTTGATAATGGGAGGGTGCTGTGCGGGGTGGCGGTGGGGGGGCAGAAGGAATAGCGGAAATCCCTTACTTTCCTCTTAATTTTGCTGTGAACCTAAAACTACTCTAAAAAGAAATAAAGTCTTACAAGGGAAAAACGAACCGCCCCAGTCCTGTGGGGAACCCGTTCCGGAACTACCAATTACATTCTGACGAGGTGAGCGAGGTCACAAGGCGCCCAGGGACCGGGGAAGGAGGCTCCGCAGCAAGAGTCACAGGAGACATGACCTCCCCGGCCTGCTAGGTCATGGACACGGAACGCACAGCGGGCTGGTCAGGGAGCAGCCCGAGCCTGGCCCGAGCTGGACAGGCCGCCAGGAGCAGGTCACCAAAGGCTGTGAGTCTGTTTCTGGCAAAGACCAGCCAAAGAAGGGCTTTCAGCAGAGAAACAACGAATCAGATCTATTTCAGAAAGAATGGAAGCCTGTTGAAATGACACATGGGGGGAGGGACCCTAAACCATTTGATTTCCTCAGCTACCAAGAAAGAACAAATGACAGGTGTCAACAACTCACTGTGTGACAAACTTCTGCTTTTATCTCTTTCAAGGCTCGTTCAGAAAACACACAACCACAGCACCGCAGGAAGCAAAACCTGGAGAAATAATCCAAAATGGAAGACAGCTTTAATAGTAATTTAAAAATCACACCCAGATCATCAGTTAACATTTGTTCAGTTTATACAAAGGCCAAGAATGACAAAGAGAAAAACGGTCACCTTTGATTGCATTAAGGGAAAAAAAATTAGTATGTCCTACATTCACATTTGTATGTGCAGGGAGAAACAGCAATATAGAAATACAGGCCATAGTCCCATTCCTGATCCCTTGCAAAAATCCTTTAGAACCAAGTCTCTCCTACAAATAAAATAAATACATTAAAAATAAAGCCACAAACATAAAAAGTCAAAAGGCAGAACAGGAACTCAAGGAGAGAATATTTTATTTAAAAAAAAAAATTTTAATGTTTTATTTATTCTTGAGAGAGAGAGACAGTGTGAGCAGGGGAGGGTCAGAGAGAGAGAGGGAGACACAGAATCCAAAGACAGGCTCCAGGCTCTGAGCTGTCAGCACAGAGCCCAATGCGGGGCTCGAACCCATGAACCATGAGATCACAACCTGAGCCGAAGTCAGGACGCTTAACCGACTGAGCCGCCCAGGCGCCCCAAGGAGAGAATATTTTAAATATATATGATTGTATGTTTATGAACATTCAAAATGGTCTTTAAAAGCAAAAATAAACAGTGTGTTAGAAAAATGGGCAAAAGGCATTCACACACAATTCGCAAAAGAACTATTAATTGGCCAAAACATAAAAGATGCTTAACCTCGACTGTTAAAGAAATTCACTGCAAAACAATGTCATATAACGTTCTACGTATCCAGCAACAACGTAAGAGACTGAAGGTGTCCAGCAAGAATCTGTCTGAGGAAACAGGCCTGTCTGCTGGGGAAGGGGCAGGAGGAGCACAGCACGAGGCATCTTGGAAGGACACTTTGGCTTGACACTTGTCGAGCACAAGAATCACTTTTGCAATGTCTCCTATAAAACCTGCCCACAAGTGTGCAAATGCATAAATACGTGTTTATAAAGTTGTGTAGGACAGCGCTGCTTGGAACAAGGAAAAAGAAGCATCTAAGTGTACGTGAACAGAGGAATGGTTACATAAATTAGGAACACCCACGCAGCTGTTAACAAGAGTAAGGCAAATGCGTATGCAAGGCCATGAAGATACGCTCGAGTTAGAGAAGTAGGAAAAGAAGAGGTTACAAGATACGTACAGTGTGTTTCCATGACTGTGGGAAGAACACACGGTTATGTTTCTACTGGCACAGGTGTAGGAAAGCATGGTGTATGTGCACGGGTGCTGGGAGGGGGGTCTGCGGGGGGTGTTAAACTCCTAACAATGAAGAACGCTGCCAGATAAGGAGAAGACTGGGGGAAAGGGGCACAAATCGTCAAGCGTATGTCTTACTTTACATGTTCCTCTAAATATGCCGCAATAGAAGCGCTCTCCAATTCCCTAGAGACTACAGTGGCTGCAGAATGCCTCAACAAAAACTCAACAACACTGTACTAAATTCATTTACTGTTGTTTAGGACCAAAAAAAATCCCATTTTATGGATGCTTACTAACTACTAGTAATTTAGAAAATTATTTTTCTTTAAGCAAAGGCTCAATGTTTTCATTACACGAGGCATTTATTTCTATTTTTCTCTATATTTGAATCTTTACTACATAAAATTTAATAAATGTACAAGCTAACCCCCAAATCAATTTTCTAGTGTGGAGGCCCTATTAATAGCAGGAGGGCAAAGCCAAAATACACAAAGCTCGATTCACTGGGAAGAGAAAAAAGAGATTAGGCAGCGAATGAAAGGGAAAAACTAGGGAAGCCACAATTGGAGCAAGAGCTATCTATAGGTAACCCCTGCTCAGGACCCCAGAGCTGAGTCTGTTTCTGCTAAGTTCCTCTTCTGGGGTGAACTGTGGTTTTCTTAAAAAGAAGTGGGAAGCCAGACACAAAAGGTCAAACACCGATGTAGAGGCAACTTCCAGAAGAGGCAAATCCCTGAAGACAGACAGTGGACTGGCGGTGGCTGGGGGTGGGGGGCGGGGCTGCTCCATGGCCAGGGGGTTTTCCTTTGGGGTGAGGGACACGGAGGAAGGAACCAGACGGAGGCGGTGACTTTTATGTTATGATTTGCACTTTGAAACGACGTGTACAGACACCACATACAGAAACGCGCACAAAAGTGGGACGAGGTTAGGTAGGCGAGTAGGCTTCCCTAGAATACTGCCTGCTTGACCCTAACAGTGAACTTTAGCTTTCTAATTAATTAATTAATTAATTTTTCTTACGGCTTTATTTAGGTATATGTGACAAACACGGATTGTGTATATTCCGGGTGTACAACTTGATGATCTGATATGTACACACACTGTGGAATGATCATTAAGCCAATTAACATATCCACCACCTCAGTTACCACTAAATGGTAAACTCTGAGGGGCTTAAATGACTTAAATTCAGACTTTCTGAAGAAAATAATCTTTAAAAGCTCCTTGGGCCTAAAATGTTACTTCTCTCCAAATCCATAAAGCCACAGGTTATTCCATTTTAGAACATGGTGGTTCCTCCCTCTGGCATAGTTTGCTCCGCACGGCGCAAATACGTCTGTTAAGTGGATGTGTACGAATGTGCCGGAATGCTCCAAGTTAAATGCGGTTGTTTACAGATCAGTGGAAGTTTTCACTTATGTGAGATACTTCTGCCCCCAAGTCTAACCCTATTTCCTGAATGCAAATAGTAAAAAGTTACTATCTTCAACATGTAATGCATTAGGTGGAAGATTCCAGACGACAGCAGGAACTACCAGCTTTTAAAGATATTTCTAGGGGCGCCTGGGTGGCTCAGTCAGTTGAGCGTCTGGCTTTGGCTCAGGTCATGTCTCGCAGTTTGTGGGTTCGAGCCCCGCGTCAGGCTCCGTGCTGACAGTTAGCTCAGAGCCTGGAGTCTGTCTTCGGATTCTGTGTGTGTGTCTCTCTCTGCCCTTCCTCTGCTCACGCTCTCTTTCTCTCAAAAATAAAATAATAAAAACATAAAAAAAAAATCTAAAGATATTTCTAAATGGTGGGGAACGAGTTTAAAGCTTTGGCTTACACTGAGACATCCTATAGAAAGGCCCCCATTAAGCCATTCAACAGTCATATTTCTTAAGGCAGAAGCATACAAGTCACTTATGTTTGCTATACAAATGTCAACCTTAACATTTCTGGTGCTCTAGTCAGAGGATTTGTTCCCTCCAAATTCAAAGCAACTTATCATTATCAGCTGCGTCTTTAGCTGACGTCATGACCACATATTCGGTAGAACGATTTTCCGCCGCCCAGTCTGCAGCAATTATAAGGAAAGGGAAGTTGTCTGGCGGGAAACCTTTGTCCCTTGCTTTCTTTCCCAGAGGAAAAGACCAAATGATGCACCTCCAGTGTCACATGAGAAATTTTAAAAATCCCTCTCTACTTCAGGCTCTCCTCAAGAACAGAAGGCACAGGCGCTGAACTTGAGTGGACTTGGACACGACATTACAAATGGCTGCTGGGGAACGAACATGGTCTTGGGCCAGCTCTGCTGCCTCTGAGGCACCACCCAAATCAGGGCGCCTTGAAGAAGTCCGTGCGATTAGAAGGCTAGAGCGCCAATCCTAACAGCACCAGCGCTATCTAACCAGACTTGACATCACCTGCCCCACATGCGTCACTGACCTGTGCCGGCCATTCATCTCCAAGCCCACAACGGGGCAGATGAAACGTGCCCGCTGCAAATCGTCGTGTTTGTCACCTTTTGTGTTTCCTTTATCCCCTTCCCAGGCGGGATTATCAGAAAGCCTTAGTTCTGTCACATTCTGTGAAAAAACATCCATATTTTAAGACTTCATCCGATATGTGGATCATCCTTAGCCTCAATAACCGCCTAAATCAACAGAGAAACTGTTATTGCAGTCCTTTTCCATCCAACCCTCTTCTTCCTACTTTCCTTTGGCCATCACTTATAATATGAATTAAAAAAATGAAACCATAAATTTTGTGAGAAAACAAGAGATTTTAAACTCACGGACTGGCAAGTGAATTAGTTAATTTCTACTTTACAAATACTTTGCTATTTAGAGAAAAGTAACTTTGGACATGAAAAACTATGCCACTAAGAGAGAGCTCTGTATTAGTTTCATCCAGGACATGGGACATGGAACATAGAAGAAAACGGAACATTTTCTTTCTCTGCAGATGAATCCGCACTGAGGTGTTCCATATTACTGGCCGCCCATGTTTATTTAATACCTGAACAGACAGTAAAAGCTATGAGGCCACGGTCTAATGAGTCCAAGGCAGACTATTAACCAGGGAATACTACTATAGTCCAGGATCTGGCCATTCAGGTTTTCAAAAACTCACCTTCACAAGGAGCGATCTAATGGCTCCACTTGAGCATCTGACATTTAACCCACCATTTTGATTTCAGCACTCCGGACAGCAGCCAAGTGCCTCAGAAGGAAAGGCACCGTCCTGCACCGGGTAGGCTTCCTGGTTAATGCTGCCATGTGTCTCCTCAAGTTCCCTGCTAAGCGTGTGTGGACTAGTAAATGACGGTAATGATAATCTTGCACACCTGCATCATTTAATCTGAATCCTTCCAGTTTTACAGCTCTGATTTCTTGGAATTTTTTTTTTTTGCATTAAAAGTTCAACCATGTACCTTGAATGTTACTTTAAATGTAGAACTGTATAAATTAGTATCAATGATAATCATATCAAGATAAGATCATTATGCTACCATGGGTCTTTTAAGGAAGAAATGAATTCTCTTCCCAAGATAAAAGGTGACAAAAATCAACATGGTTATTTCTAAAACGCTGCTTTAGCTACATCTCAGAATTACTAATGTGCCTGAAATTAACTTTTCTTGGATCCTCTAATCACTCCAAGAATTCAAACAAAAAGCCTAGTATAATAATAAAAATGTTAAAAAGAAAAAGAAAAGAGATACCCAAAGCCTTATATGGGGAGCCAGGGACTCAGATTCTGGGTTAGATGCCTCATTCGCTGTGTGGCCTCAAAAAGTCATGGATAATGAGAATTCTCACCTGTGGGATGAAGTGTTTGACAAACTTAATGGTCCCCAAGTTCTCTGCCACTTTTTTGATTTTTCTCCCATTGACCAGATTTGAAAGATTTTGTCCTCTCAACCAACTTCCTTTACTAAATAACTTGTTTTTCCATTTTTTTGAAAGAACTTTAACTGCCAATCAGAATGTCTAATTACCAACAGATACCACCCTGATTTCACAGTGATCTACCTAGAGAAGTCTCTAGTTCTATAAGGATTATAGAATTGAGTCAAAAATTCAAGTAGCTGAGTTTTACATACAAAAATGTCTCCGAACATTTATATGGCACATTAAGAATTTTCAAAGTTCTTTTGCACATATTAAATCTACCAGATTTATAATGCAGGAAGGACAGGTGTGGGAATTTCTGGCTTGAGCTTTAAGTGACCTGCCCCAAATCACACTTTTCCTAGGTGGCTGGGTGGGACTGGAATTTCAAATCTCCGATTTCAGTCTATAATGTGCATGAATTCCATAAAATAAATCTTAACCACTGACACCCTTGGAACACTTCAGAATCACCTGTCTTACCTTAATGCTTTTAATGTGAGATGCTGCCTTCCCAAGAGCCTTTTCGGAAGATTTGTCCAAAAGAAATTCAATGACGGCATCTTTGTTATAAAGTCTGCAACAATAAAGGTTAGTCCAAACACTGTGGCGACAATCAGCCTCCACACAAAGGAGGAAGAACTAAACTGAGCTCAATCCAAAGTCATCTACATTGGATAAGAGAAATGCCTTACATCACTTAAAGAAGTAAATTAAATCCTATTTCAACTATTTCCAGAGCAAACAAAGAAAGAAAGTAGTTTAAATCAAGCCTCGGGACCTGGCAATCTGACGGCTGAATGGGATCTGAGCAGTATGGAAATTTAATATAAAAGTACACATTTTCAACTTTTCCTGGAAAAAAAAATCAGAAGTTCTGGAACCATTGGGCCCATATTCTTGAACTGCAACAGCAGACTGGAAATGAGTAGCGGCTGCCCTTTCAGACAGGACACAGGCTCTCCAGTTTCCTCCAGTCCCCACCATGCCCTATGGCCCCACATGGCTCCTTCATGCGTTTACGTTTATAACTGAGCTCCTATTGGCCCCGGAATGTTCAGATCATGGATTAAATAAATCAAACTGAATAGAAAAATCCAGAAGTATGGCCAGAGACAGGGAATGATAATCTAGGTTTCACAAATTTGTTTGAGCTAATTCACATTTCATGAATCAAGAACTGTACTTACACATTAAAATTCTTCTAAAAATTACTAATAAAAACTCATTCAAATAATTAAAGGAACCATACCTGCCAAGTTCACAGGCAACTATGGGTCGCCTTAGTATTTCCTGACTTAAAGTACAATAGTTCCACTGGGCGACTAGTTCAGCATCTTTGTCAACCTAAGGGGAAAAAAATCCTTTCAATTAACTTTCACCTCTGAGAGACATATGGTCCACAGTTCTACATGTAAAGGCTTATTCAGTTTTACCACATGTAATGATTTTTGTCTTTTAAATCACAGAGAGCGACACATGAAGCTGGGACTTAAAAACTCAAAGTAATCAACACCATGTCAAGTGAAGTTCCCTCTAAATGGGACACCTACAACGAAAGATTCACATCAAATCATTAAATTGCTTATGCAAGCTGCATATAAATATTAGCATTTGTATCTTTTTAAGTTTTTTATTTATTTTTTTAGTAATCTCTACAGTCAACATGGGGCTCAAACTCAGAACCTCGAAATCAAGAGTCACACACTCTTCCAACTGAGCCAGCCAGGCAGCCCTAGGATTTGAATCTTAACAGTAAGTTAGAGAAGTCATACGGAAAACAATAAGCAGCACTGGTTAATTTCTATCAAGGGGAAAGGCTCCAAGGCTTCAGCAGAATTTAGTGTACTAAGAACTTAGAAAATAGGTATTTTTTTAAAGTCCAGCACAAAGACTATAGAATGGTTTTAATTTAGTCTAAAAAAATTTTTTTAATGTTTATTCTTTTGAGAGAGAGAGAGAGAGAGAGAGAGCACAAGCAGGGGAGGGGCAGAGAGAGAGAGGGAGACAAAGAATCCAAAGCAGGCTCCAGGCTCCGAGCTGTCAGCACAGAGCCCGATGCGGGGCTGGAACCCACAGACAGTGAGATCATGACCTGAGCCAAAGTCGGACACTTAACCGACGGAGCCACCCTGGTGCCCCAAGACTATAGAATTTTTAACAAAAATCACCAATTTAACACTGTTCCTTTGGGAACATATCAAATCCTTACCCACATTAAGAAAATCCAAACATAAGACCTTCCATTGCCCTCAAATGCTATTGCAGCCATATAATATTCTATGTCCCACTCTTTTCCCTCCTAAAATGCCAAACCTGAATAATATAATAGGATGGCATAAGAGGGAGAAAATAGGAAAAGACAAAAACGAGGAAAAATTCCCTTCAATTTAATTTCTGCAGTAACAACTGCTTAAGTGTTTACTGTGTGCCTAGAGCTATGATAAGCAGTTTCTGTGACTTAATCTTTCAGCTCTCCTTAAAAACCCTAACTTATGCACTGTGGGTGGGAATCCAAACTGGTGCAGCCGCTCTGGAAAACAGTGTGGAGCTTCCTCAAAAAATTAACACTAGAACTCCCCTAGGAGCCAGCAATAGCACTGCTGGGGATCTACCCAAGGGGTACAGGAGTGCTGAGGCAAAGGGGCACATGCACCCCAATTTTCACAGCAGCACTTTCAACAACAGCCAAATCATGGAAAGAGCCTAAATGTCCATCAACTGATGAATGGACCAAGAAGATGTGGTTCATCTATACAATGGAATACTGCATGGCCATGAGAATGGAATCTGGTCATTTGTAGCAACGTGGATGGAACTCGAGGGTGTTATCCTAAGTGAAATAAGTCAGGCATATGTTTTCACTCATATGTGGAACAGGAGAAACTGAACAGAGGACCATGGAAGAGGGGAAGGGGAAAAAATAGTTAAGGAGAGGGAGGGAGGCAAACCATAAGAGACTCTTAAATACTGAGAACAAACTGAGGGTTGATGGGGGTGGGGAAGGGGGAAATTGGGTGATGGGCATGGAGGACGGCACTTGTTGGGATGAACACTGGGTGTTATATGGAAACCAACTTGACAATAAACTATATTAAAAAAAAAATTTTAAACCCTAACTTGGGGCGCCTGGGTGGCTCAGTCGGTTAAGTGTCCGGCTTTGGCTCAGGTCATGATCTCACGGTTCGTGGGTTCGAGCCCCGCGTCGGGCTCTGTGCTGACAGCTCAGAGCCTGGAGCCTGCTTCCGATTCCGTGTCTCCTTCTCTCTCTGTCCCTCCCCGGCTCTGTCTCTCAAAAATGAACAAATGTTAAAAAAAAATTTTTTTTAAAGTCTCTGTCTCTCAAAAATGAACAAATGTTAAAAAAAAATTTTTTTTAAAGTAATTACTAATGCTGTGGGGCGCCTGGCTTAGTCGCTAGAGCATGCGATCTTGATCCTGAGGTCGTGAGTTGGTGCCCCCTGATGGGCATAAATTAAAAAAAAAAATAAAGCATTAAGGGAAAAAAGGAATTACCAATGCTACCTTTGGATTCCTGAATAAATGGCTGGAAATCCCGGCTTCATTACCTATCGGTTATGTGATCTGGGCCATGTTACTGGCTCAATTTTCCTGTTAGTGGCACCGAAATCGTTATATACAACGTTCTCAGTTACCTATGAGATTTAAAAACTACCACCCGTTCATTTACTCACCATACCGACTGTGCCGGGAACCGTGCTAGCTGTAGAGCGGGGAAAGGCAAAGCCTCTGCCACAGGAGCCTACCTTTCTCTGTGACTGACGCTCATCAACCATGAAGGCAGTGCACAGAGTGGTAAGATCGTTTTTTAGGAGGAGGGCCTGCTCCCATGTGGATAAGGGAACCTCTGAGAAGAAGGCCGGCAGAAAATGAAGTTGGCGTGTACAAAGCTCAATAAACAGCCATTTGTATCACTGTTACTAACTAACGGCAGACAGGCTTTAAATCCTGGCCCTGGCACCGGACTAGCTAACTTTGTCCTCCTGGCCCTCAATGTCTAGGTCTGAAAAGCGAGGATAAGAACAGTAAGAATTGCACGAGCCACCCCCAAATAAAGCGTACTCCCAGGCGAATGGCAACAGCAAGCACTCAATAAAGGTCTTATATATATATATATACTGTCGCTGACTCTGAGTTCTCCAAATGAGCACGGCAGCGTCAGGAACGCCGCGGGCTCAACCCCCTCTCCACCTCCCCTCGCTCCCTGGGGTCCCCACCGGGCCCACGTCGCTGACCTTCTCAACCTTCTTCGGCCCCTTCACCAGTTCGTGTCTCTTGGGGATTGTTCCTCCGTCGCAGCCCATCGCAAACCAAGACTCGGCGACACCAGGAATGCCCAGCAGCAGCCGCTTCCGGGGCTCCCTGGCGACCGCTGCAGTCACTTCCGGCGCGGCCGGATGACGCACTACGCCCGACACGACGCAGGGGGGCGGATCCGTTGCCAAGCTCCGGTTGCCATGGAGAGCGTCGCTAGGCGCTGGGCGAGGCCCCGCGGGGAGGGCTGCCGGAGCGCGCGCGGAGCCTCGGGCGCCGAGGGGCTGGCGGAGCGTCCTTCCGCCTCCGCGAGGGCGCGGGATTCCTGCCGCTCTTTGGCGATTGCTCGCCGCGATTCGGGAGCGGGGGTGACTCAGGAGCACCCCCGGTTCGTGGGCCCCGTCCCACCCCAGCACGTCCGACTGCGGGTCTGGCACCTCCCCGGACTGGGAGCGCCTGGAGGGAAAGGGGTGCAGTTTATTAATGCAATTAATGATGCGTGTGAATGCCCTCTGTTGTGTCAGACAACCATTGCGTGTCCAAAGGAGAACTTTTAATTGAGCACCTCTGTGACCTTAACACTCTCGACAAATCGTCTCAAGTGGTGTTATGGGAGATTCTGGGAGAGGAGGAGTCTCTAGGCCTGAAACTTTGATACCGTGCGGACCGCCTGTAGATGGAATGTTGCCGACTTTGTCCGGCAGGTGTCTGATTCACAGCCCCCTGTATTTAGTTATTAAAAAGCAGGTGTAGGGAACAGAGGCTACGCTGATGTGTACTTGCCTTTTCCAAGAGACAGGTTGTATTAGGGTTATGATGAGACCCCAAATCCCCGGCCAAAACCCATGACTGGCTGCTTTCAGGCTCTTGACTATCTTTCTAGTTTTTCCTTTAATCATTAGAAATATTAGGGGAAAGGCTAACCACAGCGAGCAAGGTGGACCTGTATGATTGGATGTTACCTTGCTGACCACAGTGAGACAGAAAAAAATAAAAATAAATAAAAATAACATAAACAAAAACAAAACCCTGAAAATAATCCCCAATTGGGAACAGAATATATGTGGATATGAAACTTCAAGGATTGTAACATTGGATTCTCTGCGACTGCAGTTACTGGGAATTTGAAGAAAATAAACCTTTTAATCCGTTGGCCTCTCATTGCCTTAGGATTTATTTTTATGCCAGTCACAGGAATTGTACACTGTGAAGGTAGGGACTTTGTTTCAGTCCCACTGTAGCCTCAGTGCCCGGAAGAACACTCAATACGTATTTTCACAATAAGCCAAAAGGAAGGATGGACATGGCGCTGGAGGGCGCTAAGTCCAGTTCGGGCAGGCCCTAAAACTGCTAAGTGCTAGGAGAATCCATTTACAAGTATGGAAATGGAAGCCTGGAAAGATCAAAGGACTCTCCCAAGGTCCCACAGTTGGTAGGAGAGAGCTGGAACTGGGTCCCAAGATTAGTTTTCTCCCCCAAAGGATTAGAAAATCAGGTACGCAATAGCATAAACCCAAAGATCTTTAGACAGATTCTCAAACCAGTGCTCTCTTCTGGCAACGAAGTCTGCCCCTCCCCGAGCGCATTTGGAGAAGTGAAAATAAAAATAGCTGCTCTTCATTAAACCAGGGCTGTGCGCTGCGAGATTTGGAGGCATTGTCTTCTCCGTCTTTGTAATTTAGGGGGAAGGGGGTACAATGCCTTCCATTTTCCGAATGACAAACCTGAGAATGAGATGTGCAAGGGGTCTTGGGTCAGGGGCTCACAGCAGGTGAGTAAAGGGAGGTCAAGATGAGAGGCCTTCGCAAGTGAGGCCCATGTAACTACAAATGCCATGTTCCTTAACCTCTGCCCCGAAGCTACCGTGACACCCAGCAGTGTCCACTGGGTGGGCGTTGAAACTCAGGCGGCTGGAATTTTTTTTTCTCTTCCTCCTTGGTTTCCTCATTTAGAGTATTGGGTTTTAGGTTACGCTGTGCAACAGCTTACACACAGCTTAGGCTTTTATATAGTTACTATCATCAACAGCAACTAATTTGTGTTGAGAACTGGCTGAGTATCAGGTACTGTACTCAGTGCTTTACATGATCTGTGGCATTTTGTTTGAGCCACACTAGACACACTGGTGTCATTAGCTGCCGTTACTCTCCGCTGCCTTTGCTGAATGAACTGATACAGGATATTCCCTTACGAGGATCTTTGACGACAGCTTTGCCCCAGCCAAACTGTGGATTTGAAGGGCGGGAGATGAATGAAACCAAGAAAAAGAAAACCATCACCCCTAGCAAAACCAATATTTCTTAACCTTTTTGGGGGTGTTTGGACCCGTTGGAGAATTTGATGAAAATTTTGGACTCACTCCCTGGGGAAAAGTATCCAGTAGTACATAGAAAATATTGCTAGAGTTTATATGAGTATGTATCTCATTCACCACCCCCTGAGGCCCAAGCCAAGAACAAGTATTTTAATGTTCCTACTACCTGTTACAACTGTTCCCAAATGTCTTAGTCTTCTGAACTGTTGATGGTTTGATTTTCGGAGAGCTCTCCCCATGTGGGGTAGTTTAAAATTCTGTCTGGGGGCGCCTGGGTGCTTAGTCTGAGTGTCTGACTCTTGATCTTGTCTCAGGTCATGATCCCAGGGTTGTGGGATCGAGCACCATGTCAGGCTCTATGCTGAGCATGGAGCCTGCTTAAGATTCTCTCTCTCTCTCTCTCTCTCTCTCTCTCTCTCTCTCTCTCACACACACACACACACACACTCTCTCTCTCTCTCTCTCTATCTCAAAAAATAAAAAAAATTACAAATACAAATAATACAAATAAATAAAATTCTGTCTGGACAAGGCTGACAGGCAAAGTGACTCATTTTGAGAGTTGCCATGAAAAAACAACAAACAAATATGTGTTAGGATTCTTTAAGACTTTTACAGCCACATCATTCAAGGTTACACTTTAGATGATGTCCGAAGGAGGGTTAAAGTAAAATAAAGTGGGAAATGAAAGTCATTACTGAGATAATTCAGGACAAAAAAATTACTCTTAATTTGCAGTTTTAGGAAGTATTAAACATATTCCAGGAAGATACAGGCCTTCCGTGAACTGGCCTCTGGCTGCCCATCCCAGCTCATGTCACTCCCCCCCAACCCGCCCCCCGCCTCTCTTGGCCCCAGTCACACTGGCCCCTTCTCTCCTCTGAGGGTTCCAAGTATGCTTCTACTTCTGGGCACCTGCCTTGCTGTTCCCTCTCTGGGAACATTCTTTTCCCGCCATTTGCCAGGCGGGATCCCTTGTGGGACTCAACGTCTGCTCTAGGGCCCCTGCTTGGAGTTCCTCCCCTGACCACTCCCCGCACCTTGATTTAATTTCATCATTGCACCTACCACCCCTGGCATCATGTTATAAATTTTGACATCTGGTGCGCCATGGGTTGTTGTTGTTGTTGTTGTTGTTTTGCATTGATTGTGTTTTTTAATATATTGCATCAAAATAAAATGTATCTTGGTTACTAGGATTTCGGGTGCCCCCTTAACATTTTGCATTCAAGGGAGAGCGCCTCACCCACCTCACCTCTTCTGGCCCTGGTTTCCCGCCCACCCGCTCAGCTGGAAGGAAGGCTGCACGGTGGTGCAGAACCTGTTTTGTCCCCTGCAGTATCGCTAGTGCTCAGCAGAGGCCTGATTAAGAGCTGATGCTCAATAAACATTTGTTCCGTGAACGAAAGAAAGGAAAAAGGCATTAGCAAATCAGCCTCCACAAACGGGAGACTTTTGTAAATGGGCAGCTTTGGGAGAGCTGGACGCATACTTGGGGAGAATATAAAATTTTTAAAAGATGTTTTATATATATACATATATATATATGTAAAAGACAGTTGCCCCCAAACCAGAAACACAGCTCCCCAGTGCTTGTCACACAGGCAGATCTCTTAACTAGGCTCCTCACCACTTCCGTCCTCCTGAGGAAATTTACCTTAATTGAGGTCAAGTTGCTATCACCACGGATGCCACCACACTACCCACTATATCCTCTTCCTACCTTGAAAGGAAGCAGTACAGAATTCTGGGCATTAAAGAAAACTACTTAGCAAAATGTTGCTAAAAGGTAAAAAAGAAAAAAAGTGATATTATTCTACTTTTAAATGTTTTTCAGAAGTAATTATCCTATTAGTGGAAACTCATCCCACAACTGCTCTCTTTTCAAAAAAAAAAAAAAAAAAGGAAGGAAACACATTTAGCTAAAGCAGCAGTTTTCAATTATTTTAAAGCCAATGGTTTTGTACTTTGTCAACAAAAGTCCTTGGTTTGAACTCATCACAAATATATATATATAAATATATGTATATAAATATTTATATTTATATACAGACAAAAATAGAGAGACAAATATGTCTCCATATGTATTTAAATTTCTATTTATTTATTTATTTATTATTTTAGAGGAGAGAGCAGGGGAAAGGGGCAGAGAGAGAGAGAGAGAGAGACAGAGAGAATTCCAAGCAGGCTCCATGCTCAGCACTGAGCCCATTGCGGGGTTCAATCCCACAACCCTGGGATCGTGACCTGAGTTGAAATCAAGAGTCGGATGCTCAACCAACTGAGCCACCCAAGCACCCCAACCATGTATGTTTCTCTACTTGTCTGTGTGCAGACATCTGTCTGTGGTATTCTCAAAGCAACGGGGATCTGCTGATTACCTGTTAGAGCCTCTCGCTTATGAAGGACTGTATGAGTTAAAACATCTAAAGCATCAGAACGGGGTCTGGAATGTAGTAATTACTTAATAAATATGTACTGCTGCTGGAAGCCATTTCTGAACTCATGAAGTTGAGAAAATCTCCTTGTGAGGTAAGGCGGGTTTGCAAGGCCTCCCGCCATCAGATGGCGACCGATGTCTACCTCCTACTCAATTATTTTTGCCTGAGCACCGACCCCCTTGCAAGGCACCTTGCTGACTGATATCAGGAGTGACTTGTCCTCTTATCCTAAAATATACTAATTGTACCTTGTGAAGGAACTTATTATAGGAGTTTCTTCTTTTGTGATTATAGGAGCAAATATTGCATTTCCTGAGAAACCTGTTTTTCTTCCCCTCGAGAAAACAGGCTATTGACCCCTTGCTCACAAAGAACTAACTCTTGCCTTTGCTATGCTAAAAACATTGCCTTGTATTTGAATGCTGAGGATACCTTCCTTCCCCATGTGATAAGCATCTAAATCACCGACATCAATCACTATCGATAAAGATTATGCATGAGTCTTCTACCAATCTATGTTCTGGGAAATTTTTACACACCAAAGAATTTGTCATCAGAAATCACTGTCTAAGGCAACTTCTGTTTTGTACCCCATACATTTTTTCAATAAATAAAGCTGACTCTCCCGGTCAGTGCAGAGATGCCTGCCTGAAGAGCAGAGATGCCTGCCTGGTGAGCAGAAAGAAACTGAGGCTCTCTCACTCCCTTTCGCCAACATCGACACCGTCCATCCTTCAGGGAGCCCTGGACCTGCTGGAGCTGGACTCCTGCTGGCATACTGCTGTTTTTACTATTGTGCAAAAATAATCTTGCCCGCTGGAGTAAACACCCATTGGTGCCTCCCTGCACCACCCCTCCTTCTTCCAACCACATTCCTGACTTGGGTCGGGGGGGCCCCCCGTTGGGACACAGTTCTCCAGGGTCTCTTGCGTTTCTGCATGTCCTCTGAGCAGAGGCACGGCCGCCATTTTGTTCTGGATTACCTCTTCCAGGTTGTTTTTAGCAAACACCCTTGGAAGAGAGAGGTAACGTCTCCCTCCAGAGCAGAAAGAGAGCTTTGTCTGCTGCCCGGTGGAATAAAGGTAATGTTTCCCTCTGAGGCAAAACTTGGCCAGGTTTGTGCAGAGGCTGTTATAAAAGACAGGGGTTGCCCACGCTCAGAGTTCGTTGGCTTTGACACAATCCCCGAGGGTGCACAGCATCTCCTGCACCCTCCTTTGCTTTGCCCCGGGACTGGGGTAAGGTGGGAGGAAATAAAGGTGAAGCACAAACTGCTTGTGATGCTATGAGGAAACTCCTTTGTCTCGGTGCAGAAGAGGTGACATAGCCCGCCTTAATAGTATCCTTAGGAGGGTCCCCACCATCCCCAGACTTGATAAGAACGGGTCAGTCTGCCTAAACTGTTCATACAAAAAGTGTAATTCATGCTGGACACGTGCTTTCCTTCTGGGAGCCTGGAGTTTGGGGAAATGCCATGGAAAGGCCGCCGACCATGGAAACCCTGGGTGTGAGGCTCTCGGGAGCTTTCCTGGCTGGCAACATCACACGTGTGCTGTCACAACTTGTTGCTGGGGGAATTAGAAGTGTCCTGTGTGACCACGGGGACAGGAATCTTGGCCACCTGAGCCGGGTGTCCTTTGTTCCGCACTCTCTGAGCCTTTACTTTGCTGGCTCCTTTCACTGCAATGGGTCGTAGCCAAGACTGCCAACATAATGCTGCCTCGGGATTCCTCCTAGCGAATCATTGGACCTAGGAGTGATCTTGGGGACCCCAGACATAACCTCTGATGCCAGAGTCTGGGTCTTCTCTCAGCATCCATGAAATTGACAGGCTAACCTGTTCATTTAAAGCAGGGAGATCCCAGACATGTGATAGTTCTTGGGAAGGCCATTGTTTTCCCTCTCTCTGGACACATGGGAGTGTGTGTGTGTGTGTGTGTGTGTGTGTGCGCGCGCGCATGTGGGTGAATCCCATCTAGGTCAACCTGGGTATTCCATGCCCTGATTGTCGTGGGCTTTTAGAGATAGGCACCTGCTCTAAGCCGGCCCAAGCAGAATCAGACCACTTTCTTCTCCTACAAACCAAGGACATAACCTGGGGCAGCCACCTTGCAATCATGAGCGTTAACACAGAGTAAGTGGGACTGAGAAACTGGGCACCCACACCAACTGGTCTTGAAGTCAGTCTTCCCCTGGGCTATTTTAAGATACTGAGTCAATAAATTTCTTTTATTGCTTAAGAAAGGTTGGATATGGTTTTTGATCGCTTCCAACGGAAGGAGTCCTAACTGATACAGATCACAGCTGTTCAAAGAATGGGGCCTCTCTGTCCTACTGTAGAGAACCAAGCAAGCCCCACAAAGACGCAATCCTCCTTTAGGGACCCTAAGAGTAAATGGGTGAAAATAACCAGTCTTCTAGCAGCCAACAATCTAGAAGTGCTGACCACGTGCAGAGCAGCAGACAGGAACTGGATCTGGTGACATTTCAGGTGACTTCCAGGCCGGGGATGCTGTTTCCAGGCTACAAAATGTGTTTAGTGGCTGAGATGTGTAGGGGAGACGCCCACCCTCGCTTGAGGTGGAGATGCTGTAACCATAGTGACGTGAGCTGAGGCCCCAGCTGCAAGGAGAGGAAGAGGAGGTGGTTTGGTTTGAGAGGAGCTCTGTGCACCATTTTCAGATCTGTGCCCAGCAGTGGGTGTCCTGTCCATACCACACCTCCTGCCTACACCACCACGAGGGATGGCTTTGCCTTTTCCGTGCTAGCCTTGTGCACGAGCGCCTGCCTCTCCTGCATCTCCCTGCACACTTCGGGGAGAAGCATGTGAATAAGAGAAATAAATATTGGAGGCTTTGCTTTGGTACCAGAGCCTGGGTGACGTGGATCAACGACTCTTCCAAGGAAAGCGTTGCTACAAAGGACGTTCTGATTCATGATTATATTTACGTAGCACTATAAATGGTAACAGATTTGAGACTGTTGAAGTATAAGCCTTTTCTGGTTGAGCATGCTGAATTTATCAACACAGAATCTATTATATACAAAATAAATTAATAAGGAACCCAACACATGTCATGTTGTAAATATAACATGTGTCTTTAACTTGGTTAAAGCAAATAAATACATAGTGTAAGATGCAGATACCTAATTTGTACCAAATCTTACAGAATTAAGTCAGTCCAAAATGAGAAAACAGAACATTTGCTAAAGGATGCGATAGAAATTGATCATTTGAAAATCAGTCTCTCCTCCTTTATTTTCTCCCTAGCACCTGATACATTGACTATGTATTTCTTCATCATGTGTCCCACTCCCCACTAGATTGTAAGCTCCCTGAGGTCAAGGGCTCTGATTCTCTGCTCTATGCCCAGCACTAGAATCTGACATATAGTACGTGCCCAATAAATAAGTATTGAATGAGTGAATTTAAGACAGGCATACATTCAACCAATATAAAATTGTTTTCTACAATGTCACTTGGTACACTGACCCCAGATGCTATGCTAAAACCTTAGCAAGGTCCTTACTTAATACGTGGCTCTCTGTGGGATAAGTCAATGTCCTGGGGCTGCTTAGCCACTTGGTAATACCAGCTTTGGCCACCGTGGCTGTTTCTGCCCATCACTGTGTCCCCAGACTGGCTTTTCCCACAGGACAGAGTTGCACGGGTGGGGACTGGCAAAGCTGAAGCTAAGAGGTTAACGGGGAGAAGGAGGGGAAGAAGGCTCAGTCCAGCGCCCCCCTGAATTGCCGAGTGTGTTGCTCCAGCTTCCGGGCCTCGGCCTGGAGGTGCCCCAGGGCTGCTGGGCTGGGGTACTTGAGCACGGCGTGCTTGGTGGCCAGCGCGAGGTTCTTGAGCAGGCTGCAAATGTGGCTGCTGCCGCAGAGAATGTCATTGCGTGCGTCCCTCTCCTGGGTCTCCTGACACAGAGTGTCCACCAGCTTCTGCCCCACCATGATGACCAGCTTGCTCTGCGTGATGAAGATCTCGGGGGGCTGGCTGTTGCTCAGGCTGTTGTTAAATACGCCGATGGCTTTGAAGAGTGCCCCAAAATAGAGCCGGCAGTGTTCGGAAAGGTGGAATCTCTTCTCAGGGTTCTGCTGACTCAGAGGCCGGGGCGTGGGAGACCGAGGATTCTGGAAAAGGGAAGAAAATAATTTATCAGAGGCAGATTTGATCACCAGGTGGTGGTTGTCTCCCTTTTCTGGTTTTGCTCAACGTTCTAGACATGGGTAAGAAAAAGTACAGTTTTGCGTGGGAAGCCCCACAAAGCACCATTTGCCTAACGAATTAATGTTTTCAAAGCAGTGTTACATACAAAGTATGGTACTTATATACAATAGTATATATATTGTAGGGTATATATAAACTTACATGTTAAATATATAAAATCTTATTCAATATTCTCAACAAACCACTAGAAGCCCAATCTAAGAAGCAAATTGACAGAGGTGCCTGGGTGACTCAGTTGGTTAAGTGTCCGACTTCGGCTCAGGTCATGATCTCACTCAGGCTATGACCCCATGGTTCATGGGTTTGAGCCCTGCATCGGTCTCTGTGCTGACAGTGTGAAGCCTGCTTGGGATTCTCCCTTTGTCTCTGCCCCTCTCCCTATTGGCATTGTCTCCGTTTCTCTCAAAAACAAAAAACAAAAAACAAAAAACAACACATTGACAATAAATAAATCTATATCTTTAAAAAAAATGCAAGGGGGCGCCTGGGTGGCTCAGTCGGTTAATCGTCCGACTTCGGCTCAGGTCATGATCTTACGGTTCGTAGATTCGAGCCCCGTGTTGGGCTCTGTGCTGACAGCTCAGAGCCTGGAGCCTGCTTCAGATTTTGTGTCTTCCTCTCTCTCTGCCCTTTCCTTGCTCACACTCTGTCTCTCAAAAATAAACAAACATTAAAAAAATTTTTAATGCAAGAAAACTTGATAATGAGATCTAAAAATTTACTCAAAGAACAGATTTTAAAGGATTAAAAAAATCCTTTTTAATACCAGCATCAGCAATAAACCTGATCCCCCCAAATTTCCGGAAGAAATCCAAGTACACTGACCTATCTGCCCGAATATTACGATATTTCTCTAACTTGCTATTAAGGTTTCATTTAGAGTTTTCCTTTCATGAGTTTTAGTTTCTGAAGTATGGAACCAAAGTCTTCCCAAAGCTTAGGCACTAGTGAAAGATTCTCAGCATCTAACTTAGTGGCAACCACTGGGGGAAACACTCAAAAGTTCCTTTGTTAGGTTACAGGTGGGGAGACTGATGCTCCCTGAAGCAAAGGGGTTGCCCATCTTCATTCGTTTAGCAAAATAAAGATCTGGAGCTCTAGGCTGAGTCAGCTAAGTCTGAATATGTCAGTCTTTTCATTAAACTGCATGCTCTCTCATCCACCTGTGATCTCAAAGCTCACAGCCTGGAAGAACTCAGACAGTGTTAGGGTCTGACTTCATATGTTGAAACTGTACCCACCAAGGTGAAGGTAGTAGGAGATGGGCCCTTGGGAGGAAACTAGGATTAGATGAGGTCATTTGGGTGGGGCCTGGTGATGGGATCAGTGCCCTTGTCCGAGCTCGCTTCCTTTCTCTGCTCTCTGCTATTGGAGGACACAATGAGAAGAGAGAGGAGAGCCCTCACCAGGATCTGCCCATGCTGGCACCCTGAGCTCAGACTCCCAGCCTAGGCTTCTCATCCCAGTTTGCCCCTGAGATAACAAATGATCTTGTCCCTGTCATTAGACATCTCTGTCCTCTCTCCCACCGCACCCACTCCCAGCCAGGGAGCTGGTCTGGTTCACTGTCCCCCAGGCTTCAGGTACTCAGACAACCATCACAAGTGATGTCCTGTTGCCTCCTTCTTTTTTTTTTTTATAGTTTATTTATTTTTGGGACAGAGAAAGACAGAGCACGAGTGGGGGAGGGGCAGAGAGAGAGGGAGACACAGAATCTGAAACAGGCTCCAGGCTCCAAGCTGTCAGCACAGCGTCCGACGCGGGGCTCAAACCCACGAACCGTGAGATCATGACCTGAGCTGAAGTCGGCCACTCAACTGACTGAGCCACCCGGGTGCCCCAGTTTGCCTCCTTCTTAACCTTGACTTACTTTATCTTTGTCTTTAAAGTAATCCACTGGTTTCACTTCTATCACTTTAAAGGAAACTTTTCAAATTGGTAACTGGAAAACCATTGTCATTTGCCACCAGTAGGAAGGAACCAACAAAAATAAGCACAATGATAACATCTTTGAATGTTTTAAAAAAAGGAAGAACATAGAGTATCAAAGAGGCGGTGATGATACATAAGCCCCAACCAAAATGGTTTTCCTGTTGTAATCAGAAGCATCGAAAGAGAATGTCAAAGGGAATATGCATTCTTGGTATTAAACACCATGTCAGTCCTACCCATGACGGACCTCGAGAACTGTCACTAATGGTTCAAGGATCATGATCCACATTCTGGGTTCATTGGACTTGTTCATCTCCAGGGCTCCTTCTACTGCAAATAGGAAAAGCCATCACAAAAACCACATCTACTCCCAAGGGGGTCATGGGTCATGGCTATCATGCTGACTTGTTCACAACAGGAGGTATCTCTGGGGATAAAGCATGTGAGCCAGAAATATTGACGAGTCAGTGCTATCACTTACCTGTGCTTCCAAGTTTTTGTTTTCATCCAACCTTTGTTCCAAGATGGGTTTTTCTGTCTCTTCTAGATGAGGCAACTTCTGAAAAAGAAAATCCCTTCCAATTACCAACTTGAGTGGTTTTGACACTGTTCAGAGGTGTTTAATAAGTCTACTTTAAAACGGAAGTGTTTGGGGGTGCTTGGGTGGCTCGGTTGGTTACGTGGCTGACTTCAGTTCGGGTCATGATCTCACGGTTTGTGGGTTCGAGCCCCGCGTCGGGCTCTGTGCTGACGGCTCGGAGCCTGGAGTCTGCTTCGGATTCTGTGTCTCCCTCTCTCTCTGCCATATCCTCCCATCTCCTCTCATGCTCTTTCTCTCTCAAAAATAAACATTTAAAAAACCCTTGAGCATTTCTCCTTATATTTTTGTCAATAGTTTTGCCCCCTGATGCGTTTTTTTTTTCAACAAAGGAGACTTTGCAAGACCAAGGGCTGAATTACGCCTACCAACATGGCCTGATATAAGGACACATAGTTTAAAAAAATTATATATATTTATATTTATGTATTTTATACCTCTTTATATCTATATCTCTATTTTTAAAATAGGGAATTAAAAATACCTAAGTCTCTACCTTCTCTAGAATGTGTTAAAGCTCTTCCACCAACCACCAGGCATTTTGACAGAATACCATGCAAGATGGGGGCAAAAAGGGGCCATGTCATGTTGACACAGCCCCCCGGTTAGCTGCTGCACCCCCACTTGACACCCGCAATCCTTGAGCCAAAGGCTCTTTCTCTATAGTGTCTGAATTCACACAGCCAAGTATTTCTAACAGTAAGTGCAGGCTGGAGGCTGCTAAGAACACGCACAATTTGGAAGAGTGTTTACACTTCCTCTTCTGTTTCTAAGAAACACAAAGACAATGACTAAATCTAAAACTTTCAAAAATGCAAGGAAATTCAGTGGTGAGATTAAAAAACGTGCTCAAAGAACAATTTCAAAAGGGTTTCAAAGTCCTTTCTAACCCTAGTGTTAGAGAAAAACACCAAGATACCACGTTTCTGTAAGACATCCTATCTGCCTTAATATTAAAATGCTTATCTTACTTCTTAATAAGATTTCATCTAGAACAGTACTTTCATGAATTTCCTTTTCTGGAAAGTGGAACCAATGTCTCTCAGAAATTATCGAAAGAGTATCATCATTCAATAAACGATTATTGAACCGTAGCTAACAATTATTGAAGGACCCTCAGCATGTAACAGGGGGGCGACCACTCCAGGTAAAACTTGAAGGCCTCCTTGTGTTCCATCACTCTGAACTCACCTGCTCACAGATATTTGTCCCGTTTTTCTTTAATATTTCAGGGGAGTGCTCCCCTTCCTTCTGTTTTTTAAAAGGAGCACTTCTTTGATATGATTCTGTTTCTCTTTGGGGAAGCTGGGTGCATTCTGCAAACTTAAATTGTGCATTTGGGGTCACTTGCAAGGTATCTTCCTTTTCACAGTTCTGCCTGAAAAGGAGCTTTCCATTGGCAATGACAATGGAGGCAAACCTCTTGACGTCTTCCGGAACCATCCGCGCCGCCATGACAAATCTCTCGAGGTCATCTGGGCTGTTTTGGACTTTGTCCGTCACAAGGACTTCCAAGGACCAATTGCAGTCATCCAGGGTCTGCTTTGTTCCAAGCAGGATCTGGTAGGAGGTGGAGATTGTCTGCAGCTGGTCCCTAATTCTGGCCTGAAGGTTAGTGTCACCGAGGTTACAGGCGGTCCCGTGGACCGTGCGGGCAAAATCCAGGAATGCCCTCAAAGACTCCTCCACGTGGTCGGCGGCCCTGCGGATGGCGCTGATGTTGGCCTCCAGGTAGTCCCGGAACCTCCACTTCCTGCTGACAAAGACCATCAGGCTTGCGACAGAGCTGGCCACCTTGTGCTGCAGAGCCGCTGCCATCTCTCTGGCCAAGTCCAGGTCCAAGCAGAGCTCCTTCCCTGACTCCTCCGAGCAGGAGCTGGATGAGGAGTCCGTGGACGTGGAGGAGCAGGAGGAGACAATGCTGGCTCTGCTGTCGGAACTGGAAACGGACAGGCTGTCCGGTTCCGGAGACAGCGATGGTGGCTGTCCGGAGAGCCACGAGGACCCACGGTCCGTGGCATTCTCTGAAGCCCCATCGACTCTCCCCAGCTCGTTGGGGGCCTGAGGGCGGCTCGGCGTTGCTTTGGGGATGTCATAAATGTTCGGCTGGGTGTTCTGCCCTTCCACTTGGGGAATCAGAAAGCTGGAAGGAACCTTGTAGCCGACACCCTCATCCAAGGGAAATGTGTCCCTCGGGGCCAGTAATTTATAGGTCGGAATTTCTGGAAGGCTGAGTTTTTTCTGCATGGGCACATTCTTATGCAGGTGTGGATCGAGGGCCCCTCCTCTGCTCTTTGGAGGACAGTGGAGGCCAGATATACACGTGGGGAGAGTGTGGGGCCCTGATCTTCCCGCAAAGCTGCTTAGCGATGTGTTCCTCGTGTTAGCTTTTTCTGGAGATACTGGCGTGTCATAAATCCATTCAGATTTCTGAGGGCTCGGTAACGTGTTGTAGACGTCTTGCCTCAGCGTGGTCGCTGACGTCAGGGGAGCGCTCTGCCCCTGGGAAGAACCAAACGAAATTGCCCAGGTTAGCAGCAATAAAGAGAGGGTGCGAGCCACTCCTTTGACAAGTGTGTGTTACGCTGAGGGCCTACTAAGTGCCCGCTACTGTGCTTCTTCAAAATCTGATTGTCACTCCCCTACTCAAGCTTCTTCAGGGACTCCCCATTGCCGTTTTTGCTCAAGGCCCTTCACAATCTGGTTTAAGCCTCCGCATCATGCCTGCTACCACCTTCCTTGTGGGTCCAGTCACCCAGACCATTTACTGTCCCCTGAACTCAGAGTGCTCTCTTAGCCCACTACATTTCATTTTGCTCAAACCAGTCCTTCTGTTCTAAAAGCCCTCCCAAACCTTTCCTTTCCCTCTAACAAACTCCTATGCATCCCTCATGACTCTGCAGAGATGCCCCTTATTTTATAAGGCCTTCCCCAATAACCTTGGGTAGAGGTATATGCATTGTATACATGTGACAGAACTCAGCGATGAACACGGTTGCAGACTTTCAAATTAGTGCATCGCTCCAAAAATTAAAACCTACTTTAACACCTCTGTGAGGTACATAATAATAAGGATTTAACTAAGATCTACTGAGCTCGTGCTCCGTGCCAAGCACTGCAGTACGTTCTCTGCAGGAACATCTCCATTCTCACAATTGCTCAGGAAGGAGCCAGAACCAGACTAGAAGTGGGGTGTGGGAGTGGGGATGCTGTCTGTCCTAAGAAACGGAGGCTCGGAGAAGCTGGAGGACTCGCCCGAGGCACATCGCTCACCCTGTTCCTGAGCACCATGGCCATCAGGGCTTCCAATGAAATAAGTTCTGCTGTGAGGAATCTGCATTCCTAACTTTGACCAAGCTGATAGAAGGTCCCAGAGGACGCTCGCATGTTCCTAGCAGGCGAATCCCTGTGCCTCATCGTACTTACAGCCGGTTGGCCGGCCGGGGGCCCAAGTCCTGCCTGTTTGGGACTGGCGGGTACGTCATATAACTGCCGCTTCTCCGGCTCCTGGGGAAAGACCGAAAAGGAGAACTTGGATTTTTCCCTCCCGATGGCTGTACACCCCCGACTCCGCCCACTCCAGTGCTTTTTTCCAAATGAAAACACAAACCACGGAAGACTTTGGGGCTTCCGGCGGTGATGCTCACAAGATGGAAGTTTGCGTGGCTACCTTTTCAACAGTGACCTCGAGGCTTTAAAAAGATCGCCTTCTCGGCCGAAGACGGGGACAAACCATAGAGAGAACGAACTGCAGTTGCCGGAGTTGAAACCGGTGGCTCGCGTAGTTCTGCAAATCGGCCTCAGAATTGACTTTAAGGGGACATTGGGACTTCGTGGGGCACCTGGGGGGCTCAGTCGGTTGAGCGTTGGACTTCAGCTCAGGTCATGATCTCGCGGTTCGTGGGTTCGAGCCCCGTGTCGGACTCTGTGCTGACAGCTCAGAGCCTGGGGCCTGCTTTGGATTCTGTGCCTCCCTCTCTCTCTGCCCCTCCCCTGCTCGTGCTCTGTTTCTTGGTCTCTCTTTCAAAAATAAATAAACATAAAAAAAGGGTGAAGAGGGTCTGGGTGAGGTGAGGGAAGTGAGTCCTGCATGTGGGTCTTTTTTTAAGACTTCTGTGCCCAAGACCAGTGCCCCCTTGTCCTCATCCCACGTGGCCCTGCTGTGCTCCTGGCATCTGTCATGGCAGAGGGAGCAAGTGTGTCCATCCCAGGGCCAGAGGTGGGTCACACCGGAACTGGTGGGTCACACCGGAACTGGAGCACGAGCCAGACTGGAAGTGGGGTGGGGGGAGCCTCCCGGGGAGGCAGAGGCTGGAGGCGACCAGCCGGACCCGAGGCCGGGAGGAGCCTTTGGCCCTGAGCCCGTGAACAGGCACTGGCCCCCCTCGGAGCCTGCAGGTAGGAGAGGCTCAGACACGGGTGTGGGAGAGGCGGGCGGCGCCTGCGGGGACGCGGAAGGCCACCTGTGTCACGCGGCGAGCCTCACGTGTGGGGCAGGGCCACAGCCAAGACTCACCTTTGGCTCCGCGGGGCCCCGGCCCTGGGTCGGCACGTCATACACCCGGGAAGGCAGAGCAGGCAGCGAGGCCCGAGCAGGCCTGGGAACCGTGAAGAGGGCCTGGGGGAGAGAGAGAAGAGGCGCAGGAAGGAGATGTCACCGTACGGTCCACAGATCATGTTCCGTGTGACCCTCACTCAGCACAGCAGCCCCTGCAGCATAGAGGCGTTCTTCCCGCACCCCTACCGAGCTGCCCTTTGCTCAGACAGGGGACCCAGGACATGAGGGGGGGAGCACCGCGGTGGAGGACAGCCTTCTGCCTGCATCAGCCTCAGCTGGGAAGCGGGCTAGGATGCAGATTCCTGGGCCCTGAATCGGTTGTTCTGGGTCTCCGAGTCCTGCCAGGGAGGACTCCCTAGGCATCCGAGGCTGTGAGTCGAATCCAGGGTTATTAATGTGCTCATCTGATGATGCGGAGGAAGTAGCCATGAGCCAGACGGGCAGAGAGGCCCTAAGGGTGTAAAGTGAAGGGACTGGCGTGGGTGTGGAGGGGACAGGGGCTGGTCGCAGGATGTGTCGCTTGAGCTGAGGGCTGATGAGGCCGCAGGAGGTGACCAGACCAATGGTGGCATGGAGTCACTGGATCCCCAGTGAATGGCCACGCTAGACCCAGTACCTCTCTGGCTGCTCCTGGACAGGCACTTCCAAACCCGGCCAGGGAACCAATTGCCTGGCAAACTTGAAAATAATACAGTTGTGGGGCCTCCACGTCAGATCTCTCGAATAAGAATGTCCCCAGGAGGGGCCCAGGAATGGGTGGGTTTACAAGGGAGGGGATGCCGTCTGGCAGGGTCAAGGTCTAAAGGGGGAAATAAGGTATGGACAGAGCCAGGACACAGGCTGAGAAGTGAGACGGGGCCTTGAAGAGAGGAAAAGGTCAAGTCCAGAGAGTCCGTCAGAGGCCGACTGCATTTCCCATCGGGCGCCCAGGAACCTGTCACTGAAAGGGGCTCTCGGAATTGGATTGTGTGGATGGTTAGGACCTGAATATACGGAGACCAGGAGGGCAGTCCAGGCTGGGGAGGACTAGATCAGGGTCCCTTTATTCACAAGAGGGACCCAGCTCTGTGCCTGGCATGAAGTAAGTGCTCGTATTTACTTACTTATTTGCTTGTTTGGGTGCAAGAATGTGTACACCTGAGACCGTAGGTACCAGTCCTCCCCCCCACTCATCAGGCTGGAATAACAGCTTCGGGGAAAGCAACTGCAAAACAGGACAGACCGTTCTCCCCAGGACACACTCAGCTGTCAAAATCATGTCCTTCTGAATGACAACTGTTTCTTACTCACAGAGAAACCTGGTTCTCTAAAGTCCTGGGCTCCCGGAAGCATTGTGGTCTGAAGCTCTAACAGCGAGAAGGAAGCATCCCACTCCTGTCCGAGAGGCAGGCTCGCTTTCCATCCCCGGCGAAGAGCTTCAGATGGGGGTTGGGGGGGTGGGGTGGCAGGGGTGGGGGAGGGGGGATTAGCAGGTGCCACGTTCCACATCTACCTCAACCTGGCGGTTCCCAAGGAAGGAGTAGCCCGAATCAGCTTTGCAGTCTGGGCCGTAGCTGACCCTTTACACACTGCCCTGTTTTGCTTAGAGCCTATCAAGACAGGGTTTGTTTACACGAACCCCCACCCTTGTCCCATAACTAGTTATCGACCTTATTCTGCTTCTGAGAGCCCCGCGGTCCCTATGCTCTGTGACCCCTTCCTCTCCGGTGGGGCAATAAACCTGACTTTGTCCCTGCTAGTCTCAGGCTGATTGGTCTAGGAGAGTGATTCTCCACTGCGGTCTAGGTTAAATCCAAGATTCCACGGGCCTGCCGCGTCCAACCCCAGGGGCCACGCGTGGTGTGTCCCCAGCCATGCCATCCACCATCACCTCCACTCTTCCTTCCTCCTGCCTCTACTTATTCTAACACCCCCAGCCCTCCCCTACCACAGAGCTTTTCCAGACGCTCTTCCCTTTCCTATTACCCCCTGTGGCCCCAAGCCCCATTTTATTGACATAGCTGACTTTGTGGGTCACACATGCCTTTGAAGACCACCCGCAGAGAAAAAAGGGACTTTCTTGCGTGTAGAATTTCAGGCAAAGGAAGCTGGTTCAGAAATGTCCCGGGTTTCTTGGAAAACAGAGGTTCAAGGTGGTAATCAGTTAAGGAACATGTTTGAGAAATACGGTTTCAAAAAGTCTGTGGGGACAGACGGAAACTCCAGTTCAGGAACTGGCGGGTCCGAGAGGAATTCCACCAGGAAGTTGGACCCTTTTCACTTGAAATATGAAAGATTCCCCTTTCTGAATTTAAACCAACTCAGATATGTTCTTTGTATGGTGACTTAAAAAAAAAAAAAGGCTAGCAGATTATATTAAGGAAGTTGGAATAGAAAGTAAAACAAAGCCCAGGAGAGTGGTTACCCTGAAGGAAGTGACTCGGAGAAGGTGGGAGGGGGGCTCAGGAGGTGCTAGTGTTGTTCTATTACTTGATATGGATACTAGTGACTAAGAGATGCCCTCAGGATCTGTAGATGAAATCTCAATAAAAAGCTAATGCAGGGGCGCCTGAGGGGCTCAGTCGGTTAAGCATCCGCCTTCGTCTCAGATCATGATCTCGTGGTTTGTGAGTCTGAGTCCCTCATCTGGCTTTCTGCTGTCAGCACAGACCCTGCTTCGGATCCTCTGTTCGCCTCTCTCTCTGCCCTTCCCCGGATCATTCTCTCTCTCTCTCTCTCTCTCTCTCTCTCCTCTCAAAAACAAATAAATAAACTTAAAGAAAAAAAGCTAATTGCAAAGAACAGAGAGTGTCAGCCACAGAGTCAGGAAAACGGAGAGCAAGGGCATGCAAAGTCTAGGGGCGCAGACAGCCCCACACAGGCACGAGGAAGCTTCAGTCTCTGGTATTCGACACCCTGGGACGCTGGATGGGCCATTTCACCTCCCTGGAAACAAATTCCGTCATCCGTAAAATGAAGACTTGTTCTCAAGACCCACAGAGGTCTCTTCCAACTACAGAGATGTCTGATTCTGATGTGTAGGGTCCTGGATTAGTCGGCTTGGGAAAGGTGACCTATTTTCACTTACTTGGTTTTTAATTTTTGGCCAACCCCTCAGTCTAGGGACAGTCAGCACAAGGATAAGGGGAGTCTGTGAAGTGGGCCAGCTGGGCAGGTTCCAAGCCTGCTGGAAAACAGCTCAAAGCTAGCGGCTGGACTCGCCTGGTTCTCGCAATGAGCGCTTGCAGCCAGACTGCATTTCCCCGGCCGCCGCAGTAATGCAGCCAGACTGCATTTCCCCGGCCGCCGCAGTAATGCAGCCAGACTGCATTTCCCCGGCCGCCGCAGTGTCTGGGCTAACCCCCGACTACATGAGCGGGGCGGAGAGCTCTGCCTTTTCCGTGGATCGAAGATTCTCCACTGCTTTTCATCCATTTCTTCTAGCTCCTTCCTTCTTGTGGTAGAAGAAGCGGTGGGATCACTTAGAATCACCAGAAGGCTCAGCTCGAGGAGAACTTAGAAATGACAGAGTGAGACAGGGAAACGGGTGTTGTGACGTGTGTACTCTCCCAGCATGGCCGTGGCTGCCCCAGAAGCCAGGTGACCCGGCACTGCTGATTTCCAAGCCGCAGGTGGCAGCTCTTGCTGTGAGGGTCCCCCTCCAAGCACGGAGAAGGCCATACAAACAAAGTAGGGGAGGAGGGGGCAAAAATGCAGACGGGGCAGCCACAGATGGAACTGAAGCAGGGAAAAAGGCAGGAAAGTTCCCCAGGTGTTTTACGAGGGCCGCCTCGAGAAGCCTACTTGAGTGGCCAAGGGCCCCTGGCTTCTGAATTCCCCGTCAGTGCCTGTGGTTTTTGTCAACCACCGCAGCCTCACACGGGCGAGGGCTCCAATCACAGACATGCTTCATGGCAAGGACAAGTCTCTGAGCCTTTTCTGAGTTAGGTTTAGAGGGTAAGCTGTCTTTCTGTTTATCGCGATGCCAGTCTAGACGTTAGGTCCAAGGTTATGAGGCGCCATACTGTCCCCGGTCTCTTCATCCATGTAGCAAATGTTAAAGTCGGAGGAGCCCGAACTGGCTCGGGTGCTCGGGGTACCTGATGAACAACAGTCATCACACCTGTTTGTCTTTTGGGGGTGGGGAGGGGGGAGCCAGATTAACTTTGGCAAAGGCCTCTCCTTCTTGGAGGAGCAACCCCCACGGCCTTGCTCTGAGTCAGCTGCTCAGACAGCAGCTGAACACGCGGGCCTTCAACGTGGGCCAGTTGTTCCAGAAAAGGGGCTTTCACAGAAGGCCCGAGCAGCGTCCTCCTGGGGTTTGGAGCCAGCGCCCCTGAGTACCAGCTGTTCTGTGTAACAGCCGTCTGGTTCTCCACCTGGCAGCCCGGGGGGTTAGAAAATCTGATGTATTCGAAATATTTTAAGACACCAACACCTTTCCGTTTGAAGAAGGCGTTGGAAGTGGTGTGGAGGAGGCCTGGGTGGTTAGTGGGAGCTTCTCAGGGCCCCCCCGCACAGACATCAGGGGGGTGTCCTTCCTGGACACGCACTTAGCCAGGACCCCTGCCCAGAGCTCTGGCTGGGGGGAGGGTGTCCTTTGAGCTGAGAGCAAAGTGTGCAATGCAGGAAACCGACCTTGCAAATCTCTTCTGTATGCTTAGCCCCTCATCAAGGCCTGGGCCTGGGGGAAAACAATACATTATTTTTCTACTTTATTCTTTAAATTGCTTTCATTCTGGGGCACCCGGGTGGCTCAGTCACTTGAGCGTTCGTCTTCAGTTCAGGTCATGATCTCATAGTTCGTGGGTTCGAGCCCCTCACTGGGCTCTGTGCTGGCAGCTTAGAGCCTGGAACCTGCTTTGGATTCTGTGTCTCCCTCACCCTCTGCCCCTCCCACTCCCAGTCTGTCTCTCCCTCTCTCAAAAATAAACATTTAAAGGTTTTTAAATTGCTTTCCTTCTTAAAAAAGTTTTTAGTCTGCATTTACTTAGTGCTTCTTTTCCTCTGTTTTTTAATTGATATTTTCTAAAATTGCAGTTGTAATAAATGACGTGTATAACACACAAATCCGCCTCCTGATCTCTCTGCTCATCGTGTATTTTCTGAGTACCAACCCACATGAGTCACAGTCCCAGGTGCTGCATTCACAGGAGTGAATGAAATAAAGGTTCCCTGCTGGATGCCTTCTTTCACTTCCTCCTTAACCAATTCTACTTCCAAAGGGGATCCACTGTTGGTGTGTGTTCTCCACATGCATGCACGAGCATGCACAAATATGTACACACGGATCATTTTGGTTTTTGGTTGGTTTTTGTTTAAATGGTTCCTTTTACTCTTCTGCCTCTAAGAACTACTTCATCGTTTTTTCACAAAGGCCTCATATGTTGCGGAGATATGACAAAACTTATGTAACCCATCTCCCCATCAACAAACTTTTAGGCTTCCTTGATACTTCCCTAAAACAAAAAATGCTATAATGGCCATGGCCTCCTCACCCAGATATAGCTTTGCCTTCTTGTGTATTTCTGTAGCACTTCTGGGAGTCAAGTTTCTTAGAAAGGAATAATAGATGTTAAATCTGTTGAGTGATTTCTTGCCCTTGAACCCATCACAGGGAGTCCTGGTGCAAAAAAAGACTGCTGTGAAAGTCCAGAACTTTCGTGAACAGCTCCACTCGGCATCTGATCGCCTGCAGAGCATTGCTGTCTTGGAGAGCAGGGGAATCACGGGGGTGTCGAGAAGATGAGTGATAACTGAAGTGGAGGCCAAATACAAGTTCACCCGATCATGCCTGGGCCAGGTCCCCACTTTGCATATTGGATCTCCTGAAGGACACCAAGAACTCAAGGGAGAGGGAAGCCCCTGGGTTTACGTACCCCGTGACCCACCTGTTTTATCTGGAAACATGCCTACCTGTTTTGGAAGGCTTAGGGTCTTTTCACAGACGATTCTGGCTCTGGAAGGTGGGTCAGGGAATTCGTAGACTTGGGCGGTGGTGGGCGGGGGTCCCTCCACCCAGCTCTTCATGTGCTCGTATACGGGGCCTGGTGTCGGGGGCTTGAGCAGGGTGGGCACCTGGTAGGTCCCCTCGGAGCTGGCGAGAGCTTCCTCCGGCCCTCTCAGGAAGGGGGGGCAGGGCCTGTCTGCGGGGGCGTCCGGGAGCAGTTGGAGGCGGTTGGCAGGGGCCAGACCTTGCCGTCCGTGGAGCAAACACTTCCACCAGCCCTCGCTTTCTGGCACATTTTTTTCTAGAATGGTCAAGATGTCTCCTCTGCAGAAAGCCAGCTCGTAGGAAAAGTCTGGGCGGTTGTCATAAAGTGCTCTGGCCAGGAGGGCCTGGGGGCGGGAGGAGGAAGAATTCATCGTTACTACTGTTGCCAAAAACCTTTCCACCAACACTTGTGGCTTAGAAACACTAGAGCACAGTCGTGGGTTTTCACCACCCCACGGGCTCTTGTCCTTACTCTTTGCCTGATTTATTCCTACCCATCCTTCGGGGGCTCTGGTGAAAGGTCATATCCTCAGGGAAGTCGAACTTGTCGAGCCTCCCAATTGTACTCTTATGCACTGTTTTAATTTGTGATGACCACAAGCTGCGTGTGTGAGTGCAGCCTAGCACGTAGTTGAGGTCCTAGCTGTGTGCCTTTGAGCAAATTAGCTACTCTCTCTGGGCCTCAGCCTCCTTGTCTGTAAAATGGGACTAATGATAATATCTCCCTCAGGGAGTAAGAAGTCAATGGGTTATGAGGTGCCCGGGTGGCTCAGTCGGTTGAGCCTCTGACTTCGGCTCAAGTCATGATCTTGAGGTTCATGAGTTCGAGCTCTGCATCAGGCTCTGTGCTAACAGCTCGGAGCCTGGAGCCTGTTTCGAATTCTGTGTCTCCCTCTCTCTTCTGCACTTCCCTTGCTCACACTCGGTCTCTCTCTCGAAAATAAATAAACATTTAAAAAATTTAAAAAAAAAAGAATTCAATGGGTTGTTACGTACACAGGGCTCATGGAGCAGTGCCTGGCATTTTGTAGGCGCTCAGTAAAGGTTGACTGTTACAGTCCTAGAGATCATAGCGCTTTTTGTCTGGTCCTTGTTATCTTTCTCCTGGATTGGATCAGAAGTTTAATGACCGCCGGGATCGGAAGTTTCATGACCGCCGGGACCACAGCTCACCTGTTTGCTGCTCTGTCCCCAGCATCAAACACAGACTCAGGTGCATCCGAGATGCTCAGTAAACGTCCACTAATTGGTGAGTGATCAAGCAGAAATACAGTGGCTAGTGACTCATCCATCCGTGGTCACACAGCCAGGACCAGACCCAGTCGGTCTCCCTAATTCTCAGAACTCACGCTCTTTCGGTAAGCACCTGAGCCTCAAAGGAAAATCACCTTGCAGCAATGGGTAAAATGAGCCTCCTTCTTACTTGAACTTTTTGCGGAATTAAATGAAGGTAGTTTGTGTCCATGGGGTTTAACATAATCACCTGTTACTATATCAGTGCGTACTTAACACCGAAACATTGGGAAATACAGGGAAGAAAAGGAATCAGTGAAAATCACCCGTAATCCCACTGCTCAGAGGTAACCTTTCATACCATTTTAGTATTTAGCCTCCTAGGTGCTTTTTTATTGCTTCAACTAAAGTTAGGTAATTATACTTTTGATGTTTATTAGCTCCCAGAACATACAGTTTATAAACAAAGCAAAAATGACCAACCATCCCGTTATGTTCGTGAAGGAGTGTGGCCTTTTTTTTTTTTTTTTGCATAAAGTTTTTCTGTTACCAAAATGGGACTGGATGTCCAACTGCTAAAAAGTATCACCTTAAACACACAGGCGGGTCAGTGTGGATTTAGAGAAACACTGTGACATGCGTATCTGAGAAACGTTAAGTAGAATGCAGACACACAGGCACTGAGAAGTCCCACAAAAAATCTCCTGCAGTTGAGATCCTAGGGGATCATGAACAACTTTTGTACATGGAACTGTCTTCTTACTGAAAAAGCAACAAAAACTCATTACAGAGAGAGTATAAAATAGTGATAAGCAGATAGAAGAAAACAGAAATGCCTGCCGCAGGTAACTCCTGTCATTCCTTTGGTTATGACCTCTCAGATCTTGTGCACATTGGTTCAAATATATACACCTAGAGTCCGTTGCATTTCCTTTATCTGTCTGTCTATCTATCTATTTAGAGAGCACACGAGGGAGGGGCAGAGAGAGAAGGAGAGAGAGAATCTCAGGTAGGTTCCACACGCAGCCAGAGACCAATGTGGGGCTTCATCCCACAACCGTGAGGTCATAAGCTGAGCCAAAATCAAGAGTCCGGACGCTCAATTGACTGAGCCATCCAGGTGTCCCGAGTCAGTTGAATTAAAAAAATTTTTTTAATGTTTATTCATTTTTGAGAGACAGAGCACCAGCAGAGGAGGGGCAGAGAGAGGGAGACACAGAATCCGAAGCAGGCTCCAGGCTCCCAGCTGTCAGCACAGAGCCCGACGCAGGGCTCACAAACTGTGAGATCATGACCTGAGCCAAAGTGGGACGCTTAACCAACTGAGCCACCCGGGCGCCCCCAAGTCAACTGTATTTTAAAACTTAATGGGATCATATGCTACATACAGTTTTACAGTCTTTTTTTTTTTTCACTTAATAATAGATTATGAACACCTTTCTGTGTCAATAAACTGCTTTCTTCAATATCTTTTCTTTATTTTTATTTTTTTAATCTTTATTTATTTGAGAGAGAGGGAGAGAGAAGGCCCAAGAGGGGCAGGGGCAGAAAGAGGGAGACACAGAATTCGAAGCAGGCTCCAGGCTCTGAGCTGTCAGCATAGAGCCCAAGGCGGGGCTCGAACCCACGAACTGTGAGATCGTGACCTGAGCCGAAGTCGGATGCTTAACTGACTGAGCCCCCCAGGAGCCCTCTTCTGTATCCTAAATAGCAGTGCCATTTTCCATTGTAAGGATGAACCATGTTTGTCCTTCCTGGTTCTGGGACATTTTAGCAAATTCCGGTTTTTAACTATGACAACGCTAAGATGATCATCTCCATAGCTAAACATATGCAACCCTCCTTATTTATTTCCACAGAGAAATTTCTAGGTGGGAATTTGGCAGGGCGGTCCTTAGGGCTCCTCCTTCCCTCACTGTCCTCAGGCATGGCTGCCCCATTTTTCCTTCCGTCCACCGTGTGTGAGAGTGCCCATTTCCTCATGCCCATGACCCTGTGCGTGAGCTCCTTGTTGCATGCTGCGTTTGTTTTAAAATCTGTCATAGGAACTTGAAATGTTTTTGTAACATATTCTTGGAAATGCCCAGACTGCCCAAAATTACAGAACTGGCTGCAGCCTTCATGCCCCTGCGAGTGGATAACTTGGGAAGGGGATCACCTCCCTCCTATGCTCCACCGTTAACTCATTTTTATTGAAAAATTTGTTTTCAAAGATTTCATTTTTTTTTGAGAGAGAGAGAGCACAAGCAGGGAAGGGGTAGAAAGAGAGGGGGACAGAAGATCTGAAGCAGGTTCTACACTGACCGCAGAGAGCCTGACACAGGTCTCCAACTCAGGAACTGTGAGATCACGACCTAAGCCGAAGACGAACACTCAACTGACTGAGCCACCCGGGTGCTCCAGCTCATTTGTTTACATGTTTATTTATTTGTGAGACAGAGAGAGACAGAGCATGAGCAGGGGAGGGGCAGAGAGAGCGGGAGACACAGAATCTGAAGCAGGTTCCAGGCTCCGAGCTGTCGCACAGAGCCCAATGTGGGGCTTGAACCCACAAACCACGAGATCATGACCTGAGCCGAAGTCGGCTGCTTAACCAACAGCCACCAGGTGCCCCTGCAACTCATTTTTAAGAGAAGGAACACGGTCCTGAAGCATTAGAGGCATGTGTGTTGTGAAGGACATTCCTGCCTGTGGGCATCTTCTCTCCCATCCCTGGTGACCCCAAACCCTCACCCAAGAGGGATGGCACAGATCTCACTGGTTGGAGACAGAGCGAGTTTACGGGGTGACACTGAACAGCAGAGAGCCCAGTTGGGGCTAATAAACACCGTTTGCCTTCTGGGGGTGAGGCCCATGCAGTGTCCCCTTAGCTGTTCATTTTTTCCTTCACAAGCACAGCCAACCTTGGCTGAATGTTCATGAAGAACAGCATCGTTCCCCGTGCTTGAGTTCGGGGATATGGGTTTTGATCATGGGATGGTCCACTCTGTGAGCCCTCTGTGGCTCCCCTGTAGCCCAAACTCTGCCCAAACCCTCAGGCCCCTCTGCGCTTCCACTCTCACCTACGTTTTCCAGGCTCAGGGTATCAGTTCCTCATCACCCCACACGAGCACCACCCTTAGTGGGGCCTGAGTCCTTCACACAGGCTACCCCCTCCACCCAAAACAGTCAGCAGCTTTGCGCCTGGTGAGACCCACTCATCTTTCTAGACTCATCTTAGATGTTCCTTCCTTGCCAAAGGATTTCTTAACAGACTCCCCCAGACCAAGCTAGTTCTCTCCACTTCTCCACTTTTTTGCTCAACGCTTTTCCATGTCAGTACTGATGACATTCACATGTAATTCATGAGGTCGGTGAGTATCTATTTGGCATCTGTGTCCCGGGTATACGCTCCAAGAAAGCACACCTCCCCTGCTCTCACCGCATCCGCAGCCTCTGGTACACAGTAGGTGCTCACTGGCTGCTCATTGAGTTAATGCGTAGATAAGGATGAGTAGCGTACCGCTCCTGGGTTCAAGTCTTCGGGAGACAGAGGCCCAGCACCAAGATGAGAGGCCCTGTTTCTGTCTAGAGCAGGGTAAAAAGGAGGCTGGCTCTGTGACTCTCTGCCCCCCCCTTAGGTGGCTTTCAGTGAAAATGACCACTGAGATGTCCAGAAAATGGGCTGCAGGACCTAGCTGATATGCACGCTCTACTACTGTCCCTCGAACGTGTCGTGAGTGCTTTCCCGGTGAATGCTGGTGCTCAGCTTAGAGAATCTAGCAGAGATGCAGCATTGAAAGGGAAGACAGTTTTCGAGCCTTATAATGAATATGGATTAAAGGCCAGGATTTAGTGAAGTTCGATGCTACTTTGTAGATTGTTTTCTTGTTAAAGAGGCAAATAATCTCTGTGTGGTAAGAAAAGAGTGTGAAAGTTTGTGGCATGTTACGTTGTCAGACTTGCACCAGATTTATAACTGGCCCTGCAATCCTTTCTTAGTAATCCTTTATTTTTTTTTTTAAGGTTTATTTATTTTTTTAAAGAGAGAGGGAGAAAGTGCACGCAGGGGAGGGGCAAAGACAGAGGGGGACAGAGGACCCGAAGCGGGCTCCACGCTGACAGCAGAGAGCCCAATGTGGAGCTTGAACTCACGAACCGTGAGGTCACGACCTGAGCCAAAACTGGACACTCAACCAACTGAGCCACCCAGGTGCCCCTTACTTTTCCTTCATTAAATTACCTACAAATACCTAGATTCTCAAATGCTCTTTGACCTGGTTTTCACATTCTAGTGGTTCTCTCATTCATTCATCCGTTTAATGAAATCTTTGACACGAGTTCATTTTATGGTTTCGTGAGACTCATGATTTTACCTTTCTGGAAACTATACTTCAAGTGTCCACACTGGCAAGGAAACAAAAACACAGTCTCCAACCCATCATCACAGTTCCATGAAATCCACTTAACACATCCGGAAAGGAGAAGGCCGGCCCTCTGAGATGTGCTTGCGTGTGTCTAGAAATAAGACAGTGGGTGCGTCCAGACGGAGCAGTTGTTGCGATGTGACAGTTGCTTGGGCGTGTCCAGACTGGCATCAGCTAAGCTGATGGATTTGCCTGTTGTGAAAGGCAGTGGGTTGTTTTCCAGAGCACAGCGGGCTTGTATGGTCACCCCACCCCCACGGGGCACCCACGGCTGTCCAAGATGGACGGCCCCGGTCCAATTCTGGAGACCAGGTGTACTCCGTGCTTCCAGCCTGCAGTCTGCAGCCGTGCGTACCTTAGAGGATGTGACCTCCCAGCAAAGGAAAATCCTACGGTGTGTTGCTGCCACATGAGTCCCTTTCACAAGGGATCTTGTCATCATTGGCGGGGATGCCTCTGGACATCTCATGCAGTCCGTTGATGTCTGAGAGTTACAGTAACAAAGCTCATCAACGTTTCTGTTCTAAAAGAATTCCACGCCAGAGAGGAATCTTGGGGGTCTTCCCCTAGGAAACAGTGGACTGTATGGGGGCACCTGGATGGGTCAGTCGGTGACGCATCCGATTTCGGCTCAGGTCATGATCTCGCAGTTCGCGGGTTCGAGCTGCGCATCGGGCTCTGTGCTGACAGCGGGGAGCCTGCTTTGGATCCTCTGCTCCCCTCTCTTTCTGCCCCTCCCCTGCTTGTGCTCTTTCTCTCTCTCAAAAATAAATAAATATTTTTAAAAAAAGAAACCCGTAGACTATATTGAATGAGGCCTTATTTTGTATTGGGGGCACTCTGCTCATATCACTGAATTCTTAGAAGTCTCAGAGGTGGGTTTTATTGTCCTCATTTTACAGAGGAGGACACTGAGGGTCAGGGAGGTGAAATGACTTGTCTAAGGCCGCTTAGACCCTAACGGCTCTCCGCACATCCATTATTGCACCATTCCCCTTACCGTCCATTCTCCAGACATTTAGACACATAAATATTTATACACATAGATCACGTTGGCTTCTGGCTTAAAAATCTCCAGTTGTTTAGAAATACACTTAGAACAAAACCTACACTCTGCCTGATCACCCCCCTGGCCCACCACTCCGCCCACTAATTTTCCTTCAGCCACGTTATTTTCTTACTTTTCCCAGATGCACTAAGCTTACGTCCACCTCAGGACCTTTGCTCTTGCTATTCCTCTTGCCCCCAACACGCTTCCGCCAGATCTTTGCGTGACTGGCTCCTCCTTCAGGTCTCTGCTCAAAAGTCACCTCCTGCAGAGGCTGTCCCTGCTCTAAGTTACCTTCTGCCGAGGTGTCCCTGGCCACCCACGTAAGGCTAGCCTCCTCTTTCTGCATCCATGCAGGACTGAGACGCTGATGTTCGAGACTTTGGTTCGCGCGGGGAGAAGAAGAAGTAGCAGCAGCAAACACTCACCGCGCACCTATGTTCCTGGCTCCCTGCTAAGCTCTTTACGGAGAACACACGGAAGCGAGCGCCAGCTCACCACGAGACAGCCTAACAACAACCGCAATCTCATCCCTGGGGCCACTCACAGGGTATTTTTTAAATCGGTTGTGAATTTGGAAACGTGTGCACAGCTGTTTAAGAGATGAAGGACTTACGTTTTTGGTCCCTGTGAGCACGCTGGGAGTCAGAGTCTGCGTGCCGTGCAAGAAATATTCCGAACTAATTTCCAAAAGGGGCATTTCCCTCAAATGCCCTTCTTCATACAACAGCTGGCAGAGGGGCAAGGAAACGGAATATGCTCTTGGAAGAAGGAAGCAAAAGCAAAGCCTAGGATTCCCCTTCTGGGAGACCTTCACACAGCTGCCAGGTGCAATGTGTTAATCTATGTGGAATCAGCAGCGAGCCGTGGGGGTAATTAGCTACAACTGGAGAAATCTGGGATGTTCATGCATTCATTCATTCATTCATGCGTGCATTCATGCATTCGTTCACGAAGATTGTGTTAAGCATTTACTATGTGCCCAGTGCTCGGCTGGAGAAAGAACAGTGAACAAACAGTGCCTGATTTTACGCCAACGAATGTTCCAGTAGGGGAGATAAACTCCCATCAGATTTTCACAGAAATCAGTATAGGGTTTCTACTTCTCTTAAGGGCAATGAGGGAAAACACAGGAAGTTGTGAGAAATATTATTGGTGTAGGGAGAAAGGGGGCGTGCTCTGGGGGTGAGCAGGAGTCAGTCAGATCAAGAGTGGGGGAAAGATCATCCAGGCAGGGGAAGAGACGTGTGTGAGGGCAGGAGTGACGGAGTGTGCGTGTGCGTGTGTGTGTGTGTGTGTGTGTGTGAGTGAAGTGAGTGGTGAGCTGGAGGAACTGAAAGATGACCAGGCTGGCTGGAGGGAAGTAAACAAGGGATCTGGGGCTTGATTCTATATTGGCTGCTGTTTATATCTGGTAGTTGGGTGAAAGGGATTGGTGGGGGGCTATGGGGAGGCCAAAGGGGCTCATCAAAGCCAATCGCCCAGGCCAGGTAGGAGACAGGGTGCCGGCTGGATTTGGGACAGCTGTAGGGAGGAGGCGGTGAAGGACCGCAGGCGATCTTTGAGGCGAGTCTTGAAAAAAGGGCAGGATGGGGTGCCTGGGGGGCTCAGTCGGTTAAACGTCCAACTTTGGCTCAGGTCATGATCTTGCAGTTCATGGGCTCGAGCCCCATGTCGGGCTCTGTGCTGACAGCTCAGAGCCTGGAGCCTGCTTCGGATTCTGTGTCTTCCTCTCTCTGACCTTCACCCACTCTCAAAATAAATAAACATCAAAAAATTAAAAAAAGAAAACAGAAAAAGGGGCAGGAGCATAAGTGCCAGAGCAGGGAGGAGGGACGCAGTAAGGACCAGGGAAAGTAAGAAGCAGAGACAGTTGATTCTCGTACTTTCTGTGTCTTGCAGTGGCATCAAGAGCCAGCAGCCCCAGCCACAAGTCTAAGCAGAACCGGATGAGACGAGCCCGTCGAGAGTCACCTGCTAAAGCTTCATTTCTTTTCTTTTTAAATTTTTTTTAATGTTTATTAATTTTTTGAGAGAGAGAGAGAGAGAGAGAGAGACAGCATGAGTAGGGGAGGGGCAGAGAGAGAGGGAGACACAGAATCTGAATCAGGCTCCAAGCTCTGAGCCGCCGGCACAGAGCCCGATGCGGGGCTCGAACTCATGAACCGTGAGATCATGACCTGAGCCGAAGTCGGACGCTTAACGGACTGAGCCACCCAGGCGCCCCTGAAGCTTCATTCCTATGCTTCTCCACCGATCATCACTCTCTGGGCCTGGAAGGTGGACACAGCTCGCGAGCCCGCAAGAGCCCAGCTTGCCTTCTGGTTTACTTTCCATCTTTAGTTCACTTGAAAGAGCGAAGCTGCCGAAACTCAGAACGCTAGAGCGGGACAGGGGACCCTGGGAGATGCTGTCTTCCAAGAGCGTATGTGCCTGAGCCTAGGAGGGACCACAGGGCCTGCCTAAGTCCCACAGCAGCCAGCGGAGGCGTGGGGATTCAGACTCGAGTCTGCCCGATTCCTCAGCCGGCCACGCCAGCTTGATGCACGGCCTCCCGAAGTCCAAGTCAACCTCTTGCTCTGATCTACTAAAGTCTAAACACACGTCCTTACAGAGGAAGCTGCTTTAAAGACATCCCTTGGCAGCAGCAAGCTCACGTGATTACAGGCGCTGGGCAGGAGTGGATATGAGCGGGGCAGGCCAAGGCCTGGAGACCGTGGCACGCTCACACAGATTTTAGAATGTAACTTTTTTTTTTTAATGTTTTTATTTACTTTTGAGAGAGAGAGAGAGACAGAGTCAGAGACAGAGAAAGTGAGCGGGGGAGGGAGACACAGAATCCGAAGCAGGCTCCAGGCTCCGAGCTGTCAGCACAGAGCCCGACGCGGGACTTGAACTCATGAACCACAAGATCATGACCTGAGCTGAAGGTGGATGCTCAACCGACTGAGCCTCCCAGAAGCCCCAGAATATAACTTCTTGGGCCACGTGACGTGCTCTGCTACTGAGTCCAGCCCACTGCTGGGGTCGCAGGCGCCCCATGCTCTTTTCCTTTGCAAACCCAAAGTTCGTGGGCAGGAGGCTCGAGCATTTCGACTCAGTGCGGGGCTCCGCTTAACAGGCGATCTGCCCTGAGTCGCCCCCCCCCCCCGCCCACCCTGCCCCGTTATGTTATTGCCAAGACTATGTACCAGCTGCTCACAACTTGAGACTCTCTCTGCCCTTTCCTGCTTGCCTCCCCCTCGCCCCCTTCACAGGGGTCAGATCAGCATCACACCAGATACAAGCGCTTTCCCCGCCCTCTGGATTCCTGTATTCCTAAAATTAAAAAGTTCGTAGCTGGGGATAGGAGAAACCCCCGAGATGGTTTCCTTCAAAGTAGCCAGAATCTCACCATTTCCTTGGGGACGTAAATCGTGCCCCAAGGTCACCAGCTCACAGCAGGAAGTAATAAATAAGTGCCCCAGGCAACGATGGAGACAGTATATATGAGGCAGGAAACCCTCATTCGCAAGTGACGGTGGGACCCTGCTCTGACAACATCATGTTACCTCTTTACTGACAAGATGGGCACCTGTCTTCTACTAAAATCCTGCTTTGAAACAGGCCCACGTTGAGCAGTTTAGCTTCCTTCTCATAGATTCCATGACTTGTTTCCAAGAATTCTTAACTTTAGGAGAAGGTGGAAGGATTGTTCCCACTTCCCCTCTGAGGATCATGAGAGCACAGTAACACACAAACCACAATTTTTTTTTTAAAAAAGCATACAGTGTAAATATTTCAAAGCCTTTGACATATGGCAAATCTGAATCCCTGAAGTTCACAAGGGCTTTCCCTGGATGTAGGAGCTTTGACTGTCAGATCAGCGAAAGCTTCTCTCACATATCTTTATGGGGCAGTGGAACCCAGACTGGGAACATCAGAAGTAGACCCAGAGCGGAGAGAGCCCTTTGGTCCCTGTTAGAGACAAGCGTCTCTCCTCAGATGAACAGGAAGTGTCTCATAGGATGTAAATACACAGCGAGGCTTGGAGAGATCAAAGCAGAGAGAACGGTGCTGTGCGTTGGTTTGTGCCTGTTTATTTTCCATCATTTTTTAAAGCACATTATGTTAAAAAAAAAAAAAGTTTCCAAGAGCAGAGGCAAAAGCCCCTTCCCACCTCCATTTCCCACACTCTCCAAAAAGGGAAGACAGACAGAGGAAGAAGGACAACCCTGAGGAAGAAACAGAGTCTCTGCATGACACTGGTTCTGTGAGAGGTGTGGATGGGCAACAGCATTCTGTGAAGGAACCTCCAGAGAGACCAGAGAGGGTAGAAATGCTTTTAAGGAGTTATGGCAAAGGTGGCCTGGAAAGGCTTCCCCGTCTGCAAACCCCGCACAACAATGCAGCCTTCTCACACGTGGTGTGTGTCCGCTAATAGTTAACTTCCTGTAATCAATCAAAGACAAAAGATCCCCTTTAATCTTTTTCATCTTCTTCTTCCTTTTTTGTTTTTTTTTTTTGTTTATTTATTTTTGAAGGAGAGACAGACAGCGTGTGAGCAGGGGAGGGGCAGGGAGAGAGGGAGACATGGGATCCGAAGCAGGCTCCAGGTTCTGGGCTGTTAGCACAGAGCCCGATCTGGGGCTTGAACTTGCGGACCGCGAGATCGGGACCTGAGCCGAAGTCGGATGCTTAACCACTTAACTGACTGAGCCCCCTCAGGCGCCCCCTCGCCTTTAATCTTCTGGCTGCATGTGGAGTCAGGCATTGGGTTACTGTCATAGTTTCCAATTTAATAGATGAGGAGAGCTCACACTTTTTCAACTTCTGCGCCGGGCGCTGCGGTAAGTAATTAGCCCTGATTATCTCCCTTGATATCCGCCGTCCCATGAAGCAGTGACGGTGATTAATATCATGTTTGAGAGATGAGAAAACTGAGGCACAGAGAGGGTGATTGAGTAGCCTAAGGTTGCTCAGAGAGCAGCGAACAGAACCAAGAACGGAACACAGGTGGTTTTGATCCTGGAGTCTGCCCGTTTGGCCCACAAATCGCAGAGCTTGGCACTGACTCGTCACAGGATGGCATGTGCATTTTCACAGATGAGCGAATGACAGAGTGTGCCCCGGGTAGAGGAATGGTAAACTGATAAATACAGTTTAACTCAGTTGTGCAAGTTGTGTGGCCATTTATTAGAATTAGATCCTGCCCTAAGAATTCAGAAAAGAGCTTAGGGGCGCCTGGGTGGTTCAGTCCTTAAAGCATCTGACTCTTGATTTCTGCTCAGGTCATGATCTCACGGTTCGTGAGATCGAGCCCAACGTCAGGTTCTGCGCTGACAGCATGGAGCCTGCTTGGGATTCTCTTTCTCCCCCACCCCCTGCCCCTCTCCTGGTTGCCCTCGGTCTCTCAAGATAAAGAAATAAAAAGCAGAATTTAGGAAATAGCTTCAATGTAATTACTGGTACATAATGACACACTTTTATAATGGAATACTATACAGCCATGAAAAAGAATGAGGTAGAGTTTATATACATTGAAACGGAACAATCTCCAAAAATGCAGCATTAATTTAATCAGGATGACAAACCTTGCATATGGTATGTCCCCATTTATGCTGTAATGAGCATACCATCTTTCTGGACGATGGCATAACTTGTTGGTTGGGGCTTTCCCTCTGGTCAGGGGAACAAGAGCCCAGGAAATTATAGAGGTTTGGGATTAAAGGAAAACATGCTTTCAGTCCGTGCTCATTGGTACAGTTAGAATTGTGTAAACCATGTATGTGTTTTAGTTGGGGCGGAAAGCAGCTTGCCACACACAGTCACTCCCAACGGAGGAAACTAGGAAGAGCTGTGACAAGACACCAGGGGTGGCTGTTGCCTGCCTGGAACACTGGGGAGGGCGGTGAGGATGACCTTCTGCTGCCTCTTTCCCCATGGGGCTGTCTTCTGAGGTCTGCCCTTGAGACGTGACCACGTCCTCTTCCTTTTCTCTCCTCGCCTACCTTTTCCTCTCTTTCCCTCTCATTTCCTATCTTCCATTTGTCCCTCCTTCCTTTTCCCTCCTCTTCAAGAATCGCCCTTTGAGGGGCACCTGGGTGGCTCAGACTGTTAAGCATCCAACCCTTGGTTTCGGCTCAGGTCATGATCTCACAGTCTGTGGGATCGAGCCCTGCGTCGGGCTCTGTGCTGACAGCATACAGCCTGCTTGGGATTCTCTCTCTCCCTTCTCTCTCTCCTTCCCCTGCTTGTGCTCTCTCTCTCTCCCTCTCAAAATAAATAAATGAACTTAAAAAAAAAAAAAAAGGAATCTGTCTTTCAAACACTTGTCCAAGAAAGAAGCTGTTGCCTTAACTTTTGTTTTCCCTCATGGCTTTCAAAAGCTTTCCACAGCAACACTTAGATTCCCAAGTGCAGTTCTACCAGGCTTAGGGAACTAAGAGTCACGGAAGATAGCAAAATGGTGCGTTTCACAATCAGAACTTGCCCTGAGATTTGCAGGGGGGCCCAGTTATTCTGTCATGCCCAGTGTAGTGAGAGAACTCGTTTGCGGTGCTGTAGAGCTTGAGACAGCTCTGGTTCAAGAGTCCGCGTTCCGGCCTCGGAAACAGTCAGGCTTTTTTTTTTTTTTTTTTTTTTTTAATGAAGTGACAGCTAACAAATTTCTTGCATCATCCTGCGACATGGAGAAGAGTTGTTTCTCTTGGAGCCGGTTTTTAAAGGCTTAGCAAAGTGAGTAAAGGAGAGAAGCCTGAGGAAAAGCTGCTGTCATTTGCCAGAGAGGCCAGGGACATCAGTGAGCTTCCGGTCCAGCGACCCACCCCCCCGTAAAAGCGGACAAGTTCTTGAGTGAAAAGACTCCAGAATGTGGACAAAGGGATCCAAAGTCATCGAACTGAAAGCGAGATACTGAAACACCCTCCCCACCCCAAGTGCTTTTATATTTAGAGGAACATATACTGAAAAAAAAAAATAACCGAGCAGAATACAGCTTTTTAAACAAAATATAAATTCTTTCTTTTTGGTTTCAAAACGCGAGACATAGAGCACCTTTCAATTACTCTGATCGTTATTGGAGGGACATCATTCCGGGCTTCCTTAACTTAGGGGGAACATTTGAAATAACAAGTAATGGACCCCTTCGCATGGTACGAGGCCCAAGCAGTTGAGCGGTTGCAAGAAATGGATGCCAGCAGAGACAAACTCAGATACTCACGTTCACTTTCATCTTGATCCTTTAAAGAGATTAGTTTTAAAGGTGATCATTCCATGTTTTGGGAAACACCGGCAGAAGCCGCTGGGGCACGGAAGGTCTTCTGTAGGAGTGTGTCCCTGAGTGCGGACAGGTGTGGGTCGAAAACACTTGTGTGTGACCAGTGCCCTTTCTGCAGCTGCTCCTGCAGCAGGTCTGGGCTGGACCCGACAGCCCTGGGCGTGGAAGGGGCCGGCCACCCAACGCATTCCCTTGATCTGCTCCCTGGTTCCCTCCCATCCTACTGGGTGCAAATAGCCATTGTGGTGGGTTTATCTATAGGCACCAGGGACAAAGAAGGGAATAACCCTGGTGAACTTGGACATGAGAAGTTAGATGAGTGAAAAAGAAAAACTTAAAGGATGATTCCCTGTCTTCCTAACCCCCATGAAAACGTCCCTGGAGGACGGCGGCAGCAGCGTCTGTAAACAAGCACAAAGCGTAAGTGATTTCTCCATGGGAACATGGAAGTTTCTCCAGCTTTGAATTCGTCCTGATGGTTCCGATGAAGAAGCCACTTGTCACAGGACTTCCATGGCTGCGGGAGGCACCGCCTACTACTGAGACTTTGAGGAAGAGACTGTGGCCAGAAAAAAATTCCAAAGCCACTCAATGGAAATGAAATATTTTCTTCCCTGATGTCTGAATACTGTGGTTTTCCAATAGGTTTGGGTCTTGACCGGATCAACATGTTTGAATATACTTCCCCTATTCATGGGAACCTTGCTAGAATGCACTCTTAGTGCTTCATTAATTTGACAATTATTATTATTGAAAATATTTTTAATCTGATTTTAGAGAGAGAGGGGGCGTGTGAGCAGGAGAAAGGGGCAGAGGAACAGAGGGAGAGAGAGAGAGAGAGAGAGAGAGAGAATCTCAAGCAGGCTCCACCCTCAGCTCAGAGCCTGATGTGGGGCTCGATCTCATGACTGTGAGATCATGACCTGAGCCGAAATCAAAGTTGGTGGGTGCCTGGGTGGCTCGGTCAGTTAAGTGTCTGGATTTTGATTTCGGTTCTGATCATGGTCTTGCAGTTTGTGAGATCGAGCCCTGCATCGGAACCTGCTTGGGATTCTCTCTGTCTCTCTCTCTCTCTCTCTCTCTCTCTCCCTCTGTCTCTGCTCCCCCTCAGTTCACCCTCCCCCTCTCCCTGCCTCTCAAAATAAATAAATAAACTTTAAAAAAAAGAGTTGGACACTCAACCAACTGAACCACCAAGGTGCCCCTCTTAGTTTTTTCCGATGCACATTAAAATGCATTATGTAGGGGCACCTAGGTGGCTCAGTGGGTTAAGCATCTGACTTTGGCTCAGGTCATGATCTGACAGTTCATGAGTTCAAGCCCCACGTTGGGCTCTCTGTATCAATGCAGAGCCTGCTGCAGATCCTTTGTCCTCTCTCTCTGTGCCCCTCTCCTGCTTGCTCTCTTTCTCTCTCAAAATTAAAGAAACATTAAAAAATAAAATAAAATACATAACCAACACCAGAAATATGTTCTCTGTGGACCACACCTAAAATAATCTTATACGCCACCAGTCAAGGTCCCTGCAGGGCACCACTTTTTGTTTTCACCTGATTGATCAGGAAGAATTCAAAGCTGGTGCAAGCCATTTAATGGATTACAGAAACATAAGTGAAGGTTCATGCCTGTTCACCAAATTCTCCGTTCCCCGGGGTCATTTTTAGGGGTGTCAGCAAAGCAAGGAACCACCTGTTGGGTCAAGCTCTTGTTCACCCATTCTGTTGGTGTGAATTTATTCCAGTTCACTGGGCTTATTCATTTTGTTGTCAACAATGGGCTACAGATAAACCCATCAAAAGTCTTACATGGGGGGCACCTGGGTGGCTCAGCCGGTTAAGTGTCCCACTCTTGGTTTCAGCTCAGGTCATGATCTCACAGTTTGTGAGTTCGAGCCCCACATCGGGCTCCTCACTGACAGCGCGGAGCCTGCCTGGGATTCTCTCTCCCCTGCCTCTCTGCCCCTCCCCTACTTGCTCCCGCGTGCACGCACACGCGTTCTCTCTCCCTCAAAATAAATAAACCTAAAAAAATTTTGTATAATTAAAAACAAAGTCTTACTCGGGAGACCACATGCAACGTTAGAGACAGGTGTGTGTGAAACCGGCCCTTGATCTCACGATGCTCGTTGATCCCCTCACTTTGGGCAACATTCGTGTGGGAAAGAAGCAACTTCAAGTACTCACTATCTGCAACCGACTCTCATGCTCTTTCAACCTTGGGGCGAGTTTAAATTCTGAACCGCAAAGCCCTGTGTACTTTTTGTTAACCTGAGGGCAAACATCTCCAAGAGAGAAAGACCCCTACTGCTTTCTTCTCGCATTCTTGTGTTTTCTCCTTCCCAAAGGACAGACTGCCTGCAACCGGTGTGTCACAAAAGCCGCTCTTGATTCTCAGGAGGAGCAACACTTTAAAGAAGAAAGGAACGATTCTGTACATTCAGTGACTTATACACTGAGCTGCTGCCGCAGGTGTGGGACACACCGCCTTCTTGGCACTGAGTCTGTTCTCACTGTGTGGACACAAGGGCCCTCCTCCAGTCCAATACACGGATGGCTTCTGAGCAATACATGTGGAAAGGGCTCCTGAACTATTTATTTCCCCTTTTTTTACAGCTCATGCGGGGCGGTCGAATATCACTGGTCCGGCATATTTTTTACCAGCCTCCCACCTTCCTCCTTTGAAGTTATTTCCTCTCCAGGGACTTGTCATTTCCTCCCTTAGTCATTCTATTTCCAAAATGACCACGTTCTGTTTCTACGGCTGCTTCCCCATTCGATTATCCTGTAGGCCACTTTCCTTCGCGTGGCCTGGTAACTTTTGGGGTCATCATGTGTTCTCTCGCTTTTTTTTTTTTTAGTAGTAAGTTCTATAGCAATTAAAACGTCAAGAGAATAAAAGTTTTTAAACAGGAGTGATAATGTAGTGTTTTTATATTATATGATAGTTTTATATTATATATTATACTTTTTATATTACACCTTTATGAACTAAAATGACAGTTTATTTTATTGAGAAAGGGACCTAGACACTTGTGTCCCTTGTGGCACTTAGAACGGTGCCTGGCACAAAGCAGGCACTCGATATTTGTGGGATGAATGAAAGGTTTATTGTCCCAACAGAGAATGGAAATAGGTTGGTAGAAAACAAACTTCAGTTTCCAAAAAAAGAAGACCAAAGGTGTATAGCACGTGTAGTCCAATAAAACCATTTACACCTTGATTTACTATTCTTTCTGTTCACATCTCCTGACAGTTTCAAACGTCAAAAGTTTCTTTTTTTTTTTTCTTTTTCTTTTTGAAAGGCGGGGCAAGCGCTTCTCGTCCGAGTCCATTGAGAACAGCATGGTGGCATCTAACATGGAGAGAGAGGCCGCCCGCCCTGGTCTCCTGATTCATCGTCCTGCTTCTGCTCTTCCTTGCCGACAGTCCCTCTGTTGCGTAGCAGCTGAGCAATCTCTTAAAACATAAGCCAGACCATGTCATCTCCTGCTTTAAATAGGCCCTGGCTTCCTTTGCACTTAGAATGCACTTCAAAGTTCTTACGGGACTGACAAGGTCCTATGGGAACAGGATCCCCCTTACCTCTCCGATCTCATTTCTGCCCACTCTCTCTCTTGGTCCCTCTGCTCCAATGACACTGGCCTTTTTATGGATATGCCACAAGGCCGAATTAATTCCCACCACAGGGCCTTTGCATTTGCTGTTTCCTCTGCCCTCACTGCTTCTGTCATCATTGAGGTCTCCAGAGAGACCCTTTCTGTCCATCACTTCTATCAGATTGCCTTGTTTTATTCATGGCTGGTGTAACAGCCATGTTACACTGAAATCATTGTGTTCATTTGCTCGTTTACTGCCTTTCTGACTCCACGAATATATCAGCGATGTGTTGATCATCTGAACCCCCAGGCCCAATAGCTACATGCTGGATGGATGGCTACACGATGGGCAGTGAATTGTGTTTTCAAGCTGGCTACTGTGTTTGGGCTCTTTCCTCTTGCGAGGCAGGTGAAGGGATGGAGCTGCTGGACAAGGTCAGAGGGAGGCCACAGGTCCTTGTGATCTTGACCTCAACGGCAAAGGTTCAGATTTAAGGCAACATCTGACCATGGGGGCGGGAAGGGGGCTGGTTCTCAAGAATCTAGGCTGAGTGGCTCTGGTTGGGGCCAGGTAGGGGTTAGGGAGCTTAGAGTCAGGGGCAGCCTCGGTTCTCAGGGGTGTGACAACTAGGAAGTGCCGTGTCTGACCCTGTGGCAGGGCGGGGTGATGTCACAAGAGCTCCGTCTGCACTCTCTGTCACCTCCCATTCATTCACACACACGCCAGGTGTTTACTGGGCACCTACTCAGTGCAGGCACTGCCGTAGCCCTGGAGACGCGGCACTGAAGAAGGAAGCTCAGCTCTGTCCCTGGTGGAGCTGACTCTCCAGAGGGGAAGACACGTGATGATAAAAGGGACAAACCATTGAGAAAGACGATTTCAGACGTTGATAAATGAAGACGAGACGGAGAATGAGAAAGACCGGGGGGGGGGGTGTGGGAGGCGACTTGGATGGGCAGTCCAGAGAGGCTTTGAGCAAGCGAGCGATCGAGCGAGTGTGGAAGATGCTGGTGGGGCGGACCCACAGGACCCAGCCCCTAGATGAACGTCCCAAGGCAGGGGAAGGGGCAGGGAGTGTGGCGGGGGCCAGTGGGGAGGGGGTCAGGCACACCTTGTGGCCATGGTAAGTTCTCCGCATACAATCCCACTTGTCCTCCTTCCACAAGGATGGAGTTAAAATGTCTTGCTTCCCACTCAGAGTTGCCAAAGGCACAAGGAGAGCCTGCAATTTCTCCCCAAACAAGGCCCTGGGGTCCTGAGCGCGCTTGCCCAGAAGCCCCGAAGTACATGAAGGCTGCGCCGGGGCAGACGCACCACCGTTGGGTCTGTCAGAGATGATTTTACCTCTAAGTCTTTATGTGACCCTCCTTGAGGGGCTCTAGGACCAGTCCCCCCCAGGATTGGGATGCAAGACAGCTAAAGGATATTTGCTCTTTAAGTGAGACGGAATCTGAACTGTTACCAATACCTGAGGATATTTAAATGTGCTTAACACGTAAATAGTATTTTGATCAATTCTCTGGACATCCGCCCTTCAGCAACGAGGGGAAAGACACTTGTTTGAGAACTCCCTTCAGAAAAGCAAGTGAGCATAAAGCTGTATTTACAAAAGAGAGAAAGTACAGGTTGTACAGGAAATCCTTTGAGAAAGTAGGTTTAAAATAGAATTTCAGGGGGGCTCAGTTGGGTAAGCATCTGACTTCGGCTCAGGTCATGATCTTGAGGTTTGTGAGCTCGAGCCCCGCATCAGGCTCTCTGCTGTCAGTGCAGAGCCCACCTGGGATCCTCTGTCCCCTTCCCTCTGCCCCTCCCCCACTCATGCTCTCACTCTCTCTCTCAAAAATAAACATTAAAAAATAATAAAATAGAACCGAATTTCAGAAATTCTCAGAAAGTGAAGGAAAACAAATACCATGCTTCTCTGACTCTAATTCTCCTTCATTTCCTGGACATTTACTACCAAGTGAGACAAAGATGCTAATTTCAATATCACTTCTACTGGTGTGCATTCGTGGGCACACACATGCATACTCAGAAGTCAACACAATTTGTAACAAATAGGACTGCATCACTAAAGTACGTGCAGACTCCATTTTCATAAAGAAGGCACTTTTTGAAACTGCCCCAAATCCCAAACAAAGGTTTACATATAATAAAATCACTTAGGCACCCCGTCTTTTAAGACTTGACTTTCTTGAATGGAGTTGAACATGGAATCAATCAGCTACAGTCCAGTAAGCCAACAAATGAGGTGTTAGCCTGACCACTTGGCCACACGTGATGGCTTCTACGTCTGTTGCAACCGTACTGTGTGAGCCCAGCGTTTCCTATCACTAATACCATCATGTTTATATTTCAATTTTCTCTTGGTTTTATGAGATATCAGGGAAAACCTAATGAAAAGCAGACAGTTACACAAAGGTGAATGTTCTACTGACGTGAAACTATTGTGTGACAAAAAGCAGCAGCACCATGGGACAGCATGACAGGCCAATCGCTGGTCACCACCCCCTGTCCCCAGGCTACCTTCAAGGTATGAGAGGTGCTCTGGGGTGCCCTTGGTTGAGCATGAAGGCGCTTCAACGCGAAATGCACCGAAGCTGAGAATCACTTACGTGGTATGGCCCCTGACAGCACTGTGTGACCGTTTACTAAAACAGCAGCTGACAATAGTCAAGGAGCTCAATGTGCTAACATAAATGGAACTCTGCTATGCATTGTTAATTGTAAAAGGCAAGAAGCTCAACAATGGTTCAGTTACTGCTCCTATTTGCATCAAGCCTTGTCAAAAGTATATGATCTCCCATGCGCACTGAGCGCTCTGTAGGGCGCCCAGGGACCCCTGAGCTGAGGCTGGACCAGGAGTTGAAGATGTGAGTTCTTGCACTCGTACTTACTGCCTTTATGTGGACTGAGTGTTAGAAGGACATCATTAAGTCAACGTTAAATTTTCTTGTGTGTGATCGTATTAGAGTTGTGTAGAAGAATGTCCTTGTTTTTAGGAGACACAGGTTGCTGGTTTTAGGGGTGAAGGCTACAGTTTGTTTTCAAAAGGCCTACAATTTGTTTTCAGATGGTTTAACAACAGCAACAACAAAGTGTGTGTGTGTGTGTGTGTGTGTGTGTGTGTGTAAATATACACAAATGGATGCAGAAAAATGTGACAAAGTGCCAGGAATCAGTGAATCTAGATGAAGGATACACACGGGGTTACTGAATTACTACCCCCCCCCCCCATTTTCCAATGGTTTAAACATTTTTCAAAGAAAAAAAGGTGGGTACAAAATTCTAGGGTAGCTTAGATATTTATACACAATCCATACAAGAGAGGCGTCATGGGCTACTCGGCCGTAAATTCCACCAGTGACATCCATTATTATGACTTTAATCATATATTTAATTCATATAAACAAGCTTCCCATTTAGTACCTGTTTCATTTTCTTTCCTGTATGACTTAAGGTTTAGAAAAGGTCCAGCAAGATAATCCTTGTGCTTTATTTTCTTTGTGTCTGAGCTATTTTTCTTTTTAAGCAGCCATTACAACTTTCCAGATAGCAAATCTTTTTTGATTCATGCATCAGACCTGAGCCCCACTCAGTACAAAATTACCGGGAGACAGCACCCAGAATGCGCCCTGTGGTCTCAGCATGGGAGGCTGAGGCCAGATCTGGACTCTGCTCTGGGGAAGGAGCACAGAATCAACCTGGGCGTGACACTAAGTGTCTGCAGGCTCCAGAGAGAGGAGAGGTCAGGGTGAGCTGAGGCCGAGACTCGCTTCTTGCTCGGGAAGTTGGTTAGAAGGCGAGTGGACCCAAAGGGACAGATTGTGTTATCAACCCCCACAAACTGCGAGGAAGTCATTTTCATCCATCTCTGAATCCCAGCTGGTCAGGGGCTTTAGAGCACACAGCTTTTCCACACTTAGATTTACATTAAACTTTTCCATCACAAACTTACATGTTACTGGTATTCACCTTCGGCTTCATTAGAAACTTGGAACTAAAGTCGGTATTGTCCTTAACCATAACGGGTTGTTTTGTGAACCGCCCATCCCAAGAGCCCCCATCACTCACCCTGGGAGTGTCATCCATGGTCTCTGCTCCTTTCATGCTGGTGTGAAACCGCTCCCGTGAGCTCTCCAGCTAATATCTCTGGCTTCAGAGGAGGGATTATGCAATGTCACTGCATGCCTCTGGCTGGTTCTCAGAAACTGAATTCTATGGAGCTATCTGACAACACGGGAAATCGTCACAATGATTCTCCCGGCAGGCAAACTTTCTGGAAAGCACGATAAGAGTAAAACGAAAAGGCTGACGGAGAGGGGACAGAAATCCAGGCCACACTCACTCTTCGCTGGCTGGCATCTCATTTGGGCTATAAGTAGAGATGATTGTCACACATTTGCTATGCGAAACCACAAACGAAGGAAAAAAAAAACACTCTTCTGCTTTATAGGGTGAGGTTCCTACTTTCAAAGCTCGGTGCACGAACGCTCTGCATTCTCGTCCCACAAACACTGAGAACAACTTCCACCCAACACACCAAGCTCATTTTCCTGATTAGAGGCCGCTGGGTTGAATTTGTGACCATGATCAGTGTTTCTTTCTTCCTGCTTCCTAAACGTGTCCTGCAAACAGCCGGGAGAAAACAAGGCAAGGGGAATGCATTAAAGGACCCAGTCCCAACTCCTCCTTCCTCAGAAGCACACTGCTCCGTGCTTCCACCCCATACCCACCTCCTGACCTTTGCTCACAACACTCACAGTGAACATCTTCTGAGTGCTGACTCTGCACCAGGGCTGTGCTGAGCACCTCTCAGTACAATTATATTATCTCTTAAATCTCACTCACCGTCTGAACTTGAACCTACAACACTAGTTCATGCAGTTCAGCATCCTCCTCAGCATTGAGAGAAGACGTACAGGGAGGCCGACTCCTTGCGGAGCACATTCACATTGTTATTTCATCGAAACAGACTGGTCCCCATTCTTCCGAGCCTGCCTCGGTGGTCTCTCCCATCGCTGCCTTCCTGCAAGTGCAGCGCTCAATGTCTGGTCTGTGGGGCACCCACTGCTAACTTCCGGGGCCAAGTAACTGACGTGTTGCAGATGGGAGAGGATAACGGGGAGGGAACAGTGACCGCACAGAATGAAGACGAACTGACTTAGCGACAAGTTCAAAGTGGAGATCCCTAGAGGGGAAGACAGAGATGGGAGGATGGTGAGTAATTTAGGGAAGTCTTCATGAGGAAGGCAAGATGTGAGTGTTGGGGTCAGATCCCCATACAGGCAGAGCTTTTTCCTAGCTGTAACAGCATGAATATGCAAAAAAATAAAAATAAAAAAATAAAAAAAAAAGAGAGAGAGAGATGGAATTAGCAAGTTCCATTTAAGGAAAGCAAGGAGATTCAGAGGAAAGAGTAATGAGTCATAAGGGCTGAAGTTATGAATGACAGACAGCCTGGACTAGCAGGAGGATTTTATCTTGTTTTTATAGGTAAGACAAATAAATCATTAACACAGTACTCTCACGATGCATATCTGTAAGGCAGTCCTATCTGTAAGGCAAAGGCATCTACAAAATAGCAGATGATTTCCATTTTGTTGACTGGGAATCTGGACACTTTTCATGGGTGTGCCTCTTCGCTCCTGCTTTCTTCTGGCCCTACCCGCGCCTCTGTGTCGGTGGGCATGGGCCGTGCAGGATCTCAGATGAGGAAGATGGAGGCACTACTGAGCTAAGGCTGAAGTTCATGTTTCCAGGGTGGGAATCTATTAACCTAAATTTGATGCTTCCATATATATTTAGATATTGTTATGTTATGATTCTGTTTTAAAAAGTCCTAGGGGCGCCTGGGTGGCTCAGTTGGGTAAGCGTCCGACTTCGGCTCAGGTCATGATCTCGCGGTTTGTGAGCTCGAGCCCCGCACTGGGCTCTGTGCTGACAGCTCAAGCCTGGAGCCTGCTTTGGATTCTGTGTCTCCCTATCTCTCTGCCCCTCCCCCTCTCTCTGCCCCTCCCCCACTTGTGCTCTGTCTCTGTCTCTCAAAAATAAATAAATGTTATAAAAATTTTTTTTGAAAGTCCTTATCTTTCAGAGATATATACTGAAATATTTACAGATAAAAAGCTGAGATTTGCTTCAAAATAATTCAAGAGAGGGGAAAGTGGATAGACGCAGAGATAAAAGAAGATTGGCTATGAGTAGCAAATTGGGGAATCTGGGTGACGGCTACATGGAAATTCATTGTACTGTGCTGTTGACATTGAATTAAAAAAATTAAAGCTTTATTAAGATATAATTCACATACCACACGATTCACCCTTCTAAAGAGTACAATTCAGTGTTTTTTTAGTATCTTCAGAGTTGTGCAACCATCACCGTTATCTAACTTGAGAGTATTTCACCACCCTAGAAAGAAAACGCATACCTATTGGTGGTCACTCCTCATTCCCTGTACCCTGGCCCCTGGCAACCGCTGTTTTCCTGGATGAATGACTCTTGCATATATCTGAAAAAAAGCAAAAAAGAAAGGATGGACAAACTTGCTCAAGGTCATGCGGTGATGTGACTGAGGCAGAATCCAGACTCAAGTCACTTAGAAAAAAGGTAGACTTCACACCTGGTCCAGTTTGAACTGTTCCCACCACCTTGGCAAACTTCTGACAGTGATTCTTCCCAATACTGAAGGGCTGACCTGGTGTTCCCGATACAGATTGGAATGCTATGATTTGCATTTCTCTTCCTCCTCCTCCTCCTTTTTTTTGGAAAAACAACCTAAATTAAAAAAAAAAAAAAAACAGAATGTAGAGGCACCTGGGTGGCTTAGTCAGTTGAGCATCTGACTCTTGGTTTTGGCTCAGGTCATGATCTCACGGTCATGGGAGTGAGCCCCGTGTTGGGCTCCACACTGGGTGTGGAGCTTAAGATTCTCTCTCTCCCTCCCCCTCCCCACCGTTCTCTTTCTCAAAACAAAAACAAAAACAAAAAAACCAAAACAACAACAAAAGAATGAAGACACGAAAGCCATAGATCTGATCCTGCAGTGAAACAGACTCACTCCTACCTGGGTACCTAGTGTAGTATTTTGTGAATGAGGGGCTTGGGCTTTTCAGTTTGGTATTTGGTCCTGTCATTTTTCTGAATGAAAGCCCTTATTTACTTCTTAAGGCAAATGCGTCCTTCTGTGTACAAACATCGCAAGGTTTCACTATTCTAGGAAATTGGGTGGCTTTCGTAATATCCCACTGAGAGTTGAAACAGCTAGAGTTCAAGGGAACCAAGGCTGTGAGACTCTAATGTGGTAATTTTTCCCCTTGAAAAATGCTACTGAGAACAGTATTTTGGACGAATTTTTTCTTCAAAATGTAGGGTGTCTGATCACTTCACTCCTATAGCTCCTAATAAATGCATGGGAACGTAGACTCCTCTTGTACATGGACTGTTGTTTGGTATGCCTTACTCTGTTTTCACGTGGACTTTTAGCTATCAAGCTCTGAGGGCAGTCTTTGAAGGCTGGGTACTCAATACTTGACTTTTTTTTTTTTTTTAATGTTTATCTATTTTGAGGGTGGGGGAGGGATAGAGAGAATCCCAAGCAGGCTCTGCACTGTCAGCGCGGAGCCCAACAGGGGGTTTGATCTCATGAACCATGAGATCACGACCTTAGCCCAAATCAAGAGTCTGGTGCTTAGCCAGCTGAGCCACCCAGGCACCCCAACACCTGACTTTTTAAAGTGCAGCTGGACACCAGGTGAGCAATGTCCAGAGCATTACAGGCTCGGCAGGAAATGTCAGACTGCATGGCTTTAAAATTATCTGATAATGTGGTAGGTTGTAACCTCATGAAGGTAACTCTCTTTTGGTCAAAGTAGAATTTCATCAATTGTCAACAAATCCAGCTAAATTCCCTCATGTACAGATAAAACAGGGGAGACTGGGATTCTACAGCGCCAATAATTGTCAGCAATGACTCAGTTTCATAGCCTGAATTTCGATCCCAAGGTTGAGAGGGAAAAGGAATCAGAGCAACACTTGAGACACAGGAGGCAAAGGAAACGTTTCAGGTGTCGAGGGGGGCCGCTGGGTGAAGGCTGGGTGTTAACAGGGAGCAGAAAGCCCAGGGCAGAAAACGGTACCCCAGGTCAAGGTGTCATCGTGGGGCAAGCAGCCAGAATGAGAAGAGTAAATTCACCAAACGGTGAGTGGGAGAGAGGCTGCACGGGTTAGAATGCCCACCACGAGGAGTCGGAAGGCAAAGGAGGAAAGCTCTAGAAAAAGGCCAAAGCATGAGGAATGAAAGCGATAGAAAGGACCGTTTTCCAAAAGGTTTTGTTGTTGTTGTTGTTGTTGTTGTTTAAATCCACCCGGTCACTTCCTAAAGTCTCTTGGTCCTTGATCCCGTCTGAGATCTTCATATCGGACACACGTATTGTGCATCCGGGAATTCCAAGTCTCTAAGTGACTCTCATTCCTAGTTTCTACTGCTTCTCATCACGGGGGCTGTTTCCTCACATACTCGATTATGAGCCCATGATTCTTAGAGCTGTATCTGCAAGGATGGGGGCAGGGGGGAAAGAGGTGTTCTTCCTTAATCTGTGCCAGCTTCTCTCAGGTGTTCTTGGCCACCGTCAACGGGAGCTGCTTTAAATTCTCAGCTTGCTTTTCTCCAAGCCACATAGGTGCTGCGAGTCGTTCCCACCTTATTTGGACAAATAGCTTGTAGATGGGATTCTCAGAAGACCTTTCCCATAAACCTGAGCCAGGGCTGGGCAGGCAGGTGTCCTCTTTCCCGGAGGCAGGGCTTTTGGGAAGTTCACCCTTTCCGGGTGGGGAGTGGGGGGTACATTTGGGGCTCTGGGCTTTCTTTCTAGGTCTTATCAAAGCTCCCACCGTGTGGCCGGAGATAGAAATCATTAGGCTCCAGGGGAGCGACAGATGTCCTTGGTTCAACTGGATGCCCCATCAGTCCTGATCGTCTAGATTTGTGCTTTCTGGTTGTTTTTGCCTCCTAGGAATTGCCTGAGAACTTCTTGCTAGCTCAGCCATCTATTTCGAGATTAAAGATAAAGTCTAGGTGGGTGCATACTGAAAGGGCTCTCAGAGTATCTGGTCCAGTGTATTTTCAGAAACAGAAGTCTCCGCTCAAAAGTAAATGCCCTCCTCTTCCCCCAAATCTGTTTCTATCATGCTGTGTTTAAAAAAAAAAAAAAAAGCACCTCATTGATTGAGTGCATGTTGGGGACGATTTTGATGAAACACTTGAATCAAAGAAAAGGAAGCATGGAAATGACTTGCTTACTACTTACAAGTCGGTCACAGAGCGGAGACTGCCTCCTCCACCCCACATCACTGCCCTTCCGAGGGGAAACCAAATTTTAAGGCAAAAGGTTGACGTCTTTGAATCATCAAAAGAAATGGAATTATACTTTAAATTTTTTAGTTTTTAAATTCGTAGAGCAGAAGAGATACACAGCTAAAGGGGATCCACTCTAAAATCCGACTTCTAGAATGAAAACACCAATAGCATGAAAGGTTTCAGTCCAGTCATGACTGCTGTGTGAGAACACATGTTCAAATATATAGACATTCAAAGGAAGGTCCAAAAAAAAAAAAAAACTAGTTTTAAATTATCATTATATACAAAAAGTTTATTTTAGAAATCACATATATTTAAAAAATAACATAGAAGTTCTAAGTTTCTATTATTCACCGTTAAAGGCAGAGTGTTACGTGGGACAGTTAATGACATGCTGACACCGAGTCCATGTAATATTCCTGGCATTCTTACCAGTGCAGAATGTTAATGTGATTTTTAAAAGGAAAAAATGTGTCTATTTTGGAAACACACAGAAGTATCTTGATCTTGTAGACAGAAGTCCTGAAACTTCAGGTCCATGGCTGAGACTATTCCAGAAACTGGAAAAAGTAGGCATTATTATTTAAATTCACGAACAGTTAAAAAGACCCGATGGAACTTAAATCAGGAATGCAATGTGGTCATTGTAGCGCATGTGTTAGAGCAGAGGAATGCAGAAATGTTCAATCTCTGCTGTAATTTCATACGCTGAAGGCAAAAGAAAAGTCAGAGAAAGAAGTGAGGACTTTTGGTTGGTAATTTCCCTATGGAACTCTTTATCCTTGTTCCTACTCAGTAGGTTTCTTCTCAGCCTACAAAAGCGGCACCCACAGATGGCCGAGTGCAAATACTGGAGAATCAGGACGCAAAACAAAAAGAAATCTAAACTCACTACAGACCAAAAACTATAGCTCTTCGGAAACCTGAAGGAAAATGGATTTAACACATTAAGAATGCTTAAAATGGGTCCACAGCGCAAAGAATCGAAATGATCCTTACGGAGGACGACTAACACAGAATTTGCAGGCAATAAACTTCAGAAGATTTGAAAGTTCTTGTAACATGAAACAATTCCTTTAACTTTAATCTATTTAATATTTTTATCAAATGATCCTGGATTATGTTTCTAGGTATTCCTACCCAGATCATGAGGTATTTGCATTTGGGGATAAATATAAACCAAAGTCTATCTTTCAGAGGGAGGTTAGGGTTCCCTGACCTAGCTTGAGCTGAGTCCAGAGAAATACCGTCACTTTCTACAAAGTTTCAAGAAAGAGACAACCCCGATCAGATGGTTAATTGCAAAAATCTTCCAAGAACATAGTTGTCACGTGTATCCACGATGAGTAGTGAGCGATTCATGCTGAAAAGAACCGAAAAATGAGATTTAAAGTTATGTAAGAACAAAGTCAATCAACAGTAATCATTTGTGAAACAAGCTATGGCCCGCGAGCGGCAGCGGGCTCACCGAATGAGGATTAGGTTGGCTTTATTTCAATACGCGTTCCATCCGCTGGGAATAACCTTATCAGAAAGCTTTAGCAAAGACAAGCACTGCGGGTAATGAAAGGAGAAGGTGGGAGGTACGAGGAAAGATACATCTCCTAGGAATCTTCAGGGAAAACTGGCCATTAATTTTATTGAAGTGAAAAAGGGAGAACACTAAAGTTGCAGATCTGAGCTTTATTATCAGAACGGTATCACTGTAGGCTAGAACTGGCGGATTCTCTACACTGGTTTTAAAGTGGCACAGCGCTCCGGGCTCCCCGGGCCGCCGGCCTGCCCATCCGCCACAGCCGTGTTCTGAAGGGAGACACACAAGGAGGGTGTAGGCGAGACACAGGAGCGGACAGAACCGGGTGAAAATCCCTCGTGACAGATCCGCTTGATATCTAGAAAGCACTTTAACACTCTATCCTTCCTCGAACGGTCAAGAGAGCCCAGAGAGGCGGCGGGTCCGGTGTTTACAAAACCGATGAGAATCACACTGGGATAATCAGTGAATGCGAGCAACCGCACAGATCTGCGCTCCCAACTTTTCCCACCATGATTCTACATCAAGGTAAAAAAAGATCCTTCTGTACAAGTCCGAGGACGGAGAGGTGGCAGCACGCCTGCCAGATGGTGCAGTGGCTCCCTACCGAAGCTGGTGACGGGACACGGTGGGGGGACGGGCACAGGCCCCGAGGGAGGCGGCCTGGGTGAGGAAGGCGGGCTAGTCCGTGGTCGATCGCCGGTACCAGAAGCGGGCGCGGAAGTCGTCGCTGCACGTCATGAAGCCTGGGTTGGTGGGCGAGTGCACGATGCAGCGCACGATGTTGTTGTGGCCCAGGGAGAGCAGGTTCCGGCGCTCGGCCGTGCGGGAGTCCCAGCAGCACAGACTGATGGTCCGCTCGTCCGGCAGCAGCACGTAGTCCTCGGTGTGGTTGAACACGGCCTGCGTCCGGTGCACCTGCCGCCCGCTCAGGCCCGCGCCTGCACAGACACGAGAGGTTAGGGGGCAGAGTGGCAGGGCCAGTGACCCAGGGCTACACTGCAGACCCTCAGACTGCCGTCCTTCGGTCCATCAGCCCGTCGACAGCAGCAAACGGAAGTGACTACGCTTATTGGGCAATTCTGGACACTCCAGGGAGCACGCAGAAGTAAGCCGCCGCCGCCCTGCCACCTCAGGCTCCAGCAAGGTTCTCCTGTACTTCCAGGCACAGGGACATCTTAAGAAAAAAAAAATACAGGGGCGCCTGGGTGGCTCAGTTGTCGAGTGTCCAACTTCACTCACTGTTCGGGAGTTCACGCCCCACATCGGGTTTGCTGCTCTCGGCACAGGGCTCGCTCTGGACCCTGTGTCCCCCTCACTCTCAGCCCCTCCTCCTCTTGTGTTCTCTCTCTCTCTCAAAAATAAATAAAACATTAAAAAAGTAAAAATAGAAAATTAGTGCCATGTTATATAGGTCTTTTCAGTCATAGTTTAAACCAACTTTTTGTTAGGTACGTTTCCCCTTGTTTTTTTTCCTGGCTGCAGACTACACCACTGTCTGGAAGCACCAGCACTATCTAGTCATTCTGTTCCTGGGGGGCATTTAGTTTGTATCTGGTCGCGAGTAATGCTGTGACAGATTCTTTATACAGAACACACTATTTCCTCAGGATTAAATGCCTAGGACAGAACTGCTGGGACATCTGAACAGCTCTCCAAAAAGAAGCTCTCGGCCTTTTTATAACTATGAAAATACAGATTTTGTTTAAGATATCATATAAAATATAAAAAAGAAAAACTGCCTGATAATTCTATACCCAGAGTCAGTATTTTGGTGACTATCCTTTCGAAATATCTCTGTACTCTGTGCATCATTTGTAAGTTATATAAATCAGAGCTCATATCACCTGCTACTTTTATTCAGCAGTGTGTAGGAGAGATCTATAAACATGGAATACGGTTTAATGGATAAAAATACAGGCGCTGGCATCAGATCTGGGTTCAACACTTACTAGTGACGTGAACACGGACAAATTACGTAGTACCTTTAAGCCTTAACCTTCTCTTCTGTTCCCTGGAGGACAATGACAGCACCAACCCACAAGATGGCTGCAAGGACTGGCATGAGGTACAAGGCAGGTCCAGCAGCGTATATGCTCACAGATGTTCCTGTATTTACTTTTTAAAGGCCGCACACTGTGAAAAGGATGCGTGACAAGAGCGTGCACACTCTGCCGTCTCTAACGCTCCCCTACTCTAGACAACGTCGGGTGGATTTCTGTGTGTGTGTGGGTAGGCGTGCCAATGAGCTTTTTAGGCTGAATTTTAAGAGCCCAAAATATACACATATGCTGAAAAATTTGATACAGGACACCAACCTCCCCTTTAGAAAGTTTCCAATCAATACTCCTCAACAACAAAATATGTAATTTCCCCAAATGTTGTTCAATACGAGAGAATATCAATCTTCTAAATTCCTAACATCTGTGGAGCACAAAAATATACTTCTATGTGCATCTCTTCGGTTTAGAGAACCGATGGTCTTCCATCTCTCCTTGAGCTCACTGCCCAGTATCTGACATGTGTCTGCTATACAAGCTACCTTGTGTCCCTAGTTCAGCATTTTATTTAGTATTCTGAATTTTTCACACTGAAATTCCTAATGCTTGACGGCTTTTCCTTGTCCTTCCTTATTTCAAAAACCCACTCAATTCTAACTAAACCTTAAAACTGGAAACACAGACCTAAACATGCTGAAATGGCGGGGTCTTAGCCTGTGAATTAGAAAATGAGGGAATTTGCATATAAATTCAGTATCGTCTCGTTTAAAAATTAAATCCCAATTCTCTACCAAAGCAAACCCGGCAGCCACATACAAGCATAAAAGACGCCGCCACTCACAGGACAGGACAAGAATAAGACGTCCTGTGAGGGTCTAGCCGCCTCCTCCATCCCGGACAGTGGCTGTCACTGCTGTAGATGGACCAGGCTCTCCCGCTTCTACTTTGATCACTTTTGCATCTGCTTTTTGCAACAAGCACACAGTCCTTTAACCGTAATAATTGGAGAAAAAATTTCAAACCAGCTCCCTACAAAAGTGTTGTGACAGTGACCAAGAATTAGGACAAAAATGTCTCTTCCTAAGACCTGCTAGTTGTACGGACGGTCTGTGTCAGACGCCAGGGACGGATGGCAGGAAGCAAATGGTCACCAGATGTACGTGAGGTGGGTTATGCTGCACCCTAGTGGTTCAGAGGTCTCCACCTCTTCCATCTTCTCTAGAAGGAGACGTGATTACCCTAACAGCCGAGCCCTTGCAATGGCAATGCATTCTTGTAGAGTTTCAAAGTTCTGGTCATGGGGTATGACACAAACATCTCGCAGCAGAGGAAACCGGTTGAAGTTTCCTGGAGGTTTTCTACCAAACAACAGCCTTTGCTGCTCCGAGAAAAGAAGAATTAGACAATATTCTGACAGGTAGTAACTGTCAGGGCTACCTGCGCTCCTTTATGAACAGGCCAAGGTCTTCCCTCTCCGCCTTCTTTCCCTAACGCGTACGCTTACTGAGGTCCACTGACTCGGGCTCTTCTCTAGACTGCTTCCATGTCTGAGAGGGAAAAGGGCAGACCACTGGTCTACAAATGGACCAGACTCTCAGATGTTACTGGCGTGGAATCACATCTAGTTTAAGCTGTAACGTACTGAGGAGAACACAGTTCGGAAACCAAGGTTCTACTTCTAGCTCTTACCAACTGTAGCCTTGGCTAAACTACTACATCTCTAAGCCTTGGTTTCTTATTTAGAGGGAGAACACCTGCCTTACTCAACGCATACATTTATTGTGTGGCACTCCCGTGGGGATTTAAGAGTTCCGGAAACCAGAGGATGCTACGGAAATGGATAATAGCAACTTTTCTCGTACCTGTGTATCTGACCAGCGTTCGTCCTGTTGATATCTCCCAAAGTTTAGCTACAGAGTCTTTTCCACTGGAGAGAATGTATTTGGAATTTTTGGAGAAAATGGCGGAACAAACTTCAGCACCATCATGCGCTTTCTCAAAAGTTGTGATGCATCGATTTGAAACGCCGTCCCACAGCTTGATGCAGCCGTCCTTGCTGCCAGTTACATACATATTGGCACTGGGATTGTAATTAACGGAGCATATAGCATCGGTGTGTTGATCTTGAGGATTGCAAGAGACAAAACACTGAAACGTGTTGATATCATAAAGCCGAAGGGTAGGATGCTGAGTCCCAACAAGTATAAAGTCTCCGGAAGGATGAAAAGAGATGGAGCGTAACATTTCAGCTTCCTGTCGGGACAGACACATCAAGTGACTGGTGAATAATTAAATGCAGAGGAGATGTGGGAAATATTTGGTTGATGGAAAGAATACATAAAACAACGATCAGATGTTACAATGTAGAAGAAGAAACAATGAACTTTTGTAAGACATGTGAAAGTATCACTTGAACGGAGATTTTAAAAATTATTTACTGGCGTGATTATATTCCAAAAAACGTGGATGTGAGCCTCAGTATTTGCAAGCGAACACCAGGTGAACTCAGAATGGAACATCAAGCTAGGATACTTTCACACACTAACGAATGCAGATAAACACAACTTGTACATGTGAACGGCTGCTTTAATCTGTCCTACGGCTCCAAATACTGAGTAAAACATTAAGTTATTAAAAGGTGACAGCCACTACTAACACATTAATACTTCTAAACTGCATACTCAAAACAGGGTACCAAATGTCACTTTTCCAGTAAATGTCTGATAGTTTCAACTGAGTAATTTTTTTATTCTGTTAAGTGACACTTCAGTGAAGTGGCTGTGTATTGCCTTTAAATGGGGATCTGCAACCTTGAAAGAGTGACACAGATTCTGAGCCCTTGCTGCATAAACTGTGACCAGAGAAAGTGGGTGCTTGACGGCACGGGGACCACGTGCCAGTATACTCTGATTCCCGAGCCGCCTGCGGCGTGCATCCTTGCTGCTGGCTTCGTTTTAGAAGATGATCCCTGAGACTACTTTAAACACAAGAACGTGTGTTTATCCTATTATCCTACAATAATAGCTCTTTGTTTTTAAGGAAAAAACATACAGCTCCTTTCTCGACATTCCTAACCTGAATGTATTTGAAGGCTCTTTTTGCAGATGGTTTGGAATAGTCAAATAACTTAAGTGTATAATCCCGTGAGCCAGAGGCAAGGATCTGTTCTGTTGGGTGGAAAGCGAGACACGTGACTTCATCCACGTGGTCATAAAGCGTTCGGATCACCGGGTGGTTTTCCATGTTCTGCTGTGCAGTCTCATTCATCATGACCTAGACCAATGAGAAAAGAGATGCTCCAGGTGTAAAGTGTGACTCAACGTCTCCAATTATGCTAAGCTAAAGCTGGTCTAAAGTAGTCTCTCACTCTCCCAATGCACAACAAAAGGTAGACAGGACCTACGTGACCGGGAGTTTTACCTCTATTGGCATGGCGCTCTTGGCCAACATTCTTTCAGTGTCAAGTATCTTTATGGAAGCATCAGCAGATCCAGTAGCTATTAACTGCCCGTCTCTGCTGTAGGTAGCTACACGGCAGGGTCCTTTGTGGGATGTGACATAGCATGTTTCGTACTCGGAAGCCTCTGGGGACATAGTTTGGACGTCTGCATCAAATTCCAGGTCAATTCCTGTGCCTGGGGCAACTGTGTCTGAACGACCAATTGCGTACTGAACTGCGGTATCATCGTTTTCCATTCCTGGAAGGAATCAAAAACATTAAGTGCATGAAAAAATGTTATTTTAAAACGTCAAGACAAAATTCTGGGTCCAAACTGGGAAAGACGTTTGCCAACATCAACTTCCTCTGTCTTGGAGCTGCATGATGCTTGACACCTCACAAAATTATGTAGATCCACCTGGGTGCTTGTAAGTGACAACACTGTAGGCAATGTAACGTTGATTGGGGAAGGTCAGGCTCCAATAGGTCCCATCATCTCCCCCTAATTTTTGCTTCCGAAATTCTCCACTTTAACTACAACTACAGAAACTCAAAAATAACAGTTCTATAGTTAAGTTGCCCATTTTCTCTCATTCTGGATTTTAATATTTTTAGCGCTGAGATCTATTGGTAGCAGCTTTGGGGCTCGTTAAGACAGACTGTTAGCATTAACACTAGTGTGTTAATATTTGACAAAATGTTGATATTTAAATACACAGTTTTTCAAGAAAATGCATTTTAAATTTAAAAATAACTTCGCATACCATATAAACAGTATATTTACTAGTATAAGAAAAATTAGGAATAGAGGTGAACACGAAAATAAAACTGACCTTGTATTAGGTTACTCGGAGATAATTACTGTTAGAATGGTAGAATGAATTCTTCTGGACCTTTCTCTATGCACAGTGTTACAATTCTTAAAACAAAAATAGAACCACACCACAGGGTATGTTGTAACTTACTTGTTCATTTACTCAAACAGAATAAACATCTGGCCAGAGTAATATTTATCTACATCATGTTGTTGGACCCAATTTGATGGATACAAGAACCTTCACAACGAATTCCTTATTGCTGGGTATTTTAGTTGTTTTTGTTTTATTTTCTCAGAACAAATTCTCAAAACTGGCATTGCTAGGGGCGCCTGGGTGGCTCAGTCGGTTGGGCGTCTGAAATTGGCTCAGGTCATGATCTTACAGCTTGCCCCCGAGTTAGAGCTCCATGTTGGGCTCTGTGCTGACAGCTCAGAGCCTGGAGCCTGCTTCGGATTCTGTGTCTCCCTCTCTCTCTGCCCCTTCCCTGTTCGCACTCTGTCTCTCTTTCTCTCTCTCAAAAATAAACACGAAAAAAAATTTTTTTTAATTAAAACAAAACAAACAAAACACCAAGAGGGTGCCTGGGTGGCTCAGTTGGTTGAGCGTCTGACTTTGGCCTAGGTCATGATCTCATCACTCCCAAGTTCGAGCCCCGCGCTGGGCTCTGAGCTGACAGCTCAGACCCGGGAGCCTGCTTCAGATTCTGTGTCTCCCTCTCTCTCTGCCCCTCCCCCACTCACAAAGTCTCTCTCTCTCTCTCTCGAAAAATAAACATTAAAAAATTTTAAAAAAACACATAAAAACCGGCATTGGTAAGTCAAAGAGTATAAACATACTGGGATTTCTATATTTTATAGAGCGCTTTCTATGACCCAGACAGGCACCAGGATGTACTGCTGAACAAGATGAAGATCCTGATCTTTATTGTGCTTGCTGTCCTTTTTCCGGGGGGTGCAGACTGTGTGGGAAACAACGTGACACAGTGAAGCACATTTCGGATAGTGATTCTGTCATGAAGACAATGGGACTGTGGTTCTAGAGTAACTGGGGAGGTCTGGAGAAAATAGCGGGTTATTTTAGAAAAAGTGAAAGGACTCTGAGATGACATTTGAGCTGAAATCTGAAGTCAATAATACAACGACGGAATGCTCCAGACAATTCTTCTAAAGAGCTGAGGCTAGAACCGGTTTGAAATCTTCATAATCTGGGGTTTACTTTACTCTTTCAGTACCTAGCACTGTACCTGACACATACTAGGCACTAAAACTGCACAAAAATCATCTTGGGAAATTCTGACTGTGAAAACATCTGAAAGGCCTGTCAAGGAATCCAGGGGTTTGCACCCCCAAGCTACCTAGTTTGATGAGATGCAGGAGCTGCTCCGAGGGCGCACAGACGGACTGCGGCTTGATTTCATTGATGAGGCCGTTAGCGATGCTAATGTAGCCATCATAGAGCAGCTGGCTAATGATCAGCTTGTAGAGCTGCTGGCGGTCCTTCAAGCCCACTTTGGTTCTGTACATCTTGGAGAAGAGGAAGGCAATTTCCTGTGTAGCTGCAAGATGAGAAAACGGGCCTGGTGAAGGGCAGAGGCACGAGTACATCACAGAAGCAACACGGCGATCTGGGCAGGCTGGCGGGGCTTTTGTCCCAGCTCTACTAGTTGCATGATCTTTGGTCAGTGACCTTGTGCCTCTGAGGTCAGCTTCCACGGCTGTTAAGCAGGTCAGCAGAGGTTAAAAAAAGATGGTGCACGCAGAGCACTGAGCATAGTAGCACACAGACATTATGTGAAACATGTTACCGACTATTTCCAGAACTTCTTTTCATCAACTATTCTTCTCTGTCATACGGCCCACCTGCCATTTTTATTCTTTACTGCCATCCCAGAATCTTCTATTTCGTCTCTTAAGAAAACACGGACTGGCCTTTGCAACAGGTAAGATGGCTACTATTGGTGAATGTCTAGACATTCCCCCAGTTAAGCTGTATGTTTACTAATGTTTCCCCCAGTTAAGGTGTATGTTTACTAATGTCACTTATGTCCTTTTTGTTTTGAGGTTTATTTATTTGAGAGCGAGCGCACGAGCAGGGGAGGGACAGGGAGAAAGAATCCCTTGCAGAGCATGGAGCCTGATGCAGTGTGCAACCTCACAACTGTGAGATCAGGACTTGAGCTGAGATCAAGAGCTCTCCAGGAGCCCCGAAGCCACTAAGCGATGAAAACTAAATCAAGTTGAATGCTTTGGAAAGGTTCAAAGATGAACTGCTTAATAAAATATTGGCAAATAGGATATGGCTAAAACGACTATAAAAAACGGAAAGGGGCACCTGGGTGGCTCAGTCAGTTAAGCATCCGACTCTTGATTACAGCTCAGGTCGTGGTCTCGTGGGTTTTGAGTTCCAGCCCTGCGTCAGGCTCCGCGCTGACATGCAGAGCCTGCTTGAGATTCTCTTTCCCTCCCCTTCCTCTCTCTCTCTCTCTCTCTCTCAAAATAAATAAACTTAGAAAAAAAAGGCAAAAAGCTAAAGGACTGTGCATTTGGATTGGTTTACAGGTTTTTGAGCTCTCTCTTATAAAGTAAAATGAAAACTGTAGATGATGGTTTCTGGTTTATGCAAAAAAACCCACACTTCCAATTGGTGGATATGACATAATTTGAGTTTCAGAAACCAATATTCGTATGTGTATGTATGTCTGGACAGCTATCAGAAGGGCACAGGAGCCTGGGGACAGCAATAAAGAAGAGAAGTCGAAGGCACACAAGAAACTGGAAATCAGAGCACAAGGGGAGGAGAGAGAGGGAGGGAGAGAGAGAGAGAGACGAATACTAGAAAGCAGCGGAGTGAGCAGTAACACCAGTACTGCCTAGTATTGCTGTACTTTACAGGGACTGATTCCGGAAGGAGGGCTGAGTCGTAGGAGAGGCGTGGGAACCATGTTTTCTAACTCTTTCAGAATAACTGAAGCCACCGATGAGAATAGTTAACGTTCACTGAGTGTTCGTTATGTTTTATCTCACTTAATCCTCAACACCATCCTGTAAGGGAAGCCCTGCTATCTTGTTAAAGACAAGGGGGGAAAATAACTTGACCAAGGTCTCCTGACTCGTGCCTGCAGAAACCAGGACTAGAATACTGGCTGTGTTGTTCCCAATGACTCCCTGTAGTGCTCCTTAAAAGCTTAATGACAAACTAGCTAAAATGAGACATTCAGTGTGGTACATAAATAACACCCTCACATAAGCAACTAATATGCATTACTTCATTGGATCCGCATCTAATCCTATTTTAGAGATAGGCAACCTGAGGCCCAGAGAGGTTAACTTACCTGGGATCACAGAGCTTGGAAATGGCACAGCCTGGATCTTTACTCAGGGTATTTGACCCCAGAGCTTGAGTCCTCACTGTGCTGCCCTGATAGGTGTTAATAACAACAGCTAACACTGATTAGGCGCTAAGCACTTCACAAGCATTAGCTCATTGAATGAAATCATTCAAAGTATTTAAGCACATGAAGAAGTAAATGTACACAAACCTATGCTTGTGCAGACAACACCAGGGCACGATAGAGATGATGAAACGGGCACAAAAAGTTAGGAAACTGAAAATAAAATGTGGCTGAGTAACTCGTCAAGTGGCCGCCAGCACTGCCCAGAACTTAACCCCTTTTCTACGCCGTCTCTGCACTCATGCCACGAGCATCACGGGGTGTTCCAAGATTAAAAAAGAAAAGGACGAGCCCCGCTTCTCAACTCTCACATAATTCGCTCGCTGGACTAGTGCCTAACTACCACCCCCAGTTTGCAGGTGAGGCCCGAGGTCACTGTTTACACCCGGAACTGGAAGGGGGACCAGGGCGAGAACACAGACGCCCCCTCCCCCCCCCCAACTAGGCTCCGCCACCTTCCCGCCGTAGAAGCGCACCGGGGATGGAGTGAGGGTGGGAGCCAGGCCCTCGAGGAAGAGGAAGGGGTGTGCAGGCCGAGCCTGGCAACTCAGGGGGCATGTCACCCCGCTCACTAGCGGGCCTTCCCGCCTCGCTCATCTTTCCCGGGGTCCCGTGAAGACCCCAGCCGACCGCACCAGCCGCTCTCCATGCATCCCAGCCCCCCCAGTACCCGCTAGTCCGGCTCTCTCGATCTCCCGCTCTCTTTCCCGAAAAATGGAGGCACGAATTCTGTCCGATCGATCGCTCCGAGCGCACGTTTACTGCGCACGCGCACAGGGCGAAGCGCCGAGCGCTGCGCTATCGATCGCCCCCCCTCCTCCCCGTCCTGCCCTTCTCGCCATCTTACTTACTGGCGCGTTCGAGTGGTTCGTTAACCTCCTCCGCCTTTATCTCTTGCGCGACAACGCTGACTGACGCCAAGGAAATGCTGTCTCGCTGACAAATGTCGGATCCCGGAGGGCACCGCAGGCGCTAGAACGGCCAAAGTCTGGCGGGCCGTTGGCGCCACCACTTCCGGGGCCTTACGGGGCAAGTGCGCCTGCGTGCTGTCACCGCCTAGGACGTGACTCAAGCCGTGGGGGGCTGTGAGCCAATCAAAAGGCAGTGGCTGTCTAGCCCGGGCCAATGAGCTTTCGGATTAGAGGGTTTAACTCCTATTTAAAATGAAGACTTTGAATGTTAACGGCTGAGCTCTCGGCAGGACCCGGCGGCCTGTGGGTCGGAGGCGGGAGCCGACGGGTTCGTAGACCCTGGGACTGCTCTGTGAGGCGGACGGGCGAGGGCGGCGGGCCCGGGTGGCCTCCGAGCGGGTGGCGGGGTCGGGGCCCGCGGAGGAAGAGTCGAAGCCAGGCCTCCCGCGGTCCCCACCTTCGAACTCCCTTGTCCTCTTCTTCCTGTCCCCCTGCATCCTCCCCGCTTCTCTTCTCTGTCCGCCGTGCTTTCGCAGCGCCCTCCCATGTGCTCCTGGGGCGCCCCGTGAGATTGGGGTTCGCTGCACCCCCGGAGTGCGTGGGGTTGTTGGGTGGCATTGGGGCGGGGGTGCCTTCTGAGGGGGGCTCGTATCCGGCTAGCACCTGGGCAAGAGAAAAAATAGGGCTTTTGCCCTCGGGGAGTTCACGTTCCCGAGGGGATGGGGCGCCCGACGGCGAACTGGGGAGATAGCTCTCAAAAGAAAACAGGAGTGTGGTTTACCCGGGGCTACTTGGGATGAAAAAATGAAAACTTCCTCGAAGATGCTTCCGTTGCCCCGCGCTTCTCAAACCGCAGACCTTGGACCACCTTCGTCGGGACTTCTGAGGGTCCTTGTTCAAAATAGAGACGCACCCCATGAATCAGAAGTGCCTGGGCGTGGGACTCAGGTGTCTGTAGTTCGTCAAGGGTCCCAGGTGATTCTCGATGTTTCACGGAGAACCGGTGACCTAGACCGGCGCGCGCTAGTCATCTGGGGATGGTGGGTGCTGGGTGTGACGTGTTAGGTCTGCGGTCCGGCCGGGAAGTCTCCGTGTCTCACCCATGTCCTCCAGGTGGAGATGGAGACTCTGCCCTGTTCCTCCCCCTCCTTCACCTTCCCTGTTCTTTGAACTAAACTCTTTTCGGCAACACTCATTTCCACTCCTCCAGGTCCGTGCAGGCACCAGCAGGTTTGAAGCAGACCAAGTCTTCTAAATGCGCGGTCATATAAAATCGTAACCGGTTTCCTATTTAGAATAGCAGGATAAGTGGTTTGAATTGCAGGGTCTCGCGAAGGTCATCGGGTTGTGTGGCTCTGGAATCACCGGGGAAGCAGTCTTCTTGGGGGCTCACTCCAGATTTTTCTGGATCAGAATCCTCATATTCCGTTCTGTTTATTACTGTTCCTCTCCCGGAGAGGGCAGGGTGTATTCAGTTGGAGCACATCTCTAGCTTCTGTTGAAGAAGTCCTTCTGCCCGTGTGGTCTCATTCATCTCCTGCTTGTAATTGCCGGGGAGAGTGAAGAGAGTTCCAGCGTCTGTGCTATTAATGTTTGCGAAACACCAGCTTGTAACTCCTTTTTCCTTTCTGTCATTTCTACTAACCCGTGGTTTGATGTAAGGACGGGCTGCGGTTCCGCCTTCAGGGTGGGGTTACTTGCTCATTTGTGAAATGGATGTGGAAGTGTGGGGGTGGGGGGTGTTTTCTGATTGGATTCTAGAATTCAGAGACCATCTGGGGAGGAAGACTACAAAGAGTTCTGTCGTCTTGGTGTTTATGTTCTACTTACTCGATAGGGTGTTGCACGAGACAGCATGGGCCTAGTGTTGTAAACAGGTTTTCGTTACCGATTTTGCCTTCGTAATGGATTAACTCCTTCCCCAAACACTGGTGTCGTACATACTGTGTGCCAGGCATGTGCTGGGGAGGCAGCAGTGAACACAGTGGAGCTAACGCCTTGCCCTCATGGCACTTACTTTCCTTGGAGAAACTGGGCAGGTGGTTGGATATCGTCTGGGGAGGTCGAAGTAAAAAGAACAAGTGATGTGTGTTGAGGCCCTGAGGAACAATAGAGACGGTCAGAAAGGAGCCGTGAATGTAATGAAGGGCAAACCACACTTCTATTTGAGGGAAGAGCCAAATGATTAAGAGAGAAGGGGAAGTACAAAGGCCCTGTGGCCCGGACTGCTTTGAGGAGAGAAAGAAGCTCTGTACGACTGGTGCACAATTGATAAGAGAGGAAATAAGGCCAGAAAGGTGGTCAGGGTCCACACTGAGACTGTAGGCAGGGAGGATTTGGAGGGACCGTGAGGGGCTTCTGAACCAAGGGCCAACAGAGCTGACTCGTTAATGGGACCCCTGGGTGCAGTGTTGCGAATGGGCTATAATGGGGCAAAGGCGGGAAGCCCGGTGACCATTGGGAGCCTGTTGCAAATAATTGAGGGGAGACAGCATTGGTTTGACCAGGAGGTGGTATTAAAGGTTGTGAGCAGTGGTTTTGAAGGCAGAGCCTCCAAAACGTGCTGACGGATTAGGTCTGGGGTTTGAGGGAGAACCGTGTAAAAGCCGAGGGGCTCCGAGCAAGGGGCATGATGGGTTTGCCAGCAGCCAGCCGAGGTGAGGGCATCTGTGAGAACAGGGTTGGGGAGCTGGGGGCGGGGAGGGAGCAGGCATTCAGTTGGGGACATTTTAAAATTGTGATACCACTCCGATTACAAGTGCAGATGTTTCATGGGTGGCAGGAGTCCAGGGAGAGGTCTGGAGGTGGAAGGTTGGAGGTCCCAGCCCGTGAGTGGCATTGAGAGCCCGGGAACGGATGAGCGCGCAGAGGGAAGGAGCACAGCTGCAAAAGGAAACATGTTTCTGGGCCTGAGCTCAGGCCGCTCCGAGAGCAGAGGGAGAGAGTAGCCGGGAGGAGGGACCAGGGTGTGTCTGGATGTGTTGGGATTGACATGCTTGGCAGACCTTTGGGGCTGGGGGGAGGGGGCACTGAGCAGGTAGGTAGGTAGGAGTCTGGCAGTCAGAGGAGACATTAGGGTAGAAGATGTAAATTGAAATCACCCTAAAGATGTTTAGAGCTCCGGTGCTGGGTGAGGGGCCCTAGGAAGGGTAAGGATGGAGAAGCGGGGTCCAGGGACGACTCCTCGGTCACCCCAGACTCTCAGGTTGGCAAAAGTGAGGCTGATCGAGCGGAGGATGTTGCAGCAGGGCAGCTGGTGAGGTGGGCACAAGCCTGCAAGCTAGTGGAGGCTGGGAGTGGAACAGAAGTGACCCTCTCAGATGCTGCTGGGGTCGCAGGGGAGCTGAGGGCGCGGAATGGACTTTGGTAACAGTAGAGGTCAGTCGTGAGCTGGCCACCCCAGCGGGCCAGTCCCTGGGGTGAAATCCTGATGGGGGAGGGCCAGAGGGTGAGACACACGGTGGGTGCGCTGAGTGTCCATGACCGTCCTGGAGCTTTGCTGTCGACGGGTAGGGGGAGATGCTGGTGAGGCTGGAGTCAGTGTGGGGAAGAGGGGACCTGTTTTTAAAAGGCAGCGGGGTAGGGGGGCGGGTGCCTGAGTGTCTCGGTCAGTTGAACATCTGACTTCGGCTCAGGTCTTGATTTCGTGGTTCGTGGGTACCTGATCTAGGGGTTCGAGCCCCGCGTCAGGCTCTGTGCTGACTACCCGGAGCCTGGAGCCTGCTTCTGATTCTGTGTCTCCCTCTCTCTCTCTCTCTCTCTCTGCCCCTCCCCTGCTCACACTGTTTCTTTGTCTCTCAAACATAAATAAACGTTAAAAAAAAATAATAATAAAAGGCAGCAGGTACTGAAGCAGGCGCCTGCCCTGAGGAGTGGGAGGACTTTGGGAGTGGAGTTGGCTGGAGGCCCCACACCTGTCCCTTATGTCACCTGAGAAAGGAAGACTCCCTTGTCAGCCTTCCTGGGACAAAGAAAAAGATGTAAAATTCTTTGTGTTGTGGAGGCTTTGTCATCAGGAGCTATACCCCTAACCCCGCATAACTACACTTTGAAGCAGGAGGCTTTGTGTGATTTAAAGGTGGTTCTTTTTCTTTTCAGGCATCATGGACAAATCTAAAGAGAACTGCATCGCAGGGCCTGTGAAGGTAACTCGAATAATCTGTAATCTCAGTCACATTTAGAAGACCCAAATGGAGGCTGGTTTTAGATCTGGAGTTCTTCTCACCCTCACTTTGGAGTGTGACTTCAGACGTCTCTACTGCATTCCCGGATGAGTTCGTCCCCTTTCTCGGCATTCAGTAACATGTCGTTGATGGTCACCTAACTGTTACTTTGTTCTGCTTTGTCCTCTAGCTAGCTCTTCATGTATCTGTGCCTCCCTTGTGTGCAGGATAATGATGGTTACAATAGGTGCCTGATACTTGCCTGTTTTTGCTTGCTTGCCAGAAATGAAATTGCTTTGCCATAGTCTGTTCTAGTCACGGTTCAGGGAATGGTAAGCTCATAGGAGTGTCGGGCTGCATTTCAGTGAGCATTTCCTGGGAGTCCACTTTGAGCCAGGTTCTGTGTCAGATGCAGGGCGTACAGTGATGAAAAGCACATGACCTTTGACTAAAGAACTTAGCCCTTTTGGGGAGTTATGTGAGCCGGTACTACGCCTTCACCAATATGTGTGTATACGATGACCTGAGTATCTCCGTGCAGGGGGCTTCCTTCAGGTTGGGATGGGTCGGAATCCAGGAAGGCTTCACCAGGGAGGACCCTTGGCTAATTATAATACTTGTGGAGCAGCTGGGTGAATGAATCTTTCTATAAAGATCTTTTAATATAAATAAGCCACAGATTTTTTTTTTTCCTTCCGGGAAATAAGCATAAAAATACAAATCTTGCTTGATTTGTGTGTGTTGGGGGGGGGGGTTCTTGTTTTTGGAAGTTTTTTTTTTTAAGTTTTAAATTTATTGTTTTTTAAAAAAATTATTATTGAGAGAGTACAAGCGAGGCGGAGAGAGAATCCTAAGCAGGCTCCATGCTCAGCACAGAGCCCAACTCGGGGCTTGATCTCATGACCTGAGCTAAAATCAAGAGACAGATGCTCAACCGACTAAGCCGCCCCGGCGCTTCAGGTTTTTTATTTTAATACCAGTGTAGTTAACCCACAATGTTATATTAGTTTCAGGTGTACAGTACAATGATCCGGTACTTCTGTACATTACTCGGTGCTCGTAAGGGTAAGGGTCCTCTTCAGCCCCATCCCGTTTCACCCGTCCCCCCACCTGCCTCGCCTCTGGGGACCATCGGTGTGTTCTCCATAGTTAAGAGTCTGTCTTTTTGTTTCTCTCTTCCCCCCCCCCCTTGTTTGTTTCTTAAATTCCACAGATGAGTGAAATCATACGGTATTTTGTCTTTCTCTTAATAATTTTGGTTAGCATTATACTCTCTAGCTCCATCCATGTTGTTGCAGACGGCCAGATTTCATTTTTTTGTGGCTGAGTAATGATCCCTTGTATATACCACATCTTTATCCATTCATCCATCAGTGGACACTTGGGCTGCTTCTGTAATTTGGCTCTCGTGTTTATTTTTGTCTTTTGTTTTTAATGTTTATTTTTGAGAGAGAGACAGAGAGACAGAGCATGAGCAGGGAAGGGGCAGAGCGAGAGAGGGAGATAGAGAATCCGGAGCAGGCTCCAGGCTCGGAGCTGTCAGCACAGAGCCCGACGCGGGGCTTGAACTCAGAAACAGTGAGATCATCACCTGAGCTGAAATCGGATGCTTAACTGACTGAGCCACCCAGGCGCCCCTTTAACTTGGCTCTTGTAAATAATGCTACTATAAATATAGGGGTACATATATCCCTTTGAATTAGTATTTTTGTATTTTTTGGGTAAATACCCAGTAGTGTGATTACTGGATCATAGGGTGGTTCTGTTTTTAACTTTTTGAGGAACCTCCGTACTGATTTCCGCAGTGTCTGTACCTGTTTGCGTTCCCACCAGCAGCGCACGAGGGTTCCTTTTCCTTCACGTGCTCATCAACGCTTGTTGTTTCTTGTCTTTTTGAGGGTTTGAGAAGTTTTCATTTTCAAATAAATGGATGCTTCTCCTTTATTTACTGGCTGAAAGTATAAAATGACCTATTAGAAAAAGGCTAACCTGAGTCATTGTATTTGATTCTCAATTCCTATGATGAAGATAATTTTAAGAAACTGGTGTTTAAAATGCTTCACTGCCTGAATGCCTACTGTGTTGCGGACGTTGCTAATTTCAGAAGTCATTGATTTCTTACTTGGAAGCTGGAAACGGTCTCTTGCGAGGCGTCCTACCCAGTGAGCTTGTGATGAACTCCGACGCTCCCCTTTCCAGCAGCGTCCATCGCTCGTGAGGAAACTTCCTCCGATGCAGTTGGAGGAAGCCCTCCACCCCCATTTTAGTTTGATTAGTTCAGGGTCTTAGAATTAACCACTTTTTAAGCTTATGATCTCCTTTTTACAGGCGTGTAGATAATAGATTTTGGCATAACTTTTTGAAGAGCCTGTTTGTGTCCTCTTTGCCTTAGTTCTTTTGGCTCAGATCCATTTTGTAAGTACTTGGACAAGGAGACATGAGTAAATAATTAATAGTAATATTTTATGGAAAATCTGGCAAATGCAAAAATTCAGATGATCTTTTTTTTTAATCTTTTTTTTTTTTTTAAGTTTATTTTTGAGAGACAGAGCGAGCGAGGGAGGGGCAGAGAGAGAGGGAGAAAGAGAATCCCAAGCAGGCTCCGCATTGTCAGCGCAGAGCCCGATGTGGGGCTCCAACTCACAAACTGCGAGATCACGACCTGAGCCGAAACCAAAAGTCGACACTTAACCAACTGAGTCACCCAGGTGTCCCCAGGTGATCTTCTAAAACTTCCTCACCGAGGGGCGCCTGGGTGGCCCAGTTGATTCAGCGTCCCACTTCGGCTCGGGTCATGATCTCGCAGTTTGATTTCCAGTCCCACCCTGTGCTGTCTGCTGTCACCGTGGAGCCCACGTCAGATGTTTGGATACTCTGTCCCCTTCTCTCTCTCTGCCCCTCCCCCACTTGCGTGCGCGCTCCTGCGTGCGCGCGCTCTCTCTCTCTCTCTCTCTCAAAAAAAAAAATTTTTACCAGATAACCACTGTTGAATATTTTGACATATTTCTTCATCTTTTTGCTAAACATATGTATGATATTGCCAAAGAAATGTCAGTGGAACTGGGATTTTGGTATACAGTTCCTGCATTGCTTTTTATTGAGTAACAATTCCCAAGTCGCTGAGCATTCTTAGGAAGTGTTCTACGGAAGATGGAAGTTTAGTTAGTGAACATTTGTTTATGGGAGCATGATTTTTGGGAGTGGGGTGTTGGCGTGGGTAGGAGGATCATTCTGCTCTTCCGATCAGCCATGTACTAACCATATCCTCCGGGAGCGCTGAGGAACATCGCTTTCCCCTTCCATGTACTCTCAGTGACCTTCGTTATTTTGTTACACTCGAAAGCAGACATTGTAGAATTCTCAAAATACCTGCTTTTGTTTTTGAAGACCATGACATTTATTTTCTCCCTCCCAACCTAGCCTACAGTTCCACTTGGTGATGGTCCAAAACGCGTTCCGGTGACTCAGCAATTTCCTTCTCAGAATCCGTTATCTGCAAATAGTGGCCAGGCTCAGCGGGTCTTGTGTCCTTCGAATTCCTCCCAGCGAATTCCTTCACAAGCACAAAAGCTCGTGTCCAGCCATAAACCTGTCCAGAATCTGAAGCAAAAGCAATTGCAGGCAACCGGTGCCCCTCGTCCTGTCTCTAGGCCGCTGAATAATACCCAAAAGAGTGAGCAGCCCTTGCCATCGGCCCCCGGTAAGGCAGCTTTTGGAGACCATTGGATTGTTATTCCTTCTAGTTGCTTAAAAAAAAGGGGGGGTGTGGTGGGGGTAGGGGACAGACCTGCATTTATCGATTGGAGCCCTAGCTTGGACATCATTTTTCCTGAGGATGGGGAGAAAAATCTGTTGTCAGGTTGAAGTAGCAGGGTCTGCTGTGGGCCAGCAGGATAGAAGGCCTGATTCCCACCTTTATGGTATGATTGAGGACCTGGAAACTTCCAGAGTCTGGAGTGTGGAGGGCAGTTGGGGGAGCGGGTGGACGTGGATGGACCGAGGCCGGCCAGGTGAGGCCCGTGGAGGAGTGGGGCTTCATCCCCTGCGTGTGGGGAAAGCGCCGAAAGGTTTTCCGGCAGAGGAGGGCCTGGCCTTCTAGAAAGGTTACTCTGGATGTGCCCCATGACCCGGAGAGAAGCACAGCTGCACTCAGGGGCAGCAGACAGGAGGCAGGCTGCGGGGGGCTCGGTCAGAGAAGGCAGCGAGCTGAAGCGGGCAGGGCAGGGCGGATGTTCATCATCCTTGTTCACTGGCCTGGCGTGCCTGGTGCTTCCTTCACCCACGTCGTCTCCCTCCGTCCTCGCAGCCACTCTGTGAACGTGGCTGGCGACGACCTCTGTTTTACGGATGACGGAGTGGAGCCTCCGAAGCAGTAACTTGCCCACAGACAGGATGGAGGGGTGCAGGCAAATCCGAGGGCTGACCTCGGATGCAGACTGGGTAGAACTGGGCAGTGAGCTGGGCGGCGTAGGGACAGTGGTGATACTGACGGCATTAACCGAGATCGCAAAGAGCTGGGGGAGAAAACCCCTCTGGGCCCACCGTCAGGTGTCTGAGCAGAGCACACCGGCTGTTCGTGGTGTTTGACGTAGGAAATGTCCAGCCTCTGGCTGAAGAAACGATGATGTTAGCACCCTGTGCGCAGTTGGCTTATGGTACATCTTGCTGAATCAGGGGCTTCTATTTTTCTATTTCTCCGTGGCAACTAATGAAGGGAGGTTGGCTGATTTAGGTTTCGTTGCACGCTGTTACTTTGTATGTGGGATTTGGAGAGTCGGCTGGCCCACCTAGTGGCGGGCGAAGGTGATGAGCGGGCGCTTATCATGGATGGAGAGATTGGCAGTTCTGCCTTAGAAGGTCTTCGTTTTGAAAGATGGAGGCTTCCCGGAGAATCTGCATAATCTTGAGTCTTTAAATCATCAGAGGGCCTCGCTGTTCATCTGCTCATCTGCTCATCTTTAGAAATCTAAAAAAGACTTCACCTGGTTGGTGGGAGTCAGGTTAGGGTGTGGTGATCTTTTTTTCTATATAAAAAAAAAAACTAAGGATAAAGAGAGGTCCCGTTCTGGACACACCATTAAAGATTTTGGTGACCATTCTTTGATTCATTTCTGTTCATAGGTTTTTAATGTATTCTGTATAGTTATCTGAAAGTAATTATAATTATTCTAAAAACAGGTTTTTAACTTATTCTATATAGGAAATAATTCTGAAAAGCAACTGGCAACAAAACAGAAAAATGAAGAATCAAAAAAGTAAGTTTTATCTAACAGATAAATGTGCTATCATGCTGTTAGAATATACTGTTTAATTGCAAGTTTAATTATGGGAGCTCATTAAAAAATAAGAAAGGTCTCTGTATTTTCACTTAGGCTATATAAATGTTTCCAAATTCTAACCTTTGGAAAAAGGGAATTTTAATGATGTTTACTTGTGACTCCAGCTTTTCTGACTGTTTTCCAAATTTAGAAAAAACTTGTATGAATCTGTTATAGAAATGTGTAAAATAAGTTCCTCTCTACCCTCAGAAGTAACCACTACATAGAGCTTAGATATGTTTCTATACTTATTTGTATTCTTTTTTTTTTTTTTTTTTGTAAGGTTTATTTATTTTTGAGAGAGAGAGAGAGAGACAGTGTGAGCAGGGGAGGGTCAGAGAGAGAGAGGGAGACACAGAATCCGAAGACAGGCCTCAGGCTCTGAGCTGTCAGCACAGAGCCCGACACGGGGCTCGAACCCATGAACTGTGAGATCATGACCTGAGCTGAAATTGGACGCTTAATCAACTGAGCCACCCAGGAGCCCCTATACTTATTTGTATTCTTATACAAAAGTGCGAGAAAATGCGTTGTGTTGCAAAACTATATACACACACGTATAAATGACTGTATGAATATTTTGACAGTATTCATTGAATTATTCTTTATAACATCTTCCCCAGATATTTTCCAAAAGCTTGCTCTCAATTGCCGAACTGTCTAGACTCTAGAATGTAGAATGTAATGTCTAGAATGTAGTAGGAGGAGCCAGGAATGAACCCATGGGCTTTTTTGCTTGGCTACTTAATAGCGGCTTTCTGAGAATCTAAATCCAGTTCTCGCCCCTGCTGCCTCGGAGGATCCATCCCGCCTGCCTTCGCGGACTGATTGTCCACCCTGAGAGTTAGCACCTCCAGGCCGGAGGAGGAGGCTGTGGTTAGCCTGCTAGAGGCCCACAGACAGTTAGTTCTGAAGACTTCCTCCCTCTGGTTACTTACGTAACCTTTTCTGCTGGTCTTTAGTGGTGGTGGTAACAGGTCTGTAATTCAGAGTGTAGTGCTGCCTTGGGTCACTTTGGCATTAATGCTTCAGCTCTGAAAGCCCAGGCTGTTCCTTGTCACTGACTCATACGGTCATTGGCAGGTAGGGGAGTGGGAGATTTAATGTCTGTGGAGGCCAAGCGTAGTTACTGGCTTGGTTCTTGCTGAGGGTTCCTACTGAATACAACATTAAATATAAAATTATTTCTAGGTCCATCTACTACTCATTAATAAATTGTTAGAAAAGATTTGTTTTCTTCATATTTTAAAATACTCAAATTTTTTCCTAGAAGGCAGTGGGCTTTGGAAGATTTTGAAATTGGTCGCCCGCTGGGTAAAGGAAAGTTTGGGAATGTTTATTTGGCGAGAGAAAAACAAAGCAAGTTTATCCTGGCTCTTAAAGTATTATTTAAAGCTCAGCTGGAGAAAGCAGGAGTTGAGCATCAGCTGAGAAGAGAAGTCGAAATCCAGTCCCACCTTAGGTAAGTTTCCAGATTGATGTTCAGGAGAATGTGGTACAGAACCTAGTCACCAAGAGTTAAACCATGGAAGGCCTGCTCCGTAGTGCTGCAGAGAGTGGTTTACGTGTCATTTTTCAAGGATTTGTCTAGACAAGTGCTGTGGTTCTAAAAAGTCACTTGGAGGTTTACGCTGTGGTGAAGTAATTTATATGAGCCAAGTTTGTGTGTGTGTGTGTGTGTGTGTGTGTGTGTGTGTGAGTGTGAGAGTGCATGTGTGTACGAGATTAAGGGGAATGATACTTCTGAGTTCTTTTTTTTTTTAATGTTTATTTTTGAGAGAGAGAGAGAGAGAGAGAGAGCACAGTTGGGAAGGGCAGAAAGAGAGGGAGAGAGGGAGAGAGGGAGACACAGAATCCGAAGCAGCTCCAGGCTCCGAGCTGTCAGCACAGAGCCCAATGCGGGGCTCGAACCCACGAACTGCGAGATCATGACCTGAGCTGAAGTCGGACGCTCAACCGACTGAGCCACCCGGGTGCCCCAGGAAGGAAATAGTCTTAACCAAACCTGAGGTCCATTAATGCCTTGCAATGCTTGTAAACTGATATGCAGATGTATGTCTCCCCCCGCTCCCCCGCCCACAGTGGGTGTTGTCGTTTCAGATTCTCAGGGGGGTGAGGGGTGTGGTAGGGGGTCTGTGACCAGAACTAATTTTAACTGGTTTTACATGAGGGGTTTGATGTACTTAGTACATATTCTTGTATCCTCTCCATAAAGCAGGTGTCAGAGCATTCACCCTTTGTTGCAGGCATCCGAATATTCTCAGACTGTATGGTTATTTCCACGATGCCACCAGAGTTTACCTCATTCTAGAATATGCACCTCTTGGAGCTGTCTACCGAGAACTTCAGAAACTGTCCAAGTTTGACGAGCAGAGAACTGCTACTGTAAGTTTTCATTTGCTGTCCCGACTCTATCCTCTGTTCCATCCCCACACGGCGGGGGGGGGGGGGGGGTGCCTTTCATTACAGTCCAGTGGGTTTCATCTAAAGAAAGATTGCTTCATAGGATCAAATATTTGAATGAAAGAATCAGAATACCTTAGTTGTACCAAACGTGCAGATAAAATCTAGTACCAGGTGGAATATTCTGGCTGGTTGTTTCCACAGCTGTTTTCTGTAGAAATGTACATATGAATAGTTGCCCTCTTTTTTTTTTTTTTTTTAATGTTTATGTTAGAAAGAGAGAGAGCGCGTGAGCGAGGGAGGGGCAGAGAGAGAGGGAGACACAGAATCCGAAGCAGCTCCAGGCTCCCAGCTGTCAGCACAGAGCCCGACGTCGGGTTGGAACCCACAAACTGCGAGATCATGACCTGAGATCATGACTGAAGTCGGACGGCCAGCTGACTGAGCCACCGAGGCACCCCTGTATAGCTGTCCTCTTTTTAAAACATTTACTCTATAATAGTTTTAGATGTGCAGAATGTGCAGATAGTGCAGACTTATTTTCTCCTATTTACCTTACATTAGTGTGGCGTACCTACTGTTAACCTGGCTTATCACTGCGGGTGTTGGCCTTGGTCACCTGGCTGAGCCCTTCGTGTTCGTTAGGTTTTTGCTGTAAAGTTACTTTTTCTCTTGCATGCTGTGTGCTTCTAAAGTGTGTTGCTATGTACAACTCACACATAAGGAGTAGGGATTATGTGCCATCCCCACCTTTATCTGTATAAATTATAGAGAAAATTTATATAAATATATATAAAATTTTAATAGTTTATATATAAATTATAAAAAATGAAAAATGTTTCTTCTGACCATGATATTTGCTTTCCATAGCCATTTGTCGAGTAGAACATTTTGGTGTAGAATAATGTGTTCAGTTCTGTCTAGCGGTTGCTTTGGAAAACTTTGTTAAGCAAGGGGCGCCTGGGTGGTTTAGTTGGTTAAGCATCCAACTACGGTTCAGGTCATCATCTCACAGTTCATGGGTTTAACCCCCACGTCGGGCTCTGTGCTGACAGCTCAGAGCCTAGAGCCTGCTTCCGATTCTGTGTCTCCCTCTCTCTGTCCCTCCCCGGCTTGTGTGCACACTCGCTCGCGCACTCTCTCTCTCTTAAAAATAAATAAACATTAAAAAAAAAAAAACTTCAGCCAGAGCTAAACATGTTCTTTCAATACGCTAGTAATTCTTATGCTAACGCAGATTCTGGACTTGCTAGAAGTCTCTTTGGCTGAGATGAAAACAAAACTAACAGAAGGACTGACTTGCTGTGTGTGCTTTTTAAGCCGACTAATGAATATGTATACCCAGAAATTTAACACACTATTTAACATGCAAATATATCTGCTTTTCATTTTTTTTGTTCAAGATTATATTTTCCCCTTAGAGTACATTTTGAGCTTCAAATAAATCCCTCTGTTATAAATTGATCTTGGTCTTAAAAATGGGAGTTGAAAAGGAATGGACTGTACTTGAAAATTAAATTTCATTGCTTAAATAAATAATAAATAAAATAAAAAATTCGTTGCTACTAGAAGTTCTAGCTCATCAGTGTTTTGCCCTGTCCTTCGATAGCCTATCTGCAGGATTAGCAAATAAATAACTTAGTATGGGATAACTTGTATTTTATGCTAAACATGAATTTGGTTCAATTTTATTTTTTAAGAGTCCTCCATTGTTTCTAGCTTTTGCCTTAAAAACCTATGAAACATGTTAAAATCTATGTTGGTTTTCCTTTCAGAAGAGATGTCTAAAATTGTGTTTATTCAGGAGTGTCTGGGTGGCTTAGTCAGTTAAGCATGTCACTTCAGCTCAGGTCATAATCTCGCGGTTCGTGGTTCGAGCCCCGCGTCAGATTCTGGGCTGACAGCTCAGAGCCTGGAGCCTGCTTAGGATTCTGTGTCTCCCTCTCTCTCTGCCCCTCCCCTGCTGGTGCTCTCTCTCTCTCTGCCTCTCAAAAATGAATAAAAACATTAAAAATAAAATTGTGTTATATAAAATGTAAGCCACAGACTCTCCATACGTTTTGTTTCCATAGTACATCACAGAGTTGGCAGATGCCCTGTCTTATTGTCACTCAAAGAGAGTCATTCATAGAGACATTAAGCCGGAGAACCTGCTCCTTGGATCAGCTGGAGAGCTTAAGATCGCAGATTTTGGGTGGTCGGTACACGCCCCGTCCTCCAGGTATGTAACCTTTAGAGATGGAACTTACTTAGTTTTAGCAAAAGCCTTCGGGACTTTCAGGAACTAAAAAGTCAAATACTTAAGGATAGAAATGTGGAACTGGGGCTGGTAACAGGTGCACATACTTGGGAGAAACTTAGGCCTGATAAGTGTCTTGGAGAATATTTGAGTCTCCAATCGTTCTGGGGTCACTGTGTCCCAGGCCTGCGGTGAAGATGCTAAATGTCCTCAGAGGCTAACGAAAGGGATGAATGGGACAAGTGAAGGACACAGGAAGTGCAGGATATGTTGGGGGCTGATGCCTGGAGCAGTGGTAGGTAGAGACTCTGCTGCTTCTGGGACAGGAGACCGGTTTCAGAGGGCAGCCCACACGGAGATCTAGAGCTGAGAGCACAGTTCTTTGGGGACTTTTTAAACAAATTTTAGGGGCGCCTGGGTGGCTCAGTTGGTTAAGTGCCTGGCTTCGGCTCAGGTCATGATCTCGCAGTTCGTGGGTTTGAGCCCTGCGTCGGGCTCTGTGCTGACAGCTCAGAGCCTGGAGCCTGCCTCGGATTCTGCGTCTCCCTCTCTCTCTCTGACCCTCCCCTGCTCGTGCTGTATCTGTCTCTCAAAAATAAATAAAAAACATAAAAATTTTAAAAACAAATTTTATCCAAATTGGTTTGGATAGACCTTTCTGGGTGGTGGTTAAAGATTCTCTGTAGTCTGCTTTTGTCAGTAGCATAGTCCTTCCTTGTCCCCGCTTAATACAGAGAGAGAGCTTAATTTTGCAAACAAGAGCTAAAATATTCTCTACTGTTTTAATTTGGATCTGATTAAGATTTTGAAGCCTCATGTGAGGTAGGGCATTAAAAGCCTGCATCTACTGATAAGTTTGTCAACTTTGGTGAAGGACTTAAAAAATTATAGCCACAATACTTTAAAGACGGTTAAAAAAAATTGTATAGCCTAAAATAGATGACAAGGTGGGCGTGGGGAGCTTTAGTTTTGCTAGATCAGTCCTAATTGTTCGCAGCAGTGCATTGAATCTGCGGTTGTCTCTCTCTCTCACTCTCTCGCTCTTTTTTTTTTTTTTTCTTTAATAAAAAGCTGGTTGTCTGTCACTAGTGGGAACTGTTGGCACCTAGTGAGGCAGACGGCAAGGAAGAATTGCAGGTTCTGTGGAATTGCAGGGCTAACCTGGACCTTAACCTGTCCAGTGGTGTCGTGTGATAGGACAGATAAGTGTCCCTCTCAGGAGGGTCCACCATGTGGGTGCTGATGCTCACCTCGCCCCACCTCCCCAGCACAGTAGCCAGAAGAGCTCCCAGGTGTGTTGTTGTTGGAGGAACCTTCTGACTCGGTCCCCTTCCAGCGTCTCGGTGGTGATGACAGGTTTCTCGTGTGCCCTCCGGGTGCCGGGTGTGGCGAGCCGAGCGCCCGCATGACCCCGCAGGAGAGCCAGCGGCAAAGATAACTGAAGGAAGGAAGGCACTGAAAACCTGCGTGGCGTGTGCGCCTAGTTGATGTTTGCCAGCCTCCGTTTATTTCCAGCCTTCGTTAAAAAACTTACACTGAAGTGCTGAATTGGCGGCTGAGCACTCCCGTCTGTCTAGTGCCTACGTTCTACAAGCGCCAAAATTTTGTCATATTGGCCGTGTCTGTTTCTTCGCGAACTTTCAGAAATAAATTGCAGACATCATGCTTCATTCTCTGAGCCCTTCAGTACGTATCTTCTAAGAATAAGGACACTGTCCCTATAATCATGACTGTTCTCGCTCCTCAGAAAATTAGCAGCCTGGTCAATAACTATTTGGTCCATGCTCACACTTCCGCGGCTGTCCACAAAGTTTTAGAGCTGTTCTTTTAAGTCAGAATCCAGCCAACGTCTATTCATGCATTGTATTTGATTGTGTTTCTTTTGTCTAATTTAAACCCGTTGCCTCGCAATTTAAAATGGATTTTCTTTTCTTTTTTTTCTACTTATTTTTATTTTTTATTTAAAAAAAATTTTTAACGTTAATTTTTGAGAGAGACAGAGTACGAGCGAGGGAAGGGCAGAGAGAGAGAGGGAGACACAGAATCTGAAGACAGGCTCTAGGCTCTGAGCTGTCAGCACAGAGCCAAACGTGGGGCTCGAACTCACAAACTGTGAGATCATGACTTGAGCTGAGGTCAGATGCTTAATGGACTGAGCCACCCAGGCGCCCCTATTTTATTTTAAAAAAGTTTTAATGCTTATTAATTTTGAGAGAGAGAGAGAGAGACAGAATATGAGCTGGTCAGGGTCAGAGAGAGAGAGAGAGGGAGACACAGAATCTGCAGCAGGCTCCAGGCTCTGAGCTGTCAGCACAGAGCCTGACACAGGGCTCGAACTCAGACTGCAAGATCATGGCCTGAGCTGAAACAGTTAACCTACTGAGCCACCCAGATGCCCCCCCCCTCCCCCCGCCTTTTTTTAAATGTTTGTTTATTCTGAGAGAGAGCAAGCAGGGGGAGGGGCAGAGAGAGGAAGAGAGAGAGAATCCCAGGCAGGCGCCACAGTCACCGTGGAGTGTGACACGGGGCTTGGATCCCACGATGGCGAGATCGTGACCTGAGCCAATGGCAAGAGTCCAGATGCTTAACCACCCATGTGCCCCTAAACCGGATTTTCCTGATTGTGGTGTCCTTTACCTTGGTCCTTCATCTTCTGCAGTTGCTTAGAACCGGAAGTAGGTCTCAGGGCCCGAACAGGACTTGTGGCAAGAATACTTCCTGGGCCACCCTCACATTTCAGTATCTCTTTTGTGCCAGTGATGACGTGTCAGAAGGCAGCATGGATCTGCAATGCCACAGCTAGTGCTTTCACAGCGGGACAGTTTTTGAGCTTCTTGTCACTGATGTCACCTGTCACGCCTCTTGGCATTTCTGTAATATAAAAACAACCATGGGACTCCGAATTGTATTGAGAGAGAACTTTCCTTTTCCAGCTGCTTTGATACACTTTTGATCGTTTAAGGAGGTTCTGGAGGGGGACACCCTTGGGGCGTGGCCTGGTTGCTAGCTGTCTGTTTCTTGTTTAAAACTGGGGATTTCAATAGTATCCGCTTCATAGCCTCGGATCTGCCGAGGAAGGGCATTCCGTCAACGTTCGTGTAATCGTTAATGACCGTTAGCGGCTCTTAGGATCGTAAAAACAGGCGCATTGGAGGCGCCTGGGTGGCTCAGTTGGTTAAGCGTCCGACTCTGGCTCAGGTCATGATCTCACGGTTTGTGGGTTCGAGCCCTGTGTCGGGCTCTGTGCTGACCGCTCAGAGCCTGGAGCCTGTCTTCGGATTCTGTGTCTCCCTCTCTCTCTGACCCTCCCCTGCTTGCGCTGTCTCTCTCTGTCTCTCAAAAATAAATTTAAAAAAATTAAAAAAAAGGCGCATCGACCGAGCCTGCCTCCATTTGTAGGAGGACCACCCTGTGCGGCACCCTGGACTACCTCCCCCCGGAGATGATCGAAGGCCGGATGCATGACGAGAAGGTGGACCTCTGGAGCCTGGGGGTGCTCTGCTATGAGTTCCTTGTTGGGAAGCCTCCGTTCGAGGCCAGCACATACCAAGAGACCTACAAAAGAATATCGCGGGTAAGACCTAACGCGAAGTGATCCGGTGCTTCTTGTGGAGTTCTTCTCAGCCTTAACCCTGGCCCTGAGCTGAATACGCATGCTGTACTCTCTAAGCCGCGTTTTGTGACTGTCACTTATCGTTCTCCAGGTTGAGTTCTCATTCCCCGACTTTGTACCGGAGGGAGCCAGGGACCTCATCTCAAGACTGTTGAAACATAATCCCAGCCAAAGGCCGACTCTCAAAGAAGTACTCGAACACCCCTGGGTCACAGCAAATTCATCGAAACCATCGAGTAGCCAAAAAAGCAAAGAGTCAACCAGCAAACAATCTTAAGCATCCTGCAGGGGAGAAATCCGCGAGGCACAGCTGCGGACACTGCCGAGGGCCTGCCTGTGACCCAGGGCGCCGCGGACAGGGGCCCGCTGAGCAGGCCGAGCCTCCCCCTCCCCACTCAGTCCACTTCAGCGAACGGCGTGCTCTGGAGCGAAAGAAGCCGCAGGAACTGTGGCCTCCCCACAGTCCGGAGGCGAGGTCCGCCCGCAGCTTGCCCGCAGCCTGTCTCCGGTAAGGTGTCCTTGTGGAAGACAGCTCGGGGTCCAACTGCGGGGAGAGCGGCCCCCGGCCCGACCCCGTCGGTGAAGGAGGTGTGCGGTACCCATGCAGCACTTACGTGTGCGTCTGCCTTCCTCGGCGCCCACGGCTGGGAAAGCTGTCAGGATGAACCTGTGATTCTTTGCTTTGAAGGCCAAAATAAAGATCTGTGTACGGACCGCTGTGTGATTGCCATGGCACCCCTTCAGGGCCGTGCTCAGTGTCTGTCCCACAGCTCCGCTAGGTGGAAGCGGTTGAGGAGGACCAGATGCCCAGGCGTGCGCCCTCGGTGCCTGTAAACTCGGGACGCGCACTCCGCCTCACCTTGGGGCTGGCTGGGTGAGCCCTGTCTCTGCTGATGCTAAATGTTAAAGGGCTGATCTTTTCATGGTTTTGATGTTTTATTTATATAGTTCTGGGGGTGCACATTAAGTCACATATAAAATGATTAAAGTTGTCACGTGTATAACCTTGAAATTATAATGCATTTCCCAGTTCATTCTAGCCTTTGGGAAATGCCGGGCCAAGCGTGGGCCCGCTGGGAAGGCGGGAAGGCCCCCACGTGGGACTGTCGGGGCTGCGGAGCTGGCCCAGCCCGTGAACGCAGCTGCCCTATAATGACTGGGGACGGGGCTGTGGGGGAGCCCCTGACCCAGGTGGGGGCAAGTCAGGGAGCTGGCAAACTGCAATGGGTGATTAGGTAGGAGAGGCGTCCAGGGGAAGTGACATCTGAACTAGGCCTGAAGGGCGGGAAGGACTTACAGGCTGGGGGCAGGAATGGCCTGGGGCGGGGGCGGCAGGAAACCTGGCACCACGGGGGCAAGCACACGGCTGGGTGACTGGCTGGCAGATGCACCAGGAGTTGGGCCGTGGGGGCAGCCAGCGCCCTATCTCCGGCCCGCACGCTTTCCTCTGTGCCCAGTAAGTGGTACTTCCAGCAGGAGGAACGTTCCGTGCAGGACAGCCCAGCGCGGGGAGCTGGAACCCTTGGTGGGCCCTCCCGGGGCATCACCTGCTGAGTGAGCAGCACTACACGGAAGTGGGTGTGCCTGGCACGGCGTGGGCACCGAGGGGGCTCTCGAGCAGAGGTGCTCGGGCTGGACCAAGGGAAGAAGGAGTTGGTCATCTGCGCGCACCTGCCCTGGCCCCCTGGGCTCTGACCATGTTTTCGAGGCGATGCAAAGAGCTCCACACGTGGGGTCAACTAGTTCTTTGCAAACTGGTTTTCCGAGTGTGGCCCTTAATTCTCTGAAGGAACGTTTGCTTGGCTGGAATCCCTCATCCCAGCTGCGTGGGGATTTGGGCACAACCTGTGCTCGAGCCTCCTGCCCCTTCACAGCTGGTGGAGGCTTCCCCTGCTCCCCTTATCTGGCTCCCCAGGGATACCTGGCAGTTATTTAAAAAAAGGTTTTTTTTGTTTTTTACATTTATTTTTGAGAGAGAGAGAGAGAGACCGAGCACAAGTGGGGGAGGGGCAGAGAGAGAGAGAGGGAGACACAGCATCCGAAGCAGGCTCCAGGCTGTCAGCACAGAGCCCGACGTGGGGCTCGAACTCCTGAGCCATGAGATCATGACCTGAGCCGAAGTCGGACGCTTAACCAACTGTGCCACCCAGGCGCCCCTTGGCAGGTTATTGTTAATACTTTTTATTACTTTGGAGTTCTGGCATGTGTGTAAACATTTAACAGAAGTGCATGAATACAGCGAGGCTACATGGGTAACTCTTTCCACCGCCTGTTTCCTGTTGGCCTAGAAGTGAGCTGGTGCCATGCAGGCGTCTCCCTGTGACTCCCCGGACTATGTGCTCCTAGCGCATCAAGCTGCAGATGTGTTTCTGCTGCCAGCATCCTCTCCTCAACCAAAGGTGGTGAACTTGACAGTGGAAGGGTTGAAGTTCCTGAGAACCATGCTTTCGTGGCCAATATTCGACACGAGGAACTAGATGCGAGAAATGTCTAATTATAAGGAAGAGGCCAACGCAGAGAAAATGGTCCGCTCTGGTGACGCAGTCACGGAAGCTCAAAACACAACTGGGGGGCTCCGTCGGTGAAGCGTCCGACTTCGGCTCCGGTCATGATCTCACGGTTCATGGGTTCGAGTCCCGCGTCAGGTTCTGTGCTGACAGCTTGGAGCCTGGAGCTGCTTCGGGTTCCGTGTCTCCCTCCCTCTCTCCTCCCCCACTAGTTCTGTCTCTCGCAAAAATAAATGTTAAAAAAGATTCAAAACACAACCGAGTAGAGCTGCGGCGTGCATCCAGTCGGCCCCCTAGGGACAAAGGAGGCTGTGCTCCTCAGTCTCCAGCTAAACCAACTTCTCTGCTCCCAGAATAGTAGTTCACACACCATCCACCCAAGCGATCGTTAGTATGAAGTGACTAACTTCACCAGTGACACCGGCTAAACCGTCATTTCCCCAAGCAGCTGCTTCATAACCAGCGACAGGTCGGTCCGTTCCCCCCCGCCCCCCCCGCCCCCCGCCAGAGGAAAGCAAAACTCTGCACAGGCTACAAAGATGTTTATTTGTTTTCACGGAATTCAAGCGGCTCCTTTCGTCAGATACAAAATTAGGGCTGAACAATGGCTTACATTTTTAAAATAGATCGTTTTGTTCCCCTAGTTCCATAAAAACGTTAAGTACGAGCAATCTGTACATCTTGCTGGTGAATTCACATAGTCCCTGACCCTGTGATTTCATCGTCGTCAGTGTCTCTGTTCTGTTGGGACCAGCGGCTGCAGGAATGGAGCGGAGGCGGGGCTTACTTAGAAGGCCATGGCGGTTTGGTTTGATGGTTGGTTTTATTGCTTGCCCTGTGGGTCCACTTCCATTCCTCCAAACGTGGGATCAAAGTTTCGGACTTCAGCCCTTAAACCTGAGGGACGCTCAGCTTTTCTTGCATAGGCGTGACTGGGGATCGGAATGGTAGGGAGACTGGTAGAGAAGGTGGTTAGGAGCATGAAGCCAACTGTGTAGACAGACCAGGCCATGGGAGGAGTTGCCCGCATTCCGTCAGGCCTCCCGCTGAGCTGTGTAGAGGTCCCTGGAATTAGATCCTGGAAGGGCAGTTTCAGCTTTAAATCGGTAAAACCTTTTGGCAATGGGCTAATTGCTTTAAAAGGGGAGGAAAAGCCACTTTAAAGATCTTGCAAGTGGAGGGGCGCCTGGGTGGCTCAGTCGATGAGGGTCTGGCTTCCACTCAGGTCATGATCTCGCGGTTCGAGAGTTCGAGCCCCGTGTCGGGCTCTGTGCTGACAGCTCAGAGCCTGGAGCCTGCTTCGGATTCTGTGTCTCCCTCTCTCTGCCCCTCCCCTGCTCATGCTCTGTTTCTCTCTGTCTCAATAATAAACATAAAACAAATTAAAAAAAAAAAAAGATCTTGCAAGTGGAGAATTTGTCCCACAGAGCTGCTTGGAAAAGTTAACTGCAATGACAAGACATAGGTTGCTAAGGCTTAACCAGGGAGCTGTCAGCAGCCAGGTGGTAAAAGCCGGATGGTCCCTTTAGTTCTCTGATTGTCACATATGTAGTTAAGCAAACAAACAAAAACCGAACTCCCTCCACCACGGCGGCGGGCCGGCCGTGGCGGCAGGGCAGAACTGGCTGAGTTGGGTTCCTGGTGTGGACGGTGCTTTGTGTGGGAACGGCCTGGCTGGGAGCACTGCATGAATCCCACAGAAGGGACCGCCCTCTGGTGTGCCTGCTCCTCTCTGCTTCAAGGACAGCGATCTCAATTTGGATCTGTGTGCTGGCGTTTCTGTTCTTAACGAATGTCCCTAACAGCAAAGGGGAAGACCTCAGGTCAGATACCCTTTACCGGGTAAAACTGGCTCAACAGAAAGGTAATTACACATACATCCCCGCCTCCCCCTCACCCCCTGCTTGGGTTATTTTGTATTATTTTGCAGTTGTCTCCCATTTACAGCAAGTACTACTCAGTTTCCCTTTTAGAGAGGGATACAAAATCTTTCCCTATATAACAGAATTTCAACTCAGTTAAAAATGGATGTAGCCACACAATGTAAACATTGTGACCGTAGTTCTGGAATGTCTGAAGGTGGAGATCTGGAGGGTTAAGCAAAGATTGTCTTAAGCTTTCTGTATGCGCAGTGTCCAAATTCACCTGTGGACAAGGCCCGGCTGAAGCCGAGTGATGCCATTCCCATTGGGCAGAGTTTCCATATTTTACCTAAACAGGGATGAGCGACCCCGGCCTACTTTCATGAAATCTGAGAAAACCCACCTGGGCAGGCACCCATCCTGTCCAGATTTGAAGGGGGTTTAGGACCCATGAAACACACCAGAAATACTTGTGTTGTTTTCTCCCCGCTGAAACAAGTATAATGAATGCCAACGTGCTGATGCTAATTTAAATCCTGATTACGTATTGGGAAGGCTTAAATCCTGCTTCATTAATTGTGCACTGGCAGCCGTTTTGCAGAATATTGCATATTAAACCGCAGGCAGCCTGACAGCAGATATTGGAGAAAGGGGAATTTTAAAAACCAGCTTAATGAATCGCTGCCCTTTAAGAAGCGGAGCAGAGATGGGCCCCTGGGGCTTCGGCAGACGAGAACCTCACCAACGATCTTCCAGAAGAAATGTTTTGTTGGAGATGACAGTTCGATTTGTGATGTTCTGCTGACATTTTAGATAAGGTATATAAGCCCCGGGACGATTAGCATTTACAACATTTGTGAAGCAAAATAATGACAATTATTTAAAAAACCCTGAATTTTGCTGGGAAAGGTAAAACTTACTCATGAGAACATAGCACTTATGTTTCCTGCCCCCCCACCCCCAAAAAGCTACATCCTAAGACTAACCCCAAGTTCTATTTAAGAGAACTAGGTTTTAGGCCCACAAGGGAAGAGTTCGTCAAGGCTTTGCAGCTGGAGGCTTAAAAAATCCCACTCTGCGAAAATATCTGACGATGAAGGGCACGGACACCAGGGTGATGCTGATTCGCACGGGTGCAAACAGCTTGTGGATGGCGTAGGCCACCACGAAGGTGCTTGTGCCCGCAGCCATTTTCGACTGTACCAACGACTCCTTGAATCCGAGTTTAAGCAGGACTGCAGACATGTCCACACCGCTGGGGGAAGAGGCAAAAACAAAACAAAACAAAACAAAACAAAACGAGAAAGAGATTATTACCGCAAGGGATTAGACAATCAATTTGGCTTTAAGATTTAAGGTGTTTAAAAAATGTGGGATGGACGCCTGGGTGGCTCAGTCAAGTGTCAGACTTCAGCTCAGGTCATGATCTCACAGTTCGTGGGTTCAAGCCCCGCGTCAGGCTCTGCGCGGGCAGCTCAGAGCCTGGAGCCTGCTTCTGATTTTGTGTCTCCCTCTCTCTCTCTGCCCCTCCCCTGCTCATGCTTTCTCTTTCTCACTCTCTCAAAAGTAAATAAACATTGGGGCACCTGGGTAGCTCAGTCGGTTAAGCCTCTGACTCTTGGTTTCGGCTCAGGTCATGATCTCATGGTTCATGAGTTCGAACCCCACATTGGGTTCTGTGCTGCAAACACAGAGCCCGCTTGGAATTTCTCTTGCCTCGTTCTCCTCCCCGGCTCGATTTCTCTCTCTCCCTCTCTCTCTCTCCCTCTCTCTCTCTCCCCTACCGCCAAATAAATAAACATTAAAAAAAAGTAAATAAACATTAAAAACATTTTTAAGTATTTAAACACGATGAAAGTAACTAAGTGTGTAAAAAATTCGTAGGAAAAATGTTCTCATTCACGAAGAATCCTCCTCGATAGGAAAAAAAGATCTGTTACTGTCAGAGACCTTACCTTGAAACGACCGTGTAAAATATGCCCAAGGAGATTAAGGAGACTCCAATGTGCAGCGACACGCCAACGGCACCATACTCCTGAAAAACCTTTCTCAGCTGCTGGGACTTGCTTTGCTTTTTCTCCTCTGTGCTGCCACCGTCCCTGCCGGTCACCGCAGAGATTTTGCTGGGGTCCTGTGCACGGACCAGAGAAGGGGAGATATGCTGGGGGCAGGAATGGGCAGCTTTCGTGTCGCCCAGAGTTCCACTCTCCTTCCTACCCAGTTGAGAGACCAGTCGCTCTCTTCTTCCTCAGTCAGCTGAGGCGAATGCCCACGTCAACCCGAAAGGCTGGGTATCGGCTATGATGGCCACAATGATGGGCCCCAAAGATGTCCAGGTCCTAATCTCCAGAACCTGTGAATATATTACCTTACGTGGCAAAAGGATTCTGCAGATGTGACTAAGTTAAGGATGCTGAGATGGGCAGATGGCCACTGATTTCCTGAGTGGGACCAGTGTAATCCCAAGCGTCCCTATAAGCGAAGAGAGGGAGGCAGGAGGGTCCGGGAAGATGTGAGGACAGAAGCGGAGTCACAAATGAAGGGGCCGTCCTGTCTGTGTGGCAGCCGGGCGAAGGGGCCACAGGCTAGTGAGTGCACGTGGCCTGTAGAAACTGGAGAAGTCAGGAAATGACTTCTCAGAGCCTCCAGAAGGGACCAGCGCTGCCAGCGCCTTGACTTCAGCCCGGCTGAGACCCATTTTGGACTTCTGGCCTCCACATCTGTAGTAAATGTGTGTCGTTTTAAGCCCCTGGGTTTTCAGTAAGCTGTTTGAGCATCAACAGTCACGAAAACCCGGGGTTCACACACTTGGGGACACCGGTGGTGCTTTGTGAAGCACCTTCCCTGAGCCAGGCAAGGCTCGCATGCCTCTCCCCACCTGCTGTGGACTCTCGTCCTCACAACCCGCTTCTAGGTAGATCCTAACTTACTTCCTAAATCACAGAGGAGCGACACAGGGTTCCAGAGGCCAAAGAATTGGCCCCAAGTCACCAAACCTGGAACCCAGGGCATCTGGGTCCACAGCCTGAGCACGTGACATGCATCCTACACCCACAAAACAAGGGCAGTGCGTGCGAAATACAATGGGCCAGAAGCTATGGCATATTTACCACCAGAATCAAGGTTTACCCCCGAGCTCTGGACAGACAGACGGAGGGAGGGCCGATTCCTGGGCCACAAATGCACTGCCTGGGGTTTGCACGGAAACGACGCATCTGTTGACATTTATTGAGCACTTACAGGGTCTGGACTGTTTGGGGGAAACAAAAACCCCAACAACACTGGATTAAAAAAAAAAAAAAAAAGCTCCGGGGCGCCTGGGGGGCTCAGTCGGTTAAGCATCCGACTTCACCTCAGGTCATGATCTCACGGTTTGTGGGTTCGAGCCCTGTGTCGGGCTCTGTGCTGACAGCTCGGAGCCTGGAGTCTGCTTGGAATTGTGTGTCTCCCTCTCTCTCTCTGCCCCTCCCCTGCTCATGGTGTCTCTCTCTCAAAGTAAATAAACATTTAAAAAAATTAAAAAAGCTCCTTCTCAACATGGAGAGTGGCTTTTTTATGAAAGGATTTCTTGAATCCTAATGACCCGTCTCACAGCTCTTCCTGGGAGGAAATATCTGGGTCACTCAGCTCCGGTTCCTGCCTTGCAGCGGGACGGCTTTTTCCTTATATTTTTAGAGTGTGCAGCATCAAGCCACACTTCAAAGGCAAGAGGGAGGAGTGTGACAGCCCAGACTCCCCAGAGGGAAAATAAAACAACACAGGGACCCAGGGCACCACTTCCAAACCCAGCAAGGTTCCTCCGGGCTGCAGGGGCCCTCCCAGCCCCGCCCCTGCCCTGCGGCCTGCCAGGTGCTGCCCGTCTGTCCGTACCTCTGTCCGGGTGAGCAGCAGCTGATTCTGTGCTCTGGGGTGAGGCCTGGGCGCGGGGATTAGTTATCGGTTGCCCGGGGTTGCCGGGTAAGCCCCTGGTTCCCCAGCCTGCCTCCCCTCTCTAGGCTCTTTCCTGCCCTCAGCATGTTCTCCAGGTGGGCCTTCCCTTGTCCTCAGGTGCACCTGCTGTGCATGGCGGGGCTCCTCCCCGTAAGCTTCACTCCTGGAATTAACCTCAATTTCATAAATGCTGCTCCCATTCCTGGGAATCCAACATGAAGGCCGCTTGCAGACTTATGAAAACAAAGGCTTCACAAAACGGGAGGGGCGGTTGAGATCCAGTACTGGGTCATGGGTGTCAGAGAGTGCATTCTTTTTTTTTTTTAATTTTTTTTTTTTTATGTCTTTGAGAGAGAGAGGGGCAGAGAGCAAGCGTGGGAGGAGCAGAGAGAGAGGGAGACAGAATCGGAAGCAGGCTCCAGGCTCTGAGCTAGCGGTCAGCACAGAGCCCGATGCGGGGCTCGAACCCACAGACTGTGAGATCATGACCTGAGCCGAAGTCGGACGCTTAACCGACTGAGCCACCCAGGTGCCCCTGAGTGCATTCTTTTTTTTTTTTTTAATTTTTTTTAAGTCTTTATTTTGAGAGAGAGAGGCAGAGAGCGAGCGGGGGAGGGGCAGAGAGAGAGAATCGGAAGCAGGCTCCAGGCTCTGAGCTGTCAGCACAGAGCCTGACATGGGGCTCGAACCCACAGATTGTGAGCTCATGACCTGAGCCGAAGTAGGATGCTTAACCGACTGAGCCACTCAGGCGCCCCACTTTTTTTTTAAATTAATTAATTTTTTTTTTAATTTTTAAGTAATCTCTGCACCCAACGTAGGGCTCGAACTGACAACCCCGAGATCAAGAGTGGCACGCCCCGCCACTGACGGGCGCCCCTCAGAGAGTGCATTCTGCTAGGCAGCACCGCAGCACTTAGGAACGGTCTTGGGGAAACCAGCTGTGCCCTCAGGACGGGCACTTTACAGGTGTCATTTCGCAAAGCCCCTCATGGTAAACCCAGGAGTGGGCGCCTCTGTGGCTCTGGGGAAAGACGGAGGTTCCGGGGAAGCGGCGAGCTGGCTGGCGGCGCCTGGCCGGGTCGCTGCACCGGCCCCCGCGAGGCCACATGGCTTCTGTGGTCAGATTTGCCTGCAGGCCCTGTAAAGGCTGAACGCGCCTAAAGTTCCGGAACGCTTTTCCAGGCTTTGGTGGGGAGAAGGGAAACCAGTCAGTCCCTTTAGGGCTGCCGGCACATGCGGTCTTGCCTTTCCTCCAAGCTTCTGTCTGGCTCTGCTGCCCAGCGGCCAGCGGCCAGCGGCCAGCGGCCAGCACGGCTGCTCAGGGCGCAGGCTCTTGCTGATAAACAAGGCCGCACCCGCCCTTTTGCTGCCGAGGAAGCACTGCAGACGGAGACTGCCAGATGCCAGGCGCTGATAGGACAGTAATCTCCGATCTACAGCCCAAGTGCCAGCCAGCGCCCTGAGGCCGGGGCGGGAGAAAGCCCCTTTCATTTCCCACCCTTGACACTTGCCCGACGGCACTTCATTATGCCCCGGCCGTCCATTCACCAGAGCTGAGTGGCGCTGTCTCTGTTGAGGGCTCCCTTCTTTACAACCTCGGTGCCGGCAAAAGGCCTTCTGGCCAAAAAAGAAAAACACAGAGGCAGCCAGCCTTCCAGCTACGGAATGAGCAGCACGCACCGCAAAACAACGGGAGGGACGGGATATTCCGCCACAGTGGACAATCGCCCTGTTAGGCAGCAGCAGGGTTCATGGCTAACTTTCTAGAGGTAGAATCTTGGACGGGTTTTCTTCCTTTTATCGTGGTGAAAGGAAGGCTCTTTAAGCATTGCGAGCCATTCGGTGTCCTTCCTAACCCCGGAGGGGCCCGCAAGTAAAGGAATGTGGGAGGGAGTGACTTGCAAGCAGTGGGAAATTTTTCAGGCATTCATTTCTTTGCGAAATAACACTCTAAGTACCTGTGATGTGATATGTTAGGCGCTGCCTGGCCGGTACACAACATTGTACACCTCCTAGTGTCTGTGCTCAGCCAAAGGGCTTTTACATCCTTGTGTGTGTGTGTGTGTGTGTGTGTGTGTGTGTGTGCGTGACTGCCTCGTCCCCTCAACCCGAACAGTTATTAAAATACAAAAGGCTATATGAGAAGGGGCAGGAAGGTTTGAGGAACGAGCCAAAGATCTTGCTCACGAGTTGCTCCCACTGTTGTACTCACTTTGGACCAAGCTTTGCTCTGCGTACTCTGAAAATATTAACTCAGATAATCCTCGCAACAACCTTGTGAGACAGGCATTGTTGTCACCCTCGCTTAACAGAAGAGCATCCGGGATGCCCAGAGAGGTTGAGTTACCTTTCAGAGGGTCACACAGGAATTATCTGTCAGAGCTGGGATCTAAACTCGCCGAGTGTGGTTCCAAGGCTTTCGCCTTAATAACTGGGCTATGCGCCTACTCGCGGATAACAGCTCTACACAGGGCACCGCTGTAAGAGTAGGGGACTGAGCAATGAATGAGACAAAAAAACTCTACCCTCAGGGAGCATAGGGTCTACTGGGAGGGTAGGGGCAATAAATAGAAAAGCAAAGCATCGGGGCTGCTAGATGTGACAAGGGCTGTGGACAAACACCCAGGAGGGGAGGCAGACGGGTCGGACTGTGGGCAGGGACACTGCCAGTTTACATAAGGTCATCAGGAAGGAGCTCCCCGAAAAGACAGCACGTGAGCAGAACCGACGGAGATGAAGACACTGGGGCTCAGAGAGAGCCAGTCGTTTGCCCAAGATTCCCCTCCCGTAGTGTACGTGCAGGCAGACTGGGCCGCCCCGTTAGGGGGCAGGACACGGACTCGGGTTAAGTGAAAAGGGCAGGATTCTCCCACTTAGAGTGGAGACTTCCCGCTGAAGGCAGACGTGGGGGGGGGTCTCTCAGGTACTTAAATTCCTGGCACATTTGGAGACCCCGAGCCGGACTCCCTCCTCCCAGTGGCCAAAACCAAGGTGCCTGTGAGTAGCCAGGGGCAGCTGGCAGGGGCACCCCTCCACCTGCTCCCAGGCCCCACTGGGGAAGTGTTTTCTCAGGGAGGTGATATGTTTTGTCCTAACATCTTGTTAGGTTCTGATCCCACTTGGATCCTGTCCATCTACCGGTAGCCGATGAGGCCCTGGATTTATACGTTGACTGTGACAATAACAACAATAGGGAACATTAATTAATTTAGAACGTACCCGCTGCCAGGTACGCACATTACCTTGTTTCACACTCAAGCTCCATGAAATGTGAGTTATTAACATCCCATTTCATGGGCGAAAGAACGGAGAAACAGAGAAATGAGGGAATCTGATCAAGGCCCCAGAACTAGTGAGCAGAGGCAGGAATACGGGGAGTCTGAGACCACACTCACCACCACTGTATACACCCGTCATGCACATACATACACACGTTTGTACATGCTCACATACACAGACCTGCCAGGGCCAGGGCTGGAGACAAAGCTAATGTGGCTGACGGAACACACAAGCAAGTCAGGAGACCGTTCCAGATGACAAGTGCGGGGACCGATGGGGGGAGGGGGTAGTGGAGGCACCCAAGGTATCACTGGTGGTCAGGGAAGGCTTCCTGGAGGAAGGGACAGGTGGGCTGATCCAAGAAGAATCACTAGGGGGCAGCCAGATGTGTGTAGAGGGCTCAGGATTTAGAGACAAGAACTATTGCCTATCAGAGGGGGGAGCAGGAGGCCCAGGAAGGGTGTGAGTCCAATCCCCAGGGAACCTTCATTCAGCAAGCTCCATTGGCACAGTGCTCAGGCCGGCTTCCCAGCTCTTCTGGGGAAGGTCCTACTTTTAGCCCTTTGACAGGTCAGCAAACAGGCCCAGAGCCTTCAGCCTCCCTGGGGTGAGGTCACTCACATAGCTGGTGAGTGGAGGGGCGGGAGTCCCACCCCCTGGTGAAGGGACCCAAGCGGGGCAGGCAAGCCCCGGGGCGCTCCCGGCAGGAGGCTGGGTTCTTCCAGTCCCAGCTTGTTAGTCCTGTGTCTCCAGACTGCTCTACTTTACTACTGTTTTTCTTTAAGGAAATGAACTTAAAAAAAAAACAAAAAACTAACAGACTTTTTTTTTTAAGGAAAGTCCGTTTTACCCCTCCGACGGGAGACAGTTGTCACTTACCATACATAGAAGGCAACGGAAATGAACCAGGACGAAACAACAGTGTGTTTCTTGCGCGAGTCTTGCCTGAAGTCTGGCCGGGAGGCCTGGTCTTTTGGTTCGATAAAAAGGAGTAGCAGCAAGTGCGGGAGGTGTTCAGGGCGGCAGCGCCCGGGAGCTGTTCGACCCCGCCCAGTGCGGAGGCGGCTCCAGCGCCACTTGCAGAGGGAACAACTCTGACAGCCAAGGGAAGACCTTAATTCCAACTTCAGGCCCCAGCTACAATTCTCTGGGCTACCGCCACTGTACCGGCCAACGCTCTGGGAACCTGGGGCTCTGCCAGAGGCTGTGTGACCTTGGGCAGATCACCAGACCTCCCTGAGCCTCAGTTTCTCCGGCTGTCAACTGGGAGGCTCGCCACCTCGGCTTGTAAGGACTGGGGCCTTGGGGACCCTGGAGGGGCTCGGTCTCGCACAGCTGGGCGAGCAAGGCTGTCCCGCCGCGGAGGTGGGCCGGGATCCGGGCGCCCCGGGAGCAGGGTGGGGGTGGGGAGATCTTACCTGGTGGCCCTGGCAGTGCGCGCGGGCCGCACGCAGCAGCGGGGCATCCGGTCCGGGCCGGAACAGCGGCAGTAACAGGGGAGGCGGCGCGCAGGGGGCAGCGGCGCCCCGGAGCCAGGTAGCGCGAGGCCGGACCCGGGCGCCCACCCGGCCCGCGGGGCCCAGCAGCGCCAGCAGCCCGGCCATGGCGCGCGGCGAAGCGCTGCCGCGGGCGCAGCGGACCCGAGTGGGAGCGAGCGCCGGTGGGCGGGGCCCGCCGGAGCCGGAGCCCGGAGCGGCGTGGGCGGGACCGGAGCCGCGCGATCCCTTCTAGGCCCCGCCTTCCCGCCCCGCCCCTCCGGCTCCGGAGCCGCGGGCGGAGTCGGCGGGGCCAGAGGAGCGCGATCCCTCCAGACCCCGCCCACCAACCCCGCCCCTCCGGAACTCGAGCCGCACGCCGGGTGGGCGGGGCCGGAGCCGAAGGCGGAGTGGGCGGGGCCGGACCCGGAGCGCCTGCGGGAGTTCGCGGGGCGGGAGGTTAGTGCCTGTTCCCCATTTTTGGAGTTTATGCTGCGTGGATTCTGCGGTGTAGGTTGGAAGAGTCACGGGGGCAGCCCAGATTCGAGAGTGAGGGGGTTAGACTTTTCCAACGTGATGGAAAGTGGCGGGGTCCTATGAGGAAGGCTTATGGTATGGGAATATTGTGACCACCTTTGAGAAATATAGTCGGCCACAGTATCTGATAACTATTAACTGATGATGATGTAACAATAATCTTTGGTCTCCATTCTACAGAAGAAGAAACTGAAGCTCAAAGAAATAGAGCCTTCTCTGAGACCTCTTATCTTCATACACTTCAGGCCTCACACCTTTAGAATTTTTTGGTTGAGATTAGAGGATTCTGAATGTTTCTAAATCTTTGCTTTTTTATTTTATTTTTATTTATTTTTTTAATGTTTTATTATTTATTTTTGAGAGAGAGAGAGACAGCGTGAGCAGAGAGAGGGAGACACAGAATCCGAAAACAGGCTCCAGGCTCTGAGCTGTGAGCACAGAACCCGACGCGGGGCTCGAACCCACGAACCCCGAGATCATGACCTGCGCCGAAGTCGGACGCTCAACCGACTGAGCCACCCAGGCGCCCCTAAATCTTAGCTATTTTAGAAGAAAAGAATTTAGCACGGGGAATTAGATCATTGGAAAAGCTAGAGAAATGGGTCGTAGGCCGAGCACCCAGGAGACTCCCCGGACACAGGAACAGAGGCCGGCCAGAGAAGGTGCCCCCTCAGCCACAGCTGGGAAGGTGGGCATCAGGAGTTGGCCGGTGGAATGAATGAATTGTAGAACACACTGCCGTAGCTGTGATCCAGGGGTCAGGAAACTGCGGCCCCCGCACCTGCTTTGTAACTCCCACAGGACAGGTTACTGGACTCCGGAAAGGAGTTGTGTCTCCGCCACAACTGCCTGTCCACTCCCACGGCCTGGCGACCGGACACCTGAATCCTGCTGCAGAAGACCTCCGCGTCTCCGCGGACGTGTTTACCAGCACCAAAGAGCCGAAGCCGCAGGACGATGCCTCTGCCCCGTGTCCGCCTTCGAAATATTGTGCGAGTGCAGCCAATTGGCAGAGACAAATTCATATCCAGAAGCTCAGCTGCAAAGGAGTCTGGGAAACCTTAGCCTTTCAGCCCAGAAGGTCCTGGAAGGAGCTGGGAATTGATGTGCCTAAATTCAGTGGGGCAGCAAATGAAAACTCTATCCCGAACCCCCACGCCTCCACCCACCATGAAACGCCCCTTCTGTCTCATTGGCTAGAACGGGGTCACACGATCACTCTTAGCTGCAAAGGAGTCTGGAACTTGAGGATCTGGCAAAAGCGAGCAGAGTTGGCTTTGGAGCCGGGGCGGCGTCTCCCCGAGCAGAGCTGAGGGTCTGTTGGCAGCGAGGTGGACGTGACTGCTGGAGGGGTGGGGTGGCAAGTCACAGATGGTGCCACAGGCTGTGTGTGCATGTGTGGCAGGGAGTGGGTAACACGGGGCTGTTTGTGTGCAGGTGGGAAGGAGCATGGGCGTGAGAGAGAGAGACAGAAGGGTTGAGATGGAAGGGGGTGAGGTGCTGAAGGGGAAAGAGTCCTCCCTTCCGGCAGAGGAGCCCCTTTTCCCAGTTTCCAAGGGAACGCATTATTAATCCGCTCTGGGATCCAGGGCCTGTGATCGCTCAGGTGGCTTGTTTCTACAGGAGTGTGGGGGCTCCTGCCCCAGCACAGGCAGGGGACCTGGCTTAGAATAGAAAGTGGGAAGTTTGGGGTCAACTGCTGCGTTTTCTCCCAGTGCCTGTTCTGTATTCTCTGACCATACCTGAGTCTTCGGTGCGCAAGAGCAGGTTTCTTCTCCTTCTCTTTCTCTCTTTGTTAGATTATGCAGTGACTCTTCCAAATGTTTTCTGCCCAGAGGGGAAGCTTGAGTCTTGACACCTCCCTGTATCTCTCCGCGGCCATTCCTCACCTCCTTCTGTTTCTGCCCCTTTTCCCAAGGCAAACCCAGCTGCCCCCACGCGTCCATCACTTCTTGCCCCCTCTCTGTTACTTTCCAATCATCAGTTATGATTCTGAACGCTTGCTGGTGGCCAGGTGCTGTGCTGGGTGAAAGGGAAGGCCTTGTCGTTTGGCGATTTGGTGGTTAGCCCCCTGGCCGTGGTGTGGTACAGGCCTGGCTTAGAACCCGGCTCGGCCCTGAACCTTTGCTAAGTGACTCCGAATAAGTCTCGGCTTCTTCGCTTGTAAGAAGCGGGAGTCCTAGCATCTCTCTCAAAGGGTGCGTTGAAGATGATACGTGATAACATGTTAAAAGCTGCAGAGCATTCTAAGTTTTGATACACCATGAGTTATTTCATTAGTCTCCTAGTAATGGATGTTATGGACTGAATGTTTGTGTCCCCTCACCCTGCAGATTCCTATGTTGAAGCACTAATGTTTGGTATGATAGTATTTGGAGATGAGGAATTCAGGAGGTAAATAGGGTTAGGTTAGGTCAAAGCGTGGGTTCTCATGATGCGATTAGTGTCCTTTTAAGACATAGAAGAGACCCTGCACTCTCAACCTGCCTGCCACGTAAGGCCACAGCGAGGAAGGGGTCCGCAAGGCAGGAAGATGGCTCTCACCAGCCCTGGACCGTGCTGTGGCAGCCTGATTCTCAGACTTCCAGCCTGTGGAACTGCGAGGCACAGGCTTCGGTTCGAGTCCACAGTCTGTGGTATTTTATTAGGGGAGCCCAAGCGGACTCATGTAGATTATTATGGAGATATATATATATATATATATATATATGTATAGGTGATTTCCTTTTTTTTGTTGCTATTAGAATGTGGACTTAATGGCCAAGTCTCCTATCCCTTTTTTCAGTACCCATTGTTTGTAATGTCTTGCAGCAACAGATCCTATTAGTTACCCTCTCCTTGAAATAATCTCATCCCTTCATGTACTGGCTTATTCAGCGTGTCTTTACTGGATACCGATGACGTGTGTGGGCTTTGCTTCCATCACACAGCACCTACTGCTCCAGCAGGTCCAGGGCTCCCTGAAAGATGGACGATGTTGGCGAAAGGGCGTGAGAGAGCCTCGGTTTCTTTCTGATCACCAGGCAGGCATCTCTGCTCACCAGGCAGGCATCTGCTCTGACCGGAGAGTCAACTTTATTTATTAAAAAAATGTATGGGGGACAAAACAGGAGTGGCAATTGCCTTAGACAGATTCCTGATGACAAATTCATTGGTGTGTAAAAATTTCCCAGAACATAGATTGGTAGAAGACTCATGCATAGTCTTTATCAACAGTGATTGATGTAGGTGATTTAGATGCTTATCATATGGGGAAGGAAGGTATCCTCAGCATTCAAATACAAGGCAATGTTTTTAGCATAGCAAAGGCAAAGGTTAGTTCTTTGTGAGCAGGGGTCAGTAGCCTCTTTTCTTGAGGGGAAGTAAAACAGATTTCTTAGGAAGTGCAATATTTGCTCCCATAAACACAAAAGAAGAAATTCCTATAATCTCCTTCACAAGGTACAATCAGCATATTTTTAGCATAAGAAGACAAGTCATTCCGGGTACCAGCAATGCGCCCTGGGGGTCGGTGCTCAGGCAAAAATAATTGAGTGGGGGGTAGACATCGGTCTCCCCATCGGACGGCGGGAGCCTTGCAAAACCCGCCTTACCTCACAAGATTTTCTCAACTTCGTGAGTTCAGAAAATGGCTTCCAGCACTGCTCCTTGTCCCTCTGCAGAGGGAGATGTGCATTCACGCCCCTGTTCTGCATCCATGCATTCAGCGTCCACATGGTGCTAGGTGCTGTGCTATGTGCGAAGGAGACGGAGAAGAAGTACAGGTCGGGGTTCTAGTCATTGAGACGACAAACACAGAAAGAGCCCTCAAGTCCCTCCATTCCTAGGACACGGGACTCCCCCCTCCCCTTAGGCCGGTGTGGAGAAAAGTCACCAGAGGTAGCTGCATCCTCTCACTTCGGACTGACCCCTTTCTCCTTCTGGCTCACCCTGTGGGAGCCCTGCCCCGGTTTGAACTTGGACTCACCTTGGGTCATCTTCTCTGCTTTTCTCCATCTCTCTGGGGAAGAATCGTGGCTGAGAACATGGGCCGTGGGGGCAGACAGACCTGGGTTTGAGTCTGAGTCTGTCACTTACTGACTGTGGCACCCTGGCAAGTCATTCCCATCTCAGTGCCTTGAGGTCCTTGTCTCCGGAATGTGGACAACAATAGTAGGCACCTTAGTGCTGGTGTGAAGCTTGAGCTGGACACCAGCTTTTTTTTTTTTTTTTTAAATTTTTTAATGTTTATTTATTTTTGAGACAGAGAGAGACAGAGTGCGAGCAGGGGAGGGGCAGAGAGAGAGAGGGAGACACAGAATCCAAAGAAGGCTCCCGGCTGTGTGCTGCAGGGCTCGACCCACGAACTTCGAGATTATGACCTGAGCCGACGTTAGAAGCTTAACTGGCGGAGCCCCCCCAGGCGCCCTGGACACCAGCTTTCAAGTGCTTCGTCTACTGCCTGGCCTGTGGCAGGGGCTCAGAAAACGTGAGTGGTAAGGAGATTCTGAATCCTCTCATCCCAGTTCCTGCCTTGTTGGGTTTTCTCTTCCTTTTTCCACTAATAAGTAGAAGATTGGGGACTAATGACATTTTGTGGTTTGGGGCCAAGACCTTGGGGCCCTGGGGTCAGATTGCCTGGGGTGTGCCCCCACTTTACTCTGCACTATGTGACTAAGCAAGTCACTCAACATCTCTGAACCTCAGTTCTTTGTCTGTGAAATGGGAATGATAATAGCACCCGCCTCACAGGGATGCTGTGAAGATTGAGTCATTGTGCACATAGGCTGCTTGGAATGGGGTCTGGAGCATACAGTGCCCTCCAGAAAGCTAATCATAGTCCACATGGTGACTGTGGTTGTTTGTCTTCATTCATTCATTCATTCATTCATTCATTCTGAGAAGAGGGTGGATGGTGTGGGCTAGACATAAATAAAGGCTTCGAGGTGGGGGGGGGCACAGGGCATGGGACCTGAGCTGTCCAGTTCAGTGAAGCCACTCATGGAGAGACACTGCTTATAAAACCACCCCTGAGAAAAATGGTAGCTTGTTGAAGGGTGGAGGTGATGAGATGCACCTGAGAATCTCCTCGCGCTTGTTTTCGAGATAAAAACAGATCGCTGTTCAGTGTGTAGGAAGGATCTGGATTAATCGGGACTATGACGTCTGTAGATTTTTTTTTTTTTGTATGATGTCTGAAATGGTTGCTAATGAGAACATCTGGAGTAGTTCCTAGTAACCACGTAAAGACTACTGACTCACATCTGAAAAGCGTGAGGACTAACAGGACACAAAATCAATATAAAGCAAACCAGCGCCTACTTGTTCTGTTGGCATTTGTGGTGATTTTAAAAGCTCAACTGATATTTTTTGATCATAATAAATAATACTTGCTCATCGTAAGAAATAAAGTTCAAATGAGATGGCAGGTAACTTTGTTTATTCATTCAACAAACAAATTTTGAACACCTGCACTCAGTTCTGGGGACCATTCCAGGTGCTGGTTGCATAGGAGTGAACTTGGAAGACACGGAGCTTATGCTCTACTGGGGAAGAGACACTGGGGAAATAGAATTTAAAACAGAAGCTTCTGACAATCCAGAAAACCTTCTCACAAAAGGGAAAGAGAAATAAAACAGTTATATTACTGAATAAACATTAAGCCAGAATGGGATCCATATCCCAGGCAATTCACCAGAGACAGAAAGAAATCTCACCCTTTTGTGCAGCTGAGCAGATGCAGCCCATTACGCCCGCGTTCCCAAGATAAATGAAACCTCGCTGTCAAGTAAGAGGACTTGAAAGCACCCTGTGTCGCACAGTTCATCTCAAAGCCATTGGTAATTGGGACGGCTATTTGTGATTGCTGATTGTCTTTATCCAAAGGTATAACAAAACTTCTCGTGTCTCTATGACAAACATGAGATTCTAACAGGGAGCTAGTCACCTGAGTGAGACCCTCCCCTACACTGGGGGTTGCATTCTTTCTGCAGGTTTACGTGTCAAAGAGCTGGCTCTCAGACTCCGAAGAAACACATTTCTGGGTTGTAAAACTGGCAACAGCTTATCTCACCTTTGAAAAGCTTTGCATGCATCTCACAGGAGTAGAAAAGGAATTTTTAAGTTTTCTTAAGTGCTCTAAGAAGAGGAGGAGGGGTCTCTTTTTGCACCATGGAAAAATCATTAAAACAATTTTCTAAATTATTTTTGAGGGAGGGAGTGGGGAAGGAGCAGGGGGGTGGGGATAGAGGATCCGAACTGGGCTCTGTGCTGAGAGCAGAGAGCCTGATGCGGGGCTCGAACTCATGAACTGTGAAATCATGACCGGGGCTGAAGCCAGACGCTTAACCGACTGAGCCACTCAGTTACCCCAAATTCATTTGTTCCAACTTGATCTCACCCTTATATAGACAGGCATTAAGTAAGTATACCCTGATGTCGGGCAGCAGTAAGTGCTATGTGGATGAGAGGCAAGGGATTGGGGGGTAGCGGGCGGGGTGATTTTTAGATTGACTGGTCCAATAGATGGCATGAAAGAGTTCCTTGTGCCCTGAGCCTGAAGCAAGAGAACCAGGGAGGGCCGTCCCAGGAGCAAGCAGGGTTAGGGCTTTTGTGTCCTTCCAGGAAGCTTTCTACATGTGAATAGTCCCATCTAGTTGTGTGTGTGTGTTTCCAAAAATGGGATTATAATGTCCTTGGTCTGGTTTTTTACCCACTGTCCTATCAAGGACGTCTGTCCATGTGGGTAAATACAGAGTAGCCTAATCTTTCTTTCTTTCAAAAAATTTTTTTTAATGTTTATTCACTTTTGAGAAACAGAGACAGCATGAGGGGTGGAGGGGCAGTGAGCGGGAGACACAGAACCTGAAGCAGGCTGCAGGATCTGAGCTGTCAGCACAGAGCAACCATGCGGGGCTCAAACCCACGTACCGTGAGCTCATGACCTGAGCTGAAGCTGGACACTGAATCGACTGAGCCCCCCAGGTGCTCCAACCTCATCTTTCTTTAAATGGCTGCATTATATTCTCTGTGGTGGCCATGGCAGAAGGGGTTTCACCCCTTTTCCTATTTGACGCACATTTAGGGTCTTCGCAGTGGAGGTGAGAGTCCGAAGTTCTGGAGTGGAGCCCGGGTTCAGGCTGAAGCTGGGCCACTTTCTTCCTGGAAGACAGGAGGCAGTTCTTACCCTGCGCCTCTGTTTCTGCATATACAAGACGGGGACAGGGAGAGCAGGTACGTGATGGGACAATTGTGAGGATTCAAAGGATTAACACATGGAAAGTGCTCAGAATATTGTCTGGGGCAGAACGGTCGGTGTTAGCTATTATTATAAATTATATTAGTAACTAATGGTTTTTCTCTTACTGGGTTGTATCTGTTTTCTCATTCCCTCCCTCCTTTCCCGCCTTCCTTCTCTCCTCCCTCAAATATTTATTGAGCATCTATGATCTGCCCAGTATTGTGCCTCTTACTGGGATGGAGGGCTCAGCACAGTCCTTGCTCGCCCAGAGCTTGCATTTTGGGTGGACTGTGAACAAACAGCCAAGTGAGGATAATAGCGTCATCAACTGTGGGCATTGGGTGACCGGACAGGCCTCCTTGAGGAAGAGGCATTGGCCATCTGAAGGGTGCGAAGAAGCAGACACGGGAGCGTTCAGGGGGAAAGGGGCTGCCAAGCAGGGGGGGGGGGGCGCAGGGGTGCGTGTCCGGAGAGGTGAGCGTGGCGTGCTGGGGGGCAGGGAACTCAGAGGAGCCTGAGTGGCCAGGATGCAAAGAGTGAGGGGCATGACCTGGCCGGAAAAAGTTGCCCGGGGCCAGAGCAGTCGATCTCATTCTCGATGCAGTGGGTAAGCGTGGAGGGGCTTTCAGCCCAGGAGCGCTGCAGTCCGACCAGCGTGTTAATGAGGTCCCTGTGTTTGCTGTGTGGACACGCGTTGGGGGAGGCAAGACTGAAGAAGAGAGTCCCGGGGGGAGGATTTTGCAGACCGATGGGGGAGAGACAGGGAAACAGAGGGAGAGGGAGAGAGAACACGCCTTGGCCTCTGGTGCTGACACGGGGGGAGGGGGGGCACGTGGGAGGACGCGAGATGCACGTGGGAAGACTGGGGGTGGGGCGAGGAGCGAGAGGACTCTGGGATGGTCGCCAATAGCCTGTGACCCCGGGTTGACCTGCAGGGTGGCCGGGCGATTGGAGGGTCCTGGCCCCGCCCCTGACCGTGGCGTTTACCCCCGCCCACCGATCTGCCGGAGGGAGTCATTTTCAAGGTTGCGGCCTAGCAGGACGCTGACCCTGACGGAGCTCGGTTGAGGCCTCACTCTAAACTTGAAGCTTTTCGGCGGTGGGGGCGCAGAGGCACCCCGCCCTGGGTTCCCTGGCTGCTTAAAACTGCTCCCGGGGTGGCCTGCCTCGTCTTCCGTGTCTGTGCGCTCCGTGCGCTGTCCGGTTTCGGGGGTCCGGGGGACACGGGCGTTGGAACCTGCAGGGTTCAGGACTTCGCCCCCAGCTCCGGAGGGGCGGCGGGCCATCGGCTGGGTGGAGAAGGAAGAAGCCGGCTTGTGGGGTAAGTCAAGATTCTCCCTTCGGAAAGGTTATATTCCAGGGTCTGCGAGAGGCCTCAGTGGGAAGTGAGTCCCCTTCGCCCCGGAAACCACGCTGGGCCAGTTCTCAGACTTCCACACGCAGGGACAGTTTA
>CM053576.1:6133519-6186911 GCA_028646485.1 Cryptoprocta ferox
CCACACGCAGGGACAGTTTAAAGTGATGTTGGTACTCGGATCCCCCTGGGAATGCGTGCGCGGGCACAGTCCCTCATTTGTCTCCCAGCAATTTGGAAGTGATGCTCATTAGCCTTCCTCTGTTGGCCTCAAGCTTTGGGCACCGGTTTTGACCTGGGTCAGTGTGTCTTGGAACACAAGCCTGGGGCATCGCCACTGACTGGCTTCTGGGAATGACAAGCAAGTGATTTGGAGTCATCAGCCTAGTACATCCTTGCCATTTTCTCTCTGTCAGATGGTGACAGATACCCAGGGCCACCATACGAACAAGGAACTCAGCAGGCAGGGAAAGGACCCCGCAGGGGTCTTGGGTGGGTGGGGAGCAAAGCCATTTGATTTGCTTCGTTTCCCCCTTTTTAATAGATTTCCAAGAACAAGGTGGGGGGGGGGCAGGTAGGGAGGGATTTGACCTGCCACTAGCTCTCCAGGCATAAAGTTTTTTGTTACTTCCAGATGCTGGCAGATGCGTTTGACTTTTAGTCCTGCAGTGGCTTGTTAGCTGACCTTGGCCAAGTTACTTAACCTCTCTGAGTTCATTTCCTTATCTGTAAAGTGGAGACAATAATGTTATCGACTTGATGGGAATGCTTGAGGTTCAGTGGACGTAAGGTTCTTGAAAGAGAGCCTGGCGCATAGTAAATCCATGGTACTCGCCATGGTACTCGTCCTGGGCGGGAGGGCCACTGCTCATCATTCTTGTTATTATATTGCTATTTTGTAGAGGGGATTCCGGCCTGACGTTGATAGCTGCGACTTCCTGCACACTCTGTTGCCCTTTTATGAATCGTCACATTTATGCCTAAATGCAACCCCTGGGGTGGGTATTCTCATCATTTCCATTTCGCAGACGAGGCAGTTGAGGCCTAGGGAGGTTAGGGGAGGGTTATCTGGGGCTGCAGGGCCCTTTCTGACTTTGGGACTGGGTGGGGGGCTTCCTTCCTTTCTTCCCACACGATGCGAGCTCATTGAAGCCTTAATCCGAAGCATCTGGGGCTGCCCGCTCTCGTGCACGAAGGCGGTCTGGACCCGAAGGTGGCTGGGATTGCAGAGCTCGGCCTCAGGACGGGAGTCAGGACACCTGGGCCCCGCTGGTTTGCAGCCAGGTGGTGCGTGCAGGTGGTTCCCTGTGAGGGACCCCTGAGGATTTGCCCTCAGTAGTGTGGCCCGGCGCACGCATAACCCTGTTCTAGGCGTCCTTGCCCGGCAGGTGGCGCTGCAGGCCCTCCCGAGGCTCCGGGCGCAGAGAGGCGGGGACTCACGTTTGGGGCCCGTTGCCCTTTGCAGATGCCGCTACTTGAAGTCAGTTGTCCGGGCAATCGAATCTCTGGCCGGTTCAGAGAATCGCTAACGCAGACCAGTCGCGAATTCCCTTTTGTAGAAAGCCCGCCTTAAATTCAGGGCTGAACATGGAAATGATCTTACCACTCACTCCTCTGAGTGGTTTTTTTGGGTTGTCGTCCTTTTGTGTCTAAATTTTTTGTTACACCAACATGGGTCCACACTTAACGCAGAATGAACGGATCCACTATGGTATTGTCTTCAGGGAGAAGTATGTGAACACAGCAGGTACCGTTTTTCAGAAGAGGACCTGAGGCTCAGACAAGGTGAATGGAGAGGTAGAGCCCAGAGGGGGCCCCAAGTGGTCTGGCTCCGAGTTGTTTTTTCCCTGTCTCCCAGCTATTGAATAAATTATCCTCCTTCCGACTTTCCATGCCCCCCCCCCCCCCCCCCGCACTGATGCTCCCGGCAGAAAATGGGATCTTTATTGGCAGGGGTGAGGGGGTGGTGGAAGAAACAGGATAAAGAGAAGGGGCGTGTTTTCTGAGGGGTGAAAAGGGATTCGGGGTTCTGCACAGCAGCTGTGTTCGTGGCTGGGGACGGGTCTTTGGTATATATGGGATGGGAGGTCATTCTGGGATCAGGAATGGCAAACCCTCCCCTCCCCCACAGGGACAGACCCTGTGTAAACCGCCATACCCATCTAAGGGGGCAGCTGCCCCTGGCTCTAGCACATTAGTGTGCCCAAGGCAGTCGTATCTCCTGAATTCTTTTTTTTTTTTTTTGAATGTTTGTTTTTAAGAGAGAGAGACAGAGTGTGAACGGGGGAGGGGCAGAGAGAGAGAGGGAGACACAGAATCTGAAGCAGGCTCCAGGCTCTTGAGCTGTCAGCACAGAGCCCCAAGCGGGGCTCGAACCCACGAGCTGAAGTCGGATGCTTAACTGACTGAGCCACCCAGGGGCCCCTGTCCTGAATTCTTAAGATAAGCTGTGTGGTAACTTGCAAGGGTGGCTGCAGATTCTTCCCCTACCGTTCAGTGGCGAGGGCTGTTTCCCACCCCTTGAATCTGGCTGGCCCGTGACTTGCTTTGGCCAGTACAATGCAGCCGGAGTGACGGTGTGTGTGTTTTGAGCCCGAGCCTCCAAGGGTCTTGCACACTCTGCCGTTGCTCTTGAAAATGATCACGGTGGGAACAAACCTGGGTGAGGCTTGCTGGAGGAGGGGACCAAGCAGAACAGAGTGAGTCGTCCCAGCTGAGGTGGTCCTAGAACCACCCGCCCCAACCGGAGCTCCAGAGGACTGCAAACACACGCACAAGCCCAGCCGAGACCAGCTGGCTGAGCCCAGTCCGGATTCCTGAACCCCGGAATTACGAGTCCATGAATGCTGCACAGAAAATGCTGACTGACCCAAGCCTGCTGTCTGCATTGAAAGAATGTAAAAATCTCACTGGGCGCCTGGGTGGCCTCAGTTGGTTAAGTGTCCCGACTCTTGGTTTTGGCTCAGGTTATGATCTCACGTTTCATGGGATCGAGCCTCTAGTTGGGCTCTGTGCTGATAGTGTGGAGCCTGCTTGGGATTCTCCCTCCTCTCTCTCTGCCCCCCTCTGCTTGCTTGCTCTCTCTGTCAAAATAAATAAACATTAAAAAAAACAAACGGGGGCACCTGGGTGGCTCATTCGGTTGAGCGTCCGACTCGACTTTGACTCAGGTCATGATCTCACAGTTCCTGGGTTCGAGTCCCGCGTCAGGCTCTGTGCTGACAGCTCAGAGCCTGGAGCCTGCTTCCAATTCTGTGTGTCCCTCCCTCTCTGCCCCTCCCCTGCTCATGATCAGTCTCTGTCTCTCAAAAATAAATGGTAGTGTTAAAAAAAATAAAAAGCATGTAAAATCTCCTGATATTTAAATGTTGGCAGTGAGTTAGAAACAAAGACACAGACCAACCATCCCAAACCTTTAGAGGTTGAACCAAGTATTTCTGAGTTCCAGAAGGGGCCTACCCATTGGCAAGCACTGCCATAAAGCCTGTGGAACAGAAGCATCTAGGTTTCCTGCTTCCAGCAATCTCGCCCGTGTAAATCGTAGTGAATTTATAAATGCTAATTGGATGTTAGTGCGGAGAATGCTTTCTCGTGCTGACTCTCAAAAGGGCACTCAGCTGCGTGGGCTTTCCTCTTGATATTTGGAGTTTCACCTTTTTGTATCTATGGGTTTCTTTGTTCAAGATGATGTCTTGGTCGTGTTTAAAAATAGAATCTTTATACTTCTGTAAGGTGCAGAGTCCTAATCTCGTTGCCCGGCGAGCCTGGACACCAGCAGAGTGTAAGCTTCTGCGCTTCAATCTGCTCTCATAACTTCAGCGGTGAATAATCAAGGGTATTGACTCGGCTGAGGAAATGAGTGTTTTGAATCCGCGTCCCTGAGCAGAGCCGGGCGAGGAAGCGAGAAGATTCCAGACCCTTGTTTCACACTTAAGATTTCCAAGGTTTCCAAGTTGTTTTCCCTTGGAGACATTCAAAAACAGTCTTGGTCCCAAACAGCTGATATAATGAGCCAGATGTAATTCCCTCAGATTTTGCAGAACTGGGAAAGAAAAGAAAAAATACCCAAGGGAGGTAGGAGTAGCCCCTGATTCTTTCTTATCTCTGAGTTATTCACTGGTGGCTCTTTTATGAGGCTGAGAAAGGATTGTGATTGTATGTATTTTACATAATGGAGCTCAGCTTGCTGTCCTCTGCCTTCAGACTTGGAGAAGGCCTGGCTCATTTGTGCTCAAATACTTTCGATGTTACTTTCATTTCACGAGCTGCGTTCAGGTCAGCTAATGGATGGGGGTGGGGGGGGAGGGAGATGAGACACCTGTTCCCTGGGCATCTTTTCTCTGAGTGTGGAGGGGGGCTGTCGGCATCAGAATCACCTGAGTGGGGGTAGGGGATGGCTTTCAAAAGCATCGTGATGTGATTGACATATAACATTGTGTAAATCTAAGGCGTAAGGTTTGATGGGCTCATGTATTGCCATATGATGACTATAGTAGTGGTAGGTAACGTGTTTTATCATGTTACATATTTATCATTGTGTGTGTGTGTTGAGAATGGTGAAGATTTAGTTTGTCAGCAACTTTTTTAAAGTGTTTAAGTTCTTCTTTTGTTTTAAAATTTTTAATGTGTTTTTTTTTTTTTTTTTTTTTTTGAGAGAGAGAGATGGACAGACAGAGCAGAAGCAGGGGAGGGGTAGAGAGAGAGAGAGGGAGTCATAGAATCCAAAGCAGGCTCCAGGCTCTGAGCCTTCAGCACAGAGCCCGACATGGGGCTCTAACTTTTGAACCTTGAGATCATGACCTGGGCTGAAGTCGGTTGCTTAACCTACTGAGCCACCCAGGCGCCCCAAGATTTAGTTTGTCAGCAACTTTGAAGTTCATAATATAGTATTGTTGACTGTCATCACTGTGTTGTATATTACATCTCCAGACCTTATTTATCTACTAGTTGTAAGTTTGTCCCCTTAGACAACATCTTGCTAATTCCCATACCTACTGACTCCCCCCCCCCCCCCAGCCCCTGGTGACCACCTTTCGATCCCTATTTTCGCAAGGTCATTGTTTTTAGATTCCACGTATAGATGATGTCATGCAGTATTCCTCTTTCTCTGATTTATCTCACTTAGCAGAGTGCCTTCAACATCCCTTCATGTCACAAATGGCAGTGGTGTTCCACCGTATAATGCCACATCTTCTTTACTGATTCATCCATGTATGGACACTTAAGTTGTTTGCATATCTTGGCTGTTGTGAATAGAGCTGCAGTGAACATGGGGGTGCAGATATCCCTTTGGGACACTGATTTCAATTCCTTTGTGCCCAGCAGTGGGCTTGCTGGATCATGTGATAGTTCATTTTTTAATTTCTCGAGGAACCGACATACCGTTCTCCATCATGGCTGTACCAGTTTACATTCCCACCGATCGTGTAGAAGGGTTCCCTTTTCTCCACATCCTCACCAGCGTCTGCTATCTCCTGGAGGATGGCTCCTTTAAAAAGCAGGTGCCTGGGGCGCCTGGGTGGCTCAGTTGGTTGGGCGGCTGACTTCGGCTCAGGTCATGATCTCACGGTTCGTGGGTTCGAGCCCCGCGTCGGGCTCTGTGCTGACAGCTCAGAGCCTGGAGCCTGCTTCGGATTCTGTGTCTCCCTCTCTCTCTGACCATCCCCCGCTCACGCTCTGTGTGTCTCTCTCTCAAAAATAAATAAACATAAAAAATATATATAAAAAGCAGGTTCCTGAGTCCAGACTAAAACCACTGGTTTGCAATGCTTGTAGATGGGGACCTGGGACTGTAGTTTGAATAAGCCATTCAAGTAATTTTTTTGCAGTGCATTAGACGTGGAGAGGGAGCAGGCAGTGTGGTCAAGAGTGAGCTCTGGAAAGCCTTCCTCAATGTCTAAGCTTAAAGGTCTCTGTGAGATGCTGATGTGGAGCCTGGAATGTCCAGGGAGTTGGCTTTGGGTTTGCCACTAGGATCAGGGGACAGTTCTGCAGATGATTAAAACCATGTTTTTGCTCAGGCTAAAAGTCTCAACCTCTGGTTGAGAGAGACCCATGCCTTTATCTTGAAATACTGCCACTTGGAGCTTGCCTCGTACTGTGAAATACGGGTTTTCAACAGGACGGCTGACTCTGTGGTTAAGCTACGGTAGTTGTCTGTTGCCGTGTGATCGATCCATCACCCCGAGACTCCGTGGATGAAACAACAATAAATGTTATTGCTTACGGTTTCTGTGGGTCAGGAATTCAGCACCAACTTCACTGGGTGGTTCTGGGTCAAGATTTTTCACGAGGTTGTAGTCAGCATGTGGGCCTGGGCCACCGTCATCTGAAGGCTTGATCGGGGCTGTAGGATCCGCTTCCAAAGTGGCTCCCTCACAGGGCAGGCCAGTTGGTGATGCCTGTTGGCAGTTCTTTCCCACATGGGCCTCTCCACAGAGGAGCTTGAGCGTCCTCACAGCATGGCAGCTGGATTCCCGAGACCAAGTAATCCTAAGAGAACAAGGCAGACGTTGCAGTGTTCTTTATAACCTAGCTTTGGTAACCATACAGTGTAATTTCTGCAATATCCTATGGTCTAATAGGTCAACCCTATTCATTGTGATGCATTTTGGAGTTACACAAGTGTGATTACCATGGGCATCCAGGTGGCTCAGTCAATTGGGCGTCCGACTCTTGATTCCAGCTCAGGTCATGATCTCACAGTTTGTGGGATTGAGATCCACTTCAGGCTTTGTGCTAACAGTAAGGAGCTTGCTTGGGGCTGACTCTCTCTCTTTCTTTCTCTGCCCTTCCCCCACTTGTGCACAGTCACCTGCTCTCTCTCTCTCTCTCTCTGTCTCTCTCAAAATAAATAAACTTAAAAAAATGAAGGCTGGGAGGTGAGGATCTCCGGGGACCACATTGGAGGCTGGCTGCCACTTAGACAGCATTCACCTTCTCATAAAAATAATAATTACTGTTGATGGAGGGCTTACTACGTGCTAAACATTGTACGTGCTCTTTATACACACAATCCTATAATAGTATAAATGCTCTTTATTGGTTTTCACAACTTAGAATTGATTCCCAGGCCAGACATGAAAGACTTAGCTTTTGTGTTCAGAGGGCAGAAGGAATGGAAAATCAGAACTGTTTAGAAACGTAAAAGCAGTGGCGTTTTGACAAGACACTGTGAAATGGATGCCGAAGGACGAGGGGTAGAGAGAAAGGAACAGGAGCTAATGAGCATCTTACAAAGGAAGGGGGTCAAGAGATTCTGCGGCAGTTGATGGAACAAGAAATGGAGGGTTGAGTACATCACCTGAATGTCTAAAGCATCATAAGGGACTAAAAAATTAAGCGGTAAATATCAAAAACTGAGATGGAGATGGGAAGTTAGGAGCTAACCCCTCTTGGTGGGGAGGGAATACATATTGTCTAAATCCAGAAACAATGGTATGACCATACTATTTAGAGCTCCAGAGGTGAGCAGTGGGGTTTGTTAGTTGGAAATTGGTGCCATGTGCCCAGATGGAATGATTCTGCTGAGGGGAAGCTGTGGAGGAGGGTGAGACCTTTCAGGGACTTCCCAGGGGGAGCAAGCGCTGGTCTCCTACTTGAATTTTCACCAGTATCACCTGTTGATCGTTAGAACACAGACCGCTGGGCGCCATGCCCAGAGTTTCGGCTTCAGCGTTCCTGGGGTTGTGTGAGAGAAAAAACTCCTGTCTCTCCACCACTCACGCAGAGCACTTCTGGGACCAGATGGGTGGGTTTTTTTTTTCTTTTGTGGACCAATTCTCCTAACACCAGCTGGATGTCCTGCAGTTCCGTTGAGTTCTGACACCATCAGCTTGGAGTGTCAGACCCCACAGGCTCAGGGCCCAGTTCCACAAGACTCCCCCTCTTCCGATGCCAGTCACAAGTAAAAGGTTGTCACCTGTGCTTCTGACCAACTGGCTGTACATCGGGGTTCCCATTACCCACCTGCCTTGGGTTCAGTAATTTGCTAGACAGCTCACAAAACTCTGGGAAACACTTACAGCCACCCCTTCCCAGTCAGTCATGTCTTGATGCGCCCTGCCACCCTCGCCTCTTCCCCTGGGGAGCTCTCAACCTGATGGAGAAAATGGCAGAGAGGAAAAACAGTTATTTTTGTTTTTTTAAGACTTAAAAGAATGCCAACAGTAGGACTGATATCTCCCTACTTTTTCTGTTCACATATGGAAGCAGGAATACTTCTGACTAATTTTCCCCTGAAATTTTATTTCAGACCAATGGCTTCTTAGAAGTCTCCATGGTACCCAGGAAAATGATATAGATGAGCCCAAATGCCACCCATTGTGTAGTGATACCATATCTGCAAAATATTACCCGTTGTCTGGAATACATGTTGACTGTTGGCTTCTTGCATCATCCATTTATTTGTTCATTCATCCATCCATCCATCCAGTGAATATTTACTGTGTGACTACTATGTACCAAACACCGTTCTTGGTGCTAGGGACACCACGGAGAATAACAAAAGAATACTGCTCTGAGGGAGCTGATGTTTTAGTGGGAAGAAGTGGGACACTAAATAAGTAAATACTACAGTATGTGGAATAGACAGCTGTGGAGAGGAAAGATAGCAGTGCGAGGGAGCATGAGTGTCAGGGAAGCAAGTGTGACCAAGCGTGGATAGCCAGGGAACCCCGAGCTGCCATGGATTGGTCACATTTGACCAGAGACCTGAGTGGAGTATGGGACTGAGCCATGTGGCTGCATGCTGGAAGAGCATTCTGCATCAAGGGAACGGTAAACAGAAAAGTCTGGGGCCAAAATGTGCTGAAATTGTTTTTTTTTTTTTTTTTTTTTTTTAAAGGTGGATGAGAAGGTAAAAGTTCCCAGTTTTCAGACCCATCTGTGCTCCCTCAATTTTTAGCTGATCAATCGAGTTTTTCCTTTCCACTGTTTCTTATGAGTGCTCTCAGTTAAAAATGTGTAATTTCTGGGGTGCCTGGGTGGCTCAGTAGGTTAAGCATCCGACTTTGGCTCAGGTCGCAATCTTGCGGTTCATGGAGCCTGCTTTGGATTTTTGTGTCTCCCTCTAGCTCTGCCCCTCTGCTCGTGCTCTGTCTCTGTCTCCTATAAATAAACATTAACAAATTAAAAAAAATTTCTATCACAATAACGTGTGTAAGTAAAAGGAAAACATAGACCACAGTTGCTTTTAAAAAAATGTTTTTATTTATTTTTATTTTGAGAGGGAGAGAACGAGTAGGGGAGAGACAGAGAAAGAGAAAATCCCAAGCAGGCTCTGCACTGCCAGTGCAGAGCCGACCCCATGAACTGTGAGATCATGACCTGAACTGAATTAAGAGACTGATGCTTAACAACCGAGCCACCCAGGTGCCCCAACCACAATTGCAATTGCTTCTTAATTAGGATGGAATCCTGTTAAATAGAGGCATTTTGTATCTTGATCTGGATACACAAATTCAGTGTGGTGCTGAATTGGGGCACAGGGCCTCAGGGGAGCAGTATTTATGTAACACAAAGAAGGACATTTGGAGTTGGAAGGGAGCCACCTGGGAGGGGGTGGGTAGGGGAAAGTGCTGGAATAGGAGTAGTTGAAGGCTCTGCAGGAGTGAAGCAGACTTGGAACAATCCCCTGTGGTGAGAGACTGGAGGAATGGAAGAATGAAGACTTTTAATTTAAAATAATAACTTCATGTTTTTTTTTCAGTTTATTTTATTTGCTGAACACTTCCTTAGCACTTAGCCAAGCATGGGTTCTAAGTGCTGTTCGAAATATTTTTTTGAGGTACAAGTCATATACCACATAAAATTCACCCTTTTAAAGCCTACAATTGAGTGATTTTAGTGTATCAGGAAACTGTACAACCATCATGGTTATCTGTTTTCAGAACGTTTTCATCATCCTGAAAAGAAACCTCTTACCTGTTAACAGTCATTCCCCAGATGTGTAAAATATCTACTCATTTAAGATTCATTGCAGCTCTCTAAGTTAGAAACTGTAAGTACGCATCTCTTCCCCAGGAGGAACTGAACTCGGGGTTTATAGGAGCTGGAATTTGGGTTCAAATCCAAGTCATCTGGTCTTGGAGGCAATGACCTTAAGCATTATCCTCCTCCCCTAATAAGAAGTAACTTACTGATAACAAGTGAAGGTGTTTTTTTTATACATCACAGGGGGAGGAGATTCAAAATGGTCAGAAGCAACACTAGTCAGCAAATAAGAAAACAAAAAAGCTTCTAAAACGTAACCACTGTGTTTTGCTACCCCTCTTCTCATCCTTGATTTTTATTACAGACCTGTTTTATGTTACAGTTTTAAATTAGCCTTCCTATACTTTTCTGGATCTCTTTTTAAAACTTTTTAAATGTTTATTTTAGAGAGATAGACACAGAGCCTGAGCAGGGGAGGGACAGAGAGAGAGGGAGACACAGAATCCCAAGCAGGCCACAGGCTCAGAGCCTCAGGCCTCAGCACAGAGCCTGACGTGGCGTTCAAAGCCATAAGCTGTGAGATCATGACCTGCGCTGAAGTCAGAGGCTTAACTGAACCACCCAGGCACCCTGTTCTCCATCTCTTTAAATGCCACCTTCCACTACCTGGTTTCTCAAGTCAGACTTTGGGGTTGCTTTGATTCCTCCCTTCTCCTCACCCCTAACATCCAGTCGTTTTCCATGTCTTGCTGACTTATCTCCAGACATCCTCAAAGTGAGTGCTCACTTCTTTCCATCAGTGCTACTGTCATTTTCATGCAAGCCACCACCACCTTTCTACTCAGTTCAGTTAATTACAGTGCGTCAAATGCGCCATTTTGTGCTCTGCGTCTACATTTTTGCAAATGCTGTTTTCAGTGTTGGGAATGCTCTTCCTCCTTTGTCCACTTGGTACGTTCTTTCCTTTTAAGACTCGTCTGAGAGCTTCCTCTGGACACGCTTCCTGGCAGAGGCTGCGGTGCCCCACACCACATCTGGGTCCAGCTGGCTTCAGCACCGCGCTGGCGGACAGTGCCCTGCCCTAGAAGGCTTGCGCTGCGGTCTCTGCTTTGCTGCTGTGGGTCTTTCCCCAGAGTCCCAGGAGGTGGCGCCAGTGTGGCCTCCGGGTACAGGGAATGTCATGGCCCCAGGAGCAACCCGACTAAATTCTCTTTCAGGAGGAGAATTCTGAGGCACATTCTACACAGTTCTTCAGTCAACTTTATTATCAAAATTAAAACCCCCTGTGTTCCAAAAGACACCATCAAGAGAAGAAGATAATCCACAGAAATGGGAGAAAATATTTATAAATCCTCTATCTGTTACGGGACTTGTGTTCAGACTCTGTAAAGCACTCAGCAATAAGAAGCCAGCTTAATTTTGAAAACAGGCAGAGATCTGAATAGATGGATCCAAAGAAGGTGTACTAATGGCCAGTAAGCACCCAAAAAGATGCTTAACACCATTAGTCTTTAGGAGATTGCAAATCAAAATGACCACTTCACATCTGCTAAGATGGCTACAGTAAGAAAGATGAGCAGTAACTAGAGTTGGCAAGGCTGTAGAGAAATTGGGACCCCTATGCATTGCTGGGGGGATGGTCAAAAATGGTACAGTCCCTGTGGAGAACAGTTTGGCAGTTCCTCAAAAAGTTAAACATAGCACTATTATATGATCCAGCAATTCCACACCTAGATATATGCCCAAGAGAATTGAAAACAATATGTCCACACAATAGCTTGTACGCGAATGCTTCTACCAGCATTACTCATAATAGAAAGAAATGGAAATGAGCCAAATGCCCATCAGTTGATGACTGGATAAAAAATGTGTTATACAGAGGCACCTGGAAGGCTCAGTCAGTACAGCATGTGGGTAGAGCATGTGACTCTTGATCTGGGAGTTGTGGGTTCAAGCCCCATATTGGGTGTGCAGATTACTTAAAATCTTAAATAAAACCTGCTATATACATATAATGAGCCAAAAAAAGGAATTAAGTATTGACACATGTTACAACTTAGATGGGTTCTGAAAACACTGTGGTAGGTGAAAATGGCCAGACACAAAAGGCCAAATATTGTATGATTCCATTTTTATCAGATACCCAGAATATGCAACTCTGCAGAGACAGAAGGTAGATTACTGGTTCCCAGGAGTCGGGGAACAGTGACAGTGAGGAGTGACTGCTAATGGGCATGGGGTTTCCTTTTGGGGTGATGAGAATGTTCTGGAATCAGATAGTGCTGATGCTTGCACAACTTGGTGACTATTCTAAAACCTAGCAAACTGTACACTTTATAAAAGGGTAGGATTTTATGTAAAGTATGTAAATTATGTCCATTTAATGAAAGAAGTACTCTTTCTTGCCTTTTCTACTTTGATCCTTTTTGGTCAGCGTGCTTCATTTTTCTGAATTGCCGAGGTTTCTGTTCATGATTTCCCCAGAGGTGCTGGTGATGGAGTGGGCACGACTGCAAAAACTTCTATTACCCTGACCTCTTAGCTGCTTTCTGCAGAGAACAGCCTTCCGCCCAGTGGGACTAAGCGCTAAGGCACGGAGATGTGTTACGCCTGGAGAGAGAAGCGACTGGCATCATCTCAAGTGGGGGACCCAGCCACTTTGTTCCCACACCCCGAGTGGTGGAGATTCCTGGGCTAACTGAAAGGTAGCGTTTTTCCACGTGGACCCCAAGGGGAAGATATGAAGCTCACTCCTTGTACACTGCAGCGCTGAGCCATTGCGGGCCGGGAAATGAGGGCAACCTCAAAATGAGGACATTGCCAAATTGAAACCTCAGATAGCTTGGGTAAAATGGAAGAGGCTGCATGCCCTAGTGGAAAGGGTTCAGGCTTTGGGACCACAAACACTTAGGTTCAAGTTCTAGCTCTTGTAAGTGACTTATTTCTAAGCCTCAGTGTCTTCATTGAGAGTAACGCTGCTTCCCTTGGGAGTTTGGGGAGGCCTCGAGCCGATGATGGAGTATGCCTAGCACAAGGCTGGTGCTCACTTAACAGTGGTCAGGCTTAATGTGAAATATAAAGTCACGGTGACCTTGTGGATCCGATCCATTAAACCTTGGGCTGGAATTAATTTAGAATTTGGTAGAAGGCATAGCCAGAGATTGCTATAAATGAAATCCATCCCCTTCGTTTTCTAAAGAATTTACTAATGAAAGGGAACTTCCTAACCTGTGAAATTGTGAGGCCCCAGGGAGCTCAGTGTGGGGTAAATAAGCTTTTTGCAGAAAACCTTCCAAGCCCTCTTAACATTTAAGTGGTCCAAAGCAGTGCATTGTGTCTCTCAGGCAACCAACAAACTAGCTTCCACTTCCAGCTAAAAAAAACGTGGATGTTCTTTAGGGATGGCTTGAACTTAATGCGCATCTGTATAGGGGATCACATTTCTCAACCCCAGATCCCAGCCAGGCTGTTCGAAACGTAAACAGACTCAGAAAATCGTGGTTATATGGTCACAGTTCAAAAACAGCCGAGCTGCCTGCTCTCTCCTGCTTTGTGCCCTTTGATCGCCTGGCTCTCGCCTCCCACTGGCCAAGCTGAAGGGACCCTGGGCTGGCCAGTCCCTAGAATCAGCTGCCTGGCCACTGAGCGGGGTGCAGGAGAGAAGGTGCTGGGAGCAGGGCAAGGGTGGGCGGGGGGGGGGGCAGACTAAGTGGCTCCAGATGCAAGCACAGTCCCTGAAAGTCTGCGAAGGGACCTGAATGTCAGGGAGAAACCGAGTCCCCCCAGGCAGGAGTTACAAGTTGTTTAGGCAGAATGTGGCAAGGTTTTGTGGTAGCTGCTTGGCTGAGTGTTGACTGGGGTGGCTTTTCTAGACCTTACATTTCTCTGAAAAGGTCTACTCTTGTATCTGCTTTTCTATTGAAATTGAGATTTTCCTGAAGATTACCTCAGAAGAAAATGCTCCATGCAGTAGAACCCTATTTAAAAATTTTTTAAAAATGTTTTATTTATTTTTGAGATAAAGAGAGGGGAGCAGAATTCCAAGCAGGCTCTGCACTGACAGCATAGAGCCCAATTTGGGGCTCAAATTCAGGAGCTGGGAGATCATGACCTAACTCTAAGTCAGATGCTTAACCAACTGAGCCACCCAGTGCTCAGATGAGAAAGAAGCCTGTTTTAAAAGTCAGCCTCTAGAGCCCTCTGACCTCTGCAGGCTCCGTTGTCTATAAGCAGTAAGTCACATTTAAGCAAAGTGCCCCACGAATTCCAGCTTGAACTTTTCTTTCGAAACCTGGAAGGAAGATTCTCTTGTGACTGGTCCTTCTTCTGATGTCCTGCTGGGGAACGGAGCCAGCGGCTTTCATGGGGAAGGCCTGACATTTAGGATGAAAACATGTTTTCCTCTTTACATTTGAAAGAGAGGAGAAAGGGCAGGTGAGAGAAACTGTTTTGGACCCCATGCCTTCACCAGATTCTGGGGTGTTCCTTATAGTTCCTTAGGAAGGTGCCGCAGTTCTGCCTGCCGAGTGTGTTTAACAATTCAGGTAGGAAATTCTCTTGGGGGAATGAGATTCTAACTATAAGAGGTTTCACAGTGGCACTCAGACACTTCTTTGATACATGCATGTTTTCTGTACTGCTTGTTCCTGGAGAATATCACGCACCCCACGTAAGGGAAACCTTGATCTTTATTTTTCTTTAGTTCAGCTGCAGTTCTGACGGAGGAGGGATCCTGTTTTTGTGGTTTGTGGCATGGCGGATGCCTTCTGTTCCAGAATCTCTCATTTTGAGTGTTCAGTATCCCAGCTGAGGCTGCAAATTGTTTTTAGCCCAAGGTGAAGACCGTGAAGCCTGATTTCATATTAAATCTGGACGTTACCATACTCCTACAACTAGGAACTTGAACTTGGCGAGTGCTTTGGAAATGGGCATGACCTGGGCTCCCAGGCCCCCACCGGCCCAGCAGGTGACCTCCGGGGTGTTCCCGCCTCCTTCCTCCTATTTCTCCTGAGGCAGAGCCTATCAATTTTATACAGGAACGGAAAGCAAACAGTGTCCCGGCAGATTATTTCCTTGTTCCAGCGAGAATGTCTGAGATTTTTCATATGTTCCAGCTAGATCACGTTTCCGTAAGGATTATTAGGCCCTGCCGCATATAACTCAGCGGTTCTGAGTTCGGAAAGTGATTTTGCCCTCCCGAGCGGACGTTTGGAACTGTCTGGAGACATTTGTCGTTGGTACAATTTGCCGGGGTGTATTGACGTCTAAAGAATGGAGGCCGGGGATGCTGCCAGCACCCCACGGTGCACAGGGCAGCGGCCACGGCAGAGAATGATCCAGTCCCAAACGTGCCCAGGTTGAAACCCCAGTAGAAACTGAAAGAGGTTCGGCCGGCTTCCTCCTGTGCGTTCGGATTCTACCCAAATTGAGACCCTTGCTAGGTACATACCTGTGAGCTCCTGGTATTTTTATATTAACACTTGAGCTCTTTGAACAGTATTTATTGAATGCCCATCCCACACCGGGTACTGTTCTTAGTCCTGAAGACACAGCAGCGAATGGGACAGGGACTGTCTGTGTGGACCTCACAGTCTGCAGGGAGTACTTTTCTCTAGTGGGGACCGTTCTCTGCCTCTGGCTCTGTACTTTCTGCACATTCCTTTTAGCCAGATTTCTCTGACCCTCTTCTCCTCCTCCTGGGTTGGGCATGGGCTCGGTGCTGTGCATACGCAGAATGTTAAGGTTTGCTAAGAAGCCTTCTCTTGAAGTCTGGAGGCAAGAGGAATTTGGATTTTTGAGCCAGACGGACGTGGATTCAAATCTTGGTTGTGCTTATTAAGAAGCCGTGTGTGCCTCTGAGTCTTTCTGTGTCTCGCTTTTTCATCTGTGAAATGGGGCTGCTAAATATTCCTGCCTCGATGACTGATCACCAGGACTTGGGTAGAGCATGTCTGGGATGCATATAGCACAATCCTGAAGTCTGTGCACCTTGCTGGTCTTGGGGTGGGGGGGCGGGGAAGGCAGAGAAGCGCTCTGCTCAGGTAGGAGGCAGCCAGTCACCCCCCACTCACACTTAACTGAGTGCCTTCTCTGGCCTGGCCCTCGGCTAGATGCTGGGGAAGCAGAGGGTAAAGAGGCAGACACGTTCTGGCTGCTGGTGCTGCATATGTCCTGGGGTTGAAGGCAGAGGTGAATGAATAAACGGCCAACCACCTGATCTAAGCTCAGGTTCTCCTGGGTGCTAAGCATGGGCAGGAATAAAGCATGGCGTGGAGGGACCTCCTTTGGATTGAGCATTTAAAGGTTTCTTGGAAGCCTTTTAATGAAAAGAAGAAATGACATTTCAGCCGAGCCTGAAGAGAGAGCCACCACGCAAGGCACGGGCCAAGGGAAGCGCGTTCCTGACAGAGGAAACAAATTGCAAAGGCCCAGGGGCGCCTGGGTGGCTCAGTCGGTTAAGCATCCAACTTGGGCTCAGGTCATGATCTCCCAGTCTGAGTTTCAAGCCTGGTGTCGGGCTCTGTTCTGACAGCTCAGAGCCTGGAGTCTGCTTTGGATTCTGTGTCTCCCTCTCTCTCTTCCCCTCCCCCATTCTCCCCCCCCCCCAAAAGATACAAACATTTAAAAAAAAAAAAAAAAGGAAATTGCAAAGGCCCAGAGGTGGGAAGAGATTGACTTGTTCCAGGTGTTGCAAGTAAGCTGATGAGAGAGGAATGTAAGGGGGAGAATGGAGAGGAATGAGGTCGGGGAGGTCAGCAGGGGTAAGACCTTGCAGGGGCTAGTGGGCATGGTAAGGGGATTTGCCTCAGGATAAACAGGGCACAACAAAGACAGTACAGCCTAGGGATGTTCTTAGCCCCCGAAGTGTATCTGAATTTATAGTTTTCCTTATGCCATCTGCCCAGCCGTGTGGCTCCAGGGTCTCAATTTTCATCCTGCTCATGGTGGCTGCCTTGTTGCTCATGTTCAGTACGTGTTAAGCTCAGTAATTCAAGGGAGGCTCATTCTAATCAACAGGCAATGCCCCCTCCTCAGCAAACTGGGAACCTAGAGATTCACAGAGCCACGTGCAACCCTCCCCCCCCCCCCCCACTTCTCAAAGTGCACGTAGACGTTTTCTATTACTGGGTAACAAATTACCACAAGCTTACTGGTGCTCAGCCTCCCGGATCGTCAAAGTAAATGAAAATCAAAACCACCGTGAGAGGTGACCTCACACCTGTTAGGATAGTGGTTCTCCGGAAGACGAGATGACAAGTGTTGACGAGATGACAAGTGTTGACGAGGACGTGGAAATAAAGGAACCGGGGTTCACTGCTGGTGGGATTGTAACCTGATAACAGCCATTATGGAAAAACAGTATAGGGGTTCCTCACGAAATTAAAACGAGGGCTCCCATAAGATCTAGTAATTTCACTTCTGGCTGTTTATCAAGAGGAAACGAAATCCTGTCCTTCCGCGCCCACTGGAGCTTTATTCACAGTAGCCGAGATGTGGAAACAGCCCAGGTGTCCACTGATGAGTGAGTGAAGGAAGGAAATGCGACACGTAATGGAATGTTCTTCAGCCATAAAATAGAACGAAATCCTGGTAATGACCGTGATCCCCCAGGACGTGATGCTGGATGAAGTAAATAAGCCGGATGCAGAAAGACACTGCTGATTCTGTTCGCGGCGCAGTTTGACCAGCTAAAATACTTGAGTTACTCTCAGACCCCCTTGCAGGAAGCTGGTGGCCATGTGACCCGGGCCCGGCCAGTGGGACGTAAACAGAGCTCTGCTGGGGACTTCCGGGAGATACAGGCTGTCCTAGAGGCAGACCCCGAGGCGCAGATTCAAGTGCAAGTGGTTTCCTTGAGAGGCGATCTCTGCGAACACGGGTAGGAGAGCGGGGAGGTAGGACAGGGAAGGGAAGGCCGTCAATACAGGATGTGTCATCAGGCAAGTTGCCGCGGTGGGTGACGCTGGGAGACAGCGTAGAGCTGACCACCCGAGCGCTGAGGAGGAGCGGTATTGTTTATCCGCTGACTCCTGCTAGTTGTCGGTGGAAGGCTGCTCCTGGGGGTGTTAATCTCCTAATATTTTCGGCTTGCCCCGTTCAGGCTGAGCAGGCTCAGGGGCCCAGAGAGAAGGGTCGTATGTTGGGCCTTTGGGAGTCTTACCTGAGACCCCAGGGACCGTGGGGCAGAGCAGGGTCAGCACCTGCTGTGTGTGCAGCCTGGGGGGTGACGGGGGTCCTCTCTGCCCCGTGTGCGCTGAGCTTTCAAGCGTGTGGACCACCCTCACCTCCCCCACTTTCCCCGGCCCCCCAAATGCTTCCGGAGCAGGGGGTGAGTGAGGGCGTGGGAGAGCTTGTCATGTGTGCACTTGGACCTGGGGGATGGTGCCCGCCTGTGGCCTGGAGGCAGGAGGCTGCCCGAGGAGCTCTGAATGGCCGGTGGCTGGGAGGACAGGAGGGAGGAAGTGGCCTGCGTTGGGTGGGCTGGGGGTGGGGGAGCTACAATGCACCTTTCCCATGGGTTGAGAGGGTGCTGCGTGTGTGTCCCATTGGGATGCCCGCCAGAGCAAGGGATCCCAGGGGAGTACCCATAAGGCAGAAGTTGCTGGAACATTGGAAGGTGCAGGCCAGGAGCGAGTCCTCAGCCTCAGGAGGGAATGGTGCCATATCCGAGGCCCTCAGTGGAGGCCAGGGGAACCCTATTTTTGTCTTTTCCTCCGGGAGCCAGTTTGAGCTCGCGTCTCTTATAATCATCAACAGAATCTTGGCTGATACGTCCAAATTTATTTTTCTCCCCAAATGAAATTTCTTGTTCATTTTAAAATGTACTTGGTACCATGTGTCCAAATCTGAAAGCCTGGAATGTTCTGCTCCGGTGAAGGGAAAATGGCAGGATTGAGCCTCGTCTCAATTTGCCTTAATGAGTAATCGCATTGGAAACTATGATTCAGTAGTTCTTTGCTGGGACTAATTGAAATGAGAATGGATTCTGGCCTTGACATTTTCCCTTTTCCTTTCATTTTCTTTTTTTTTTTCATTTTTATTTTGTTTTGAGTTTTTAGACTTTTTTCTGTGTTCTGGGTTGTTCGTCTGAGGTTCCTTTGGAATTGAAACAAACGTCAATTCTGAGAAGATCTCAGTTCTATTTATTGATAATGGGATGTCTGTTCGTTAATAATCAAGATAGAATCAGTCCTTCAGTAACGGATAACCTTTCTGAGGCTCTGCCTTTGCTTTTTGGCCTACGCTAATTAGTTATGTAGGTATATGGGTTTGATTACTGTGTTTGTTTTTATTTGTGAGAATCATTTGTGGAATGGTCTTGGACTAGTCGAGAGAAGACAGGAAGCATTTTATGCAAAGTGTTTCTTTTTTTTAAAAAAAAAATCGACAGTTCTAGTTCTGGGAAAAATGTGGCAATGTTATTATCATTTTAAAAAAATATCTTATTTATTTTTGAGAGCGAGAGAGAGACAGCGGTGAGCAGGGGAGGGTCAGAGAAAGAGGGAGACACAGACGCTGAAGCGGGCTCCAGGCTCCAAGCTGTCAGCACAGAGCCCGACGCGGGGCTCGAACCATGAGATCATGACCTGAGCTGAAGCCGGACGCTCAACCGACCGAGCCCCCCAGGCGCCCCGTGGCAATGTTGTTATAATACTTGGTGATTCTGATGGTGAGTGTAAATTGGTAGAATCCCTTTGGAAGGCAATTCAGAAAATCTGTTAAATGTAAAATGCACATGGACCGTCTTTGGACCCCCAGTCCCATTTCCGGGTGCTTTTGATCCAGATATGCTCCCAAATGGGCACAAACAGGGATGTTGAGAGTTACTCAGTGGAGTATTTTCTTTATGGCAAAACGTTTGGAAAGTCCCTAAGTATTCAACAGTAAAGGCCAGCTATAAAGGGCAAGAGCATTAGGAGAACTCTAAAGAATGCAAGGTATTTCTAGATTGCATTAAGCAGTGACCTTCAAGATGGGATATTTAGTGAGAAAAACTAAGAAACAGGATAATGTGTATTGGGTAGGAAGAGAAAGAGGCGCACACCCCCACACCCACATACACCCCGTCTCTGGATGAGGATGCATGGATGCGTGTGGTCAGGGGCACTGAGATGCTAACAGATAAGTGTGGGAGGGAGACCAGCCAATAACCTTTTGTACTCCTGCATTTTAGATTTTTTCCCTACATACCTAGCGCCTATTGAAAATAATTATTACTGTGGTAATTTAGTTATTATAATCTTATTTTCAACTTTGCTTCCAGCTTGAGGCTTTGTAGCCCAGGAATCCTGAGTGGGTTTGCAGATGAGCTTTTTTAAGGGGAGGGTCTCCAGAACTGTGTATGTAGCCGTGTGTGTCTAGGTGTGTTTTCCGGAGATGGGATGCAGTTTTCATCAGGTTCTCAGAGTGGTCCGTGATCTCCAGGAGGTTAGGAACTGCTCCTTTTTTTTTTTTTTTAATGTTTATTTATTCTTAAAACTTTAAAAAAAAATGTTTATTTTTGAGAGACAGAGAGATGCAGAGCATGAGCCGGGGAGGGGCAGAGAGAGAGAGGGAGACACAGAATCCGAAGCAGGCTCCAGGCTCTGAGCTGTCAGCGCAAAGCCCGAAGAGGGGCTAGAACTCAGGAACTGGGAGATCATGACCTGAGCTGAAGTCGGAGGCTTAACCGACTGAGCCCCCCAGGCGCCCCAAGAACTGCTGCCTTAGATAGAGATAAAAGCTCCATCTATTAGTACGAGCCGAATGCCCCACGCTGGCTATGGGACCCTTGGCAAATCAGTTCAATCTTGCTGGGCCTAATTTTAGGCAGCTTCGTCCAGAAATTAGTGCTGAGTGGGAAGTGTCTTCAATACTTGGCTGTTGGCTGACTTACCAGCTCGGGCATGGTGTCCGGGCTGTCCCGAGGGACTGCGGTTTAATTGTCGCGCGATGAGTGGGAACATGGTGTGAAGGACCAACGCACACACCTTTGGCTTAGATGAGAGTCCAGATCAGGGCCTGAGAGTTTTCATTAGAAACACTACAAAAGAACAGGCTGGTTGACTTACTGACCCAGGCAGGGGTGACACAATCCTTTTCCTTGCTCAAGACAAACATCTCGGAATCAGTTCCACCCAACTTCTTTTTCTCTCATATTCCACATTACCAAACCCTGCTAATTTTACTTCGAAAATATATTAATATTGACTACTTAGGACCCTCTGTTTCTTGAAGGTGTCAGGGATTCTCCTGCCTCAGGGCCTTTGCACTGGCTGTTTGTTTTTTTTTCTCCTGGAACACTCTTTCCCCCAGACATTCCTGTAGCTCACTCCATCATCACCTTTGTTTGAACTTTTTTTTGCAGTTAAACTTTTAACTTTGAAGTAGACATTTTGAGATATTTTGTGGATCCACATATAGTTGTACAAAGAGATACCATGGACCTTAACCAACCTCCCCCCAGTGAAACACCTCGCAAAACCATAATCCTATATCACAGCTCGGACATTGACACGGACACAGTTCAGGTGCAGAACAGATCCATCACTAGTGGGATCCTGCATGTTATTCCTTTCTTTACCACCCCCTTCCCTCCTCCAGGCAGCCCTTGCTTCTACCCTGGGATCCCTACTTTCTCCAGCTCTGAACTTGGTCATTTCAAGAATGTTGCATCCATGGATTCATGCAGTCCTTCTGAGATTGCCTTTGTTCCGTCCCACAACTCTCTGAAGATTCTTCTGGGAGGCAGGGGATGTCAGTAGTTTGTTCCTTTCTGTCTACTATTCCATAGTATGGACGTGCTAGGGTGATTTAACCGCCCAACTACCGAAGGGCAACCGAGCGGTTTCCAGTTTATAGCCATCGGGAATAAAACTGCTATAAATATTCACACGCATGGTGTCCATGTGATCATGTCTTCACACGCGCAGGAAAAACGAGCAGATGTACAGTTGCTGGGCAAACTCCATCGCTGCCTTTAGCTCCTTGCTAAAATGTCACTTCCGTGAGATCGTCCCTGACCGTCCTGTTAAAACTGTGGTCCCATCCCTGACTGGCACCTTGGATTCCTCTCGGCTTGCTCTGTTTTTTTATTTTTATTTTTTTTCCTCCATAGTATTTATTACTGTCTAACATGCTCTATGGTTGGCCTGTTTGTTGTCTTTATAGTCTCTGTCCTCCCCAAGTAGAATGTAAGGTCAATGAAAGCAGAGATTGTTGTGTGCCTAAAACAACATTTAGGACATAGATGCTCAAGAAATACTTGTTCAGTAAATAAATGAATGCCAGGCCCTGTGCTGAATGTTTTGTGTTCATTAATTCATTTACTCTCCACAACTGTGAGGTATGTGCTATTATTATTATTTTTAACTTTCTTTAATGTTTATTTTTGAGAGAGAGAGAGAGCACGAGCATGAGCAGGGGAGGGGCAGAGAGTGAGGGAGACAGAATGCGAAGCAGGCTCCACAGGCTCTGAGCTGTCTGCACAGAGCCCGACGCGGGGCTTGAACTCACCAACTGTGAGATCACGATCTGAGCCAAAGTCGGGCACTCAACCGACTGAGCCCCCCAGGCGCTCCATATTTGTGCTCCCATTATTTCCCTTTTATGCACAAGGAAACCGAAGCCTGGAAAGGTTAAAGAATGTGCTCAAGGTCATACTGTTAAACAGTGGTAGGGCTACAGTTTGAAGTAGGTGCTCTGGCTCCCGATCCAGATGGAGGTGCAGAGAATTGAGGGGCTTGGCAAGGGCGAGATGGGAGCTGGTAAAGCTGGGCACTTCGGGCTCGATTGCTGCAAGTACGGTTGCCGCAGGCGTGCACAAGTCAGTGCACACACCTGGCACAAGATAACGGGTCACGACAAGTGAGAACCTTCCAATCTTAATGATCTTGATAGCAGTCTTCTATGTTGCATTTTAGTGTTGAGCGGCTTTTTGGTTTTCAAAACCTCCTCCTTGGCTTTCAAGGGGACGGGATCTCGAGGAACTTCCTGGAGGAGGACTCCTTTATGCTGAAACAGCTCTGATCACTGCCTTCCTCAGACCACATGGCGAAGCCTAAAACTTCTCCTCGCACCAGATTTTGAGACAGGCCTGGGGGGACACATATCAAAGCAGTTATTGAATCAGTTTCAACACGTTTGGAACAGCAGGTTGTTTGAAGAAAAATCATTTCCATTTTGTAAGAGATTTTTTTCCCCCTTTAAGGCAGTGAATAGGATATCAAGGCACAGACCTCCTCATAAAAAAAGAAGAATTTCTTGTTTTCAGTAAATTTTTAAAAAAGTTTATTCATTTTGAGAGTGGGAGGGAGGGTGTGAGCAGAGGAGAGGCAGAGAGAGAGAGGGAGAGAGAGAATCCCTAGCGGACTCCATGTTGTCAGCACAGAGCCTGACGCGGGGCTCAAACCCATGAACTGAGAGATTGTGACCTGAGCTGAAATCAAGAGTCGAATGCGCAACCGACTGAGCCACCCAGGCGCCCCAGGAATTTCTTTTTGAGTGTGTGTGGTGAACACATTCAGTCTTGAGATGACTTATTTGGCAGATTTCTTGCTACAGATCTATAAATACATAAATAGATGTATAAGTGAGTGCAAATTCCTTAGGCCACAGTAAGGCAGGTTTTCAGAAGGAATTTACTTCTTTAGTTGTTTGGAAACATCAATATGCATATTTCAATGCTTCAGGGGTACGTGGATTGTGAACTAATTATTAATCCTGGAGTAAACTCATAGTTGTTGAGTGTGTGTACATGTGCCAGAGACTCTTCTCTATTTTTTCATGTAATAATCAGAATAGCTCTATGATGAAGGTGCTGTTCTTTTTTTTTTTTTTAATCTTTTTTACTTATTTTTGAGAGAGAGAGAGTGAGCGTGAGCGTGTACGAGTGGCGGAGGAACAGAGAGAATCTGAAGCAGGCTCCAGGCTCCAAGGTGTCAGCACAGAGCCAGACAGCAGGGCTCGAACTCACAAACTGCAAGATCATGACCTGAGCCGAAGTCGGACACTTAACCGACTAAGCCACCCAGGTGCCCCAGATTGCCCTGTTTAAAACACAACTGGTGTCTGGGGCACCTGGGTGGCTCAGTCGGTTAAGCGTTTGACTTGGGCTCAGATCATGATCTCATGGTTTGTGAGTTTGAGCCCCGCCATCTGGCTCTGTGCTGACAGCTCGGAGCCTGGAGCCTGCTTCGGATTCTGTCTCCTCTCTCTGCCCCTCCCCTGCTCATGCTCTCTCTCTCTTGAAAATAAACAAACATTAAAAAAAAAAAACACACACACACACACACCCTGAGCAGTGTCAGCCTTCCTCAGAGGTGACACACAGACACACAGGGGGTCTGTCTGGGGAGAGGGGATGGGATGGGGATGTAGTGGGGCACAGGCTATAGCTGTAGTGTTTTATTTTTTATTTTTTTTTTACTTTAGAGAGCTCATGAGTGGGGGAGAGGGGCAAACGGGGAGAGAGAGAATCTTAAGCAGGATCCTTGCTCACTGTGGAGCCCGACATGGGGCTCGATCCCACAACCCCGAGATCATGACCTGAGCTGAAATCAAGAGTCCGATGCTCAACTGACTGAGCCACCCAGGCGCCCCTGAGGCTGTACTGTTTTATTAATGAAAAGAGTTGAAGCTAATATGGCACAGTGTTAAATTTTGCCAAATTTGTGTGGCCGGTACACTATCTGTCATGTCATTTTTTCATATAGAATGTACTTCATAATTTAAAAATGTTCAAAAAGCAACCATTCCTAACACCTGAGATTTTGGCCAGAACAATTCCGAGCTCCCCAGGGTTCTCAGCTCTTCCTGTGTCTTACGGAACGTGACTGCTGCCAGCTGCGAGCGTGAGCCTCCCCCAGGGGAGCCAGCAGATTGTGGCGGGCGTGGGTCCCGATAGGCAGAGCCGTGCTGAGGCAACAAACAAATGCCAGACTTCGATGACTTAGCGCCATACGAGTTGTTTCTCTCTGCACACGTGGATGGTGGCTTCTTCTAGTTGCTAATGACTTGGGCTGGGAGTCTCCACTGTGTCACAGCCACCTCATCTGGATGGCTGTACACCAGCTGTCATGTGCTGTGGCTTCAGAGTGACACGTCACCTGTGCTCATAGTCCATTGGCCAGAACTAGTTACGTTGCTCCAGCCACCTCATCTGGAGGGCTGTACACCCTCCAGCTGTCATGTGCTGTGGCTTCAGTGACGCATGTCACTTGTGCTCATAGTCCATTGGCCAGAACTAGTTACGTTGCTCCAGCCTAGTTCAGGGGGGCTGGAAAATGTGAAAAAGCACATGGATGTGTGGTGGGAATGAACGGTTCTGCTACATCACCACAGTAAGGGAGCCGGGGCTTGGGCTTTAGTTTAGGGACTCTTGCTGTAACGTCATTCCTCTTTTCCCCTTTTGAGGCAGCATTTAAAAAATTTTTAAAAAATGTTTATTCATTTTTTGAGAGGCGAGGGGGAGGATCAGAGAGAGAGGGAAACACAGAATCCGAAGCAGGCTCCAGGCTCTGAACTGTCAGCACAGAGCCTGACGCGGGGCTCCAACCCATGAACTGCGAAATTGTGACCTGAGCCCAAGTTGGACACTTATCCGACTGAGCCACCCAGGCGCCCCTGTCACAGTCCTATCATAGTGACTCCTTTGGGTTTCTATACCCAGACCTGAACAGGAGGCTCCCTAGTGCCAAGCACCATGCTTGGGAGGCTGTGAGCCCTTTGTGGGCAGGCCAGTGCCAGGTCTTCCCAATCCTTACACCTGCTACAGCACTCAGCTCATGGTAGATCCAAAGATGTGTTTGTCAGACTCATAGGTGGTGACTCTCTGCTCTTGGCCTTGGAGGAATTTTTCTCACGGCTCAGATCGCCTGCTCCCCCTACTTACATGTAACATTTAAGGTAGAACCTTTCTGGAAAAGCGCCTGGCGTGAAAAGCCCCTCGCTTCGGCACCCCCTCCCCCAACGTGTTTCCATTATTCTGGTGAGTCTAACCTGGAAGCTGTTTGATTTTCTTCCCCAAAACACAGAAGTTGTGTGATTAGGAGACATAAGTGGAACCCTGCCGAGAGGGACATTGTGAAGCTGCATCCCAAGGGAGTTAACCCCACACGAGTAGGAGAGTCTCCAAAGGGCTGAGCAGGTACAGATGCCCCGAACAGTATGTCCTCTGACCCACGGGATGCCCGGGGCTCGAAAACCAAATCCCCGTCCTTTCCGAAGCTTAAATGCTCAATCCACTCTACACAATGCAGTGAAACTCCCTCAGAGCTATAGATTGTTGAAATTAACTGATTGTAGTAACCCACATCACAATTTGAGAACCACATCCTCCTAGAGGAAATAAAAGGAACACTGGCTGCATAATTTAAGATGCTCTCTGTTCAAGTGTAGAAACAGCCGTGTTATCCAGCGGTGCTTTGGTTTAACTTCTGCATTTTGCTTAATGACCGTTGAACAAATTCAGCCTGGTGCTGACCTCTGAATTATGATCAAGTCCTAGACATTACGGGGCAGGGGAATAGAATGGACTGCGGATGTTACAGGGGCAAATTAGGAAAGAATTCCTGAAAAAGATCCTAGGCAAAGAAACGCTCTCGGGCTGGCACTTGCAAAGAAATTATTTTGTTTGTCTAATCAAGTGTTTGTTAACTTAAAAAAGACGAGGAGAAGAGAAGGAGGTTCTTATTCACCATCTGCCAGATTTAGGGCTAGGCATTTGGACACCTGCTTTATCACAGAGAGATTTAATCTAGTGGGGTGGAGGGGAAAAGATTTCTTGAGTGGGGAAGGATCCGAGATGGGTTTGGTGAGGGGGCTGGGGTTTGGGGTTCAGTGCTGGGAGAGAGGGTCCGTTGTGCTGGTAGTGGCTTTTACACGGGGAAAGGGAGGTTGGAGGGAGACTGTGACAGGAGCCTGGAGACAAAGGTCTCTTGCCACCTCTCTGGCTAATGTGTCATGGATGATGGAGTGTTGCCCAGAGCAGCGGTGGGGAAAGGGACAGACCACCATGCTTGTATTCTCACCGCATGCTGTTAGGAACGGACATTATCCAAGTTACTTGGCTAAAATAGACGCATCAGAAAACTCAGGGGCCAAAATGAATCATCATCCCCCTCCTTCCACCCCAACAAACAGCTTGGCTGTTTTTTTCCATTAGTATTTTTCTGTTGTTCCCCAAAAGTACTAGGTGCTTTTATAAGACATTTGAGAAATAAAGCAGAAAAAATACCCCCAGTTCTACCACCGAAACACAAGCATGCTTCCATTTTTGGTATATTTTCTTCCAAACATTATTTGTTTTGACCCAGGCAGAACCATACTATATGACCTATTTGGTGTCCTCATTTTTCATTTCTATTAGGTCATGAGCATTTCCAACTTGTCATACTTTAGAACGATTATTTCTAGAGGGAGGTACTATCCACCCAGTGTGTGTGTGAGAATTGACTTTCCTATTCCTTTCCCTACTCTGGGTAGGTCAGTTGTCTCCTGTTCCCTCCCCCTCCCCCAATATAACAACTCTTGCCAATATGACCTTTGTGCATTTTCTCTCGAACTGTTTCTTGGAAGTTTGATTCCACTCATTAAGTGGCAGAGTTAACAGCCAGAGAAAATGAGCAAATGGGAAGTTCGTTAAATAGAAAAGGAGTTAACTGGGATTGAGATGGCCAGGCACTGGAAAACACCCAATGTATGTATTCGGTATTTTTCATTTCTCCTTCCAAATCCCCTTCCCATTCTTCTCCACCTTGCTTTCTACCCGCTGGATGCACATTGGCATCAACGGGCTTCCTTCCCTCTGGCTTCAGGTCGGCTTTGACCAATGGGAATCCACAGCAGGTACCTGGAGGGAGGGATGGGAGTGAGGAATGAGGTCAGAGTGTATGGTCTCCTGGCTCTTTCCTGCAGGTCTGAGTGGGGATGGCTGCCTTCTTCGGCTAAAGAATGCAGCTCCAGGTAGGCGTTGAGCAGCCCTGTCCACATGGAACTCTCCTATCTGGTTGTGATAACTGGTCTCTCCTCACGTTCCTTCAGCCCTAAAGGTGTATCTGCGCATTCCCTCTAGAGCTGGGGGGCTTCCCGTCTCTTGTGATTTCCCGAACCTTGGCACATAGGTTTTCTTTATTGCTGCTTCTTGAAATCCCCCAACTTGAGTGTGCCTGGGTGCTGATGGATCGGATATCCGTATCTTTAGTTTTGATCCAAATTCTCCCCCCAAAGCCTTAAAATTTTATTAATGGGATGACCTGTCTTTTGTGACATTTCAGTGTTTTAATTTTTTTTTTCTTTGCTGCTACACTCATTGACAGCTAGTCCTGGCTAAGCAAGCAATAGGTTTCTGAGGAAGCGTCTCTCTTGCAGTCACTTAATTAGAAAAGAATGTCCTTTTTTCCCCCCCTCCCAGCCAGCCAGCTCTAGTGGAAATACTTTTTCCTGTCTTTGTATTTGCATGAAAGAATTAGCAGAACTCCCTGGGGAAGAGAATGTCGCCTCTTTCCATGACCGGGGGAGCTTGTACTTGGCTGGGCCTTGGTAGTCATGTTCCCCCCAATAAAAGCAGTTATCATTTATTGATGTCTTGCGTGCCGGATACTGTGCTGAGCCAGTCACAAACATTTATCTCAAATGAACGACACAACGGGTTTGTGAAGTCAGCGACGGTATTATCCCCAATTTACAGCTATTTAATGTTATTACTCAGAATCTAGACCATCTTCTCCATGAGCTCTCAGGATCTGTCCCCAACATGGCAGAAGGATCTTGAGCCTGAAATTGTCTTTTGGCTACGGGGACAGTCAGTCCCGTGTGTCTTTCCACAAAGGTGAGAGTCTCTCCACTGGACGAAACTGTTTAGATTCTCCTTTGGAGAAGGTGTTTTCTCCCGTCTGTTTTGATTTTTTTTTTCTCTGTTCTTGGTCCTAAATAGAGAAGCTGGCTTTGCCTCCTTTCTCTTACTGCCACTTTTGCCTTTGTTGGAGGACACAGACACGCACTGTGGTGGCTGTGAAGATCAACAAGGTGGTGCTTGCCCTCGAGTCTTAAATACGTACTTGTTGACTCAGAAGATAAGCTTATGGCCTCATTTAACCATATGGTCCTCATCAACCTATCCCTTTGTTCTACTCAAGGTGATCATCTCCTTGAATGTTGTGTTACTGGCTATTACTTCCTTTTTCTTTTTATGCAGGTTTGTTGCATCTATACATACTCTTGAGTGTGTTTTTAATTTTAGTAGTTTTTAACTTCATAAAAGGGGTATCTGCCTTATGCAGTCTTCTTTGGATGTTTTTCACTTATTTCACTTATGCCACGCTTTGCGCATATTATTTCATGTCACTGCAATGAATGGATTTTTACTTTCATCTAGTATCTCAGTATGTGACCGCACCATAGTCTACTCATCCCCTGTCCAGTTCGTGGCCAATTATTTGCGTTGCTTCCAGGGTTTTGCTTTTGAGAACAGAGCTGGCTTTTGTACATTAACCTTTTATTCAGTTACCTTGTTAATCACTCATCTCACATTTCAAAATCTCTGAAAACATGAGTCTTGTAGTCTTGAACTGGTGTTTTCGGATTGCTCTCAGCCAGACAGCAGGTGTGATGTGGTTGTCATCGTCTGAATGTGTGTGAACTTGGTCTTAACTGCTGACATAGTTGTCGATTGAGTGATGAGCATTGTTGTTACCATGGGTCTACTTGCCATTTAAAAATGTCTTCAAAATGGACAGAAGACATGAACAGACACTTGTCCAAAGAGGACATCCAGATGGCCAACAGGCACATGAAACGATGCTCAGCGTCACTCATCATCAAGGAAATACAAAGCAAAACCACACTGAGATACCACTTCACGCCAGTCAGAGTGGCTAAAATGAACAAATCAGGAGACTATAGATGCTGGTGAGGATGTGGAGAGACGGGCTCCCTCTTACGCTGTTGGTGGGAATGTAAACTGGTGCAGCCGCTCTGGAAAACAGTGTGGAGGTTCCTCAAAAAATTAACAATAGAACTCCCCTATGACCCAGCAATAGCACTGCTAGGAATTGACCCAAGGGATACAGGAGTGCTGATGCATAGGGCACATGTACCTCAATGTTCATAGCAGCACTTTCAATAATAGTCAAATCATGGAAAGAGCCTAAATGTCCGTCAACTGACGAATGGATCAAGAAGATGTGGTTTATATATATATGATGGAATACTGCATGGCAGTGAGAAAGAATGAAATCTGGCCATTTGTAGCAATGTGGATGGAACTTGAGGGTATTTTGCTAAGTGAAATAAGTTAGGCAGAGAAGGACAGAAAACATATGTTTTCTCTCATATGTGGAACAGGAGAAACTGAACAGAGGACCATGGGGGAGGGGAAGGGGAAAAAATAGTTAAGGAGAGGGAGGGAGGCAAAACACAAGAGACTCTTAAATACTGAGAACAAACTGAGGGTTGATGGGGGTGGGGGAGAGGGGAAAATGGGTGATGGGCATGGAGGACGGCACTTGTTGGGATGAGCAGTGGGTGCTGTATGGAAACCAACTTGACAATAAACTATATTTAAAAAAAATGTCTTCAAAACAATCGTATCATAATTTGGCATCAGAACGCAAAGTTGCTAGGCCCGTGGAAAGGCTTGGACACAACAGCAGGTGTACATTCCTTAGTATTGGGGCAAATATCTGCCATTGGAGCGATGACTAATACCGTATCTTCTTGAAGAACAACAAATAAGTGCGTTATAGGACTTGAGGAAGGAAGATGGACTCAACTGATGCTGGGTTTAGTTTTGTGACCAAGATATGCAAGAAAGGTTTTGATTTGGGGCCTTCACACTTGCTCTTCTTCCTGTCCAGATTGCTCCCTTCCCAGGTCGCTGCATAGCTCGCTTCCATGTTTCCTCCAGATCTGAATTCCTAGGTCCCCTTCTCAGCGGGGTCTTCCCTGACCTCACCATCTCAGATTGTAGTGCATCCTCTTCCTGTTCAGACCCTTCTCTACACGAGTCTTCCTCTGGTCTCTTCTTATGATTGGATATAGGAAATATTTTGTTTTTCTTGTTTACTATCTGTCCCCCACTAGGATTTTTGTGGTTCACTGCTTTATCTCTGGCACTGAGGTCAGTGCCTGGTACGGAGAAGCCAGTACCCTCCAAGATAGGGGCACTCGAGTTTCTTCCATGCCGTCTGAGACAGTTGGCCTTGGGAGGCTCATGTTCTGAGTATCAGAGACAACTTGTCGTAATGTTGTAAGTGATGTCGCTTCTGCCTAACAAATACTGATAGCTTCCCAGGTGCTCCTGGGAAGGCTCCTTCCTGCCCTGCATCCTGTGGCTTCTATATTGATTAGAACTGAGACTTCAAGCCCAGCCAAGCCAGGGTGTAATTAGTCCTTCTGAACCCTGTGTGCATGGGCATGTTTGCAGATACTGGGACCACGTGGGAAGGGACAGGATGGCCCTGTTCTCTACTTCCAGGACAGAGAACTGGAGTTTTACTGAGACGTGGCAGATTTGGTTTTCAGGCCGAAGACTGTATTGACTTATTTATTTATTTATTTTTTTAGTGTTTATTTTTGAGACAGACAGATTGCGAGTGGGGGAGGGGCAGAGAGAGAAAGAGACACACAGAATCTGACAGGCTTGTCAGCACAGAGCCTGATGCGGGGCTCGAACCCACAAACGGCGAGATTGTGGCCTGAGCTGAGGTCGACACTTAACCGACTGAGCCACCCAAGTGCCCCTTGACTCTTTTTTTTTTTTTTTTTTTTAAAGTTTATTTTTTTATTTTGAGAGTGAGAGAGAGAAAGAGCGAGAGAGAGGATCCCAAGGAGGCTCCGCACTGTCAGCACAGAGCCTGACCTGGGGCTGGGGCTTGAACCCACGAACCGTGAGCTCATGACGTGAGCCGAAATCAAGAGTCAGAAGCTTAACCCGCGGAGCCACGCAGGAGTCCCAGGACTGTGCTCTTACCTGTGGAAGGCGGCTGTGGGCTTGAGGGCTGTAGTGGCTTTGCCTCCCTGGGACACAGGTGGGTGTGTCGTCTTCCTTCTCTGGGTGAATTAGAGCCATTGCTGAGACTCTGTCTGTCCCCGGCTTATTGATTGAGTCCCTCTGCTTCCCTTGTCTGCCTTCCCAGGGCTTCTGAGGATGAGAGGGTCTTTTCATTAATAAAATGAGCCTCTTGCGCACACAGGCAGCGGGTGGGGAGCGGTGGATCCTCTCCTACTTAAATCCTTGTTGAAGGATTTAAGGCAAATGAAGGCAGTTCTGAAAGAGCGCGGGCAGGCTCTGCTGGCAATGTCACAGACGGAACAGTGACGCCGCAGAGAGTGTCTGCAACCTCGCAGAGACATTTTCTGGCTTCTCCTTTGGAGGAGGGAGGGTGGGCCCATCGATCCCCTAGTTCTGCCCCCGACCCCGCACGCCTTCCTACCTCTCCGGGCAAATGCTAGAGTAACGCTGGAGTCTCTAGCCGGGACCTCTGAGTTCCCGGGAGGGAGGTACCCTCAGAAGCTCAATAATCCATACACCCACCCTCAATAATCAATACTCAAACACACCAGAGGGAAAGTGGCCCTGAAGGTCAGGTGGTGGTGGCTGAGAGAGCTGTGGGTTTTGTGGAGGAAGTTGAGGCCCTATTTGGCTCATTGGACAAGAAAGGTAGAATAGATTCCCTGGTTGGGGGGGGGGTGGTAGTTAGGGACGTTGGTGTTTTTTTTTTTTTTTTTTTTGGTAGGGAGGATTTTTATTTTTTAAGAGGCTGTTTCTCTTTTTGTTTTTTTCTTTATGTTTTTTAAAAGTTTATTTATTTTGAGAAGGGAGGAAAGGGCAGAGAGAGAGGGAGAGAGCGAGAATCCGAGCAGGTTCCGCACTGCCAACACAGAGTCCGGCGTGGGGCTCCAACCCACGAAAACCAACTGTGAGCTCATGACCTGAGCGGAAGTCAGACGTCCAACCGACTGAGCCACCCAGGCCCCCCGCCCCTAAGGGGGTGTTTCTGAGCTCAAAAACACCAGACAGGCTGCAAGGTGTGATCCTTGAAACATTGGAGCTGAGACCGGGAGGGACGATTATTCTGTTTGAGGCTCATAGAAATCCTGTAACCTACATAACAATAGGCGTATGGCCTTGACCCAGAAAATTAAGAGCCAGAGGGGGGCACTGGTGGCCGTGGGGCATGTGCAGTAGCTGGCCAGCATGCGATTTCCATTCAGGGCTTCCTTCTTGAGTTACGAGGGGGCGGATCGAGAGCCGTTGGAGTCGGGGCTCGGCTTTATTCCATACTTTGCCAACACTGCGGATGAAGACACGGAAACGTGTGTGGCTCTTTGCTTTGGGTCGCGTTGGAAGGACAAGGCTGCCATGAGGAAATTCAAATAGTACAGCAGCTGAATAGCATTGAAACCCAAGGCACGGCCCACGGCGGTGGGGATCGGAGGCCAGTGACACAGGCTGGCGGCTTGCACAGTTTCTAGCGTGCCTGCCGGCCTAAAAGTAGTTTGAAAACTATGAATTCCATTTATATGCCTTGAGGTATATTTATTCCCTTTATGCCTTGAGGTTGACTTTCGAATTTTTCTTTGTAAGTTTAAGTGGTTGCAAAGACTATTACTTTTGGCGTATTCTGACTATTCATGTTTTATAGTAGAAATTTTACATGTTTAAAAAGATTGTATCCAGTGGAATGTAAACACCACAACAAGTTGATACCCACCATTATTCATTTAGGAATGGGTGGAAAAAATTCTATAAATGTCACACTGGCCTCCTTTTCTCCTTGAGTTTACAATTTCTTTTTTTTTTTAATTTCCACAGAGAATTTTATTCTGATTACATATATTTTTATGCTTTAAGAACTTTATGGACCTTTTTATCACGGTTCTCTATAAGCAAACATATATACATTGAAGCTCAGACAAGGCTTCCTGGCCACCTAAGGCTTTTGGGGCTTAAAGTCTTCTAGATTGAATTTGCAATTTAACTATTATTAATATAATCGGTCCACATAACAGAAAGTCTTATAAAATATGAGAAGTAATTACTGAGCATAAAAAGTAACATTTTATTGGACTGCGTCTCTTAATAAGATGGATAGGGCTTTTTAAAAAAGGCTGTTCAAAAGGAGGAAATGACTTATTACCATAATGATGGCGGATTCAGCATTAATTCTGTTCTTAGTTTTCATTTTTTTTTTTTTATAGACGTAAGTTCTGAGAACCCTTGTTCGCACATGAATACATTGATGGAAATAAGAGAGGTTTGTTACAGCAGTGTCACTCAATTATTTAAACCCTTGAGTTATGTGCCAAAAAATCACGCGGCGGTTTGTCAGGAAATTTATTTTTAACGATCTGTGAGCTGACAACCCGGTTAGGTCCTGCTGTAATATTGTTGCAAGCAAAGAATCGGAAGCCGCTGGACTCATGGGGGGCTCTGAACCTGACATTAGGGACCTTCACTTTCTCAACACTTACTTCCTTTTCTGATGATCCCTCTTGTGGTGCCCCCGGAGTGCTGGGATGTGGGGATGATATACCTCTGCAGGACGTTCAGGATGACAGGAGGCGGGCTTCCCTTCTGTAGAGTGGGAGGGGGCAATTGTGGAACAGGGGGAGGGGTTGGGGGGAGAGCCGGTGGGGGGGCAGGGGGAGGATGAGCAAGGCGCTGGGAGATGCCTGGGTACCAAGAATGTGCTCAGATGGGATTTAGAGAGAGCACAGATGAACTTGGAGAACCTGAAAGTTGATTTCTTTGAAACCCTCTGTGAGGCCGATCGCAGAGCTTCTTGAGGTGCTCACACTCTAGTGTGGTAGCTGACACAGACAACGTGAGTTCGGGGTGGGGCAGATCACAGGCAGAGGGGGGCTCCGGGTAGGTTGGCTGAGTGGCTGAGGTCGCTGGGCTTCACAGAGACGCATGAGAAAGGGATGCAGTTCAGACAGAGGGAGGGGGGAAGATGTAATGAACCAGTTAAAAACCTGGGTTTTGGAGTTAGTACTCACTTCCAATCTTGGGCCTGTTCAGTGGGTGCAGAATCTTGGGAGTTCTTCACCTACATCAGCCTCTGTCTCTCATGTGCAATGTGGGGATAATACTAGCCCTTGGAACCTTTCACTCCTGGCAGGGCCCCCCCTTCTTGAAAAGAGGAAGTGTCTATAGGTTGGGGGTGCAGTCAGCTGGGGAAGCTGAATGGCAGCCCGGTGAGGGACGGAGCGCTTGTTTGCCATTGATCCGTTCTTCCTATTCCCACTCCTGCTCCAGAGCAAATTACGGTCCTTGGCAGAAAATGAAACTTACTTCAAATTTGTTCTTCCCACAGTCGTTTGGATAAACTGTTGCTTTACAAGTGTTTTGTTTTCTTTCCGTTTCAGTTGCTGAGTGGGTGGATTTGTCAAGCTAGGAGGATCGGAGCATATTTTATGTAATAATTTATTACCTTAATTTATAACTTCGATATTGAGACTTCCGGTGTGTGTACCTCCCTTTGGACTCTTGCCTCAGATGTTGCCGGCCGGCCGTTAGGGTCAGAGCTATTTTTGATGCAATAGATATCTTCTTAAGGAAGTAAAGGAGGTGGGCAGGTTCTCTTAAAATAGGTCATTCCCAAATGGTGGCCGATAGGTCTCGATGGTGGCCGATCATTTACCACAGTTCCAGGAAGAGTGGGCCAGACCTGTTGGGGTCTCAACCTTGAGCCCACACAGGAGCCACCTGGGCAGCTTTATAGAACACTGATGACTGGGTCCCAACGAACAGGTGCTGAGTCATGGGTCTGGGGTGAGGCCAGGGCACCCCGATGTTTAGGAGCTGTTCAGGTTATTACAATATGTAGTCAGGGCTGAGAACCAATGGGGGTAGAGGAAGCCTCAGTTTCAGACAAGCAGAGTACAGGTTTGCTTCTTTTGGGTGGGTTGTGTGATGCCTGGTGAGAAAAACAGGGCTAATCGATTCTCTTAGAACTTGGACTTTCTGACCACTGCAATTGCCTTTAGACCATTGCTGACTAGCGGTGCTGCCAGGTGTTACTAGAGCCCTCTGTCCTTTAGTTTGACCCGTTGGATGATGGACATAATAATGCTTTCTTTCAGAATTTTCCTGGGGATTAATACATTTGTGAAATGTTTAGAACAGTTGCTGGCGTTGACAAAGAACTACGGAGGTGCTTTATAAATCTAATTTGTCCCGAAGGCACTCAACATGAGTCATTTCTTTTGTGGACAGCCTGTCTGTGATCGAGCCCCGGGGCCCTGATTCATGGGCCCCAGCTCCTTTGCAAATGTCTTCAGCAAAGGTGCACAGAGTGGCTTGATTTGTTTCTGGACATTTATCCACAAGAAACAAACACGCGCCACAGCTCAGCCTATACCATCTCAGTGATGGTGAACGTGAGGGAGCACTAGGGAGCAGAACAGCACATCATTAGCCGGGTAGGCAGTGCTGTGGAGTTTAACGTTGGCTTTTAGAGAGCTTTTATTTTCCTTGTCTAGTGGCCAACCTAGTTTAAATGACTACTTTTTGAGTCTGTTGTTTTGGGTGGTGGTGATGGGGTCGAAAGAGCCAGAATAACACAGAGAACGTCGGTGTCCACACGAGGGATGCTGTGTCTCCTGACCTACCCGGGCGCCGGCCTCATGTCTGAGGTCATGTTCTCAGGTGGGCCCTGAGCTAGGTGAAATGCCCTACTGTCACCACCTTGACATTCTCAGCAGTGTTGTCTTTTTTTGTTTGTTTATTTTTATTTATCTTGAGAGAGAGAAAGAGTGAGTTGGGGGGACAGAGGGAGAGGGGGAGAGAGAGAATTCCGAGCAGGATTCACATGGTCAGCGCAGAGCCTGTCTTGGGGCTCGATCCCATCAACCATTGCGATCATGACCTGAGCCGAAATCGAGAGTCGGATGCCTGAGTCCACCTGGGCGCCCCTCTTATTTTGCCTTTGAACTTGTGTTTTGTAAGTGAAGTGTGACAGGACAGACACTCAGTGTCTGGAGGAGACACGTGCAACGTGTGTATCCGTGCGGTTCCTGTCTGCCTCATTTGCACACAGGTTTCACGATGCCCGTGAGCGCGGGATTCCAGTGGACACGCCGCACACGGGACTCAGCAGGACTCGAAGGGGGACAAGAAAAGCCCCTTACGTCTACGGCTGACTCAGTGGGGACACTGATAGCCTTGAGAGGCTAATTCGTCTTTTTGAACCAGAGGCTGCGTTGGAGGCAGGAAGAAGGCAGTGTTGTTCTAAGAAACTCAAGTGACCATGGGACTCTGTCGTATCTTTTTTCACGTCCCTGTGTGAGCCAACCATTTATGCTGAAAATGATGTGCTGGAAGGAGCCAGAAGGGCAGGGGCACCCCAGAGCTCCTTTTTCTTGCCGTCCTCCTTACTCGTCAGTAGCCGAAGGTGGGCAGTGCTGATGGAACGTGTACGTATCTAATGCTAATGACCGTTAAGCTAGTTTTGTGTGGCGTTTCTACTGCTCTGGTAGGAATCAAATGCATGTGTACATGCGAGCTACAACATACAGATTGTGTCATTTTGGTAATTCCGCAGAGGAGTTAAATTGCCTTTAAGCTGGCATTGCATAGGGGCGCCTGTGTGGCTCCGTCGGTGAAGCGTCCGACTTCGGCTCAAGTCATGATCTTGCGGTTCGTGGGTTCGAGCCCCGCGTGGGGCTCTGTGCTGACAGCTCGGAGCCTGGAGCCTGCTCCGGATTCTGTGTCTCCCTCTCTCTCTGCCCCTCCCCTGCTCACGCTCTTGCTCTCTTTCAAAAATAAACAGTAAAAAAAAAAATTTAAACTGGCATTGCATAAAGATCAGCAGTGAAATTCATGCTTCCAATTTAAAATTCAGGTTTTCTTCGGGAGGGATGTGACACAGCAAATAAAGACACCATGATCAGTTGAGAGACTGGAGAATAAAGGGGAAGCTTTATACTCTAATCCCTTCATATTTAGTTCTTACATATTTAGTCTCTGGCATTACCCCCCCCCCCAACACCTTTTGAACAAGACACCTCCCGTTTTCATCCTGCACTGGCCCCTGCAGATTAGGTAGCTAGAAAATGTCATTCGGGGGCGGGGGTGCTGTCATCCTGCACTGCTTCGAAATTGTCAAGTTTCTCTTAAGCAGTTGTGCAAAGAGAGTTTTCAGTTTCTTATGTAACATCTGCTTTCTCAGCATCCGTTTATTTTTCAAAATTCTTTTGGCAGTCCTCCCTCCCTGCGTCCACCACGTGCTTGGGTAGGGCCATGCCTGCGGCTGGGGTCGGGGCAGGACCAGGAGTGAGGTCAGTCACCAGCTCCTCATCTCTTGGCCTTAGCGATCGATCGGTTCAGGGATGGGCATGTGACCCGAATCAGAGCCAATGGAATGCAAGGGGCCTCAGGAATTCCGCCTGAGAAAGAGACTGTCATTCACATTTGAACCTGGAAGCAAGTTCCAGGGCTGCTGCTGTCTTGCCACCATGTGCAGCCTGAGAAAGAAGCCAATTTAGCTTCTTGGAGAGAAACCAAGGTTTTGTGACAATGTCTGAATTATTATCAAATTGAATCTAAAGCCACACCTATCCTTTTTTTTCCCACAAGCAGTAAAATCTGTGTCTTAGCTAGTTTTTAAAAAATTTTTTTCAAGTTTGTTTATTTTGAGAAAGAGAGAATGTAAGTGAGCAGGGGAGGGGCAGAGAGAGAGGGAGAGAGAGAAGCCCAAACAGGCTCCATGCTCACTGTGGAGCCCGATGTGGGGCTCGACCACATGACCGTGAGATCATAACCTGAGCCGAAAATCCAGAATTGGATGCTTAACTGACTGAGCCACCCAGGTGCCCCTTAGCTAGTTTTTTTTCTTATCACTTGTAACCAAAAAGAATCTGGATAAATAATGTGTTAGATTATGGCGTTAATGTTCTCCTTGAATTTCTGTAGCTTGTGCAAATAAGACGGTAATGGAGATGTAGCAGGGTAAGTTTTTTTTTTTTGAGATACTAAATTTGTAATTATTTTTCCTCTTTGTTTTTCCCATTCAGGTAGGGAGAAGGTTTTAGGTTTTCTTTATTTGGGGGAGGTCTCTGGTACTGCGGGAAGTAGGCATTGTATGAAGAACCCTTTGCTTTCCCAATTTCTTTTCTTTTTTTTTCTTTCTTTTCTTTCCTTTCTGTCCTTTCTTTCCTTTCTTCCTTTCTAAGTTAGCCCACAAACTGGCCTTCAAAGGGCCCATGTTGGCCTGAAAGGCATTTTTAGGGGAACCCTATAGCATTTTAAAGATTGGACAATTTCACCTAAGCATCTGGATTTGTGAGATCTCCAGGGAACTTACGATCTGTCAAATCTGGTCCCAAAATTCCCGGATGGTAGCTTTGGGCTGGTGCCGACGAGCGGCTCCCTTCTCTCGATGGATCACCTGGTCTTCATTTTGCCACAAGCCCCCCTTTGCCTCATACCCTGATGATTTCACTCATTTATGTGCTCTCCTGGGCCCTGAAGCCATTTGACTTGTGGTTCCTGGCCGAAGCCCACCGGGGAAGAATGAATTGGAGGAGAGTAGGGATGCTGATGGGAGAAGTTTTAAAAGACATGGAAAGATTTCCGCAGGTTTAAGAAGAAATTTCATAGGAAGCCTTTGTTCTCAGTGGGATCCTGAGTAGGATCCTGAGCCTTGCCCTTTGGAAGCACCCCGAAGGTCTTAGAGAGGATGGCCACCTTTACTCCAGGGGGAGTACATCCTAGGCAGGGGCACTGGGCAGCCCAGATGATGCCTGGCACTGCACTTGGTGTGGAAGAGGCAGAGCGAGTGAAGCTGAAGGCAGGAACTATCTCTCTGCAGCTACTGTGGACAGACAGCCAGGCTCTGGGCAGCTTACCAGTTGGTACATCTCTGCAGCTACTGTGGACAGACAGCCAGGCTCTGGGCAGCTTACCAGTTGGTACATGGTCCTAAAGGAGCATTTGGCGGTGGTTAATGGTTGTGATTTTAGCAAAACACTAGGAATGCTAATCAGGGCTGAATTTTATAGCCACCCAGCAGAATGAGGGCTTGGGCTCAAAAATCAGTTGATGGCAAATAAAGAGACCCGACGCGTTCTGCATATCTGAGTTTTTGGAAGGCAAGCGTCACCATGGAAATGAAGATGACCCCTTTTGGACTCAAGCTTGAGATTCAGACGGACTTGTGTTGAGATCTCAGTTCTTCCAGTAACAGGCTCTCTAGTGTGGGCTCGTTTCTAGTCTTTCTGTGACCAGACTCCTCCTTGGTGATCTGGAACTTGTAACACCTGGTTTGTGGGAATCCTGATGGTTAACTGACCCAATGAAGCCGAACGCACTTAGCACAGGGCCCAGCACACGGACACTCCATAAACAGGACCACTTTCCTCCTAGTCCTGACGCATGCATGTATTTTTATGTTTTTAGATTTTAAAAATAAAAATTGTTTATGTTTAAAGAAGTATATGTGGTGTTTTGATGGACGTAGACAGTAAAACAATGACTGTAGTTAAGGTCATACATAGCCATCACCTCACATAGCTACCTCTTTTTTTTTTTTTTTTTGGTTCTGAAGACACATAAGATCTACTCCCAGCAGATTTCAAGGATACGATACAGTATTACTGCCTGTAGTTGCCATGCTATGTGTTGGATCTCTAGAACTTCTTCTTTCTATGTTAAGTGAAACTTTGTGCCCTTTGAGTAACAGCTCCTCATTTTCCCCCAAACCCCAGCCCCTCGCTGCCCCCATCCTGCTCGCTATCTCCATGAGTTTGGCTATTTTAGATTCCATGGATCAGTGTGATCATACAGAATTTGTCTTTCTGTGGCTGCTTTAGTTCACTTAGCGTAATGCCCTCAACGTCCATCCATGTTGTTGCCAATGGCTGTGAATAATACTCCATTGTCAAGTACACGTCTTTGTGAAGCAGTGATCTCAGTTACATTTTTTTACGCTTTGCATTTTGTCATTTCATGTATGAATTTTCCAGTGTTGTAGTGTTCATAATTGTTGGAGTAAACATTGGCATCATCCTTCTCAGAACGGAAAGAATAATAACTAAAACGATCCAATTAGTCCTCAGTCATAAGCAAGTGCTAGTCACTTTGAATATTTCATTTTGATCTTCTTTAAAATACTATTGGTTTGTTTTCATTGCATTTACTTTTGGGATTACTGTCTTTTATGGCATTTAGAGGGCACACTTTTCTATCCCTGCCTCTTCTTCCCTTGGCAGGCAACAGCATCTAGCTAGACTTTATTTATTTTTAATTTTTTAAAACATTTATTCATTTTTGAGAGAGAGATAGAGTACGAGGGCAGAGAGAGAGGGAGACACAGAATCCAATGCAGGCTCCAGGCTCTGAGCTGTCCGCATAGAGCCTGACATGGGGCTCGAACTCACGAACCACGAGATCATGACCTGAGCTGAAGTCAGACGCTTAACCGACTGAGCCACCCAGGCGCCCCTAGCTAGACTTTAGTAGCAGTGCTTGTTCTTATTATGTTTATTTTTGGATTTACTGTCTTCTCAGGATTTATATGGGCAGGCATTTCCATGACTCACCACTGTCTGGTCTCCTCCTGGACACACAGGAGGATTGTGTTCCACTGTTGTCTTAAAGTCAGGCATGGTCATATGACCTGCTCTGGCCAATGAAATGTGAGCAGAAGGCACACTCGACACTTAGATGGGAAAGCATTCGGTAGCGGGTGCTCAGCCCTCCAGCCGGGGACTGTAGCATCACATATTAATTTGGCGGGTGTTAGGTGGACGCAGCCTGGAAGTTCTGGGTCTACAGAGGACTGCCGTACTGGAGAGGGTGGCCTGGATAGTGGTAAACTTTGGTCAGCCATGAAATGAATTTCTAATGTGTCACGATGCTAAGAATTTGGAATTGCTTGTTTCTGCCGCAAAACTCAGCCTATCCTGACCAATACAGCAGGTGGCGCTGGTTTTGCAGTTTTGGGAATGGATATCCGTTTTCCATTAAAAAAAAATTTCACTTTAAAAAGATGCACTCTTAAAAATGTTGACTCAATTTTAAGACAGGCTGTGAATTGATCTGGCCATCACCACGAAGATGATACAAATAGAACTAAAATTTGGGAAAGGCAGGTTTGATGCAAAATAGCAGAAAGTACGGAACACCCAAAGAAATCTTGGCTTTAGGGGAGGCGGTGTTGTCTTCATCTTGTTTCTGTATATCGTGCTTAAGCTGGGTGTCGGTTTTGGGGAGGCTGTTGGGAAAAGCAGTGACAGGGGAGGAAAGTGGCTGAGTGCAGTTAAAGGTTTGAGGAAGGAGTAGAAGCTTCTGGTGAAGTCTGATGGGATGGGATTTTACTGAAAATACTGAGAAGGGTTAGATGGGTGAGCATAGATATAAAAAGGACTCTCTTGGCAAATGTTTCCAGCCAGACGTCCACTGGGTTTTTCTACTATCCTTGTAAAACTGTGCTTGATGTAGTTTGTTACCTACACTTGGATGCAGGAGAACGCCATTCTTCAAAATGGCAGCCTCAGCATCTCAGAATCCAGGAAGGGCCTTATGTGCCTGGCTGTTGGGACCGAGCCCAGCCGTGGTGACAAAGGTAAACCTGTTTAATCAGAGAGCAAGGATTTATCCAAACATTCAGGATGTGGGCAGCGTGGGACGATAGTCAACAAAATGACCCGTGAGGGTTTCTGCTCTTCTCCTCCCCCTCACCCAGTTATGTTTTGGGTGATTCATTCCTGCTTGCGCAAGTTTTAGCCAAGCTGCCTTAGGTGATTTTTACATAATATTGATAAAACCTTCCTGTAATTGTGACTCATGGTCATACTTCTACTCAGAATCCCGTTAAAGCTGAGCATTTCAGGGAGAAAAATGTGTGAGCGATGTAGAAGGCTTTCAGAGGATTCAGCTCAGGGAGACAGGACAGTCAAGGCCATTATTTGTTGCAAATGCCCTTAGTCACTGAAACCCCAGTGACAGAGATGCTGATTATATTTCTTTTATATTTTCTCCCTTTTTTTTTTTTGGTATGAAAAAGCAGGAACATATGCATGTCTGTGAAAATATTCAAATACTACCCAAATACATAAAGCAGAAAGAACAGCTTTTCTTGTCTCTCTCACTCTGCAGAGATGATGACTCTCAACTCTTTAGTGTGTGTCCTTTTACGCCTTTCTCTACGAACACATACAATTTTTATTTGCTTAGCTGATAACAGCTATGTTTTCCCTAAAGTAACACATAGTCAATATGGAAAATGCCCCAGAAGCATTAAAAAAAACCCCCACCTATCTCCAACTTTTTCTCTTCTTCAGCTTTTTCACATATGTATTTACATTTCAAGTAGGATCATAAAATGGCTCTGTGGACTGTAACACATTTATTACCGTTTTTCAGATAAAGCCATTTGGGCTTACCTCACCCAAGGTCACGCAGGCTGCAGGTGACCCAGCTGGGATTTGAACCCAGGTTTGTCTGATTTCAAAGTCCATAGCCTTGATAACCATGCCATATGATTACCTTTCTTCTTCTTCTTTTAATGTTTCTTCATTTTAGAGAGAGAGCGAGCATGTGTGCAAGCTGGGGAGGGGCAGAGAGAGAGAGAGGGAGACAGAGGATCCAAAGCAGGCTCCATGTTGTCAGCAGAGAGGCTGATGCGGGGCTCAAACCCAGAGACCGCGAGATCGTGACCGGAGCCAAAGTTGGCTGCTTACCCGACTGAGTCACCCAGGCACCTCATATTATTACCTTTTTTATGTCACCAAACAGACCCACCCATTTAAAAAATCTGCAGTGGGTGGGATGCCTGGGGTGGGGCTCAGTCGGGTAAGCTTCCAGCTTCGGCTCTGGTCATGATCTCGTGGGTTCGTGAGTTCATGTCTATGCTGACAGCCAAGAGCCTGGAGCCTGCTTCGGATTCTGTGTTTGCCTCTCTCCCTGTCTCTCTCCCGCTCTGTCCGTCTCTCTCTCAAAAAAAAAAAAAAAACATTAAATTTTTTTTTTAAAATCTGCAGTGGTACAAGAAATGCAAATCAAACCCACAATGAGCTATCACCTTAAGCCCATTATAGTGCACGGCTATTATATGAGCATTTCAGGGAGAAAAATGAGCGACGTGGAAGGCTTTCAGAGAATTCAGTTACGGGAGACAGGACAGTCCAGGCCATTATAAAAAAAGTTTTGGCAAAGATGGGGACAAAAGGGAATCCTTGAGGCACTGTTGGTGGGCATGTAAATTGGTTTAGTCATTGTGGAAAACAGTATGGAGGTTCCTGAAAAAAATCAAAACTAGAGCTACAGTATGATCCGGCAACCCTACTTCAGGGTATTTATCCAAAGGAATTGAAGTCACAATCTTGAAGAGATACCTGAGCTCCCACGTTCACTGCAGCCTTACTCACAGTAGCGAAGGTACGGAAACAATCTAAATGCCTATGGATAATGGGTTACCGTTCAGCCTGGAAAAAGAAGGAAGTCCTGCCATTTGCAATAATACGGATGGGCCCGGAGGACATCATGCTAAGTGAACTAAGCCCAACACAGAAAGGCAAATACTGTATCATCTCATTTGTATGTGGACTCTAAAATAGTCAAACCCATAGAAGCAGAGAGTAGAGTGGTGTTTGCCAGGGGCTGAGGGGAGAGGGGAATAGAGATGATGGTGGAAAGGTACAAAGTACCAGTTGTGCAGGATGAATGAGTCCCGGGGATCTAACATACAGTGTGGTGGCTACAGCTACCAGTGTGCGGTGTGTACTTGAACTTGCTGGAGGGTAGCTCGGATGGTCAGGGTTCCTAGCATCCACATGCCCACCCCCGACCCTCCCCCCACACTAACAATGATAAAGGGGATGAGAGGGCACTGGGGGGATGATGGATATGCTTCTGGCCTTGAGGGTGGTGATAGTTTCATGAGCGTATACTCATCCCCAAGCGCATGGCTTTATATACATGAAATATATGCACCTTTTCACATGTCCGTCATACCTCAGAAAGCGGTTTAAAAGATAAAATCTCACTTGTCAGGGTGCCTGGGTGGCTCAGTCAGTTAAATGTCTGACCCTTGATTTCGGTTCAGGTCATGATCGCACATTTCATGGGTTCAAGTCACGCGTTGACAATGTGGAGCCTGTTTGGGATTCATTCATTCTCTCTCTCTCTCTCTCTCTCTCTCTCTCTGTCTTCCCCCTCCCCACATGTGCTCTCTCTCTCTCAAAATAATTAAATAAACTTAAAAAAATATATTAAAAACCCCCAGTCGTCGATAGTTTTTAGATGAACCGAAAGGCAAACATTTGGTAGCCTCCGTTTCTGTACTTTGAAGAGTTACCGTGTTTGGTTGCCGCATGTTCAAGGTAAGACGTCCTCCTGGCTGCCCCAGATTTCCTGCGGAGCCTGGCGTCCGCCTGTCCCTTGGGCAGGCCGCGGTGACAGCCAGCACTGTGACGTTCGCGTTGGGGAGCATGGTTAGTGACCACGTGATCCTCACTGTGTTTGCTCTCCACGTGCTCTGTGTTCCTCCCTCACCCTTCAGTCCCTCTTCCCCAGCCTCTGCTGACCGAGGGTTATTGGTGATCCCGCATGGTGACACCCTGAGCGATGTGGTCACTGGCTGCTGCGGCCCCTGGGGACAGCCTGGACCAGGTCATGTCGTCCCTCTCCACTTTGGTCCAGTCGTGGTGGCTTTATAATTTAATGTCCCAGCTGGGACGCCTATTTGACTTGATTTAATTAAATCATTCATTTTGGGGGGAACGTGTATTTTGAACCCCACAACAGCTGTCTTGGATTATTTTAATCTGGTCGGTCACCTAATGCTTTCCCCGTCTCAGTCTGGTCCACTGACCGGGTCGTGGCCTCTACAGCTTTCCCTCCTCACGGGATTTAGTCTGCGACCCCCCGCAGCGGTGCGTTTTCCTGCCCCACGACGCTCCCCTGATCTGGAACACTGCTTCGGCCGTTGTCTTTCAGGCGTTGATTTTTGGCACGTGAGTTGGTCCCCCTTCCACGAAATGGTCACCTTTTTGGGTTCGTTGGGATTTCCTCACGGCTAGATTCAGGGTTTGCATTCCTTGTTGGGTCTCCCCACTAGGGATGTCATGGCCTTCTCATGGTGTCCGTCTGCAGGCCCATGATGTCCAGCTGGCCTCCCTAGCTGGAGACGCTAATTCTGTCCCCCAGCCTGGATGCTGCCTGACCCTCCACTGGATAGGAACTGTGTCTCCCTGTATCTAAGTGTGGGTGGAGACAACTTGAAGGTCACACAAGTACCGCTTCCTCAGCCACGTTCCCCCCCAGATGTATATGCCATCAGTGAACGATTTTTACCAGAACTACTTATTTCTTCGAAGGTTGCATGATGGTTTACAAATCTGCCACTTGCTCCACATTTACCGGTTGGCAGTTAACATTCTACCGTAAACAGAATATTTATTTACTTATGTATCTCTGTTTCCTTTCAGTGTGGACTCCTGGATTTCCAACTTTCCCAATGGCTTATAATTCCTTTGTCTCCTTAATCATTTAAGTGCCCACTTGTCCCCGATCTGGCCAGTGGGAATTCCTTCTTTTGACGCACTTCCCTTCTTTTCTGGCTTAGCAAGATGTTTCCAGGTCTATCTTGTACCTTCCCTGCTCTAGCCCTGAAATCAGCCACTTGTCTGACGACCTCTGGTTCCTTTTTGTGGGGAATGGTGTTAGAGGCCAAGATTTGGGCTGGAGATGTGCGCATTGCTTCTGGGCTGTCTTTGCTTCCAGGCCCTGTCAGCATGCACGCGCGCGCGCGCACACACACACACACGCTTTAGAAATCGTGAGTTCTTATCCATACCTCCAATTCCACAGCACCTTCACATAGTTCTTCCTTGCCTTCCTCGTTCTGTATTTACGTCTCAAATTGGGACATTTTTCAGAGTGAAATGTGGTGGTATTAATATTTATACTCATACAGGAGGCAAAAATAGATAATCCCAGAGAAAGTGGGATGTATGGTCCCTTAGTTCACTGATTCAAGCCCTGTCACAACCATTAACATGTCCTGTAACCTTATTGAAGCCCCTCAGATATTCCCCAGTTTCCTTTCCTTTAAAATAGGAGTAGTGTTGGGGAGCTTGGGTGGCTCAGTCCGTGAAGTGTCTGACTTTGGCTTTGGCTCCGGTCATGATCTCATGATTTGTGGGTTCGAGCCCCACGTCGGGCTCTATGCTGACAGCTCAGAGCCTGGAGCCTGCTTCAGATTCTGTGTCTCCCTCTCTGTCCTCCCACCCCTGCTCGCGCTCTCGCGCTCTCTCGCTCTCTCTGTCTCTCTGTCTCTCTCTCTCTCTCTCTCTCTCTCAAAAATAAATAAACATTAAAAAAATTAGGAGTAGTGTCTAACTCTGTGATTCATTTTGGGGGGTCAGGCAAGAGAAATGCAAATGGCCCCTTTATTATATTTTTTAAAATATTTGCTTGAGAGAGAGAGAGAGAGAATGAGAATGAGAATATCTGAAGCAGGCTCTGAGCTGTCAGCACCAACCCAAATTCGGGGTCAAACTCACGCACTGTGAGATCATGACCGGAGCCTAAGTCAGATGCTTAACCGACGGAGCCACCCAGGTGCCCCACAAACGGCCCCTTTAAAACTTACCATTTGCAGAAGTACACGTGGGCATTAGGAGTTCTCATCCTCTGTGTCCTGGACCACTCTTCCCGCTGCCCACATGCTCTCTCTGCTGCTGCGCTTGTTCCTCCTGTGGTCCGTTCTCCCAGAGGTTCCTAATGGAACCCTCTGTGGCTTCCCCTTGTGAGGAGACTGTCAGCTGAGGCACCTCCACCAGCCACACGGCCCTGCACAGTCTGGCCTCTGCCTGTCCTCTGCCTGTCCTCCAGGCCCGCCTCTCTGCACACGTCCCCTTCCCCCAGTGCTCCAGCCCCGCTGACCTCTCCCTTCCACGCCCAAGGCCCTTCTCACCTCAGCGTCTTGGCACGGCTGGCTCCTCGTCTTCTCTCTGGTCTTACCACAAAAGTCACTTGCCCAGAACGGCCCTTCTCTGTCCCCCTTATTAATGTGGTACATGGGAGCTTGCCTGTCTGGCTCAAGAGAGTCGATTATCAAATTTCCAAGAGTGTTGCAAACAGAGTCGCTATTAAAAATAAAGTTACGATGAAATAAAGTGCATTAAAAACAAAGATGATCAATACTCAAGATTCATTACTTCCTAATTATCTTACTACATTTTATTAAAAAAATTTTTTAGGGGCGCCTGGGTGGCTCAGTCAGTTAAGCGTCCAACTTCAGCTCAGGTCATGATCTCACAGTCCGTGGGTTTGAGCCCCGTGTCATGCTCTGTGCTGACAGCTCAGAGCCTGGAGCCTGCTTCAGGTTCTGTGTCTCCCTCTCTTTCTGCCCCTGCCGTGCTTGTGCTCTGTCTCTCTCGTCTCTCAAAAACAAAATGAAGGGGCGCCTGGGTGGCTCAGTCGGGTAAGCCTCCGACTTCGGCTCAGGTCATGATCTCACGTTCATGGGTTCAAGCCCCTCATCAGGCTCTGTGCTGACAGCTCAGAGCCTGGAGCCTGCTTCGGATTCTGTGTCTCCTTCCCTCTCTGCCTCTCTCCCTCTCATGCTCTGTCTCTCTCTGTCTCAAAAATAAATAAAACATTTAAAAGAAAAAAAAAAGAATATTTAACAACTCTCTTTGAAAAAAAAACAAAATGAAAATAAAAAAAAATTTTTTTAGACTTTATTCATTTTTGAGAGAGAAAGAGAGCGAGCGAGCAGGGGAGGGACACACACACACACACACACACACACACACACACAATCTGAAACAGGCTCCAGGCTTTGAGCTGTCATCACAGAGCTCAACGCGGGGCTTGAACTCATGAACTGTGAGATTAGGACCTGAGCTGAAGGCGGAGGCTTAACCGACTGAGCTACCCAGGCACCCCCTTAATTATCTTACTACATTTTAGTATTCTCTATGCTCTTGAGGTTATGCGTGCTTCGCCCTGTGTGGTGATCTCTCCTGTAATGGCAAACTGCTCCAGGCCCACTCCTGAGTCCCGTGATGCCATGTTGGTAGCTTGAACTCAACCATGGTGCTGGTGGTTAAACACTTATCAGCAGACCACCGCCCTCATCCCAGTCGTTTCAGTGGTATGAACTGGTTTATTTCCACCATCACTCTTACCACAATTGATAATATCTTGTTATTTATTTGGTTGGCTAAGATCCAGGAGAGCCGGGCCCTTCTCCATCTTCTCTGCGCTGTTTGTTCCCCGAGCACAATAATTGGTGCTCACACAGTCGTTTTGTTTGATGCAAGAACTGAGAGTTGTGCGTAATAAATGCTCCAGGCATTCAGAAGGCATTGGTGCCTGGTGCCCAATGCAGTCAGCCCAGGCGTCATGCAGAAGGGGGCCTTTTAGCTGAAAAGTCAGGTCTTGATGAAGAAAGAGAAGGGAGTTGGGACGCCTGCCTGGCTCGGTCGGTAGAACTTGTGACTCTTGATCTCGGGGTCGAGAGTTGGAGCCCCACATTGGGTATAGAGGTTACTAAAAAAAAATAATTAAACTTTTGAAAAAGAAGGCGAACGGAGTTGTTCGTGGTCCACAGTCCCCTCCAAGAGGGTCAGGGAAACTCGGGTTCTACTGAGAAACTCAGGCTGTTTGAAAATGTAGTTGGGTTTTCTTTTTCTTTTTTCTTTTTTTTTTTTTTTTGTAGTTGGGTTTTCAAGGCAAACTTCATTTTTTTTTTACTTCCTCCTTCAAGAGGAATTTGATATGTTAAGCAGAAGTGTTCTCATCTTGCATTAAAGCACAAATGCCAATAATTATAAACAGAAATGCTTTTAAAAATATGGCTTTTTAATGCACCTGTTGGGCTACGTTTTTCTTTTATAGCATATAAACAACTCTGTCCATTTCATTTTAAATGTTAAGGAACCCCATGGGGGTTACTAAATGTGTTATTAGCTTGCCCCTTGCAGGGTCTGGGGCCGTAAATGTGGCACCTGCTAGATGTTTTTATCGGTGCTTTTGAAAGAACACATGGTAATACCTGTTGGGATACATTAGCAGAGTGGAGACATTTTTACCTTGAAACCAGAAAGTTATTCTCATTTGTCCTCGCCTAGTACTTTCACCCACACAGGAATGTGCCCCATGCCCTGCACTGTGGGCACACCACGGATCAGGATGCACAGGGCTCTAGAGTCCGATCCCAACCCCAGCTTACTTTGTGGCCTGGAAAACACACCTAGGCTCTCAGAGCCTCAGTTTCCTCACCACCGAAGGTGGGAAATGGCAGGTACCAGAGAGAGAGCACGAGTGGGGGAGGGGCTGGGAGAGAAGGAGACACAGAATCTGGAGCAAGTTCCAGGCTCTGAGCTGTCAGCACAGAGCCCGATGCGGGGCTCGAACCCGTGAACTGCGAGATCATGAGCTGAGCTGAAGTCGGACGCTTAACTGACTGAGCCCCCCGGGGTGCCTCTCTTTTTTTTTTCTTTTTAAAATTTTTTAATGCTTATTTGTTCTTGAGAAGGAGACAGACAGCTTTTGCTGTCACCATCTGCTGACCGTGCAGCGTGACTTGCAGCGTGCAGCGTGCATCTCGTCCCCATGCTCGCCAGTGGCCCTGGGAACACAGGCAGGCCGGGGAGGTCTGGGTTTTCTCCTGCTGGGCGACAGTCACCTCTGGGTCTCCTTGGTCTCACAGATTAGACGTTCTCTGGGAACTTCCCACCGTAGAAGGCGAGGACTTAGCTCTCTCTTCCCGCTCCATCGCCCCATTACAGTATCGTGAGCACGGACTTTAATTACGAGTCTATTCAGTGTATGTTGTTAGGATGATACTAATACTGCTCACGCTGGAAGGCACCTCCTTCCTGCCACTCAGCCCGTTTTGCTTGTGGATGAACCCCAGGAGAGGAATCCATCGCCTCTAAGAAATGAAGAATTCCAGTGCGGGCTGTCGGAGAAAAGCACAAAGATGGGGATGTGTTAAACAACAGCTCAGGGACCCCAGGAGCGCCTCTTACACAAGGCTACAAGAGGGTCCTGGGAGTGGCCTTAATAGCTCATTCGGTCTGTGAGTTTTGGTCAGGTCACTGTCATTGGTCATTTGACAAGGGGAAAGCTGCAGGTGCCGAGTGACAAAGGAACAGTGTGTCTCAGATTCAGCGTCTTTGCTCTTAAAGGACTCACCTGGGCCAGTGGTTTGCACCTGTCTAGGGTGGGTGTGTTCCTGGCACGTCCTGTACCAGACATGGAAGAGGAAGGCCCTGGGGACTCAGAGCAGCTTTCAAAGTCGATCGGAACACTGAAGACAGAACTTCGCCCGCTTAAATGGCTAATGACTCGTGTGACAGTTTCACTGGGTAGGACAGCCTGACCTTTCATGGTGGAGGGGAGTATATAATTATTGAGATCTTTTTTGTTCTAGGTGGCAACAGTCACTTCTGGTCCCATTTAATGAAGTTAATTTTATTGTGTGTGTACCGAACTGCCCAGTCATAGAAATGAAAAGCCAGACAGAATTTGGTCTTTTTCTTGTCAAAAGTTTAGATTTATTCCTTTAAAAAAATGTATCTGTCTTTACAGAAATTGCTTTCAGATAATAGGCAAATGCTTTAGACTCCTAGATTTGATTATTTTCTTTTTAAAATAAATGCTAGTTTTTCCTTTTTAAAAATGATTTAAGCTTTCTTTTTAAAAAATATTTATGTATTTATTTGAGACAGAGAGAGAGGGGGAGAGAGAGAGAGAGAGAGAGAATAAGAATGAGCAGGGAGGTGCAGAGAGTGAGAGGGAGAGAGAATTCCAAGCAGGCTCCTCGCTGTCAGTGTGGAACCTGATGCAGGGCTTGAACTCACGAACGTGAGATCATGGCCTGAGCCAAATCTAGAGTCAGATGCCTAACCGACTGAGCTACTGAGGTGTTCCCAAGTGGCTTAAATGTCTATTTCAAATAGACACTTCATTAACAATTTATTTTTTATCATGGAATGGTTGAGACATTCCCCTGAGCTGTGTCTCACGAATTGTGTCATTAGGCTGTCGTGGAAACAGCTCAGGCTTCGGGCTCCCAGCTGGGTGCCCATCTTGGCTTTGGCACTTTCTAGCTCTGTGACCCCCCGGCTAAGTTACGTGCGTCTCTGAGCCTCAGTAACAGCATCGATGAAATGAGGATGATTTCTATGTGGGTTTGAAGATGAAACAAAAGTGAAGGAGCAGGTGATACCATCGTTTCAGATCTGTGTGATCGGGTTAGCACAGGGACCGGCACAGGGTCAAGTCCAATATGCAGTGGCCCTTGTGGATGATGTCGTGGATGATGTCCCGTTCGTGGGTCGTAGACTCCACGTCTAAATGCCCCATAATCTGATTCTGTAGCATAAGCCCGTTACTAAGGATGACGTACGCTTCCTGGACCAGTTTCGGTCAGTCCGTGGTTGATTCCTGGAACTCCGGCTCGTTAAGCATGTGGACGCTCACTCGTCGCCTGTCTTTGGCAGGGTTCCTTATTTGCTCTGTGCCTTAGTTTTCCTGTCTGTAAAAGGTGGATAATAAGCAGTTTCTACATCCAAGGTTGTGAGGGGATGAAATAAGCATGAAGTTGAATGAATTGATACACGAAGCACGTGGCATGGTGCCTGGCCTGCAGTTCGCTCTCAGTAAATACTGGTTCTCTTTCTTGCCGTGATCGTCACGGGGGCGCCTGGGTCCTGACTTCGCAGCCTGGCACAGTGCAGGTGCCTTAGAAATTGCAAATATCAGCACTAACGAGTTTCCCGAGTAAGGTGCCGGCCTTGTACAAGGGTAGAACATGTGCTCAGTTTTCTTTTCAGCAGGAGAAGCTGCTGTTTGGTCTCCATGTGGATGCAAAGTCACAGATGCTTTTTGTCCCTTGAGGTCCCCTGAGAGATGAGGGGCTGCTGCTCAGAGGACGATGCAGAAGTGGAGTTTTTCCCAGACTTCCTGGACTTCCCGGGCTGCCCTGACCTTTGCAATGTAGAGCTTAGGAGAAGGCAGACTGGTTAGCATAAGAAGCCCTAGAACCTTCTGGAAGGGCAAAAGGTTGATAACACAACCTGCCTCTCCTTGGGATTGAGGTTAGGAAGACCTACTGCGCATGTGGGTTGGGGCTCCCAGGAAGATCCAGAAGTAGCGAAGAGAAGGAGTCCCAGGAGATGAAATACCTGTGGGGGTAGGGTTGCCAGATTGAGTGAATAAAAATGTATCTCATTAGAACCATCTCATTCCCTGTGAACGGCTGCAAGATAAAATAACCGACGGATAACTTTTTTTTTTTTTATCATAAATATGTCCCACTCAGTATTTGGGATCTACTTCTACTGAAAAAGTATAGGTTTGTCTGAAACTTAACGAACTGAGCATTCCCTACTTTTTAAATCTTTTTAAATGGAAGGAAGGCCCCCTTGGGTTGGGTGTGCCGTGGAACTGAGGCTCCTTTGTGGTGGTGGGTTTAGGTTGCCGTGGGAGGTCTGTGCCCTACGTATTTGCAGCTTGAGGAAGGTTATGGGCTCTGGTCCCTGATGGGGGTCTGGGCCGCTGTGGCGTGAGGTCCTCTGTCGGCGGAGTGGGGCTCCACACTGCGGTCATTGGTCCTCCTTGCTCTCCCAAGGGCGTGCATCTAATTTGTTCTTGC
>CM053576.1:6195526-6215488 GCA_028646485.1 Cryptoprocta ferox
TGGAGCGTGGACGCTGCAGCATGGGGGGGGGGGTGGAGATGTTCAGGCAGAAGCGCTGTGGGGATTTGAGAGTAGCTGGTGGCCGTGGACTTGAGGAGAGGCACAGGGCAGGGATTACCTCCCCTTCCTTCTTAAGTAGCAGGGAGGATGGAGATGCCTTTCGAGCTCTGGAATGTGTGGAAGGCAGAATTTGGCAGTAGACTTCAGTGCCTGGTTCATGTCACATTGGGTGCTGCACGCGAATACACACACACACACACACGTGTGCACACGCATACATTCCAGATGGATTTAATGATCATCTAATTACCATCTAATTTTGTCTGGGTGTTTATATATAAGATAGAAGAAATATGCATAAGGACATAGAAGAACATTTTAAATATTTATAAAACTGTGAAATGGAGAGATTTTCTTAACAAGATGGGCAATCCAAAATTTAGAGTAGGAAAAAAACCCACCACAAGCGAAGCGAAAAGACAGGAAGAAAACATTTGCCATAGGCAATGAATGGTTAATATCTCCTACAGAAGCAGAATACTTTCAGATCAATAAGAAAAGGCTGAATTCCCTCGCAGAATATTGGGCAGAAGATATGAACAGAAATCCACTGAAGCGGCAATACAAATGGATAATAAACATGGGGAAAACGTCCAGCCTTCTGGGGAGTTGGAGAAACGCAAATCAAGAATGAGACTCCGATACCATTTTTCAGGGTAGATTAACAAGAACTAAAAAGATAGCAAATTCGGGAGAGAACACTGGGAGAGCACGGGCACTCCTGGGGTTTGCGAATAGTCTCATTTTTGGCAGTTTCTACTAAAATAAAAAATGTGCCTGGGTAGAGATCTTAGCCTGCCTTCGGGGCATAAGAAATACCACTTCTATTTATTCTCAATAAAGGAACTTAATTTTTTTTTAAGTTTATTTATTTATTTGGAAAGAGAGAGAGTGGGACAGAGAGAGGGAGAGAGAGAATCCCAAGCAGGCTCCACGCTGCCAGCACAGAGCCTGACCCGTGGCTCGAACTCACAAACCATGAGATCATGACCTGAGTTGAAATCAAGAGCTTAACCAACTGAGCCACCAGGCGCTCCGAGCAACTTGATTTCCGAGGTGAAACCACTCCTCTTCCAGGTTGGGGGAAAAACACAATCTCTATCCTTTTTGGGGACATCTCCTCCTCCCTCTCAGGACACATCCCGGGGTGTAGTCACGTCTTGTCTGTGGTTGTAGGGACACCGTGTTACCTGCGAAGCCAGATTATCAAGCAAGGACCGTTCCTCCTCTGCTGGGCCCTTGGCCGCTCTGTGCGTGGCATGGGCCGAGCGTGAGAGAGGGGATGCAGCCTGGCGCCTCAAACCTGTGTCCCCAGAGGCACCCTGTCTGCTAATGAGTATTGATTTCGTGTTCCCTAAGCGCAACCCTCTACCCTCCCTCCCCTGCTTTCCTGGGAGAGCTGCACAGATGCCCCATTACTTTGACTCAAATCTCCTAAGTGAGTTGGCTCTATTAATAACAATTGTAAGACACGACAATTGTCTATTGTTGGAACCGGCGGGGTCCCTGTTTTGGATGTCCTAACAAACTGTAACAAGGAGATTCTTATTCTAAGAGACAATCCGCCTACCTGTCCTCTCTGCCCAGAGGGCTGTTCCTACGAGTTCCTTGTGCATCATACCCTTTAAACCCGGCTCAAATGTGAACTGCTTTTTTTTTTCTTTCTAACGGCTTTCCTTAAATCTTCGGTACTTTATTCCCCCTTTGGCCACTACTTCCCTAGCTCCCAAACGGACAGAATTCAGCTTTTCCTCCTGGCTGTCGTGGCCTGCCGAATGTTACATAGCTGGAAGTCACATCCCATGTCCCATGCCACTCAATGGGGATAGTGTTGGCCAGAGGTCACGTTGGAAACGATGATTAGATTTTATCATAACGCTAATGATTTCCGGGGAGGAGATGGCTCTCATGCCCGCGTTCCTGTCCCCTAGCCTGCTGCTGCTTTCAGCCGCCTCTTCCCCGCCAGGTCCCCGGGAGCTCGGTGTCCAGTCGCTCTGCCAGGTCCCATGTCCAGGGCTCCTGCCCCCCAACATGGTGTCTCAGGATGTCCCCCGAGGTGGGGGAGCGGGGGTGACCCTCCCAGACTAATCAAGTTCAGGTTGGAAGTGAAGGGTGGGGTGACATTGGTGGGGTGACATTGCTTGGGGCGACACTCACCGAATAAGAGCCGGAGCTGCTGAGTAAATTCTCCAGCCTCCTGTCCTTGGGGTGGACTTGCAGGGATGTCCCATGTGCTGCCCAGGTGTCCCTGTGGCATTGAGCCTGATGGCTTCATTGATCTCTTCCCCCGTCTCCCTCATGCCTGTTTCCTGGGATCCGCGCCCAAATAAGGGACCTGCTCCCAAGTCTGTCACGGGTTCAGCTCCAAGGAGGAACAAACCGTGAGCTCATGACCTGAGCTGAAGTCAGACACTTAACCGACTGAGCCACCCAGGCGCCCCAACCATTTTTTAAAAAGTTATTTTTAAAAAGTTATTTTTGAGAGAGAGTGAGACAGCATGTGTGCGTGAGCGAGTGGGGGAGGGGCAGGGAGAGAGAGGGGGACTGAGGGGGATCTGTGCTGACAGCAGATGGCCTGATGACAGGGCTCCAACTCCCCAACCTTGAGATCATGACCTGAGCCAAAGTCTGATGCTTAACTGGCCGAGCCCCCCAGGTGCCCTGAGCAGACCGTTTTTGAAGTTCAAGTCTCCTAATGGACTTTTTTTGTCTTCCTAAATCATTGCATGGCTTAGTTGTGCCCTTACTGCTATCCTGGGAAAAGGTGGGACGAGAACTTGATCTGCAAATGCTCACAATCTTCTCATTAAAGACCTCAGTCCTTCTCTGGCCTCATAGATTCTCGTGGCTCCGCTTCAGCCCCCGCTCCCCTCACCGCTGCCGATCTTGAGAGAGCGGCGACACCTGCTGTCTCCACTCTTCGGCTTCCAAGCCACGCACCCCTGACATCTGCCTTGGTCGCTTCACGGAAACGGCTTTTGCGAAGGGCCCCTGTGACCTCGGTGTCATTAAGGAAGGGGGCGCATCTTCATCTGTGACCCGTGTCTGGTCGGCTTAGCAGCATTTGGGCACCATCGACCCCTCTTTCCTCCTAGATCCTTCCTCTTCCCCTGGCTTCCTCTGCACTGCCCTCTCTGTCCCGTGGCTGTCGCTTCTCAATCCCCCCCGCCCCCCGCACTGAGCACCGAGGCTCCCCTCTGCTGACCCCAGTCTGCCTTCTCTTCTACTCAGCTTTTCCACCTATGGAGGCTCATCCTGCTCCCCACTCCAGTGTCCTCTCTGCCAGTGCCCCCCCCCAAATGTAGACCTGTAGCTCAGCCTTCCTGGAGCTTCTCCCCATTTCTCCAAGCTCTCCCCATGGGTGACTCATGCTCGCGCATCCAGTACGGAATTTGGGTTCTGCTCCCTCGGATCTGGTCACGCTACAGTGTTTCTTTTCACATGAATGGCCTCACTTGCCAGCCAGCTGTTTCCGCCAGGAAGCCTCCATCCCCGGCAGCCCATTCTCCTCCTTCCGGCATTTATGCCTGTCTTCTTCCTTTTCTCATCCCCTGTGGTTGGAGTGGGTCTGGCAAGAGCTTGGACGTACGCCCCCTGGCTGACCACCTAAAGAGGCTCGGAGCAATATGGTGGCCCCTGACCACACGGGGCTACCTAAATTGAAATGAATCGATGTAAAGCAAAGTTTAAAATTCCCATCTTCAGCTGTCCTTGCCACGTTGTGCGTGCTCGGTAGGCACACGTGGCTGGTGGCGCCTGTATCAGACAGCACAGATATAGAACACGTCCATCATCCAGAAAGTTCCTCCACCCTTCTAGCCACAGCAACGGCAGGGTGCCCATTCAGGAGCCACAGCTGGGGCGATGGGGGCCCCGTGCAGGTGGGTATGATCCAACCGTGTCTGGAGTTTACATTCCTTAACGTTTCAGTCACGTGTCAATCACATCACCCCGATCTTCGTATCTTGATGGACAGGGTTTGAGTTGCCCATGTGACATTTGCAACTGATGAATAAATTAATGTCCTGATAGTAACAACGACCTGCTGAATGCGGAAGTGGGGTCTTTAATCATCATGTTGGGCGTGCAATCAATGCACCAAGGGGAGAAGAGAGCCTTTCTCATGCCCATGGAATCAAGATGATTTCTGGCGGATCTTGGCTTGCCGGAATTCGTAATTAAGGTGGAGGATAGGGGAGTGTGCACGAAGAGACAGAAAAGAAAAAGGGGAGAGGTTGGTGTAATTCAGATGTGTCAGAAGCATCGAGTTAGGAGAGCAGTTGAAGCTCTTTTCACTCTATTTCCTAATTGCATCTTAATTCCTAGAGCTTTCGTTATCCTTTGCTCTAAGTTATCCTTTGCTCTAAAGACGTCTCTCTCTTTTGGTAACACGTGCTCTTTTTGTGATTGACATTCTCCAGAGGAGGCTGAATTTGGAGGCCTGACTTCCCATCTAGGCACACTGTGCACAGAAGGAAATAAATGTAATCTGTTAGAGTTTTGCTAAGGTCCCAAGCCCTTCTCAGTTTACAGACACCCACCCGATCCAAGGCTAGGCCAGTGTCAGGTGCGCTGGGCCAGGCAGGGAGGAAGTGGGACGTGCAGATGGACCTGATGTTCGGTTGAAGTTGGAGACCACGGAGCACTGTTCAGGAAGATAATGGGCAGTGGTCTCCACGGGTGGGCGGTGCCTTGGTGGTCAGCCAAGGGTCCCACAGTCCTGCCTGGTGACGCAGAAGCTGTCGGGAGCAAGAGTGCAGAGAGGTCCAGCCCAGCGCTTACTGTCCGAGCGTGGATGGACTGGAAGTAAAGGCAACAACTCACATTTGTGGAGGTCTTGTCGTGTGTGGGACCCCATGTCACACTCTTTATAGGTGAGAATGACAATTGCTGCGTTATGGATGCGGGACACTGAGCTTGTGTGTGGGGCCCCATGTCACACTCTTCAGAGGTGGGAATGACCATTGCTGCTTTATGGATGCGGGACGCTGAGGCGCAGAGGCATCGTGCAGTTTGGGGACAGCACACAGATAAAGGATGATAGACTCGCGTCTGGCTGCAGAGTTGAAGAGCTCCACCCCAACATTCTAACACTTCTCTAGGTATTGGAAATAGCTTCTTGGAGCCCAGCTGTGGGACTGGAATTTTGGGGAGAACTCCAGGTCCTAGGAGATAATGGCGAGGCCCAGATAGGACCCCAGGCCCATACAGAGCAGGGCTTGGGGTGGTCATAGCAACGAGGGCATACAAACTAGGCTCAGAGTGATTCTACAGTGATGGGACTTGGTGATGGAGGAAGTTTACAAGACTATTCTCAAATGATTTATTTTTTTTATTTTTTAAAATGTTTATTTTTGAGAGAGAGACAGAGTGCAAATGGGGGAGGGGCAGAGAGAGAGAGAGAGAGGGAGACAGAGAATTTGAAGCAGGCTCCGGGCTCCGAGCTGTCAGCACAGAGCCTGACGCGGGGCTCGAACTCACGAACCTTGAGATCGTGACCTGAGCTGAAGTCAGACAGTTAACCGACTGAAGCAGATTATTTGAAAGTGCTGTAAGAAGTGCACACTTGGTCTGAATCCTTACCCACTACAACCAACCGTTGTCCGACACTATTATTGACTGTCCCTTCATTTAACAACGGAGATCCCAAGAGTAGTTTGAACCCGGTGCACGGCTTGCCAGACAGGGCCTGCACTTCCCAGCCTGCCTTGCGGCTGCACGGCCACAGAACTGTGGACGTGAGCTGCGGTGAGAGCAGGCTTCCGTGTTGTGCTGTAAAGGGATGGGACGTCCTCCAGATGGTGATGGGGGGGTGGAGGAACGAGGGGCTCCCTCCTGACCCAGGAGTGGAAGTCCTCCATTACAGGTGGCCAAGTGTCCTCACCCGCCTTGAATCTCTTCCTTCAGGACCGTTCCACGGAAGAGAAACAGACTTTTAAGTCACCAAAAGTTGCCACACTTCAGACCATTCGCTACCTAACAGGCAGCTAACTGTTGTATTGTAATGTCATTTTATTTTCTCCGCTAGAAAGGAGGTTAAAGACGAAGTTGCTCTTTCCTAGACTCACAGAGTGGTATCTACGTGCCCAGTTCCGTGCTAGGTGCTGGGGATATGAAGACGAATGAGCCACGGTTCCTGCCTTCACGGAACTCGGAGTGTGGCTGCAAAGACTGAGCTGATGTGGAAGTGTGGTGGTAGAGAGAGAAAACATTGGGGGGAGCGCTAGGAAGGATTGCTCAGCAGGCACTGCTTGTTGGGGGCGATACTTAGACTCTAAGGCACATGGGATTGCACATCCCTTACGTGGCTGGTGGCTGGCATAAGATGGTCAACAGTACCATTGTAGTTGGACTGTACTTGTGGAGGAGGAAGTACGTGGTCCACTAGAAGGTATCATGGAGTAATGACTTGTTCACTTTGGGGGTCCTTTTCAAAGAGAAGAATCTGCCTCTAACCTTACCCAAAGCGGTCAAGGCCGTATGGCTCCTTCTATCACGAGTTGGGCGGAGACTTCCTCCCAAGGAGCTTACAGGCTCAGGGGGTGGGGAAGAACTTCCGGCAACGAGTCCCAAATGGTTTAAGTACAAAAACAGGGGATTTACTTTCTGTCTCAGGTAATGGAAATTTCAGGGGGGTTATGGATTCAGGCCCGGCTGGATTTGAGGCTCTATGAATTTCCCCAGGACCCGGGGTGCTTGAGTGCGGGCTGCCATGACAAAATGCCAGAGCTTGGATGGCTTAAGTGATGGGGATTGATTTTGTCACAGTTCCGGTGGCTGGAAAGGTCAAGATCAAGGTCTGGCAGAGTTTCTTTCCTGGTAAGAGCGCTCTTCTTGGCTTACAGGTGTAGCTTCTGGCTGTGTCCTCACGTGATGGAGAGAAGGGGAGCAAGAAAGCCCTCTGGTGTCTCTCCTCACAGGCCACCAATCCCATCAGGGGAGCCCCACCCTCCAGACCTCATCTAAACCTGAGTATCTCCCAGAGGCCGCACCTCCAAATACCATCTCACTTGGGCTAGGGCTTCAGCAGATGGTTTTTGGGGGATCACGATTTAATCCATTGCACGGAGTGGCTTCCTAGCTTGGCCCTGCCCTCCTTCCTGCTGGCCTCAATTTTAGGTTCCATATTGGGGTAAAGACAGCTGTCGACAGCTGCCAGCAGCTGTAGGCCTGCCTGCTGTGAACTCAAGGCCAAGAGAAAGGCGTGAGGGCCTCGCTCTTAATCGATGCAAGATGTGCAGATCGCATCTTCTTGAATCTGTTTGGACTAGGAGCATGTTCCTCAGCCATTTGTCAGGGGCAGGGGAAGGCCGTGTCAGGATTGGCCAGGGCTGAGTCCTGGGCTCAGTTCTGGGGCTGCGGGGAAGTTAGCTAGACCTGAATCCCAAGCACCAGAGAGTGAAGGGTGGCTCCCCCAAGGAAAATGTAGTGGGAAGGGAGAGAGCAGTATTGGCGGGGGAAGCAGCTGAATGGAGGTGCAGGCCAGCCTCAGACCACCCTGAGGAGCTCCAGGGCATACGTGGTCCATCACAGTCACCCCTGTGGGGCTGAAATGGTTGGGACTTTATACCCACCACGTCAATCATTGCCTGTGGGCTGAGCTGGAAGGGGGTGCTCTTGGACACGATGGCATTCTGCAGCTGAGGCAGGGAACTATACAGCTAGAGGCCTCTAGCTGACAACCTGAAGGGGCTTAAAGGGACCTGGCTGGAGCAGCACCTTTTCACCCCAAAAGAACAGATGAATATGTGCCAACATAGGGATGTGGGCTGGCCAGTATCAACAGGGAGTATTCTCACCGTGCGTACCCTGGAATTGAGTTTTACAGCGTTACCGGTATTGTGGGAGAGCCGGAGGGGGAGTTTCTGTTCCTGACATCCCTCACAGTGACACATAATGTCTGTTTACACGAGGGTACTGACTGCAGCACCTCCTGTGACGAAGGTCCGAGTTAGATCTGTCCTTGGCTGGAAGCTCAGGTCGTTATGGTGCATGGTTAGAACAAGCAGAGGCAGATTACTCACCGCCAAGTATGAGCTGACAGCCTGGGATGGAACAAGACAGCTCCTCTGTGAGTTGGGCACATTTTATGATGATGTAAATCAAATCAAGGAGGTTCTGATATCTATTCATAACGCTCCCATCGCGGCGAGCCACTTTGCTGGGTAGCTGAGTTTTAAAAACCATACTTATGTGTTTTATTTTGGGATGGTTTTAGGCTGACAGCAAAATCGCAGAGTTCCCATATGTTCCTGGTCCTACTTCCCCCATCGTGAACATCTCTCATCATCACGGTACCTGTGTTAAAGGCTGGGAAACCAGCTTTGGTCCACTGCTACTCACTGAACAGCAAGTTTTGTTTTGATTTCATGGGTTACCCATTAAAGTCCTCTTCCTGATCCAGGATCCCATGTGAGAAACCACATTGCGTTAAGTCTCTTGCTTGGTCTCTTCCAGTCTGTGACAGTTTTGGTTTCTCCGGGCTTTTCATGACTTGCATGGTTTTGAGAAGCGCTGGTCAGATTTCCTGTGGCAGGTGTCTTAATTTGGGTTTGTCTGATTTTTTTTTTTTTTTAACAGTTAGGCTTGGGTTGTGGGTTTCTGGAAAGAAGACCACGGAGGTGAGGTATCTTCTCATCACATCGAATCAGGGGCACCTGATACCTACCTGGCATCCCTGGGATGCTAGCCTTAGTTGCTTGTTAGAAAGGGTCTTATGTGGTTGAGTTTTGATTACTGGAGTCTGGCTTGAGGGTTCTTAACATTTTTATGTGAATTTCTTCTGGGGTCTTAAATCCCTACTTTCACTCACAGAAGGGATGTAGGTTGTGATACAAGAGTATTAATTAGCTGTAATACTGATGGGAGGGCAGGTCCTACCTCGTTTCTGATGGCCTTCCTCTGTTCCTTCCCACATACCACTTCCTCCCCTTTCTCTTCCAGATCCAACGCTGGCGAGTGCCCAGACGCCTACTCTGCCGTGACAGTATCAGCGTCCACTTAGGAATAGTCCAGTGTGCCTGGCCTTTGGCTTCTTTCCTTCCTTCATTCCTTCATTCCTTCACCCCTTTCCTCCTTTCTCTTCATTTGTCTGCAGGTTTTCATTTTCATGTTGCATACAAGTATATAAATATATTAATTTGTCTAAATGGCACACAGAAGAAAATTAGCTCTTTTTTCAACTCGGTGTCCAAATATTTTAATTTTTTAATGTTTATTTTTGAGAGAGAGAAAGAGTTTCAGCAGGGGAGAGGCAGAGAGAGGAGACGTAGAAACAGAAGCAGGCTCCAGGCTCTGAGCTGTCAACACAGAGGCCAACGCAGGGCTCGAACTCACGAACTGTGAGATCATGACCTGAGCCAGAGTTGGACTGATTGAGACACCCAGGCGCCCCCCCCCCCAAGTAATTTAATACTGTACATTGAATATGCTTTTATTTCCCATCTAGTTTTAAGATTTATTTTTACTCATAATTAGTTTCCTAATATTTTATATGTCTGTAAATCTGTCTCTTTACCTTTTTAAAATTGAGCTACATGTACCACAGAATTCATAGTTTTAAAGTATACAGATTAGTGATTTTTAGTACATTCCTAAGGTTGTGCAACCATCACCACTACCTAATTCGAGAACATTTCATCGCCCGAATGGAAGCCTCAGCCCCTGGCGACTACTCATCTACTCTCTGTCTCTGTGTGATGGTTAAAAAAAAGAAAAAAGGGCCCCTCGAGGCCATGTTTAACTTCTGGATCACAAAACCCTCCATTTTCTCACTTTGTCATTTTTCAGGTTCAAAAACAAACAAAAAGCCAACAACTATAAATTTTCCTGTTTAAACTTCTGCATGAAAATTATAGGAACATTCAAAACCACAAGACCACGCATTTCTTCTTCTTAATCTCTTGAGTTTCAAGGAGACTCTGTGAATGGAGAGTGAGTTGTTTTCTGAGCACTTCAATGCAAGGAACAGGTCAAGGTACTTTTTATGTCTTTTTTAAAAGAACATCTTTTCTTTGTACTCTGCCGGATCCTCTTTTGGAAACTCAGAGTAAAAACCAATTTGCTTCTCCAAGTCTATTTTCTTATGACTGATTCACAAATGGTAGCAAATTAATGACAGAAGGCAGGGCTTTCTTGTGTGTAGAGGACAGAATGGTCTATGTTGTTCTGAGTTCTGCTCAATGCCACCGAGTCTCGCTGAAGGATCAGATATGATGCATAAGAAAACCCTCTTTGGTGTCCAAACATCCTCTCTGTATATTTCCTGGTTAAAAAAAAATAATCTTAGCACTTTATAGTTGCGTTTCCTTCATGAATCACAAAATAGAGTGCTTTTAACTTTTCTCAGCTCCCCTGTTCCCTTTGCTTGGTTACCACTTGGGTCTTCTGTTTTGAATGTTGTGTTTCTGGGGCCATGACCTTGGTGAAGTTAAGGCTGCAGGGCTCGCACCAGTGAGTTGTCTCACAGCAGGGTGGGGTGGTGAGAGCACGCTTCCCAGCCGTAGCTCGGCATCTGGATCACCCAGGAACTTTGTCCAAGTGCAGATTCTGGTTCACTAGGTCTGGGGGATATCGATGCTGCTGATTCACAGACTACTTTGAACAGCAAGGAGAAAGATCTGGCCATGTTTAGGCTTTGGGGAGCAGGGCTGTGAGGAGTAGGTCCAGTGTGGAATGCACTCCGATGGTGGTTGGGGAGGAGCACTCCGCCCCTAAACAGCAGGTGTTCCCAGCTGTTGTGTTCCTATTAGTGCTGTCCACATGTGACCAGTGATGGTGGCCAGGGGTGCCACACGGGGGCTGCTGCCCAGAAGGGTGATTCGGGCCCAATGTCCTGACCTTCCTAGAGAGTCAGTGAGCCACTTAACATCCTTAGTAAATTCCTTTTCATTTAAATTGGACAGGGTAGGTTTTGTTAGTTTATGTTCAAGAATCTGGCCCATTCTTGCATTCCAATTTGGGTCAGTAAGTGTTGGCCATCTGGAGATCTGGTGGTGAGAAATCCCATCAACTTGGGAAAAGACTACTGGGATCCATTAGCAATGCCTGCATGGATATACAGAACTAGGGAACAGTACCATGTGCATCATGCTTTTGGCATCCCTGTTCCATGGTCTGTATTCGTTTCCTAGGGGGTGTGACAGATTATGACAACTGGAGTGGCTTAAAACCACAGACATTAATTCTCTTACAGTTCTGGAGGTCAGAAACCAAAGATGGGCTGGCAGGGCTGTGTTCTTCCTGGAGTCTATAGGACAGAATCTGTTTCCCTGGATGTTTTGGCTTCTAGAGGCCCAATTGCTTCTCTTGATTCATGGACCCTTCCTTCAGTCTCAAAGCCGGCAGTTAGAATCCAAATCTCTCTCTCTCTCTCTCTCTCTGACCTGTTTCTATTGCATCTCCTTTTTTAACTCTGGCCCTTGCACCTCCCTCACATAAGGACCTTATGATGACATTGGGTCAATCAAGATAATCCCTCCATCTTAAGCCTGTACCCTTATTCATATCTGCGAAGTCCCCATGTAAGGTAACATATTCACAGGGTCTAGGGATTAGGAGGGGACATCCTTGGAGGCCACTATCCTGTTGATCACGTGTCTGTTAATCAGTGTCTCAGACCCTCCAGTGAGCATTCTTCACACCCCCATAGATGCTCCATTCTCTGGTCACTGACTCATGCTAACTCAGGATTAATGTCTTCATTTATAACGATGAGACCCCTTTTACAGAGACCAAGGTACTTCAGTGTTGTGTATAGAGGGTCCCCTCTTTCTGAAATTCCTGGGAAGGTAAACTGTTATCCGGAGGTTTCTTGATGAGTTGGGAATCAGAAAAGAGGAAGCAGGATGGTTGGGAGGGGGCGCCTGATTCCATGACAGCCTAATAAAACCTTTATTTATTTATTATTATTATTTATTTAAGGATATTTATTTATCCTTAAAGCAAATCTTCCCCCTAGAGCCTGGGAAACTCATTCCCTTTGGATAGAACAGAAACTGGTAAACTGTGGCCCACTACCTGTTTTTATAAATAAAGTTTTATTGGGACACAGCTAGACCTGTTTGCTTATGTATGGTCATGGCTGCCTTTGTGCTAGAATGGTAAAGCTTCGTGGTTCTGACATGAATGGCCTGCAAAAGCCTAAGCTATTTACTCTTTGGCCCCTTAGAGAAAATGTTTGCCAGCTCCTGACACCTTATTACACACCCCTGCCCCCCAAAAAGTGATTGTCAAGCTTCAGTCGTGTTAAGATCATCTGGGAGCACAGATCCCAGAGTGGGGTCCAAGAATTTGCTTTTCTGTCAAGTTCCCAGAGGGTCCTGAAGACGCCGTCTGAGGACCACACCTTGGGAGCTGCGCCACTAGGTTGCAAACTCTGCGAAGGCAGGGACTCTGGCTGGTTGGTTCTCTGGTGTGTGCAGTGGTGGCAGTGCGGGCACTTGATGCATGTAGTAACAGCTGAGTAAGTAGCTGGTCCTGTTTTCTTTCTCCTGGAGCCAGATCGATGCTGACACACTAAGAACACCTTTCTGTGTGTCGTGAGCGCAGTAATGCCCCCTCCCCAAAGACGTCCGTGTCCCAGTCCCCAAACCTGTGAATATGCTACTTAACATGGCAGAAGGGACTCGGCAGAGTTGATTAATACACTAGACTTTGAGATGGAGAGATGATCCCAGATGATCCAGGTGAGTCTCCTCTAATGAGTCCTTAGAGGCAGCGACAGCCTCCCCTGCTGTGGTGAAAAGGGTGCCCTGGGGGAGACCCTTCCGCCCTGCGTCCTGATGGACAGGCACCCCCGACCCTTCCACGAAAGCCGCTGGGCCTGCTAATGGCGCATGTCGCCTCTGCTCTGGATTGGGGAGCAGTGTCCGTCACCCACACGCCCCTGCTCTGCATTCTGCTGGAGGCTGGCCAATGCTCCCGCCGAGATGGGATGAAGGATCGGCATGATGCGGTGCCAGGCCCTCGGCCCGGAATCTCTGCAAGGGCACCATCCGGGGGCTGCGCTCCCCGCACCCAGCGCCAGGCCACAGTCCAGCAGTCACTGGAGGGGGGAAAGGCTCTGGAGGCGCAGGATAGTCAGCCCACAGGCCCATGAGGTTCAGCTCCGGCGAGACACTCCCAGATGGGGAAGTGCTCCTTCCTCATCTTAAGGAAAATCTTTACTGCAAGTGCTGGCCAGCCTCAAAAGACTTCCACCCGAGGGTGTGCTATCATGTGCTATCGTTTCCCTTCCTCAGCTGCTCCCCGATTCTGATTCTGCAGCGCCGGGGAGGGGGCATGTCTCCAGGGTGTTCCTGTTCTAGCCCCTCTAGAACTTCCCTGTGGGGGAATGGGGACAGGCAAGCTGGGAGTGCACTTGCCTGGGGCAGTGAGCTGGGGAGGGAGGGGAGCTGGGGCAGAGGGGAGACCTGCACTCCCCCAGCTGGACCAACAGCTGCTATGGAGCAGGCAGGCCCTGCAGACATGCGGCGAGGGGCCCAGGTCACACTCCCAACGTCGGTGGTCATCCGCCGTGCAATTCCTCTGGCCCCTTGCGTAGACCTAGGCGAGATATCTCTGTCGGCTGAAGGCAGGCAAGCCTCAGGGAAGGGCTCTGCTGGTGGCCACCGCGCTCTCTGCAGCTGGGGAGGGAGTCTCAGTCCTGGAGATGGACTGGGCAGCACATGAGCATCCACCACAGCCCTCGTCCGTGGCATCTGGACGATGCAAATGTACGATTGCGTTCGTCCTTTTCTGTCAGTCAAGTGCTCAGGCCGAGCTGCTCTTGGAAAGGTCAAGTTCTAAAGCTAGAAAGGAAGAGAAAAGTATGAGCAGCCAGAGCCACCTTCTCAAACCCCAGTGAGAGGCTCAGGGCAGGAGAAGCCATGGGAACGGAAACCAACCAAAGGAACAGTAAATTCATGTCTTTTGTCTCCTGGGTACTCAGACTTATCCTTGCAGAACGTTGCACGGGCTAGGATCTGTTTAGATGATCTCCCTCTCTCTGTAGAAAAATACAGAACATGTGGAGTTGAGCTTGCATCTGTTAAATATATACATGCCTCACACCTGACAGAATGGCTAACATTAACAACACAAGAAACAGGTGCTGGCGAGATGTGGAGAAAAGGGGAACCCTCTTGCACCGTTGGTGGGAATGCAAACTGGTGCAGTCTCTCCGGAGAACAGTATGGAGCTTCTTCAAAAAACTAAAAATGGAACTACCCTACGATCCAACAATTGCATTGTTAGGTGTTTGCCCAGAGGATAAAAAAAAAAAAAAATGAAGATTCGAAGGGGTACATGCACCCCGATGTTTATAGCAGCATTATCAGCAATAGCCAAACTACGGAGAGAGCCCAAATGTCCATGAACGTGGATAAAAAAGATGTGGTATATATACGTAATGGGATATAAATCGGCCATCAAAAATAATGAAATCTTGCCATTTGCAATGATGTGGATGGAGCTAGAATGTATTACGCTACTTGAGATATATCAATCAGAGAAAGAAAGCTACCATACAATTTCACATATGTGGAATTTAAGAAACAAAACAGATGAACACATGGGAAGCGGGGGGAGGGCGGTGGGGAGATATGAGAGGGAAACAAACCACAAGAGACTTTTAATGATAGAGACCAAACTGAGGGTTGAGGGAAGGAGGTGGGTGGGGGATGGGCTGGAGGGGTGATGGGTATTAAGGAGGGCCCTTGTTGTGATGAGCACTGGGCGTTGTATATGAGTGATGAATCCTTGAATTCTCCTGAAGCCAGTATTTCACTGTATGTTAACTAGAATTTAAATTAAAAAAAAAAAGTACTGTGTGAGTCCAACACAACACTGGTGTCTCTACCATCAGCCTGCCCGGGGCGTCCTTTTGTTACTATAGAATATTAATCCTTGTAGGCTCTGCCCTTGAGGACCCAAGAAGTGAGGGGTATCTGTGGGTGGGGAGGACGGACACATAATCAATACAATAGAGCATGACAGATGCTGTAAGGATGTAACAGTCGAGACCAGGTTGGAGGAATTAGTTCTGACCATTTGACGTGATTGCCCGATGTTCCTCTGTTACTTTGGCTCGATTTTCTCTGTGGAAGGATTTTGTAAATGGTGGGCCTCGCCATGGAAGCTCTCCCTTCTGAGTGAGAGAGAAAAATCACAACCATTGGTATCCTTCAGACTCCAATGACGTCTACCATGCAGATTTTGTTTCGCTGAATTCATAATTTAAGGGAACATTGGCTGACAAAAATAGATACATCATCTGAAGTGGAAGGGGACAGAAGAACATTAAGTGCTCCAAGGACGGTTGGGTTGACTCTTTTGCACTGGAACCTCTCTCCCAGAAGCAGGAGGAGAAAATAGCTCTGTATATATGATCCGAACCATGGTAACATGAGTGTTTTCTTTGCTAGGAATGGATTTTTTTTCTTATTTTCTCAAAGCCAAGGCTTTTATACAAAACATTTCTTTCAAAGAGAAAACCAAGAGAGGGCTTCTTGGTTGGCGATGAGTAGTCTAGGTGTTGCCTCAAACAGGCTCATACTTTTCTGAGAATGGAGATTCGTCTGGTGGCGAGTCCATCACGTGGCAGCCGTGGTGATGCGGGCTGAACTTGACCTCCAGGTGGATGCGTTCCGTATGAACGCGCTGGTGACTGAGAACAGGGTGTGATTGTTGAGTGCGGTTCCCGCTGGCTGTTCTGTCCTTCTGGTGTTGCCGTGAGCTGGCATCGGCAGAACCTTTGCCCCCAGGCCTTTCCTTCTGGTGCTTCTGCGCTCGTCCACACACATTAGCTTCATTTTGCGTTTGGAGATCAGCCGCAAGGTTTGGTTGGTAACGTGGCCGAGGTTGAGTGAGATGTAATACCCAGTGCCGTTCGTTCATTCACGTTCCTGAAGGGAGGAAATACATTTCCAGGAGGGTTTCCAGAAGTCAGACCTCAGCAATAAAACCCATAGTTTGACCCTGTATCCAATTGCAAACTGTTGACTCCACGTGTACTGAAATCTCATCTAACCAAATCCTTGCCTCTGTTCATGTATTTGATCATTCATTCATTTGTTGGCTCCTTTGTTTGGTCACTTGTTCTTTGGGGTCTGCCATGAACTGAATTGGGTCTCTTAGCTGCGGCGTGGCTGTGTTTGGAGACAGAGGCTGGAGGAGGCCATTAGGTTAAACAAAGTCATCAGGGTGGGTCCCTCAGCCAGTAGGTCTACAGCCTCAGAAGAAGAAGAAAATCTCCCTCTCTGTCCCCGCTCTGTGAGGTGTGGTCATCAGCAAGCCAGGAAGAGGGCTGTCACCAGCACCTGACCATTGCTGGCACCCTGATCTTGGACTTCCAGCCTTCAGAACTGTGAGAAAATAAATTTCTTCTGTTTAAGTCACCCAGGCTGTGGTATTTTGTTATGGCGGTGCGAGCTAACTAATACCATCTCTTACTCACTTAACAAACACTTGCTCAGTGTATGTCAGGCACCATGAGAGATACTAGACATGAAATGACAGATGTGTCATTGGGACGTTCCCTGTTGGTTGCCTACCTACAGCCATCCTTCCTGTTCCTGGCAGAACCTAGACTTTGTGTTGGTGGCCGTGTGCCCCGTCCCACGATATAGATCGTGATTGGTCTATGCCCGGCATGGCATTGTTCTTCCTTCGTTACTGGCTGAGGTATGGGCACGTGACCTGGTTCTAGTCCATGAGTAATAGGGAGAAGTTGTCTAGGGGCTACTGGTAATGATTTCCCTTCCTGAAAAGAGAAAAAACACATAAGAAGAAAGGCTTTGCCCCTCCTGACTTTCTGCTTGAGATGCATTTTGGTGAAGATACAGTATTCGGTGCTAGGGCAGCCCTATTGCAATCTAGGGGAGGGTGAGGGAGAGGGAGAGAGAGAGAGAGAGAGAGGCCGATCTACTGTCACTGAACCTATAGATGTTTGTTAGGTAACATAATTAACTGCTTTTTTGTCTAAGTCACCATGAGTAGGCTATTGTGTTCTCTGTTGCCTGAAGCATCTTCATTGGAACAGTTCCTGCCTTCAACGGGCTTATAGTCTGCGGAAGTGTGCAGACTCTTATGTATCATAAAACCAAGGGGTTCTTTCTACCCATTAGCCTCTTTTGAGGAGTGATACTCAAGTGTATGTCTTCTCTCATTTCTCATGTGACTTCTTCAAGATAACCCAAGATTCTTTTTTTAAATTAAAAAAATTTTTTTTAATGTTTATTTATTTTCGAGAGAGAAAGAGAGTGTGAGCAGGGGAGGGGCAGACAAAGAGGGAGACACAGAATCTGAAGCAGGCTCCAAGGCTCCAGGCTGTCAGCACAGAGCCCGACATGGGGCTCGAACCCACAAATTGTGAGGTCATGACCTGATCCAAAGTCGGACGCTTCACCAACAGAGCCCCCCAGCCTCCCCAAGATTCTTTTAATAGTAATTCTTTTTTGTTAAGATTTTATTTTTAAGTAATCTGTACACCTAACATGGGGCTTGAACCCACAACCCTAAGACTAAGAGTCAAGTTCCATACTGACTGAGTCAGCCGGGCGCCCCTCCCCACCCAAGATTCTCTTTTTAAAGGCCACACCAAACAAATTAAGACCACTTCCTACTTTGGAGGCAGAAGAAGGTGTCAGCGTGTGTAATGCTTAAGGACAAGGATTATGAGGAATACCGTCTGCGTCTGGTTCTGGCTCTGCCTCATACCGCCTGGGGGGGGTCTCGACCAAGAATATGAAAAAAATTTTTTTAAATGTTTAATTAATTAATTTAGAGAGTGGGGGAGGGGCAGAGAGGGAGGGAGATACAGAATCCGAAGCAGGCTCCAGGCTCTGAGCTGTGAGCACAGCCCGACGCGGGGCTCGAACTCACGAACTACGAGATCATGACCTGAGCCGAAGTCAGATGCTTAACCGACTGAGCCACCCAGGTGCCCTGTGGCCAAGATAATTGAAACCCCACTTTCATCATCTGAGAAATGGGGATAATGCCAGGACCCAGCTGAAGGCTGTGGAACACAGCAGTCTCTCAGTAAGTGCTGGCCGTGGTTATCTGTCAGACTTCCCTGGTTTGTGAATGCCTGTCACGTGTGGGGTAGCCTTGGGTGAGACCCTGTTGTCTTAGACGAATCTATACATGAATTTCAGGAGCCTGGACATCTTCATCATGATGAGACTTGTCATCTAAAAAATATTCTTGGGGCACCTGGGTGGCTCAGTCGGTTGAGCCTCCCACTCTGGCTCAGGTCACGATCTCACCGCTTGTGGGCTCAAGCCCCGCATCGGGTTCTGTGCTGACAGCTCAGAGCCTGGAACCTGCTTCCGATTCTGTGTTTCCCTCTCTCTCTGCCCCTCCCCTGCTCATGATCTGTCTCTCTCTGTCTCTCAAAAATAAATAAATGTTAAAAAAAATTTAAAAATAAAATATTCTTTACTGTTTTTCCCTTATGTATCTTAATAACGTTAACAACTTTTCTACCTAATTCTTCCATTTATCTCTACATCTTACATCTTTTTTTTTTTTTTTTTTTTTTTGCTATGGTAAATGGGGTGTTTTCTCCCACTGTTGTCTACTCTAGGCTAGTTCCACTCTGGGTTGCCCGTGAACTCTGACAGTGTAGCCAAATTGTTAAAAACCAGAATCTCGAAAGGACCTAAGCCGCAGGCTCCAAGCTAGATGTACTTTGCTATACCCAGCATCCAGGAACTCCTTTTTATCAAGTGAAATCCAAATAGAAACCCTGACCCTTAAGCAGGTTGCTTTACTTAGAGCCCAGGCAGGGAGGAAGAAAGAGCTAAGGTGGGCATGGAGCCTGGCCTCACGTAAGAGCCTCAGGTTCCTTATCTGTAAAATGGGGCCAGTCATCCCTGCCTCTCAGGTTTGAGAAAATAATGTTAAGCACTGATCATGGTGCTTGGCATGTTGTTGATACTAAATTAATGGCTGGGAGTGCAGGATCTGGACTCACCGTATGGGTTCAGATTCCTGCAACCAGACATTTCCTAGCTGTGTGTCCTTCAGCAAGTGACTTGACCTTGCTGAGCCTCAGTTATTTAATCTATCAAATGCAGATAATGATAGCGTGGGGGCTTATGGGGGTCCAGTGCGTGCAGAGTGCCAGGCATGCATGCTCTGTGAGGCCAGAGACCTTCTGCGCCTTGGCCACTCCTGAGTCCCAAGGTCACTGAATGAACGAACGAACAAGGGGGTGACAGTGCAATGGTCTTTGAAGAAAACCCAGGTCCATAGTTATCAAGCTTTGAGTCTCTGTTTCAAAATTCTAAAAGAGGATCAAAAGCCAGTGGTTCCCATCTGGAGACTGTTTTGGCCTCATGGGACATTTGTCAATGTCTGGAGACATTTTTGGTTGTCACGCCTGGGGCTGCTGCTGGCATTGAGGGGGAAGGGGCCGGGGGCGCCGCTGACGCCCCGCAGCACACAGTGCAGCCCCCACGACAGAGGATTATCCAGCTGCAGGAGGCGGTGGTGCTGAGGCTGAGAGCCCTTGGCACAGGCACGGAGTTACTCCTGGTCCCGTAGGGCTTATCAGTCAGATCAGGTGTTGGGTGAGGCGATCTGACCCAGTAGTTCCCAGTGACGGTAAGCAATTTCCCAAACACCAAAGCAGGTAGCTGGTGCCTACGGCTCCCCAAGGATACCGTGGGTTCTCTTCTGTTTGATTTGCTAATTTTGCAGGTGTCCTGGGGGTACGTTATTGGCTCAGCTTCTCCTTGGATCAAATACTCCTTAGGCATGAGATTTGCTATAATGAAAACCCAAGGAGATTGAAACATTCCCCTTTGAGAACAGAGCTCTTGAAGTGAGTGATTCACGTTCTCCAGTGAACCATCGACTCCCTGAGATTTTTTCTTTCTGCTTTTGCCGGCTTTGCTGCTCCCTCTTACTCATCCC
>CM053576.1:6215988-6240441 GCA_028646485.1 Cryptoprocta ferox
TACCGTTTCTCAGCCTTCCTCACAGCTAGATGTGTCCATGTGGCCCAATTCCGTCCGGTAAGATGGGGATGGAAGTTTTATGGGGCAGCTTCCAGTAACACTTGTAAAGAAGAGATGGGTGAATGCTTTCATCGCTCCGCCCTTTGTCCTTTCTTCCATCCTGCTTGAAGATGGCTGTGAGGGCTGGTGCTCCAGCCAGCATCTTGGACCATGAGGTCTAGGACTTCAGTCCTGGGGTAAGAATCTGGAAGGAACTTGGGTCCCTGGGGACTAACTGGTACGGAGCCACCTTACTGGCCTCGGGCTGGCTACAGTTGGGCTTTTCCCTGAGAGTGAGAATATTTCCATTTTTTTAAAAAGCCACCATCAGTCACCCTTAGTAAAATGCCATCCTCACCGCTACCGAGATCAAGAGACGCAGCTGCAGCTCTCATCGTGATTTCCGTTCTTGAGAGTGTGTTTTCTTCCATGAAAACTCTTCTGACTCTATAAAGTGGGTTTCAGAGGCTCGGGAATGTTGTCCAAGGAAAGTGTCTTTGAAATGACAGAGGACGGTGAGATTTTAAGGTCTCCACATAGCAGGTGCTCAAAAATTGTGTGAATTCCATGAACGATGTAGGATGTGTCATCTGCCGTGAACCTGGAGGTCTGCTGGGCTCTGGCAAGGGTGTCAGTGAATGAAAATAGAAATCCAGTGGCTTTAAGAACACGCAGTTAAGTGGGAGAGAAGCATTTGCAAACAAAGAACCTTAATTGATTGTAGACAGAATAACGATCTGATACATGCATGAAATCACCGCAATTTTAGTGAACACCCATCACCTATCATCGTTACACATTTTTTCCCCTGGTGATGAGAACTTTAAAGATCTACTCTCTTAGCAACTTTCAAATATATAACCCAGTGTTGTCAGCCATAGTCACCCGGAACTTATTTATTTTATAACTGGATGTTCGTACCTTTTAACCGCCTCCGTCCATCATTTCCCCAGCCCCCACTCCCCTCCTCTGGCACCGCCCATCTGTTCTTTGTTTCTGAGGTTTTTTTTTTTTTTTTTTTTTAAGATTTCAGTATAAATGAGATCAGACAGTATCTGTCTTTCTCCATCTGACTTGCCTCACTTAGTGTAACACCCTAAAAGGTCCATTCATGTTGTTATAAAAGGTAAGACTTTTTTTTTTTTTAAGGCTGAATGATACTCCGCGGTAGGTACATACCACATCCTCTTTACCCATTTATCCACTTATGGACTAGGGGTTGTTTAGAATATTTGGAACCCTTTTTAAAAGTGTATTTATTTGGTGCTCTCTACATCCAGCATGGGTGGGGCCCACGACTCCGAGATCAAGAGTCGCATCCTCTTCTGACCCAGCCAGCCAGGTGCCCTAGGATGTTGGAAATCAAGATCAGCTCCTCCATTGTTTACGTCTCCCGTACTCAGACCGATGCGCTGTCACTCCTTCAGGGCTCCCGGCACCATTCTCCCTCCTTACCGGGCAGCAGGCTTCGTAGCTGAACCCCTGGCTTCCAGCTGAAGATGTCTCTGGCCTCCCTGACAGCTACCGAAGGCACGGGACTGGATTCTAGCCAATAGGATGTCTTGGGGACAGGAATGGGGAAGGGGTGGTGGGAGCCCCCAGAAGGCCTCTTGGACTACAGTTTGGAAGCTGTGTGTTGAGGTTGCAGAACAACAAAGAAGAAACCATCCGCGTGTTACTCTGATGGTTACGGAATCACCGTACCAGCCCTGCTCATTTATATTTTATTTAGATATTATTACACCCTGCCTCTTTCCCGAAGAAGATGGGAGGTTGAGCCAACATACGCTTCTGTTGGTTTGCATGGGCTTCCGTAACAAAGCGCCATAGACTGGGGGTCTTAAACCACAGAAATTTGTTTTCTCACGGTTCTGAAGGCTGAGGGTCCAAAGTCAAGGTGTGGGCTGGGTTGATTTCTTCTGCAACCTCTCTCCTTGGCTTGCAGATGGCTGCCTTCTCACTGTGTCCACACGTGGTCTTCTGTGTCCAAATGTCCTCCTCTAGGAAGGACACCAGTCACACTGTCAGATGCCACCCCAGTGGCCTCATTATGACTTGATCCCTTATTTTAAGGTCTTATCTCTAAATACAGCCACATTCTAGGGGGGTGGGTAGGGCTTCAACATAGGAATTGGGGGGGAACCCAGTTCAGCCCATAACAGCACGTTAGCTGACTTTCTATTGTGTCAGGTTCCTCTAGAGTGTCCGGGGACTGGACCACAGGCTCCGATCGCTGCAGAAATGGCGCATCAGCTAGTCTCCTCTTCCAGCAGTGCCCACGCACCCGCCTCCACACCCCGAGCGAGAGAGTGTGGATCCCCGGGGGGGAAGTGTTCGGAGAGGGAGTCTGTGCTTCAGTCTCACCTCAGGTCCACAGAAGCATTTTGGGAGAGCTACCCAAGTCTCCAGGGGTTTGAAGGTCACAAGGACTGGAGTCTGAATCCTGTATGGCAAGTCTAAGAGCCCAAGGCTGTGGGTGGTGGGGTGGAGGGTGGGCTGAGACCTGAGCTTGGAGGTGGGAAAGGTTGTGTTTTCTGTCCATCATCTGCTTGTCCCAGGGCTTCTCAGTCTCAGCTCCGTGGACTTTTCTAACTGGATAATTCTGTGTGTGTGTGTGTGTGTGTGTGTGAAGGAGGCCTGTCCTGTATAGTGTAGATGTTTAGTGGCGTTTTGGCCTTGACCTACTTAATGCCAGCATCCCTTCTCTCCCTTGGGACAACCAGAAGTGTCTCCAGACATTGCCAAGTGTCCCTTGGGGGCAGAATTGCCATGACTGAGAACTTCTGGAAGTGATCTACCTACACTGCACGACTTGAGGTAGACTTGGGCCAAGAGGACACTTGGGCGGCGGGTGGTCGGAGGGCAGCTGCTGAGGTGGCTCTCCAAAGGGAAGGACCATGGAGTCCCTCAATGCCCAGGAGGAGAGCTGTGGTCAGCCGAAGTGTGCAGAGGGCGCTACCCACGTGGAGGGCAGTGCAGGGGAGAGATCCCCCGACTGACAGGTGGGATGGGCTAGGGGAGTCTCTGAGGAACCCAGTTTGTGAGTGAGAGACCGGGCACCTCAAGTCTGCTGCACCCCGCCCCCCGCAGGGGGGAGGTACCCAGGCTAGAACACACTGTGGAAATCCTAGGCGAGATCTCTGCCCTTAGGCAAGTGTCGGGGAAGCCAGCTGGGCACCTAGTGAGGCTCTGCGTCAAACGATTTCATTTTCCCTGACCACAGGCAGGCCCCGCTGAGAGAGGAGGCATTTCCAGTGGCTTCAAGTATTATTTGGAATTTGGACAGACTGGGTTTTTTATTATCTAAGAAGGACATGAAGCGCCCTGACGCCTGCTTGCGGCTTCACCTACGGGCAGCGGGAAACTTAGTGGAAGGGAGTGAAGACTTAGAAGGGAGTGCGTTTGCTTTCTCGCCTGCATCCTGTGGAGTTCAGCTCATTTGGTAAACTGGGAAAGGAAAACTTGCGAAAGAAGGAAAGATTCAGAACTGGACCAGAGACAGAGAAGGAGAGAGAGACCGGCAGTTCTGTCTGATGCATCTCCCTGGGTTATCTGTGCCTTTCATGGCCTTTGAGCTATTTTCTAACTCTGTACGTTGTAGAGATTTGAGAGCAAGGCACTGGGTTTTGTCCAGGGGAATACGGTTCATTACTGCGCCAGGGGTACGGGCTGTGTGTGCATCTCGCTGTAAGTGTATTCAGCATTCCTGGCTGTCACTACACGTGGGCGTTCTTCGTCCTTTCCTCTGACATAGCGGTATCACCTTCCTGTTCCTCCGTTAATTGAGGAGTCGTGGACACACATTCATCTTAGGTTTGTATGAACATCACGACTTTACTTTTGAAACACGTGATTCTTTACGACCCGGCGACACTTTTGGTGAACGTGGGCTCTGGGATTTCTGTCTTCGCGCTCATCACCGTGAGCTGGGGTGACACCTTGGTGCCTACGGGTATACGGCTCTCTGAAGCGTGTGCTTCGTAAATGCCACTGTTCTTGAGAAGGGGGCTTCGTGAGCATCTCCTGGAGAGCCCCGACTTGACTTACACACCAGTAACTTGCGCGAGGAGGAGGAGGAGTTGGCCGGACGGCACCGTGACCTGTCGTATGTCCTGCCAGTTTCTCCTTGAAATAAACAATGCTGTGCGCTTGCTCGATCGCTTATTCCCTTATTCCGTCAACTGGATCCCCTCCCTCAGCCCTTCCCAGGGCGGAGCTCTGACACCCAGAGGAGGGTGGGTCTCGGAAAGTTGAGACGGTGGGACACCTGGGGGGCTCAGTCGGTTCAGCGTCCGACTGACTTCGGCTCAGGTCATGATCTCGCGGTTCGTGGGTTTGAGCCCCGCCTCGGGCTCTGTGCTGACAGCTCAGAGCCTGGAGCCTGCTGTGAGTTCTGTGTCTCCCTCTCTCTCTGCCCCTCCTCTGCTCACTCTCTGTCTCTCTCTCAAAAATAAATAAACATTAAAAGAAAAAGTTGAGACAGAGTTTCTCGGACGCTCTGCCTCTGCAAAAAGCAGCAGGAAATAGGAAAAATCCACCTAATGTCCTCTTTGTACCTTAGGTGGACCTCAGTGAGACACCAGCCCTGAATGCGTTTTGTGAGCCCAAGAACACGGCAGCACCGGCTTGCAGTTGGTAGTGGGGACCTTTGTTCTCAGTAATTCATGCTGAGAGCCCATTGAGACAACAACCTCAATTTTATTGGAATCACCTGTAATTTGTGCATTATTTTTCAGAGAGACATGACCCAGCTGGCAAATTTCTCCGTCTTTCAATGACCATGTAACCTCTCTCTGTCTCTTTTTCAGTGTTTATTTTTGAGAGAGAGAGAGAAAGAGTCAGGGCCAGGGAGGGGCAGAGAGAGAGAGGGAGACACAGATCTGAAGCAGGCTCCAGGCTCTGAGCTGTCAGCACAGAGCCCGACGCGGGGCTCGAACCCACGAACCACAGGATCATGACCTGAGCTGAAGTCTGACGCTCAACCGACTGAGCCACCCAGGCGCCCCCTCTTTTTCTTTAAAAGCCCAAGCACCCTAACAGGAAATGGGATTAAATGAGTAAGTTCCAGTGCACCGAGAAGACCCGAGATCACCCTTGTGAGCAGTGTGGCCAGCCTTTCAAGGAAATGCAGGTGACCTGTGCTTTCTGTCTGGAAACCTTGACTCAGCCCTGCTCGGGGTGGTGCCCTTGGTCATCTCATGGCTGGCTTCATTTTGCATCTGTGTTTCATCCACATGAGTATATTCTATTACCAAGCATTTCATTGTCCTCTAATCATAAATGGGATATTCATTGTGGAAGAACAATCCAGCAAGGTGTAAAGCAGATTTTATGAAAAGTCCTGATTTCCTGAAAAATGAGATATATTTGGCTAGAATTATGCTCGTTCTGGTGAGTTTTCTCCTGCTTTTCCTTTATTAAAGCGGGTATGGGCCCCTGGGCTTCCCCGATGGGGAGGAGCCCCTGGAAGGGGCAGCTGCCGCTGCCTGAGCTCCTTCCTCTGCTGTCTGTACTTCCGCATCAGCGCGTATTGACGGAAATAAAGGAAAGCTTCTCTGGACCCGGGAGTGGTTGTCGAGCCCTAGGTATGTTCTGGAACAGCCCTAACCTGGCAGTAACAGTAGAGCTGGTCAGACTCCCTGGGTGGTGCTTCAGACTGTAGTTTGCACAAGGATCCGGTTGAGGGGCAGGTTCTGACCCAGCCGTTCCCGAGTGATGTGCGCACAGCTGGTCCAGACCGTTCCTGGGACAGCGGGCTGTAGGGGGTGGCCCAAGGCTGCTCGCGGGGATGCTGGTGTAAGGTTCTGCCAGACTCGTGGCCTTTCCTGGTCCTCACGGAAAGGCCAGAGCAGCAGATCGGGGAGGACCACGGGGCCTCTGTGATGTGCACTGGGGATAATCATCGTACACTTGGGTCCCGGGTGAGACCCAGAGCCTTGACAGAAACTGGGGGGGTGGGAGGAGGAAGATCTAAGCCTGACCAAGGCCAAATGTCTTAACAACTCTGCAGGATCGGGGCGTGGAGGTATGAAAACGAAAGACGTGTGCGCTGTCTTACATGCACACGTAAGAAAGGACTTAAGAAAGGACTTAAGGACTTAGAAGCTGTTCACGCTATGCTTATGATGTGCGTGTAAATAAGGGCACAGTGCGTTGCATACACAGGTTTAAATCCTGTTTTCCTTTGACTTACGATACCATGAACAGTTTCCCTGCTCGTGAAATATTCTCTGAGAATAACACGTTTAATAATTCTGGGACAGCAAGGACGCGGTCCATTGTGCCGAGCCCTGTGTCCTCAGTACTCAGCACGGTGTCTGACGCAGGGCGGGAGCCCTTCCTCAGTGGGTGATCGCCTTGCCGTTGGCCACAGAGACTGCTCTCAGTTTTATATGTAATCCGTGTGGACGTCCTTGATGGACACCTTTGTGCACTGTATCAAGGCAGATATCCTTTATTCGGATATCTGTGCCGGGGGATTTATTGGCCGGTGAGGATGCACCGTTAAGATAGCCTGGGTATTTACTGATAACTTGCCCTTTGGGAAGACGTCACACCCGTTTGCGTTTCCATCAGCAGTGCCGGGAGTGATCATTTTATCACGCTCTTGTCAAGGCTGGGATCATCATTTAGGGAAAGCAGAACCTTGCCAGGCCCAAAGGGTGTCTTAGTTTTGTTTTAATGAATATTTCTTTGATTCCCAGTGAGGCTGAGCAGTGGTTTCGAGTGTGCTCGCTGATCTCTGGGTTCCTTCTTTAGTACATGGGGCCCTGTGTCCATGCTTCTGTTGGCTGCACCTGCATGTCTAATGGGAGGGGTGAATATGGTTCATTTCCACGTTCCCCTGTGAGGCCCTTGCTCATAGCTCTGGTCAAAGACACAGAACGTAGATGTAGACGTAAGACGAAGCAGGTGCTTCTTGAAACCCACTCAGGGGGTTAGGCCACTGAGGTACAGCTCTCAGGTTCCCGGAAGGCTAGCTGAACGTACTGTGTACAAGAGCAAGGTACAGATTGGGGGGCGGCGGTGGCAGTGGTGGTGGTGACAGAAATGGTTTTTCTTTGTGAGGTGGCGCCATCTAGTGGTCCCTAAAGACAGTGCAGGACCCAATACTACTTTCGGGATTAAAACCGCTCATTTAACTCTGCCCTCTTCTTTCCCTCCTTTTTGCACCATTTGAATTGCAGGATGGTTGTTTTAAAATCCTGCCAGTTCTCTGTTCAAATCCGTTCACTCGCTCATGGTTGTGTTTACTTGGCCCCTTAACCTGGTTTACGAAATCTCCCACGATCCAGGTCAAGGTTGGCAAACTTTTTCTGTAAAGGGCCAGATGGTAAATATTTTGGAGTTTGGGTGGGGGGCCCACACCGTTGTGATTTCTCAGCTCTGCCTGCGGGCTCTTCATTGCTCCCAGGACCGCCGTCTTTCCCTCCTCAGCCTTTGTGCTCTGTGCCGTCTGGCTGCTCTCACTCCCCTGTGCTTTCCACTCAGGGGTTCAAAGAGCCAGTGTCGTTGTTCAGTTGTGAGCAGAGAGGGGGCAACCAGCTGGTTTGGGGATAAGAGCCGAAGAAAAATTATTCAGTCTTTGGAGGCCTCTCCGGGCCTCACACAAACTCGCTTCCTCAGACGGCGGGCTTTGCCCACTATTCCTCTGCGTGTTTATGTGCAAACGCACCAACACTTGTGGCTTCCGGGCTGAGAGTACAAATGGAGGCCCACAGACTCAGTGTCTCCGTATTTAAAGTCCAGAAGTTAAGCTAATAACTGCTAATTAAAGTAGGCCCTGTCTCGCTCCCTTGATATATATACCTTCCTAGGAAGAACCATAAACACATAATAAAAGTACTCTTCAATGATAAAAACCAAAATCTAGGTTTCATATGAGTGAGTTGGCAAATTATTGAAGATGATGAAATTTTATTATTACTGTGCTAGTCTGGCTGTTCCCTCTCCGGGCTGGCAGTGTTTGGGGACTGGGTAGTAAACTAAAGATGGATATAATTCATCGACTATATTTATCCCACAAAATTTATTTTTACCTTCTTATCAGCCACACTACTATGTTGTTGAACTTTAGATTTTCACATAAATCTTATGTTTTATTGACAGTGAAGGTTTGCAGTGCTGTTCCAAGCACGCTTCCAGGCCCCCAGTGGAAGGGACTTCTCTCTATAAAAGGTCTGCAGTGCATGACGATATCAGATAAGTAAGATAGATCCTTACTCTGAATTTCATTTCACTCTCCATACTCTTTGGTAACAAAGGTGACATACTGGCTGCACCCAGTGCTTTGAGAATCACAGAAGTTTTTCATAGTGCTTATTTAAAAAATTGTTTTAAGTTTGTTTTGAGAGAGTGAGAGTGAGAGAGCAAATGGAGGAGGGGCGCAGAGAGAGAGAGAGGGAGAGAGAAGGTGGGGAGGAGGGAGGGAGAGGGAGAGGGGTAGAGAGAGAGAGAGAGAGAGAGAGAGAGAGAATCCCAAACAGGCTCTGAGCTGTTAGTGCAGAGCCTGACAGGGGACTTGAACGCACAACCATGAGATCATGAACTGAGCCGAAATCAAGAGTCAGACACTTAACTGACTCAGCCACCCAGGCGCCCCTACAAAGTACTTTTATTTATTTATTTAATTTATTTTTTATTTTTTTTTTATAGTTTATTGTCAAGTTGGTTTCCGTGTAACACCCAGTGCTCTTCCTCACTCCATGTCCATCACCCCCTTTCCCCCTCCCCCTTCAGCCCTCAGTTTGTTTTCAGTGTTCAAGAGTCTCTCGTGTTTTGTCTCCCTCCCTCTCCCTCTTTTCCCCCCTTCCCCTCCCCACGGTCCTCTGTTAAGTTTCTCCTGTTAGACTTATGAGTGGAAACATATGGCATCTGTCCTTCTCCGCCTGACTTATTTCGCTTAGCATGACACCCTCGAGGTCCATCCACGTTGCCACGAATGGCCAGATTTCATTCTTTCTCATTGCCATGGAGTATTCCATTGTATAGATGAACCACATCTTCTTGATCCGTTTGTCATTTGATGGACATTTAGGCTCTTTCCATGATTTGGCTATTGTTGAAAGTGCCGCTACGAACATTGGGGTACAAGTGCCCCTATGCGTCAGCACTCCTGTATCCCTTGGGTAAATCCCCAGCAGTGCTGTTGCTGGGTCATAGAGAAGGTCTATTGTTAATTTTTTGAGGAACCTCCACACTGTTTTCCGGAGCGGCTGCACCAGTTTACATTCCCACCAACAGCGTAGGAGGGAGCCCGTCTCTCCACATCCTCACCAGCATCTATAGTCTCCTGATTTGTTCATTTTAGCCACTCTGACCGGCGTGAGGTGGTATCTCAGTGTGGTTTTGATTTATGTTTCCCTAATGATGAGTGACGCTGAGCATCGTTTCATGTGTTTGTTGGCCATTTGGATGTCCTCTTTGGAGAAGTGGTGTCTATTCATGTCTTCTGCCCATTTCTTCACTGGATTGTTTGTTTTTCAGGTGTCGAGTTTGGTGAGTTATTTGTGGATTTTGGATACTAGCCCTTTATCCGTTATGTCATTTGCAAATATCTTTTCCCACTCTGTCGGTTGCCTATTAGCTTTATTGATTGTTTCCTTTGCTGTGCAGAAGCTTTTTATCTTGATGAGGTCCCAATAGTTCATTTTTGCTCTTGATTCCCTGGCCTTACAAAGTACTTTTAAACCAGAGTGCAGCAAACTTGAATATATTTCATAAAAGTATAAATTAAGGGTGCCTGGGTGGCTCAGTCAGTTAAGTGTCTGACTTTGGCTCGGGTCATGATCTCGTGGTTCGTGGGTTCGAGCCCCGTGTCGGGCTCTGTGCTGATACCTCGGAGCCTGGAGCTGCTTCAGATTCTGTGTCTCCCTGTCTCTTTGCCCCTTCCCCACTCACAGTCTGTCTGTCTGTCTGTCTCTCTCTCTCTCTCTCTCAAAAATAAAGATTAAAAAATAAAAGTATAAGTCAAAATAAGCAAAATTTAAGAATCTTATATACACTAAAATTATTTTCCTTCCAAGATATTAGAAATATCTGCTCAAAAGTAAAGGCAAAATAAAAAATATAATAAATGTATAAGATAATTTGAAACAATTATGTAAATAAAGCTGACATTTGAAATTGGAGAACTTAACATTTTTTTTATGTTTATTTTGAGAGAGAGAGAGAAGGTGCGTGCGCATCAGCAGGGGAGGGGCAGAGAGAGAGGGAGACACAGAATCCAAAGACAGGCTCCAGGCTCTGAGCTGTCAGCACAGAGCCCGACGCGGGGCTCGAACCCACGAACCGCGAGATCATGACCTGAGCTGAAGAGTCGGATGTTTAACCAACGGAGTCACCCAGGCGCCCCTCACAAAGGTCCTTAAAAGCGGAAGAGGGGGCAGAAGGGAAGGGCCGAAAAAGAGGCGTCACAACGGAAGCCGGGCCGAGAGAGGCTGTGCTGTTGTCCCTGCAGATGGAGCGTCTGGAGGCCGGGAAGATGAGCCAGCAGACCCCCGCAGGAGCCTCCGGAAGGGGGCACCGCCCGGCTGCCCCGTGCCCTGAGCCCCCGAGGACCCACTTTGCCCCTTTGACCTCCGAGCTGCAAAAGATCGTCAGTCTTGTTGTTTTAAGCTTCTGACCTTGTGATCTGTTAGAGCAGCAGCAGATGCTGAGAACCTTCCCGTGCTCTGGGGTTTGCCTGTATCCAGACTGTCTGCTTCTCCAGAGGCACCGAGGACAGTCTCTCGGGTGCTCTGGGTCCCCGCACGGTCCCCGGACGTGGCCGATGCACTCGCTGCCGGCCAGCCCCTTCCCTCAGTTCTGGCTCCGGGGCGGTCCTCAAGCCTCTTCTCAATGTGCTTCCTTGCCTTGTGTCCACACCGTGGGCAGAGATCCTTCCAGACGGTTCCGGTTCTCCGTGGGGACCTCCTGGTTCTTGGGCAGGATACGTCCTTGTCACCCGCAGGTTTCTGCTGCCCTCTCTTCCTGCCGTCACGTGCCGACCGCTACCCTCTCTCCCACACGCCTTCCCGGCCTCAGCCCCTCACGCACCCTGGACGATTCGGGGTGAGGGCTGTGCCGTCTGGCTGCCCTCACGCCCCCTGTGCTTCCCACTCAGGTGCTCAGAGACCCAGTGTCCTTGGTCAGTTGTGAACAGAGTGGGGGGCACCCAGCCGCTTTGGGATAAGAGCTGAACAAATTGTGCAGTCTCTGGAGGTTTCTCCGGGTCACACATACAGGTGTCAGAGGTGGGATCTGGGCCCCGGCACTGGTGCCCACCGCCTGCTCCTCTCCCCGGCCAGGTCTCGTGGAGCAGGTGACAGGACGTTCCGTGAGCCAGCCAGTGCTTGCGCCCAAGTCCTCTGACTCCTTGCCCAGTGCGAGCTCCATACAGCACTGGAATTTGGCGTCCACGAGGGCCGTTGGGTGGCCCGACCCACCAGTGGTCTGTCCTCTGCCAGTCTCCGCATTCCCATCTCTTCTGTGCCATTGGGACCAGGTCGGAAGGCTCAGCTCCAGTGTATGGGGAGCACCGATTTGTTCTCCCAGCAGCAGCCCCAAACCCGTGACTGAGTTTTCTTTTGGGCTCTGGGATTCCTCTTAAATGTAGAAATATTCATAATGTCTCTTCTGTATGAAGGAAAAATGTTTGTTTACACAGTAACTTAATGTCCAGCCCCAGACGACAAAGCCTTCACCTTCGGAATTTCTTCCAGTCTCCGAAGCCTCCTTTCCTCAGGGAGCCGAGCCTGCACGCATGCCTGGCACACACATGAGGCAGGAGTTGGTGCCGTTTGTGGCCCCGTCACTTCTTTGAATGTCTGGGAATTGTTTGTGAGGGATCCAGGGAGGGGACAGCTTTTTCTTTGCTAGGAAGGCAGAGGTGCCCCATGAATTCGGGCAATTAGTGGAGACAGTCGGCTGCACCCGTGGCTGTGGCCGGGCCCTGGCTCAAATGTGTTTGAATTGTGCAGGCGCGTTTAATTAAGGAGGGATTTTGCCAGAGGGGAAATACCGCTGAATTCCCATGATGCCCTTCCTGCCCCAAGGGGTGGCCTGTAGCCTTCTAGACTAGGCAGGTTGGCCTCTAAAGGCTTCCTACAAAAAAAAAAAAATAAAGTAAAAACAAATGGAAAAAAGTTGTTGTTGATCCTTTATCAGTAGAAGAGAGGAAATGAATGTGCCGGATCACAGAAGGATGCTGGGAGAGAACTCATTTTTCACATTCTAATGGCTTCATGGTCACGGTGCTCATTACCGTGTGAAAGCCAAGAACCGTGGCTGGGGAGTTAATTACTGATCTGAGATAGTTCCAGAAAACATTGTAAAGAACTTGCCAGGCGACAGATAATGACAGTAATTGATAGGTAGGAGAAGGTGATTTTGTACAATGGAGATGCCGGCTGTAAACAATAACATCCATCTATTTCCAAACTGAGAGGATTCAGAAGACCCGGCGTAGATTATCTTGTCGCAGGCAGATGAGCCCCAAGGAGCTACTGCAAGGTGAGGAGGGGGGCTGAAATTCAAGACAAAAACTCTCTCGAATCTCTGGGTGGCTTGACTTGGCCTACCTGGATAATTTAGTAAGTTCTTCAGTTTATCTTTCAGGTATAAATATGGAGTGGAAACATAGAGAGTAAGAAAAGCACTTTACATGGTGAGTGGCATTTTAAGGGTTTATCCCAAAAAGCTCAAAGAGGATGAGAGCAGGGGTGCTGTGTACAGCTGTGCAGGCTGTGCACTGCCCAACTCTAGGAGGTGCCATGCACACCGCGAACATCTCAGATTTGGATATTTGCTAGGACATTTTTTTCCCTGGCATGAGGCAGTAAAGCGACTGTGGGGGAAGGGCCCCCCTGTAGATAATTTGCATTAAAGTGCAGGGTAGGCTCCTGTGGGAACTACAACCCCAGAGGCTGTAAAACTCATGTTCCAAAGGCAGCACGTGACGGCCCGTTTGCTTGTCTGTTCTCACTGCGAAGTATGGGCCGGCAGGGCGTTAAAAAAAAAAAAAAAAAATGAAGCTTTGAATTATTTGCCAACAATTACAAACCAGATACACTAACATAAAAATCTGGGTTTCTAGTTTCTCTCAGAAGGAGACCTTGGGGGACCTGATTTCCTGCGTGACAATAAATAGCAGTAGCTGGTGTTAAAGATTCCCTTCAGATCGGAATCTGAGCCCCGGCCTCTCCGTCTTGCCATCCTCCTGCCACACTGTCCTTGAAGTCAGGGCCAAGGTCAGCTGCTCTTTACCACCCCACTTGCCCTTCATTTTTCTCAGAGAATGAAGAGGGAAGTCCTATTTGCTCTCATATCCGTGTCCGTAAAATGCTCGAAAACCCAAAATAGAAGAGGGCACAGCTTTTCCATAAAAACAAAGGGGAGAGAGCACATCTTTGATTGAAGGGGGGGACTATTCCTGTGTTTAATGCCCAAAATTTGTGCCAAATGAAATACCTGGCCGCCGTGGGCGTTTGCGTTTGCAGCCTCACAGCGGGGAGACCTGTGCAAATGTCCTTTAAGGGGCTCTTGATGGAAAACCCTGAGACAAGGGAATGGGGCACGTCGGGGGGAAAAAGTGGCCCAGCAGCATTTCTGAAGGCACGCTCTGTGTCCTGACTTACCGCTCCGGCGCGGGGTGGGGGGGGGTTTCTGGAGGATGGGACCCCTCGCCCGCCGGTGCCCGGGGTGAAGCGGGCACTCCGCTGGGGGACCCCGGCACCCGGCGCGTCTCCCAGCGGCGCAAGCAGGTTACTCACTGTAATCGCTGCTGGACCGGTAACGCTGCTCCTTCCTGCGGGGTCCACTGCTGCCCCCACAGCCTGTCGCAGAGCTCGGCACCTAGTAGGTGTTCATTAAAAATCATCGACTGCGGGAAGGGGGCTGTTGGTGGTGGCCGGGCCTGCAGCACCCAGTCGGTGGGGAGAAGAGAATGACACGATTGGGGATTGTTTGGTTGCAAGAGAGGAGAATCAGTCTTGCGTGATGAATGCACAAAAGCCACGTATTGGAGGTTATGGGGTGTTCCCAGAATAAAAGAGTCTGTAGGAACCTTTTCTCTGGGCGGGGTGTGGCCTCGGGCAGCCCCGGGCATCCAGGTGGTGGGTACCTGTCCTCAAGCCACCACGGTGTCAGGATCCATAGGCTGTGACTGTTTCCTGTGGGGGGAGCAGAGTCTGATTGGTTTTAGTTTTGTCACATCCTGGGGGGGGGGCAGGGCCACTCCATTGACGGTCTCCGCCCGACCGCAGAGGCTGGTGGCAGAGCGTATTTTACAAGGAGCAGGTGTGCAGGCAGAGGAAGTATGAGCCCAGTTAAGGGCTAAGTCGACCCGTCCCCAGCCTTTCTCACCTGGGATTGGCAGACTCGGTGTTGCTGTCCCCTCCGCACCTCCAGCCCACTGTCCCCCACCAGCTGCTGTAGGACCTCACCCGGACACACAGGCTCGGCCGGAGTCCCCGGCTGGGGAGGAGTGCCGCAGTGCTCTGTGATGCCGCTCTCTGCCCCACGCTGCCTGCTCCTCCTCGGTTAGGTCTCCATCTGCCTAACTGGAGAAGAGCTACAGGCTTGGGAATAAAAGAGTGGTAACAACAGCTAGTCTTTTATATATCGCTCACCCTAAGAGCCAAGTACCGTGCTGAGGCTTTGACCCGCGTCACTCCGTTTGATCCCTGTGGCTCTGACAGGACAGCCCGGGGTGGCGTTCCCCACACAGCGCTTTCCCACACTCCGCCGAGAAGTCTGAGGGCTCTGGAGAAACTTTAGACCTTGCTTAGGCTCTGGGTCATGGGATTTTAGATGCAGATTTTCTAGCGCATTCCAGTTGAGTTGGAGTTTTGGTAGTCAAAGATGAGTTAATTTTCAGTTAACAATTTTTTACATTTTTAAATTAAATTTTTTTTTTTTTAAATTTTTGGAGCAGTGGTGTTTATTTCCTCCCGAACAGATGAGAGAAACTGGAAGTCTGCGTTCAGTTCCTGAATGGTGAGATCATGACCTGAGCCGACGTCAGATGCCCAACCAAGTGAGCCCCCCAGGTGCCCTTGGAGATGCTGTCATTGATGACCAGGTTAAGATTGGGGTGGTCGCCTCTCTGCACTCTAAAGTCACACATTTCCCCCTTGCAAACAGGAACGAATCTGTGGAAGGCTATGTGGGCACATGTCATGTTCCCCGTCATTGTCCCACTGGGCTGGGCCTGGTGTCAATCACTGTAGGATGCTGATCTGCAAATTCTACCATGTCTTCTACATCGGCATTTTTCTGTAAAGAGGACATGCCTCTGTTTACTGGAATTGTAGGGTGACCCTAAATTATAGTCCCTGCTAGAAAGGTAGGGTAAATGCTTCATGCTTTCCCATTAATTGTCAATGATTAGAATAAGGAGACGGTACACTGGTTATCTCCAGTGACAGCGGATAAGTTTAAGTTTAAATTGTGTTCTGTTTGGCAACCTTCTTGTGTATCAGTGAGGATTTGTGGATTTTTATATATTTTCTGTCTCAATCAGTATAGCCTATTGCGATTTTTGATGTTCTGCTCATCTCGACTTCGGCCATTAGGCGCCCCCTTCTGGTTGGCTCATGTGTCCTTTGGACACGAACTCTGCTCTCTAGCACAACAGCTCGTCCTGGGTCGTCCTCGTGTCCTTGTGCAAAAATGAAAGTTAGGGTCTAGGATTAGTTCTGGAAAAAAGGATTATTGCATTGTGCGCATTTAATATTTTGAAAAAATAACATCGAGTTCGTCTCCAAAGTATGGAACCGATGTATTTGTTTCCCCTGCACCAGGAGAATACTGGCCGTTACCAGACCTCCCCTTACTTTTGTCGGTTCTTGAGATGATCAGACTTTAGTGATTTTTACAATCAGGTAGGTGAAAATGGTTTGGTTGCTATTTTTAACTTTTTTCTCTAATTAGTAGTATTATGGAACATATTTTCATATATATTTACCATTTGAAACTTTTATTCTTTTGTTTGCCTCTTTACATCCTTTACTCATTTAAATGGGTGACTCTCAACTGCTTTTTTTTTTGAGTTTATTTTTGAGAAAGAGCCAGACAGAGCATAGGCAGGGGAGGGGCAGAGAGAGAGGGAGACACAGAATCCGAAGTAGGCTCCAGGCTCCGAGCTGTCAGCGCAGAGCCTGACACAGGGTTCGAACTCACGAACTGTGAGATCATGACCTGAGCCAAAGTCGGATGCTTAATGGACTGAACCACCCAGGCGCCCTGACTCTCAACTGTTTTTAAAAAACTTCCCCTTGGTTATTTAAAGTAAACTCATATACAGAATTTCAATAGCAGCAGGTACCAAAGATAGCTTGTTATTCTCCGTTGCTTCCACTGGGTGTCACTGTTTGCCTGTGTAGACAAGAGAGACTCGTCCTCGGTAACTGGGAAGTCCTTGGTTAAAACGGACCCGACTTTCCTTGTTTGGGCGTTAGATACTCGAATGCGTTCTTTAGGCAGTTCAGTCTCGGTGCATAAATATTGTTGGCTGAAACCTAGATCAGAATCACGTCAAATGTCAGTATGCCCCTCTCGTGGCCCTCTTAAGTCTCTAGAAAATGTCTTTCATTTAAATTGAGGGCAGGCAGCAGAATGAAGACGAGCCATGTTTAAACACCTTCACATAGATCTGCACAGAGATAGATTAAGACTCTTCCTTTTGGAGGATGAACTATTTCCTCCTGATAAGAAGAAACCTGTTGATGATAAAAGACACATTTGGTTTTTGGTAAGCTTGTGGGCATGGCGTGCCATCTGATATTTTTTTCTTCTTATCTGTAAGCTGGTCGTTTTTAACTGCAGGGCTTTGTTGTTTTGCTCTTTTGATATTAATTGGAGAAAAGGTCACTAAGTGAATGATGTTGACCAAAACCTAGTTCTTCATGGGAATTGATAGCTATTTTTAAAAACCTTTTTGACTATGTGGTGAATATAAAAATGCCCACATCACACATGAACAGCTTAGATTTTCACATGCTGAACATACCCACATAGGGAGCATCAATATTAGGGGACAGAATGTGACCCCACCCCAGACGCCTCACTTGCCTCTTTCTGGTCCCCCCTCCCCTGGTCCCACTAAGGGTAACCACTTTTCTGGCTTCTCTCCTGTTTTGAGTCTGGCTCCTCTCTCTCAATTTTATGTGTCTGAGGCTCATCCGTACCGTTGCATATAGTCGTTGTGTCTTTCCATTGTAGTATAATATTCCGTTGTGTGAATATGCGATGATTTATCCAATCACCGATGAGCACTTGGGAAGTTTTTAGCTTTTGGCTGTCATGAACGGCACTGATTCATGAATAACAGTGTACATTACAATGTCGTACGTTGCCATAGAGTCATGAATAGCAGTGAGCACTGTGGTGTGTGTCTTTTGGGAACGTGTGTGGAATTGCTGGGATGTAAGGCAGCATTTGCTCAGCTGTGGTGGATGCTTCCTAAGTCAGCTTTCCAAACTGGCTCGTATCAACTGACACGCTGTGTTTGGGAGTTTGATGCTTCACATCCTCACCAGCACTGGCTATTTTCAGTCTTTCTCATCTTAGCCGTCTGGTGGGAGTAAATTGCGAGGTCAACTTTTATTATTATTTTAATGTTTATTCATTTTGAGAGAGAGAGAGAGAACGCGCACACACACACGAGTGGGGGAGGGGCAGAGAGATGGGGATGGAAAATCCAAGGTCGGCTCTGTGCTGACAGCAGCGCGCCCAGTGCGGGGCTCGAACCCACGTACCAGGAGATTATGCCCTGAGCCAAAGTTGGAGCTCAGCCGACTTGAGCCACCCAGGTGCTCCTGTGAGGTCAACTTATTAAGGTCAGTTATTTAATTTGGGGTTGTTGAAGGTTAAATACTCTCCACCTGAGAAATCAAGGGAACATAATATTTGTTAAAGAAAACAGAGCTGGAAAAGGGGAATGCGAGGGCTTCGAACACATATTAGCTCATGGACTGCCAACCAGGAAAAACTGTAAGTGAATGTAACTCGGATGGAAGACATGTGTTTTAAAGAGCTCCCTCCCCTGACCTCTGTACACATTAATGTAAAAATAGAAGAGAAACACGGTGTACTCTCTTTCCTTCTTAATTTTCCAAATAATAATTGCCGTTTTATCCTGATTACAAGAAGGACCCGTGGCTATTACAAAATTTCAAATGTTATCCTGACATAACCCAATGGCTGATTGACTGTCTTCTACTTGAGTGTCAAGCGGGAGTAGAGCTAAAGAGGTTGACTTTTTCAGAGGAGGAAGGAGGTGTGGATGGGGTGGGCAGGTCTGGAAAAGGCACCGTGACCCCATCTCCATGACAGGAAGCAGGGAGGCAGAGGGAGGGAGGGGCCCGGGGTCCCTGGAATTTTCCTGGCTCTGTTTTCCTGGACCAGGCTGGGGAAGTGCGTGCCAGCTAACAGCGAGATTGCTCATTCCTGGCAGATCTAGCGGGCGCCAGAGCCCAGCATCATACCTGGAGTTAGTTCAACCGGAGCAGGCTCCTGCCACCAGGTGGCACCCCGAGGCAGCCAGGAAAGACGGGGATGGGGGGGGGGTTCTGTGGGACCCTCTCCTGGGAGGGCTGAATTCTCTTTGTAACAACTCCAGCCCACGTTTGATGTGGTTAGATTTGGGGATCCCACTCATCCCATCACGGCCAGGTTTTACTGTAAGCAGAGAGTGCCGCCTGAAAGCACATCCCCCGGTTCAGCCGCACGATTCCAGGAGTGTCTCTGAGCCTAGAAGGAAGTGGATGGTGCAGAGCTCACCTCAACTGGGATTGTTGGCTCTGGAGTGGAGAGAACTGGGGAGCCGGGGTGGGTCGGGAGTTGCTGGCGAGATGTGCTGATGAGCAGTTGCTGGGGTAGGGAGCAGTGCAGTAAGGGGCCCTGGCTGCACGATGTGAAGCAGGTCCCCTTCCCCGGGACCTCGTGGGGTCATTGGGGTACAGGATGTACCTAAATGATGTACATCGGTGTAGGCTCACCATTTCGCTGTTGAGAACATCAGGGAAGGCATGGTTCTTCTTCTTCTTTTTTTTTTTTTAATGTATGTTTATTTTAGAGTGTGAGCGGGGGGAGGGGTGGGGCAGAGAGAGAGAGGGAGACACAGAATCCAAAGACAGGCTCTAGGCTTTGAGCTGTCAGCACAGAGCCCGACGTGGGTCTTGAACCCACGGACCGTGAGATCATGACCTGAGCCCAAGTCGGACGCTTAACCGACTGAGCCCCCCAGGCGCCCCTCAGTGTCTGATATTTCTTAGCAGCACTTTGTTTCCCCATCCTTAGGCCACGGGATTCGTTTCCTAGACCTCAGCTCATGACAACCAGTGAGCAGAAATTGCCGACATATTTCCGTTCTGTCGTACGATCTCCTTGGACGTTGATCGTTATCTTACCAAACTTGTTTCTTCCTCCTCCTCCAAGTGCAGGATGCCAGCGGCACCCACCTCTGAGGGCTGATTCTGAGGCTTAAACACGAGGCTGTGTGTGCCTGTGGCCAGCGGTTCAACAGTCTTAGCTCTGGTCTTTCTGTCCGTCTTCAGGACAGGCCACGGCCCTCCTCCCGCCTAGGATGCCATCCTCTTGACTCACGTCCGCCGGCGGCTCTTGGATCACCACCTGCCTGTCTTCACCAGAAAATGTGTTCCCCGTGGGATTTGCTTCCTTCTCTCTCCGAGCCATCTCTTCCTCCTTTAAGACTTACTCTCCCCACTGCCCTATCGATGTGATGAGCTCTAATGACAAAACGCCAGAGGCTGTGTGGATTGGAATGAATGAATGAATGAATGTGTTTATTGGAAGTAGAGTTGGCACGCAAGGTTGCATTGGTTTTGAGTGTGCAACATAGTGATTCAACAACTCTCCACGTTACGCTGTGCTCACAAGTGTGGCTGCCATCTGTCACCATACGGCGCTATGACGATACCACTGACTCTGGTTCCTGTGCTGTGCCTTTGTCCCCATGACTTCTTCATCCCATGGCTGGAAGCCTGTCCCTCCTGCTGCCCTTCACCCACTTTCCCCTCTGGCATCCGCCAGTTTGTTCTCTGTATTTATGGGTCTGTTTTTGTTTTTTGTTTGTTTCTTATACTGTATTTTTAAATTTTTATTTATTTTTTTGGAAGTCTATTTTCTGAGAGAGAGTGCGGGGGAGAGGGCAAATGGAGAGAGAGAGAGAGAGAGAGAAAATCTTAAGCAGGCTCCATGTTCAGCACGGAGCCCGCCGTGGGGCTCGATCCCATGACCTTGGGATTATGACCTGAGCTGAAATCAGGAGTTGATTGCTCAACTGACTGAGCCACCCAGGTGCTCCTCATTTTTTTTTTTGTTTTTTTGTTTTTTAGATTCCATATAAGTGAAATCATATGGTATTTGTCTCTGACTTATTTCACTTAGAATACCGCATAGGTCCATCCATATCACAAATGGCAAGATCTCGTTCATTCTTATTGCTGAGTAATAGTCCATTGCATGAACGCGCACATACACTCCCACACCCCCACACCCCACATCCTCTTTATTCATTCGTCCATCAGTGGACACTTAGGTTGCTTCCGAATCTTGGCTATTATAAATAATGCCGCATATATCCTTTGGAACTAGTGTTCTGTTTTCTTTGGGTACAGTTGAAATTTATTTCTCACAGTTCTGGAGGCTGGAAGCCCAAGATAGAGGTGTCAGGAGGTTGGTTTCTCCTGAGGCCCATCTGCTCGGCTTGTGGACAGCTGCCTTCTCGCCGCGCGCTCCCATGGCCTCTTCTCTGGGTGCGCACATCCCTGCGGCGTCTGCCTTTTCTTATGGGGACACCCGTTCTTTGGGATCAGGCCCTGTGCTTATGACTTCATTTAACCCTAATGATCTCTTGAAAGGCCTGTCTCCAAATACAGTCACATTGGGGGTTAGGCCTTCAAAATATGAATTTTGGGGAACACAGTTCAGTCTAAAATAAACACTCATTTGATACTTAATCCTATCTTGGCTTGCTTCGCTGTCATTTGTGTGCTCACCGCATGTGACCAAGGTGGCTGTGCTAAATCAGATATTTGGCAAATAGAATTTCTTCCCTCCTACCTCCATGGGGGAGTACATTTCCCTGCCCTTGACTTTGGTTTTGGCCATGTGACTGGCTTTGGTAAACCAGAAATTAGCAGATGTGAGCAGAATCTTGAAGTGGGCTCTCTGGGATCGGAGTTGCCCTCTTCGGCTACTATATTTCTTCTGCACGAGCAGCACCACGTGCTTTAGTAGCCACTCCTGCCCCCCACCCTCAAGGAGGCTGAGAGACACCGGAGAGGCCTGGGCCCAGCTTGCACCCTGAAGCCAAGCCCCCCTCAACTCCAGCTAGCCTGCAGACACGCGTGCAAGAAATAAGTGCCTGTTGGTGGACGCCCCTAAGTTTCGAGAGTGGTTGGTTACCTAACATTGTTAGAGTGAGGGCTGATGAATACAATAGTAAGGATTTATTGAATTCTTTAAAAAATTTTACCTCTTTGTATATTTTGAGCGAGAGAGAGAGAAGGGGAGAGAGAAAGAATCGCAAGCAGGCTCCAAGCTGTCGGCGTGGCGCCTGGCAAGGGGCTTGAACCAACAAAACTGTGAGATCATGACCTGAGCCGAAACGAGGAATCAGACGCCTAACCGCCTGAGCCACCCAGGCACCCCAGGATTTATTGAATTCTTACCATATTCCTGGACCTGAACAGTTTATATGACATTATCTCATTTAATTGTCAGAAGACTCCTATGATATAGATATGCGTATTTCCTCCATTTAACAGATGGGGAAACTGAGAGCCCATCGGGTTTTACGCAGGGCTCGGTGGCCTTTTCTGAGCTGCAGTGTCCCCACAGGTAAAGTTGCAATAGTTACCATTTGTGTTTCCTGATGGGGTACGCAGGGCCACGCGGCTAGCTAGTGGCAGAGCCGGCGTCCGAGCCCAGGCCGGTCTGATGCCTGGAGGACGCAAGCCTATGCCGTGCACCCCAGCAGGACAGAGCTGTCACCTTTTCCAAAGCGGGGACTGGATTTCCCGGTTTCTGACTTCCGCCTTCACGAGCGTCTCCATCCCCCCGGGAAAGCTGGTGTTTGTCCCAGTTTTTTCCGAACTACCGGGGGCCAGGGAACGTGGCTCCAGTAGCTCTCTTAATGGTCTGGACTAAGCTCCGGGGAGTCGCTTTCTCTTTGAGACGTTCGGCGGCAGGACGCATCCCACCACCATTGTGTGTGCTGCACGCAAACGTGTGAAAAGCCCCTTTGATCTGTGGAATGAATTTCCCAAATCTCCCACCCAGTGCAGTTTTCCAGAACTCTCCCAGCCTTGCCTTTTGTATCTCACCGACCCCTGCAGAAAACCTAGCACGTCTTTATCTTTGCCTCCCCCCCATCGCTGCTGCTTCCTTGGTCTTTTTCTACCTGATTCCTGGTTTGGGGGCAGGCGGTTGAATCAATTAATAGAGGATTTGCAGAATCACAGGGCAGTTATTAAAGGATGGTGTAATTAACTTCTTCAGACTAATTGAAAATGTTCATTTCGTAGGAGCAGCCAAGTGCCTCCGTGCCTAAATGCGTTCTCACATGCAACAGCCCTGGTGAAAAGATTCTTTCATGTGTCTCCATAAACCAGAGACCTCTAGGCTGCTGCAAAACTTTGGGAAAAGAATCGAGTCATTTCCCTCTCGCTCGCTCCCTTCCTCCCCCCCTGCTCTTAGACGAATCCCAAGGTACACAACTTCCTGCACGCTATTGTGTGCTGCGGCTCGGTCACAGAGCGGGGTCGGGGAAAAACGGACCAGAGAAGGAGCCTCAGACACCGTGTGCCTTTTGATCAGGAGAGCGGGGAAGAGAGAGCCAGCGAGGGGGCACCCGGGGCTCTGCTGTGCCTGGCATCTCATGCTGCTGCTGCTTTCTGGTGCTGCCAGTTCCTTGATTTCCACTTGGAGGGCCCGCACCTCCCACTCTCTGCCTAGGCCCCTCCGGCCGCAGCTCTGCGGTTCTCAGGCTCCAGGGCGCTCACGTGACTGTGCTCTGTCTCATCCCGGAAGCGATGGATGCGCCAGCCAGCACGGGACCCCCGCCATGGACCCCGAAGTGCAATCTAAGATCTGCTGGAACTGTAGACGCCGGACGGGCACCCTGTTTCTCCGTCCCTCTGCGGCTGTGCTGCCTGGACTGCCTGGTGGCCATGTTGTCATTGGGAAGGAGAGGCACACCTGAGGATAAAGCTGACACCTAGGAAGCAGGGCCAGGGGAGAGGTGTCACAGGAGCCGTTTCAGAGCCTGGATCCCTCGGTGCCTGAATTAGCCCCTACTCTTGAATTTTCCAGTTGTACGTGCCAACATATTGATGGGCTTCCTTTTTTTCTCTTAACCCAGACTGAGTTGGGCTCTGCCCTTTCCAACTCAGAGAGACTGTCTGAGGGGCACCTGGGTGGCTCCGTCAGTTAAGCGTCTGACTCCGGCTTCGGTCGTGATCTCAGGGTTCATGGGTTTGAGTCCTGTGTCAGGCTCTGTGCTGACAGCTGGGAGCCTGGAGACTGCTTGGCATTCTGTGTCTCCCTCTCTTTGACCCTCCCTCACTCACGCTCTGTCTCTCAAAAATAAACAAACATCGAAAAAAAAAAAAAAGACTGATACAGCAATTATATAATAAAGTGTCGACTTTGGGTGACATCAGTGGCCTTTTCTGAGCTGCAGTGTCCCCACAGGTAAAGTTGCAATAGTTACCATTTGTGTTTCCTGATGGGGTAGCGAGAGTTCATGGACTCCTGTTTAGGGAGTGCTTAACCCGATGTTGGCATTGGTGAGGCGCTAAACACGTTGGTTATTACTGTCACGGGCAGGCTTTGCACTAACTACCATATTTAACGGAGAATCGGGACAGGAGGAGTGATTCGAGCACAGGTGATCTGAGCCCATCAGTGTGAGGAGTTTTTGGTAAGGAGGAAGATCTGTCCCTGTGCCTCAATGCCCCCATTCGCATGTGCAAACTCGTAGTAAGGAAATCAGTTTGGGTTTCACGGAGAAAATAATGCCAACGGATGCTTGTCATGAGCCAGCGCCGTGCACAGAGTCTCGGACTGTTTTCCCAGAGGCGCGCCTTTGGAGGTGTTGGTGCCGATGGCTTTGTGTTCCACCAGAGGGCACAGGACGCAATGAGAAGATATCAGGGGGCGGCCCCAGGGAGTCTGGAGGCTAGGGGCGTCCGGCGATGGAAGAAACTATGTCTGACAGTTAAGAGCAGCAGGGGAGCGGTCGACAGCCTAATTCCTGCAGGCAAACTTGGAACTTCAGCTGAATTGATAAAGATCTTTGTTTAATCCTTACAAGAACCGCAAGCGGTACATGGGATTATTTTCTCCATTTTGCACTCAGAGGAGAAATGCTGGGAGGGACCGTGTCCCTTTCCACAGGCGGCATCT